>CM039511.1:24233152-24866409 GCA_022432975.1 Begonia masoniana
GATGGTTATGTCATTCGGACTTACTGATGCCACGAGTACCTTCATGAGGTTGATGCACCATGTTCTTAAGGATTTTTTAAAAAGTTTATTGTCGTCAACTTTGATGACATCTTGGTGTATAGCCCCGACCTTCCCCAACACCTCAACCACCTCGGGATGCTTTTTCAAACTCTTCGGGACACTAAATTATTTGGCAATTTGAGCAAGTGTTCCTTTGCCCAAGAAAAGGTATATTTTCTGGAGTTTATAATCTCAAAGGATGTACTAGAAGCTGATGAGGACAAGGTTAAGGCCATTAAGGATTGGCCCACACCTAATCGTATATCTGAGGTCCATAGTTTTGATGGACTAGCCTCTTTCTACAGGAGGTTTATCAAAAACTTCAGCTCGTTGGTAGCTTCCATCACAGATCTAACAAAGAAGGGAGTAGATTTTGTTTGGACCCCTGCTTGTCAAAGTAGCTTCAAGCTGATTAAAGAGAAACTTTGTCAATCCCCAGTGTTGGCACTACTTGATTTCAATAAGGTGTTTGTGATCAAAAGTGACATCTCTGGAATTGGCATTGGACCTGTATTGATGCAAGAAGGCAAGCCACTTGTATACTTAAGTTAAAAGCTAAAAGGAGCTGCACTTAACTACTCTACTTATGACAAGAAGTTTTATGCTAGTTATATGAGCTATTGAGCACTAGCAACATTACTTATTATCCAAAGATTTTGTGATCCATTCTAACCATCATCACTTAAACACATTAAGAGTAAGCACAAACTGAATAAGAGACACGCGAAATGAGTGGAATTCTTGGAGAGATTTCCATACATTTTAATATACTTAAAAAGGTCAGATAATACTGTAACGCCCCGAGTCTTCCAGACCCGGTTTTGCTACCCAAAACATTGAACTGAACTAAGAGAAATTACGAAAAATTTTAAACTTTCTCTCTGTGATGATAATTCTATCTTCAATCCTCGACTTTACAGTGGAAAACTCAATAAGTAGACAATGTTTATAATTAGACAAAACGTTAAGACATTTGGCCGAAGGGAATTGGAAACTCAAGGACATCTACTGATCGCAAAACGACAAAGCATGGTGCACGCTCCTACCGATTGGCACATGCATCTCACGTGATTCATTAAACCTCATCCGATCACAAAACGACAAGACTTAATACATACTCCTGCCGATAATGGAAAAACCTACATCTACCAATTGACACATGCACATCACGTGACTCATTATACTCCTTCCGATAGAAGACATCATCCGAAGGAAGACATCATCCGATAGAAGACATCATCCGATGGAAGACACCATCCGATGGAAGACATCATCCGATGGAAGACATCATCCGATGGAAGACATCATCCGATGGAAGACATCATCCGATGGAAGACATCATCCGATGGAAGACATCATCCGATGGAAGACATCATCCGATGGAAGACATCATCCGATGGAAGACATCATCCGATGGAAGACATCATCCGATGGAAGACATCATCCGATGGAAGACATCATCCGATGGAAGACATCATCCGATGGAAGACATCATCCGATGGAAGACATCATCCGATGGAAGACATCATCCGATGGAAGACATCATCCGATGGAAGACATCATCCGATGGAAGACATCATCCGATGGAAGACATCATCCGATGGAAGACATCATCCGATGGAAGACATCATCCGATGGAAGACATCATCCGATGGAAGACATCATCCGATGGAAGACATCATCCGATGGAAGACATCATCCGATGGAAGACATCATCCGATGGAAGACATCATCCGATGGAAGACATCATCCGATGGAAGACATCATCCGATGGAAGACATCATCCGATGGAAGACATCATCCGATGGAAGACATCATCCGATGGAAGACATCATCTGATAGAAGACATCATCTGATAGAAGACATCATCTGATAGAAGACATCATCCGATGGAAGACATCATCCGATGGAAGACATCATCTGATAGAAGACATCATCCGATGGAAGACATCATCCGATGGAAGACATCATCCGATGGAAGACATCATCCGATGGAAGACATCATCCGATGGAAGACATCATCCGATGGAAGACATCATCCGATGGAAGACATCATCCGATGGAAGACATCATCCGATGGAAGACATCATCCGATGGAAGACATCATCCGATGGAAGACATCATCCGATGGAAGACATCATCCGATGGAAGACATCATCCGATGGAAGACATCATCTGATAGAAGACATCATCCGATGGAAGACATCATCCGATGGAAGACATCATCCGATGGAAGACATCATCCGATGGAAGACATCATCCGATGGAAGACATCATCCGATGGAAGACATCATCCGATGGAAGACATCATCCGATGGAAGACATCATCCGATGGAAGACATCATCTGATAGAAGACATCATCTGATAGAAGACATCATCCGATGGAAGACATCATCCGATGGAAGACATCATCCGATGGAAGACATCATCCGATGGAAGACATCATCCGATGGAAGACATCATCCGATGGAAGACATCATCCGATGGAAGACATCATCCGATGGAAGACATCATCCGATGGAAGACATCATCCGATGGAAGACATCATCCGATGGAAGACATCATCCGATGGAAGACATCATCCGATGGAAGACATCATCCGATGGAAGACATCATCCGATGGAAGACATCATCCGATGGAAGACATCATCCGATGGAAGACATCATCTGATAGAAGACATCATCCGATGGAAGACATCATCTGATAGAAGACATCATCCGATGGAAGACATCATCCGATGGAAGACATCATCCGATGGAAGACATCATCCGATGGAAGACATCATCCGATGGAAGACATCATCCGATGGAAGACATCATCCGATGGAAGACATCATCCGATGGAAGACATCATCCGATGGAAGACATCATCCGATGGAAGACATCATCCGATGGAAGACATCATCTGATAGAAGACATCATCCGATGGAAGACATCATCTGATAGAAGACATCATCCGATGGAAGACATCATCTGATAGAAGACATCATCCGATGGAAGACATCATCCGATGGAAGACATCATCCGATGGAAGACATCATCCGATGGAAGACATCATCCGATGGAAGACATCATCCGATGGAAGACATCATCCGATGGAAGACATCATCTGATAGAAGACATCATCCGATGGAAGACATCATCTGATAGAAGACATCATCCGATGGAAGACATCATCCGATGGAAGACATCATCTGATAGAAGACATCATCCGATGGAAGACATCATCCGATGGAAGACATCATCCGATGGAAGACATCATCTGATAGAAGACATCCTTCCAGCAACAAAACCTTAAACATCCTCATTAGACTTGAAATCCTCACCTGGTAGTTCTTCACCTACATCATAAGGTTTAAACTATAAGCCTAATGCTTAGTAAGGAGTGCAATGCTAACATGTATGCATGAATGCACAAATTAAAGGAAACACATGTTCATCGTTTTCATCATATGGATTAAGTGCCGAAAATGGGGTTGACAGTGAGAGTGTACATAGTCCCTTGCAGGTCGTATTCATGGTCCTTCTTTTGGACAGTGACATACGTCAAACCGCCCCCAACCCTCTCTTAATCCTTGTTGCATGAGTTTCATGTTCATATCTTGTTCATGGGAGAAATCATGCACTTAAAACATTTTCATAAGCTTGAGAAATATTCATGAAGCATGAGCATGAGTAATCTTAGTTCATCAGACTACTGAACAAGCGATTCATTCATCAAAGGATCATAATATCAACTCGAGTACCGAAGACAACCAGACGTTAGCACAGGTACTTTTAACATCATAAACAACTTCTACTTAGTACCCTTGTGATGTAGGGCCCTAATGGCCGGAAGTCTTACTCACTCACTTACCTGGTTTCCTTAGCAACTTGAGCACTTCTCTTCAAACTTCTTCACCTGGAGACATTTCACATTACAGTGTTAAATCAAAATCCTAACTAAAAGTCATCCTAGTATCTAACATAAATATTTCTAAATCTTCCTAGTTGAGCGCCTAGTGTGTACAGATTAAACTTCCAGAACCTAAATAACTGGATTAAGTCTAACAACTAAACACGGTCCGTTATCTTAATGTCTAGAATCGAATCGGAAATGCCATTACTAAACACAGATCATGATTGTCACTACCATTACTCTGTTAGTGAAGAATCCGAAACCTCAAGTTCTAGCTGAAGATAGAGCTCTAAGTAACTACCCAGTAACTACATTGTCTAAGTCTTACCTAGAGCGTGGATTGTCGAAGTGGAGGCTGAAGAACTGGTCGCCGGCGAAAGAATAGCTGGCAGAGAGGGAGATCATGAAGGAAGGGAATCGTCGAGAGAGGAAATGTCGGCTACAACAAGGTTTTAATGAGGTTTATGAATTCTCATAACCTATTTATACCAATTAAAATCCACCTTAATTACAAACTTGCCACCCAACCTAGTTTTACTCAACTTGTAATAAATAAGTCTTGGCATTAAATTTAAAATCATAAAGGTCAATAAAAGGGTGACAATTAAAATGGTTAAGAAAATCACCTGGCCAAAATTGTCAGGTGTTACATCCACCCCTCCTTAAACAAAATTTTCGTCCTCGAAAATTGATCAAACAAAGAGCTCTGGATATTTGCCCAATATGTCCTGTTGTCTCTCCCAAGTGACTTATTCAATGCCATGATTCATCCACAAAACTTTTACAAGAGGAATTTCTTTATTTCGTAGAGTCTTAACTGCAGATTTCAAAATTCGTACAGGTTTCTCTTCATACGTTAATGTTGGCTCAAACTCAATTTCCATTGGCTTAACAACCTGTGACGGATCACGTATGCATTTCCTTAGCATGGATACATGAAAGACATTATGGACCTTTTCCAGTGAAGGAGGCAATTGCAACCTATAAGCGGTTTTACCAATCCTTGTCAAGATAGGGAAGGGACCAATGAATCGTGGACTAAGTTTTCCCTTCTTGCCAAATCTTAAAACTCCCTTAAACGGTGAAATCTTTAAGAAAACTTCATCTCCAACAGCAAATTCAAGATCTCTCCTTCTTTGGTCTGCATAACTCTTCTGTCGGCTTTGTGCAGTCATTCTCCTTTTCCTAATTATGGCAATCTTGTCTGACATATGCTGTAAAATTTCAGGGCCTAGAAGTTTTGCTTCGCCAACCTCATCCCAGTATAAGGGTGATCTACATTTCTTATCATACAGTGCCTCGTAAGGTGCCCTACCGATAGTGGACTGGTAACTATTGTTGTAGGAGAATTCCACTAAGGGCAGGTATCGATTCCAAGAGGTCTAAAAATCCAGCACACACGCCCTCAACATATCCTCAAGTATCTGAATTGTTCTCTCTGATTGGCCATCCGTCTGAGAATGAAAAGCAGTGCTGAAAGATAAATTTGTACCAAGCGTGCCTTGAAGACTTTGCCAAAACCTCGAGGTGAACCTGGGATCACGATCGGAGACAATGGATATTGGAATCCCATGCAATCTGATAATTTCCTGAACATACAGATTAGCAAGCTAGTCCATCGTGTACATTGTCCTTACAAGTAGAAAGTGAGCTGATTTCGTCATTCTGTCAATTACGACCCAAATGCTATCATGACCTTTAGTTGTCTTAGGTAATCCTACAACAAAATCCATGGCAATGTTTTCCCACTTCCATTCGGGAATCGGTAAGGGTTGAAGGGTACCTCCTGGACGTTTATGTTTTGCTTTAACTTGTTGGCATATCAGATATGATTCCAGATACTTGGCAACATCCCTCTTAACATTCGGCCACCAATAGAGTAACTTCAAGTCCCGATACATCTTGGTGCTGCCAGGATGTATAGAAAAGGGAGACACGTGCGCCTCGGCCAAGATCAACTTACGTAATTCCTCATCACTTGGAATGTACCATCGATTCCTAAATTTCAAAATACCATCCTTGGAGAGACTGAACTCAGAAGAGGCGTCCTTCAACTTACTCATCATGCTACTATTTTCCTTTGAATCTTTTTGTTGGGCCTCCTTGATCCAGTCCATGATAGTTGGTCTAATAGAAACATCGGCAAGTAAGGCTGACAGTTCAGAAACCATCTCCAACTCAAACTTCTGTACTTCTGTCCTCAAAGGTATAGACATGGTTGACACCGCAGGCTGCATTGTCGTCGACATCCTGCTTAATGCATCGGCTACCGCATTAGCCTTACCCGGGTGGTACTTAATTTCAAAGTCATAATCCTTAACAAACTCTAACCAACGTCTTTGTCTCATGTTCAACTCCTTTTGGGTAAAAAGGTACTTCAGGCTTTTATGGTGAGAAAACACTTCGCTCTGCTGACCATACAGATAGTGTCTTCAAATCTTTAAAGCAAAGACAACTGCGGCTAATTCCAAATCGTGAGTGGGGTAGTTCTGCTCATAACTCTTCAGTTGTCTGGAAGCATACGCTACAACCTTGCCTTCTTACATCAAAACACATCCCAGTCCCACTTTAGATGTGTCACAATAAACACTAAATCTCCCTTCTTCAAATGGGAGTGTCAAAAGAGGAGTTGTAGTCAACTTCAGTTTTAGTGTTTGGAAGCTATCTTCACAAACTTCAGACCAAGAGTATTTGGTGTCTTTCTTTGTCAAACTAGTTAAAGGCTTAGCTATCATAGAGAATCCCTTAATGAACTTCCTATAATAACCTGCCAGACCAAGGAAACTATGGACCTCGATGGCATTCCTTAGCTGTGGCCAGTCCTTAATAGCCTGAATCTTGGTTGGGTCTACGGATATGCCCTCAGCAGAGATGACATGACCTAAAAAGTTGACCTTATCTAACCAGAACTCACATTTGGACAACTTGGCATAGAGCTGCTGCTGATTTAAAGTCGCCAAAACCACTCTTAGGTGTTCTTCATGGTCAGCTTTAGTCCGTGAATATATTAAGATATCATCAATAAACACAATCACAAACTTATCCAAATACTCACTAAACACTCAATTCATCAAGTCCATAAAGGCTGCAGGTGCATTTGTCAGTCCAAACGACATCACCAGAAATTCATAGTGTCCATAGCGGGTTCTGAAGGCTGTCTTTGGTATATCTCCCTCCTTAACCTTCAGTTGGTAGTAACCTGAACGTAAGTCGATCTTTGAAAACACTTTGGCTCCTTAAAGTTGGTCAAACAAATCGTCGATACGGGGCAAGGGATATCTATTCTTGATTGTCAACTTGTTTAACTCTCTGTAATCTATGCACATTCTAAGAGAACCATCTTTCTTCTTAACGAATAGGACAGGTGCACCCTAGGGAGAATAGCTGGGGCGTATAAATCCCTTGCCTACTAATTCCTGTAGTTGGACCTTCAATTCCTTCAACTCAATAGGTGCCATGCGGTAGGGGTTCTTAGACACAGGTAAAGCCTTGGGATATGTATCAATTACAAACTCGATTTCCCTATCAGGTGGTAGCCCAGGCAAGTCGTCCAAAAATGCATCTGGGAACTCTCAGACTATGGGAATATCCTGAAGTTCTACCTTACTCTTTACTCGGACATCAATTATACTAGCTAGATAACTCTCACAACCACCTTTCAGTAACTGTTGAGTCTCTAGCGAGGATATAACCGGTATTTTACTTATTTTTGGAATAGCTTGGAAGGAATACCGATCTCCGTTTGGGGGTCGGAACTCAACCAATCCAGACCTACAACTTATCGTGGCATACTGTCTGAATAACCAATCCATCCCTAGTATAACTTAATATCCCTTCATGTCAATTACGATCAGTTCTACGTATAACTTCTTATTTCCTAATGACACAACATCACCTTTTATTATCCATTTGGAATGTAAAGACTTCCCCGATGGTAACATGACACTAAATGACCTCTCGGCTGGCAAGAGTTCTAATTTATGCTTATATACAAACAGGGTTGATACAAACGAGTGAGTGACTCCCGTATCTATAAGTGTATAAGCAGAAATACCACAGATCATAATTGTACCTGTTATGACCGTATGCTGCACTGCATCCTCGTCTTCCATTAAAGCGTAGACTCTGGGCGCCACTCTTGCTCGGTTAGGGTCCGGCGACATGGGGCAGTCTCTGACCATGTGTCCAACCTTATCACATCTATAGCATCGGCCAGAATGCAACTTGCACTCGCCAGGGTGGTTCTTCTGACAGGTGGGGCATAGGAGAGCTTGAGGTCGTTTTCCCTTTCCAAGGTCATCATTCTAGTTGAAAGGCCTCTTCATACCTCTCTGTTGTTGTTGTGGTCCCCTGTTCTGTTGTGGCTGCCAACCTTTGTTCTGTCGTGGTGGTGGTTGAACCTCTTTGGTAAACTTCTTTGACTGCTCACGTTGTTCTTGTAATGCTATCTTAACTTCTTCCAATTCTAAAGCCTTAGCAGCCACTTCGGAATACGGTATGTTATGAATCCCTGTAGTCTTCACTCCTTTGAAGAGGCCTGGCTTCAATTCGTGGACAAACTGGTGGATCTTATCTTCCTTATCATCCACCAAACGGGGTGCAAACCTGGACAAGGCCTCAAACTTACAGATGTAGTCGGCCACAGAACCGGTTTGACGTAACTGCATGAATTCCATTTTCTTGCCGGCTAAAGTACTTGTCAAAGAAGGCAGTCTTAAACATTCCCCAGGTCATAGCTCCTGCATTGACGGTGCTCTGGATTGAGTCCCACTAATGCCTCGCATCCAGCTCAAGATGAAAAACATCACATGTCACCTTATCCCCTTCATCAACTTTTGCATACTTAAACATTTCCTCCACTTTCCGAATCCATTCCTCAGCATAGACAGGATCTGAAACTCGACCATTAAATGTCCGGGGTCGGAGTCGGTGAAAACTGCTCTCCACCATGGTCTTGGGCTGCATTTGTACTAGAGTTTCCTTGTTCTTCTCTAGTGGTCACAAGCTGTTCAATCTGGCGAGATTGGCGGATAACTAGCTCTGTTAGTTGGGCGATAGTGTTGCTATCCACATTGTCTTCTCTCTATTGACCTCTTACCATTTCGGGATTCCTAAACAAATAGTCATAAACACATCTTAACTCAATGACATTACTAAAGTCGTAAATACTTACGGTTGCTGGAGTGTACTCAGGTGGCAGTCAGCGCTGGAAGGCAGTCTACAGAATCGATTTTAGAACCCGGTTTCGCTTTGAAACCATAATTGTAACGCCCCGAGTCTTCCAGACCCGGTTTTGCTACCCAAAACATTGAACTGAACTAAGAGAAATTACAAAAAATTTTAAACTTTCTCTCTGTGATGATAATTCTATCTTTAATCCTCGACTTTACAGCGGAAAACTCAATAAGTAGACAACGTTTATAATTAGACAAAACGTTAAGAAATTTGGCCGAAGGGAATTGGAAACTCAAGGACATCTACCGATCGCAAAACGACAAAGCATGGAGCACGCTCCTACTGATTGGCACATGCATCCCACAAGATTCATTAAACCTCATCCGATCACAAAACGACAAGACTTAATACATACTCCTGCCGATAATGGGAAAACCTACATCTATCGATTGACACATACATCCCACGTGGTTCATTAAACCTCATCCGATCACAAAACGACAAGACTTAAAACATACTCCTGCCGATAATGGAAGAACCTACATCTACCGATTGACACTTGCACATCACGTGACTCATTATACTCCTTCAGATAGAAGACATTATCCGATAGAAGACATCATCTGATGGAAGACACCATCTGATAGAAGACATCATCTGATGGAAGACACCATCCGATAGAAAGACATCATCCGATAGACAGGAAACTTTTAGACTTTCACAAACTTCAACATGACTGAATAAACTAATACACAGTTGGACCATAGTCTCATCTAGAATACATGTAGCGAGAGACTCTAACAAAACAGATCATTCTATCACTTCACGATCATTCTCAAACTCAGAAGTTAGTCAGTCAGGTTCCAGTATCCATTGTTTTAAAAAAGCATTCTACATAAACCTCAGTATTTATAACCTTACTAATATGATAAAAGTAGTAACCAAGAGTTGAAATCGCCTTCCAGCCACTCACTGACAACCTGAACTGCTTCCAGTAACCAACCTTAAACATCCTCATTAGACTTGAAATCCTCACCTGGTAGTTCTTCACCTACATCATAAGGTTTAAACTATAAGCCTAATGCTTAGTAAGGAGTGCAATGCTAACATGTATGCATGAATGCACAAATTAAAGGAAACACATGTTCATCGTTTTCATCATATGGATTAAAGGAGGATTTGTGCCGAAAAGGGGGTTGACAGTGAGAGTGTACATAGTCCCTTGCAGGTCGTATTCATGGTCCTTCTTTTGGACAGTGACATACGCCAAACCGCCCCCAACCCTCTCTTAATCCTTGTTGCATAAGTTTCATGTTCATATCTTGTTCATGGGAGAAATCATGCACTTAAAATATTTTCATATGCTTGAGAAATATTCATGATGCATGAGCATGAGTAATCTTAGTTCATCAGACTACTGAAGAAGCCATTCATTCATCAAAGGATCATAACATCAACTTGAGTACAGAAGAAAACCAGACGTTAGCACAGGTACTTTTAACATCATAAACAACTTTTACTTAGTACCTTTGTGATGTAGGGCCCTAATGGCCGGAAGTCTTACTCACTCACTTACTTGGTTTTCTTTGCAACTTGAGCACTTCTCTTCAAACTTCTTCACTGGAGACATTTCACATTACAGTGTTAAATCAAAATCCTAACTAAAAGTCATCCTAGTATCTAACATAAATATTTCTAAATCTTCCTAGTCGAGTGCCTAGTGTGTACAGATTAAACTTCTAGAACCTAAATAACCGGATTAAGTCTAACAACTAAACAAGGTCTGTTATCTTAATGTCTAGAATCGAATCAGAAATGCCATTACTAAAAACAGATCATCATTGTCACTACCATTACTCTGTTAGTGAAGAATCCGAAACCTCAAGTTCTAGCTGAAGACAGAGCTCTAAGTAACTACCCAGTAACTACATTATCTAAGTCTTACCTAGAGCGTGGATTGTCGAAGTGGAGGTTGAAGAACTGGTCGCCGACGAAGGAATAGCTGGCAGAGAGGGAGATCATGAAGGAAGGGAATCGTCGAGAGAGGAAATGTCGGCTACAGCGAGGTTTTAATGAGGTTTATGAATTCTCATAACCTATTTATACCAATTAAAATCCACCTTAATTACAAATTTGCCACCCAACCTAGTTTCACTCAACTTGTAATAAATAAGTCTTGGCCTGAAATTAAAATCATGAAGGTCAATAAAAGGGTGACAATTAAAATGGTTAAGAAAATCACCTGGCCGAAATTGTCGGGTGTTACAAATACTGTTGCCAATGCGCTATCCCAAAAAAGAATCCTTTTAACTGAATTGGGTGTTAGATTCTTTGGATTCGATTGGTTAAAGAAGACTTATGAATCTGACAAAGCCTTCAGGATACCATACCTTAATTGCCAAAACAAGGCAGAAGGAGCTATAACATCATAGATGGCTTTCTGATGAAAGGATGAAAGTTATGTATACCCGACAGTAGTCTAAGACAATGTCTTGTCACGGAAGCCCATAATGGAGGATTATCCGGACATTTTGGGAAAAAGAAAACCCTTAAATTGCTGAAAGAACGATTCTACTGGCCACACATGATGAAAGATGTGCACCACTTCATTGAACAGTGCATCGTGTGTAAGAATGCCACGAGTAAAGTTCTTCTCCAAGGACTATACCTACCCTTACCTGTTCCTACTCACCCTTGGGTAGAGATCAGCATGGACTTCGTCCTAGGTTTACCGCGAACTGGCCGCAGTAAAGACTCTATTATGGTAGTCGTGGATCGTTTCTCCAAAATGGTGCATTTTATCGCCTGTACCAAAATCGATGACTCTGCTGCTATAGCCGATCTCTTCTTCAAAGAAATATTTAGACTCCATGGAGTGCCTCAATCAATAGTGTCTGATCGACACACCAAGTTTTTAAGCACTTTTTGGAAGACCTTATGGAATAGACTGTGGACTAAATTGTTTTTTAGTACTTCATTCCACCCCCAGATGGACGGTTAAACAGAAGTGGTCAGCAGTACTTTGGGTACACTTCTTCGCAGTGTTGTGGGCAAACACTTGACAAATTAGGACATAGTGCTACCCCAAATAGAATTGTTACAACAGAAACCTTCACTCTACCACACAGCAAACGCCCTTTGAGGTAGCCTATGGATTTAATCTGCCCTCACCACTGGATCTTATTCCCTTTCCTACTCAGGATCTCGTAAACCCTTCAAGGGCAAGTAAAGTAGAGCAAATTAAAAGGTTGCATGAAAAAGTTTGCAAAGCCATCGCAAAGAATAATGTCAATTATGCTAAACATGCTAATAAGGGAAGAAAGGAAGTAGTATTTAAAGAGGGAGATTTGATTTGGTTACATCTCTGCAAAGAACGATTTCCAGCTAAGAGACGTTCTAAACTACTTCCTAGAGCAGAAGGTCCTTTAAAAGTACTAGAGCGAATCAATAATAACGCCTACAAGTTGGAATTACCTGGTGAATATGGGGTGTCATCCACATTCAATGTCCAAGATTTCTCCCCTTACATTGGAGATTTAGTTAGTGAAGAGGAGACTGAATCATTGGATTTGAGGTTAAATCCTCAGTTACCTGGAGGGGATGACATGCCAAGGAGGCCTATTACAAGATCGCAAACTAAAGCCCATAATTTACTTAACCTTTTTACTAATGAGTTTGCTTTTCTTGCTGGTGTTGATCTCATTGGCGACATCACCTGGGAACCTAATTTAGAGGACATGGATTAGCCCTTGCACAACCTCACTTGGAATACACGGATGGACTCATCAAATGGTCCAATAAGAATTAGTCTTCCCGACCCCTAAATTGTGTAACTTTTGCTTTGATTTTTTATTTTTATGGCAAACTCTAGCCATCTTGTATGAACTTATTTATATTGCATCATGCATTAGATTGAATGGTTAGGACTAGATGAATGATGGTGGTTTGATGGGTTGAAGAATCAGCCAACAAAAGGGAAAAGTCCATCAACATGTGTGGATTTACTACTTCATCAATATGGACTAAAATGAAGACATGGCCCAAAGAAAAGCTCTAACTTAAGGTATGATCTTTGCAGGTACATCTGATGGTGCCCTCAAGGATCAATGGCATGGCACATATCAGCCATGGGATCAAGCAAGGTGTGGGTTGCATCATGGCTGTCGAATGGCGCGCGTGCGGGATCAGCAAGGAGGTGCAGGTTACATCATGGTCGTCCAATGGCGCGCGCACATAGTGAAGCTCATGGTCGCCGATTGCATTCCTTCATCCAATGGCTCAAATCTCCTCCTTCCAATGTCAAACCCTAATCATCCACCCTAGGTTGTTTATTTAATGCATAACATTGGTGTTTGTAGGAACGTTTTTGCCAAATTAATACAAACTCTCCTTTTCCTAACCGAAGTGTTAGAAGACCTTAGGGTTTCCTTGGTTTTTTCAACCGAGTGGAGTGACCCTCCATTATTCCCCAATAATTTAGGTTGCTTGGTGAATTCTTAGCATTCCGTCACCTCTCTCATAGAGAGTTTAAAAGGTTGGAGGACGAGAAAACCTAGGCCCAACGGTGGTTGTTTTTCCATGGGAAAACATGCACCCGTGAGCATAACATTAGATAGCTCTTGGGTCCGCCAAGGGTTCTTCCATTACATCCATTTTCTTGCACTTCATTCCATCATCATTCTCGGCCTAATATCACACACTCATCACATTTTCATTTGGCTGCATCTTCATCTCCATACTCTTCACTTTTTATCTCGGTATTATGCATATCACCTTCACCCGAGCACTTTGCAACATTTTGTGGGTTTGCACAGTTCCTTCTCTAAGGGCCATCGTGTCAGCATGATGGAAACATGCGTTGTTTGCAAGAAAGCCAAGAGTAGGGTTCTACTTCAAGGCTTATACATGCCCATACTCATTCTATCATTTCCTTGGGTTGATGTCAGCATGGACTTTGTCCTAAGATTACCACGAACTACTCGAAGTAAGGATTCAATCATGGTGGTCGTGGATCGGTTTTCCAAGATAGCACACTTCATTCCTTTTACCAAAACCGATGACTCCGTCTCAATAACTGACCTATTTTTCAAAGAAATTGTTTGCCTGCATGGTATACCATATTCGATAGTGTCAGACAGAGACACTAAATTTTTGAGCGACTTCTGGATCACTTTGTGGAAGAATTTGGAGACTCAGTTGTGTTTCAACACCTCTTTTCATCCTCAAATTGATGGAAAAACGAAAATTGTTAACAGGATCTTAGGCACCCTCTTACGCAGTATTGTAGGTAAGAAGTTATCCAGATGGGATATAGTCCTTACGGGATTAGAATTTGCCTACAATCGTAGCCTTCATTCCACTACCCAACAAACGTCCTTGGATGTTGCCGATGGGTTTAATCCATCTACACAGACTTAGCTAATCCATCAGGAGCAAACAGGCCGAACGAATTAAGAAACAGCATGAGACCGTATGCAAAGCCATCGAGAAGAGAAATAATAGTGGAGCTAAGCAAGTGAACAAAGGTTTTAAAGAAGTTATTTTTTAATGAGGGAGATTTAGTTTGGTTACACTTGCGCAAGGATAGGTTCCCCGACAAAAGGAAATCTAAGCTTCTCGCTAGAGCGGATGGACCATTTAAGGTGTTGGAGAGACTTAGTAACAACGCTTAAAAGATAGAATTGTCAGGTGATTATGGATTATCGGCAACTTTCAACGTCATTGATCTATCCCCCTATATATGCGATGAAGATAACGCCGAGGGGCCCGAGTCAAAGGATTTGAGGTCAAATCCGCAATCACCTTGGGAGGATGAGGTGCCCCATAGGCCCGTCACGCGATCCCATGCCCGAGCACACATTTTATCTCACTTATGTTCTCACACACTTTTCTCTTTTGCAGGAAATGAATTATGTGAAGACTTGGAACACACCTATGGAGACTTAAAGTGGGAGGTTGAAGCTAAAGACAAGGACCAACCAAGACACGTCATTGCATGGAAGACAAGGATGGAAGATTAAGAAGCTCACATGGGAATTTGTCTTCCTGAGCATGAATTTATGTAACCTTTTTATTTTGAACACTTACTTGGCAAACATTGGCCTTTTTGTGACAATTATTATATGCATGCATGTTAGGCATTTAGGGTTAGATTTATGCTAGGATAGAAGGTGCTTGGAATTTGCATGGCTTGCATGGGAAGCTCGGCCCCGCGCGCGCCAAGACCAATGGTCGAGATGAAGCATACAATTGAAGCATTCTTTACCTTATTTGGCCATACCAAGTGTTGCCCCTTGAAGATTCTTGTTGCCCTTACCATTTTGGGAGAAAACATGGATCATTGACTTGGCTTTCAGCTGGCATTTGATCAACCTAAACACAAGACAACTCGGCCACCCAAATCTCCACCTATAGTCGAATACATAGCGCTCCAATGATGTTCAAACTTAAACCTAAAGCCAGCCACCCTTAGGACTATAAATCATGGCTATTGCTGCTTGTGTTTTGGTTGTTGATAAAATGAAATGAACTCTTTTTCTTTAGGAGAAAATTGAATGGAGCAAGAAGCTACCATGGTAAGTTTCGATTGCTAAACCGAAGAAGTTGCACCTTCATTTCCTTAAAGCACGGTTGCTTGCAAGGATTTCATCTTTCCACCTTCCCTCTCCACTCTAGAAAATGTTAGAAACAAGTAGGGAGTGTCCAAACTGGTTTCTCCAAGTCGAGATTCTTTCCTTGGAAAGAATGTTTTGCTGAAAGCCTTAAAACATTGCTTATCGGCCGACTTGAGGTTTTGTTGCACATTTTCTTTTTCACAAACTATTTGGACCACATTTTCCATAGTCACACACCTCACTCACAATACAAGCATGACATAAATTTTCGTTTCATGTAAAGCTATTTTGCTTGTTCAACTCTGGCCATCATTTGATGTCTTCTCGGTTTGGCCGAGCACCTACGAAACTAACGATCTTTCTTTATGTTCTAATGACCTTTGCAAGACTAGATCATAACATGATTGTACACACACCACATAAAAGATAACATCATTGGATCTTATGGAAACCAATACATATCTCCTCCATCTCTATAGAATGTGTAATCTGAATAACGATGCTACTGGATATATATCCCTCATCACATTAGGTTATATACATTGGACACCAGGGATAACCAATATATATATATAGACACACGTACACTTGATTAGACATGACAATATCATTCACATGGCAACTTGTCATCTACGTGTTTAATCAGATAAAAATATGAGCCATGACCAAAACTGGGAAATGGAAATAAAGTGACAAGGCTTTGACCTTAATATTGCAGCTTCTGGAATGCTGCACTGTGGCTCTGGCCCACCGCTACAGCTCTTTGCTTCTAATTCTATGGCACCCAAAATCAACTAATTTCCTATTGATAAACATATTGTTAAGTCTCATAGCTTTGACTTCCTATGGTCACTGGCTCCTGCACAATGTGAGCCTACAACCCTCACTTTTCTTACTCTAGTCCCATCCAAATAAATACATAATCAACACACATTATGTATAATCATGAAACCATTTTCAAGCTATCCTAACCAAAACAAAACATTATATTCCATCAACTTGTCCTATTTATGCAATATGTCATATTGTTTAAAAATCCAACAAGGTTAGCATTCTTACCTTGCATATCTCCTTTGTTTATCACTTGTAAAAGCTAATTCTTAGCTTTTTAGATTTCCTATGATTTGTAGAATACTTCGTCTTTCAGTTGAAATTTCAAAATCTCACTTTTTCTCTCCAATTTTTCTATTTTTTTCTCCTTCTCTTTCTCCTCTTTTTCCCCCTCCCTTCTCTTTCTTCTCTCAGCCAATAGAGCACAAAAATATCAGTCTCCAGCAGCTTCTTTTTGTCTTTTATCATATTTGGAGGGTTGAAGAAAAAATTACTAAGTGACTTTACCATTTTATCATTGAAATCCACGTATAAAACCTGAATACCCTGAAATGTCCAACTAATTACAAAATTAACTGATCTACTTATGTTTAAGGTATAATTATCTTCTCCTATTAATCTAGATTAATCTAATATAATTATCATAATTAAATTAATTATTTATAATTAATTAACCTTAATTGCTATTTAATTACACAATAATAACATAATTAGTGAATAATCCTAGGGTGACATGTTACCACCACCTTATTGGCCAAATTTGTTTTATGGATAATTAACAAAAAAAAACTTTAAATATGAGAGTCATTAATAAACTCCCTTTTAAATTATGTCTGTTAAAAAACTTACCGTTAAAATATGTTTTGTTAACAAAAAACCTTTGTCGTTCATATCTCTGTTAAATTTTGTTTGTTCGGGAGCCCAGTCTTGGAGAACGAGATCCCGCTCCATAAATTATTGTGTTTAACCGAGAGCTCGCTCTTCAAAATCCGGATCTCGCTCCTTTTTGTCTTTTGAAGGGGGATTTCATTGTTCAAGACCGGGCGTCCACTCCAAAGACAGTATAAGAGCGGGACCTCGCTTCAGGGACAATATATAAGAGTGTGGGATCTCTTTCTCCCTTCCGCGTGATTTCCTCTCTCTAGGTAAAACACTAACGATATTTTTTTGTCAACTCTTTGATTCTTAAGCCTCAGAATCTATTTCCCTGCTCGATTCAACTTTTTTCGCTCTCTAATGTCTCACTTTTTTCCCAAATCCTTGAAATTCTAACATTGTCCATACACATCGATGGATTCTGAGTTGATGAAAGGTAATTTGTGTAAAAAAAACTTTTTGTTTCCTATGTCATTTGCGATTTTGTCCATATATTATCTTTTTTTATTGATTTGAGATAATTTTGTCCATTAATATGGTAATTCTCACACGGAGGTGGATTCGGACTTTGTACCTCTATATGGCGAGCTTCGTGCATTCGATCATGAATGTGTTAATCCATAAATGAGCTTCATTCATTATGCGACTCAGAGGAGGACGAATGTGAAAGTAGACTGGTACGTGAAGCGCCCTCACTGGGTCTTTGGTTGGGAAAAAATATATTTCCTTGAAAGTAATTAGAAAAGAAGTTGTGGAGTATGTATTAAAGAATGAGTATGGGGTGAAATTCGTTAAAAGTGATTCTCAACACTTGACAGTTGTGTTAGAAAGGCTCTAAGTGGTGCATGCACGCTTCGAAGATGCAGTGCAAAGTTACAACTCAAATAAAGAATTTCAATGACGAGCACACATGTAACATCCCCGGTCCTCCCAGTACAAATATTGTCCTTTTTGGGCCAGAGCCCGTACGGATTTGTTCTTGGGGTCAGCCCCAAAACGCGTTGTACTAGGTAAGGAGGGAAACTTTACTTATAAACCATACATTTTTTACTCTCCCAGGCAATGTGGGATTATCCACCCCCATTGGTATGGGCCGGGTCCCACCGGAACCTTATTGCCTTCACATGGCGGGTTTGTAACACCCTAGAATTTACGGGTTTCCGCTCTTAAGGGTATCTTAGTAAATTCCAATTAAAGTATTTTCTCGAATGAGAAGTTTCATTAGAGCCCTAAGAATTTGTGAGGATTTTTAGTGAAATAAGTAAATTTTTAGAAATTCAAATGGATAGCGTAACGCTATGTTCCATTTTTAGCCCTATAGTGTTTTAACTCGCAAAAATAGTAAATTAAGTCCGTTTCACAAACGGTGAGTTTCGTTAGAACCCTAGGATTAAATTGGAATATTTAGAGGTTTAAGGAAATTTCGGAGAAACCAAATCAATAGACGAAATAAGGAATTAAGCAGAGAATTGAGCTAAGGGCAAACTTGTAATTTGCTTAGTCAATTTTATTTAATTTACAAATACCCTCTTCCTTCCATTTTCTTCTCCAAATCGTGAAGCTCTCTCTCTCTCTCTCTCTCTCTCTCTCTCTCTCTCCTCTCTCTCTCTCTCTCTCTCTCTCTCTCTCTCTCTCTCTCTCCTCTCTCTCTCTCTCTCTCTCTCTCCTCTCTCTCTCTCTCTCTCCTCTCTCTCTCTCTCTCTCTCTCTCTCTCTCTCTCTCTCCTCTCTCTCTCTCTCTCTCTCCTCTCTCTCTCTCTCCTCTCTCTCTCTCTCTCTCTCTCTCTCTCTCTCTCTCTCCTCTCTCTCTCTCTCTCTCTCTCTCTCTCTCTCTCTCTCTCTCTCTCTCTCTCTCTCTCTCTCTCCTCTCTCTCTCTCCTCTCTCTCTCTCTCCTCTCTCTCTCTCCTCTCTCTCTCTCTCTCTCTCTCTCTCTCTCTCTCTCCTCTCTCTCTCTCTCTCCTCTCTCTCTCTCTCTCTCTCTCCTCTCTCTCTCTCTCTCTCTCTCTCTCTCTCTCTCTCTCTCCTCTCTCTCTCTCTCTCTCTCTCTCTCTCTCTCTCTCTCTCTCCTCTCTCTCTCTCTCTCTCTCTCTCTCTCTGATTTCTTCTTCGGTTTTCCTTCTCCAATCGATCCTTTAGGTAAGCCCTAAACTCTAGACACGTTTAGTTGTTGATTTTGGTTGTTATTTGTTAGGTTTATCGATTTAGGGTTTTGTTAGAAATCTTCGATTTTGGTTGGAAATCGTTAGGATGTTTAAATTAGTTCCCTTTGACTATCTATTTACGACTATTGCCGATAGTTGTGAGAGATTGTGGTTGTTAACGGATTTAGGAATTAGGGTTTAGTGTTTAGTATATATTGTTTTTAATGTATATTGAAATTGAGATTGTAGGCTCGATCGCTGAGTGTGATTTGAAATTTAGCTATGGCATATTAAAGTAGATGTTATGGGTGACGTATAGGCGTTTGAATGGTCGTGATCGGATGTCGGATTAGAGAGAAAAGTGTGTTTGAATGTGCGCACGTGAGGTGTTCGATAAAATGCCCGAATAGAGAAAATGAGAGTTTTTGGAGAAATTGCCTTAGCTAGGAGCTTAGTTTAAGTTTAGAATTCGTTTAATTAAGATCGATTTTAATGCTCTTAATTGTGAAATGCTTTAGGTGGAGACGACTTTTGGACGGTGCTCGGCTAGCTACGGACGCCAGGTAAGTGGATGTTAGGCTTCCGGCCCTTAAGGCCCTACATCGTGTCAACGTTAGGTTTTTCTGCTTTGATGATAATTTTCTGATTGTGGGGATTAATGAGTCGGGTAGCTTAGAATGTTAGTTGTTTGTGAAGTTCGTTAAGAATAGTATATGTCCATGTACGTAGTGAATTGTTCGATGATGTGTTTTGATGATATGTCGTACATAGATTTCTCATGCATCATGTTTTAGAAAAAGTACGAAAATGTTTTAGCATATGATTTCATGATTTAAACGTAGAAAAGACAACGATGTAAAACGAAAATGTAAAGTGTCTGAGGGAAGTGGTTCACCCCTCAGATGTAAATTGTGAAACGTCCAGAAAATGTATGATATCTGAGGGAAGTGGTTCACCCTTCAGGTAAAGATTTATATGTGGAACGTCTAGAGATGGAGAAACTAATCCGCCCTCCATTGGTAGAGGATTACATGTATGTATGATAAAACGAAATGAAATGAATATGTATGATGAAACGAAATGAAATGAATATGTATGATGAAACGAAATGAAATGAATATGAACGATGAACGAACGAATGATGAAACGAAATGAAATGAATATGTATGATGAAACGAAATGAAATGAATATGTATGATGAAACGAAATGAAATGAATATGTATGATGAAACGAAATGAAATGAATATGTATGATGAAACGAAATGAAATGAATATGTATGATGAAACGAAATGAAATGAATATGTATGATGAAACGAAATGAAATGAATATGTATGATGAAACGAAATGAAATGAATATGTATGATGAAACGAAATGAAATGAATATGTATGATGAAACGAAATGAAATGAATATGTATGATGAAACGAAATGAAATGAATATGTATGATGAAACGAAATGAAATGAATATGTATGATGAAACGAAATGAAATGAATATGTATGATGAAACGAAATGAAATGAATATGTATGATGAAACGAAATGAAATGAATATGTATGATGAAACGAAATGAAATGAATATGTATGATGAAACGAAATGAAATGAATATGTATGATGAAACGAAATGAAATGAATAACGAAATGATTATGTACGATGAAACTGTAGAAACTGCATATGTTAAGTAAAATGTTTTAAATTCATATAGTGCATCCCCTTACTAAGCATTAGGCTTACTGTTTATGTTGCATGATGTAGGTGACAGGTGTGAACTCGATGACAAAGAATAGGAGGTCGACGGGTGGTGCTCGTGGCGACGGGATGTGTTCGACGGGATGTGTTTTGGCAGGGCGGGTAGACTCACGGTTAGGTGTTTTGAGAGTTTTTGGGTATTGTTGGGATAATGATGAATTTGATGGATTTTAGTACGTTTAGATATGTTTTAGGGCGTTTGGTGACTGGACAGGAAATAGAAAGTATTTTGTAAAGTTTTAAACATTTTAAAAACAGGCGGAAATGATATGCTTTTAAACAGAACCACGCGGTTCGTTTTCATGAAATTTGGTTATGTTTTAAATGTATTTTGAGTCGGTGAACGGATAGCGAGAGTAACGTATGAAAGTGATAGTGCTATGGTGTAGAAATATGTTTTTGAAGAATGAGTGAAATGTGAGAAAATGGAATGAGAAAAGAGTATGTGGATTGTGTAAGAGGGGTGTAGTTGGTGCAAGAGAAAAGGAAAGAAGGAGAAGGAAAAGAAAATGAAGGAGCGACGGGTCGCAGGAGGAAAGGAGTTGGAACGCAGAACCCTCTGGTTTTCCAGAGAGTTTGGGGTTCGGGCGCGGGTAGAGTGGCGCACGATCGATTAATGTTCGGGTTTCACGTTCTGGAAATCAGAACGTGAAGCGCCCGAACGCTTAAAGGCAGGCGTTCAGGCGGTTAGGCGAGGGGCGCCCGAACGCACAACTTCGTGCGTTCGGTCGCCTGTGCATTTTCGGGCTTAATTGCCCCTTCTGTCCCTCCCCTGTTTCGATAGCCTATGACCGATGCATTTTTAGTTATTTTTAATGGTTTTTGAATATTGTTTTATCTGTTTTAAACTTCAATCCAATTGTTTTAAATTTTATCCAAAGGCAGTTTGTTTTCTTGAGTATAGGTTATATTAGTGTCATGTTTTGATGATCGAGGAATGAGTGATTTTAAGGGATTTCAACAATCCGAGACTTCAATTTAATGGTTTAGAAGTCGAAACGTTATGAGTGATATAAAAAGAAAAATTTACGTGGTTACGAGAGTTTAAAGTTAAGGTTACGTTAGGGTTAGTTTGTTTAAGGGTTTTGGGTTATGTTTAAAGTAAAAATGAAAAAGTTTAGGCGAAAAATACGAGGGCTTAGGTAATGATTATGTCACGGCAAGTCCGTGGCAGCCCTGATCGGGTTGGGGTCGTCACAGGGTTGTCACAATCTCCTCCTCTTCGAAGCCTGATGTCCTCATCGATCACATTTCCGGTTGGGCAGTGGCTCTGATGCCATTTGTAACGTCTCTCGGTCCTCCAAGTACAATATCGTCTACTATGAGCCAGAGCCCGCACAAATTTATTTTTGGGATCAGCCCCAAAAAGAGTTGTACTAGGTAGGGAAGGGAACTGTACTTATAAACCATGCATTATTCACTGTCCCAAGCAATATGGTATTATGCACCCCCACTGGTATGGGTTGGCTCCTACCAGACCTTTATTGTCTTCACATGGCGGGCTGTTACAACACATGTTCAAGAAAGATTAAAAGCTGACATGCTTTGTCCAAATAGGTGACATACCAATACTTTGAGAGATGCAAAAGTCAGATTACATGGGAAGTCTCATCCATTATTGAGATAATTATGAAGGATTTTAATGTGAACATTACACCCACTCTTGCCAAAAGGACAAGGAATGAAGTCGAGATTACGAAGGGAGTGACGTCAAACAATACAAACAATTATGGTCGTACGGAGAAGAAAAATTTGTAGATCAAATAAAGGCAGCACCTTGGTTGTTAGCATAGATAGGAATAAATCTACATCGAATCCCATTTTTGAAAGAATCTAAATCTCACATTTCATGAATGGTCGGAGAGTCATGAAAGAGATGTGTAGTTTTTTAGTGTTTCCCCTTGCCCTTTAGTTTTATCTATAAATTGTTGTAAGGGTGATATTATAGTTTTACTCAACTTTTAAGTGGTTCAATCGTCTAGTATTTTGTCATGTAAATATCTTTAAAAATTTCAAATAAATAATTGTATGTTTTGTTGTGTTATGTCATATAGGACATCATTCGGGTCGA
Organism: Begonia masoniana; assembly: GCA_022432975.1. Classification (NCBI taxonomy): domain Eukaryota; kingdom Viridiplantae; phylum Streptophyta; class Magnoliopsida; order Cucurbitales; family Begoniaceae; genus Begonia; species Begonia masoniana. Next base: position 24,256,573 of record CM039511.1, read on the forward strand.
TTATGTTATGTTATTTTACTTGATATTGTTAGTAATGGTAACAATATAACAAATGGTAATCCTCTATATCTCTCTCTAGTTAAAGGAACCTAGATAAATCTTACCAGATTGACTATTAATGATGCGAAGCACCGATATTAGGAGATCCGAGACCCTTCAACAAACGAAATAGGAGCTTGACCTAGACAAAACTCGTTGGTAAGAACCAAAGTTATCAAGCGAGATTCTTCAAGCGTGACTTGAAGAAGATCAACATTCTTTACAAATAATCAAAGAGAAATTCTCTGTAAAAAAAAAAAAAAAAAAACTCAAATTTAAATTCAAACTGGTCATAAATGGAAATGTCTTTGCCTTTAAATAGACTATACGTTTAATTAAAATTAAATGATAAAAGAAAAGAAATAAAATACAAAGTAACTAATAAAATCGTATAAGGTGTGATCATTTGCATGATCTGATGTCCTCTCATATTTAAACTCCGTTTGAACATGATTTGAATGCATTTGAGTAGAATATCGGCCGAATGAGATATTTCCTACAAGATTTGCATGATTTGCATGCACTTTCATGTGCTTGTGCATGTGACTTTTGTAATCCTCGTATGAGCATATGTTTGGCACATGTCCTTTTTAATTCTTACATGTGCATGTACATCGCACCCTCCTTTTTAGTTATTTTATCACATGTGCCCCGTACTCTCTCCAAATCTTCACATGTCTTTGGTCTCCTTTGCTTCAACTTTATTCTCTTCAATCCTCAACACATTCACTAATTTTGGATCAAGTTGTTGCTGCTCCCCTCTCTCCTGGATCTCTAAAATTAATCTTTGCAAGGCCTCGTGCATCTTCTTAGCTTTGGATCGTGTTATTGGGCTGCCAATGTCCTCAATTGGATTCTTGCTCTTGGGCTTGGGCTTGATCGCTCCTTTGATCACATCATTCCCTCTCTCTTCGAAAAGATTCATCATCGAATCTCCTGCATCATATAAAGATAAGTCACTAACATTACCATATACGCTAGGTAAGTCGATCTTGTAGGCATTGTCGTTTATGCTCAAGGACTTGAAATGGTTCATCTCCTCGCGAATGCAACTTGCTTTTCCATTGATTTGCAAACATTTCTTTTCGATGATGTAGCCAAACCCAATCTTTGGGTTCAAATATAATCTTTTTGCGACTTTTGTTGGCTTGACGTGCATAGTGCTCGTTTCTTTCCCGAATATTCTCTTGTACTTTCGTATATAAGTCCCTAACATATTTATCATTTTTCTCTATATCAAGATTAACAAACTCGTTAATAGGTAAAGATAAAATATCAAGAGGAGATAGAAGATTAAATCCATAAACAATTTCAAAGTGTGAACATCTGAATGAACAATTTGATTATAAGCAAATTCAACATGAGGTAAACATTTTTTTCATTGTTATAAATTTTTAGAAATAATTTCTTTTAACAAGGATGCATAAAGTGTTCTATTTACCACTTTGGTTTCTCCATCTGTTTAAGGGTGTCTCATAGTCAAAAATAAGAGTTTTGTTCTTAGCTTACTCCATAAAATTCAACAAAAGTAACTTAGTAACTTAACATCTCTATCACTCACAATAGTTTTAGAAATTCCGTGTAAACACACAACTTCTTTGAAGAATAAGTCCGCACATGAGTAGCGTCATTTGTCTTTGAGCATGCTGTAAAGTGAGTCATCTTACTAAACATATCAACTACCACAAATATGCTATATTTCTCTCGTGTCCTCGACAAACCAATCACAAAATTCATCAATATGTCCACCAAAGGTTGGTTAGGAATAGGTACAGGAGTGTATTGGTCGTGAGGTCTAATCTTTGATATGACTTTCCTACACTCAATGCACTTATCATAAATGGCTAGAACATCATGTTTTATTCTCGGCTAATAAAAGTGTTCATAAAGCACATTCAACGTTTTATTAACTCCTAAGTGTCCCATTAACCCTCCTCCATGAGTCTCTTTAACAAATAACTCTCTTAAAGAACATTTCGGGATACAAAGTTTATCCTTTTTAAATAAAAATATCTCATGTCTATAATAGTCATTACATGCATGTATCTCACATTCTTTCTAAACGAGATTAAAATCTAATTTCGAATCATATAAATTCTTTATTAAATCAAATCCTAACAACTTAGATTGTAAAGTAGTTATAAGCACGTACTTTTTTGACAATGCATTGGCAACCACATTCTTTTTACCTTTTTATAATGAATGACATAAGGAAAGATCTCTATGAACTTCATCCACTTTACATGTCTCTTATGCAACTTTCCTAGTGTCTTTAAGTGCTTTAGGCTTTCATGGTCGAAATGGATGATAAACTCTTTAGGCTACAAGTAGTGTTGTCACGTTTGCAATGTTTTCACTAAAGCATACAACTCTTTGTCATATGTTGGATAGTTTAAGACCGCGCCACTAAGTTTTTCACTAAAGTAAGTGATCGGCTTCATATCTTACATCAAAACACCATCAATTGCTTTTCTCGATGCATCACATTCAATCTCAAATGTTTTATCAAAATTCAGCAAAACTAATAATGGTGCATTAGTTAACTTTTCTTTTAGAAGATCAAAATATTCATCATGTACCTTGGTCCACCTAAAGTACATATTCTTTTTAACCAAATCATTTAGTGGTGTCGCAATAGTACTAAAGTTTCTAACGAATCTTCAATAAAAACTAGCTAAGCCATGAAAACTATGTACCTCATTAGCATTCTTAGGTTTCAGCCAATCCTTTATTGCTTTCACATTTTTTTCGTCCACCGATACCCCACTCGAACTCACTACAAAACCAAGAAACACTACTGATTTCATGCAAAAAGTGCACTTTTTGACGTTAGCATATAGTTGGTTTATTCAAAAAATATTAAAAATAGATTTTAAATGTTTAACATGTTGTTTCAATGTTTTACTATAAACTAATATATCATCAAAATAAACCACGACAAATTTTTCAATAAACGGTCGTAATACATTATTCATTAACCTCATAAATGTGTTATGCGCATTAGATAATCCAAAGGGCATGACTAACCACTCATAAAGCCCATATTTTGTTTTGAAAATGGTTTTCCACTCGTCTCCGTTTTTATCCGAATTTGGTAATATCCATTCTTTAAATCAATTTTTGAGAATAAACAAGCGTCATATAACTAATCAAGCATGTCATCTAACCTTGGTATGAGATGTCGATACTTTACTGTTATTTTATTGATTGCTCGGCAATCGACACAGATCCTCCATGATCGGTCCTTCTTTGGTATCAATATCACGGGTACCGATCATGAGCTTAGGCTTTTTTTCACTAGACTCTTGTCCACAAACTCGTCCACTTGCCTTTGAATTTCTTTTGTCTCGTTGGATTTTCTTGATATGTTGGTCGGTTTGGAATTGTTGCACCCAAGATGAAATTGACTTAATGCTCGATTCCTCTCAGTGGTGGTACTCCTTTCGCTAACTCCTTCGGAAATACATCTTTAAACTCTTGCAACAGAGAAATCACAGCACTCAAAAGAAAACTTGGTAAGTCATTAGATAATAAATAAATATCTTTATATAAAAGAAAAAACATCTCACGCTTATCCTTACTTAAATCATCAACACAATTTGTTTCTCACTCGACTTTTGTTCTCTCTCCCTAGGTTTTTCTCTTTTTTCTATCAATTTTTCTCTCTTTCTCTCTCAATTTTTCATCCCTCTTTGTACTTTTTTCAAATATTTTTTTCCTCCACTTTTTTTGTCTCTCTCGGCCTTTTGTTCAACTATATTTTTCACCTTTTTCTTTCTCCCTCTCGGCATTAATGATTTGAAATTCTTTCGCGATCCTTTCTTGGTCTACAATTTTCTCTCATGGCTTTAATGGTGTAAGGATCACAGTTTTTCCATTATAAACCAATGAATACTCATTTTTATAACCATTATGCTTAACGTTTCGGTCGAATTGCTAAGGTTTTCCCAAAAGTCTGTGTGTAGCATCGGCACTACATCACGTAAAATTTTATATTTGTACCTTCCAATTGATAAAGGGACTTCCACTTGTTTAGTCACCTTGATTTCTCCATAATCACTTAACAATTGCAACTTGTATGGTTTTGGATATTGCTCGATTTTCAAGTTCAACTTTTAGACTAGTAATGTGCTTGCTACATTGGTGCAACTCCCACTATCAATGATTAAACTACACACATTTTTGTGCACATGACATCTTGTATGGAATATATGCTCACGTTGTACTTTGTCTCTATCCTTCTTAGGTTGTACATTCACTACTTGCCTTATGACTAAAATATTTCCTTTTACCGGTTCCTCCAGCTCAACGTCACTACAATTCTCAAGTGGTAACATCTCATTATTACTCGAACTCACACTCTCCACATCACCATTGTCCTTCAAAATCATAACTTTTTTATTTGGACAATTTGAAGCTGCGTTTGAACCCTTGGCACTAAAAGCACTTAATCTCTCGAGTTCTAATAGGTTTTGAAGTCTCGATCTTAACTTTTTGTGGTAATATTTGATTGTTGACCAGGACTTTTCTCTTCGAATCCTCTCTCGATTTTGGTTTCTCATTTTCCAATTTGTTTGCCTAGTTGAGGTCGATGTTGTACCCACTATAGTACTTCTTTTAGCCTTTAGTTGTCATTCAATCTTGATTGATTTATGTAGCAACTCCTCCATATTGATGTAGTGTTGTAGATCCACCACATCCGTAATTTCTCGGTTCAATCCCCCAATAAACTGAGTCATAGTAGCTTCCTTGTCTTCTCCCACATTCCTTAACATAGCTACATCCATCTATTTGTGATACTCCTCCAAAAATTTGAAACATTGTGTCAAATTTTGGAGCTTTCGACACACGTCCCTATAGTAGTATAATGGAACATACCTCTTTTTCATGTGGACCTTCAAGTCTTCTCATGTACGGATTTGTGCTTCACCGTTCCTCCTCTAGTTCTTAACTAGTTGATCCCACAAAATACTAACATATGTAGGATCGTGATTGTCTAAGGGGAGCGGGGGTGAATTAGATTTTTCTCTCCTAATTGAGTTTACTTAAAACAATATAAATTAATTAAGTTATTGTTTACTGATTTGAAATAAACAAAGAGAAAGAGAGAAAAATAACACCGAAGTTTTTAATGTGGTTCGGCCAATCCTGCCTACTTCCATGCTTCAAGGCTCCCCCTTGAAGATTCTTTTCTTCTCCTCACGAGAAATCTAGATCGAACTTCACGGGTGTCGATCTACTGCCTTTACACTTTTGGATTGAACTTCACACGGGCATCAATACACTGCCTTACAGTTTTTACAAGATGAAGATATTAAGCACAAGGCTACACTCTCTCAAAAACTAAATCTCAAGTTTTGGAATAGAGAAATGTAGAGAGTCGCAGAGTATTACAAGACTTTTTGCTCGTGAGAGTTAAGAGGTAATTGTAAATATTGTAAAAAGTTCTTCTTCCGAGCTTCATTCTTCTTTTTATACTCTTGTTTGTAATCTGCATCTCATTCAAAAATATGATCTTTGGAGATGAGTCCGTACGTAGAAAACTAGCTGTTGAGTTCTGGAGTTGCTATCGCTCGCAGTCTTTAATAGTCTAGCGTTAAGACTCTGGACGTTCGAGTTTGGACGAATTTTTTTAGTCTGATGTTGGACTAATGCTCGTCGGACTAATGCTTCACATGAATTTGTTGTTCTATCTTGGAACACTTCGGTTGATTATTTTGGACACTTGCTCATTGGATGAGTACATTGGACGAATACTTTGGACGATTGAGTTGTGGACGAGTACTTTGGACGATTGAGTCTGACTTATAACTTTGGACGATTGCATCTGACTTATAACTTCGGACGATTGCATCTTCGGACGATTGCATCTGACTTATAATTTCGGACGACTACGTCTTTCGTAACTTTGGACTACTGCGTCTGTCTTAACTTTGGACATTTTCGTTTGTCATAACTTTGGACGACTGCGTCTGTCTTAACTTTGGACGCCTGCCTCTGTCTTTCACGTAGTACTTTGGACGATTGACTTTGGACTAATAACACTTAACCAAAAACTGTCTGAAACGTAATACCCTTTTCAAAGGGCATTTCCAGATAAATGCAATAAACATAATAATCCAATTATTCAGTTCATATATTTCATATTAATCATATTCATTAGTTCATATGTTTCTTATTAATCATAATCATAAAAAACATATTTAAACTTAAACTTTATTTAAGTCAACAATCTCCCCTTTTTTGATTATGACAAATATATGATCTGTTTCAACATACTAATACATACTCCTCCATACTCTATGCAGTATTCCTTATCAATAAGTCGTAAGTATAAATTTAGTAATTTCTTATCCTTCTCCCCCTTTGACATTATCAAAAATAATCATGTATAGAAGGAATGACATTCAGCACAACAGATTAGAGATAACAGTAATAAAACAGTCACAGTTGGACAAGATGGTAAAAAAAATATCATTCATAGTGTAAAAAACAATATCATTCACAGTGAGAAAAAAATATAAAATAAAGAATATTCTTAGTTCTCAGGGGAGGAGTAATTGTCCTAGTGTATGATATTTCATAATTGATAAAGGAAATCATCCTTATCAGGAGGGGATTCCACCTGAGGAATAATTTTCTCAACAGGAGAGGAAGGAGGAACATTGGCGTCATGAATGGCATCCCCTACAACTGGAACAGCACCAGCAATATCTGGATTACTAGTAGGAGCAGGCACTGGCTCAGCAATTGAAGGAACAGCTCAAGTAGCTGGACGAGCTGCCTCAAGGTTCACGTCATTTTCATCTAAAATCTCATCCGCATTAGAGGGCTCACCAGCACTTCTTGTCAAAAGGGTGCTAAGGTCTCCAACATGAGAGATAACCCTTTCACAATCTCGCTGCACTTGCGCTGTGATATGACTGGAATGGAGTCTAACAGAGGAGATGACATCATCAATTGCTTTACTTTGATTGAATTCCAATAGATCAACGCATTTCTTGACATCATCAATAGCTTTACTTTTATTTGATTCTAGTAGATCAACACGATTGTGCAAACTTTGAAATGCATCTCCAAGATGTTCTAGTTGTGATAGGACATAAGCTTCAAACTGATCTTGGCGAGAGAGATACAGGGACTAAAAGGATTCCTGACTAGTGCCAATGCTTGCAATACTTACCTGAAGCTCATGAAATTGTTCCTCAAAGATAGAATTTTGCACAGGAGAAGTGGGAGGACCTTTAGTTCTAGGAGGAGAAACAGGAGCAGGCAATGAGGGGATCTAAGTTGGAGAGGGAGTAGGAGTTGGACTGGTGGGGCGTGGAAGTGGTTGTAGGGGAATATCAGCTTGGACTGCATGAAGTTCAGGATCACTCATAGGCACTTGAGTGTGAGTGTGCACATGACTGACCTCTTCAGAAGCTTGAATAAGGAGAACTGGAAGGGGCAGAGGATCAATGACAGGAAGAAGAGTATCATTTGGAGCACTTTCTTCCTCTTATTCTTTATCAATTATCAAGCGCCTTGAAACACCTCCTCGGCCAGCTTTTTCAACCAACACACCTTGAGCATTTCTTGTTATTCTCAGTTCTTGACAAGGTAGAGGATGAAAAGAAGTCAGATTTCTTCAGGGTTAAAAGCTTGTCAGACTCCGAAAATCTGACTCCAAACCTTTGAAAAATCTTCATAAGTAGAAGATTGTAAGGCAGAGACTTGGATACATTACAGACAACTTGCAGCATCCGATTTAAAACAATGTACCCAAGATGAAATGGTTCACCTTTGAATATCTGACCAAGAAGAAATAGATTCATTCCACTTACATGGTCTCTATGACCATTTATTGGCAAGATGTTATAGTGGATCATCTGGTGGAAGACTCTAGCCCTAAGGTTCAAATCATTGCTCTTCAACTTAAGGGGAGAGTTGTTAGTGTAACACCGAGATTTACGGGATTTTTGTAATATATGTGAATAATGTCATTTTTGTAATTGTGTCGAATTAAGTCAGTTTCTTAAAAAGAAAGCGTTATTACGATCCTAACAATTAATAAGGATTTTAAGAAAATTTCGAGAATTTTAGGAGTTGTAACGCTAATTTTACGAGAATTACGTTTCACATAATATAAAGGATACTTTGGTAAAAATAGTAAACGAGGTCCGAATTGTGAACGGACAGTTTTAATTGAACCCTAGTAATAAGTTGAAATTATTGGCGAAATAAGAAAAATTGAAGAAATAGAATCGTTAGCTAATTAACAAAACAAAGGACGAAACAAATAGGAAATCAAAGGAAAGGCAAAATGGTAATTTGCCAAGTCAAAATTTAATTAAAATCACATTTTCTCTTCTTCCTCCAGCACTTCGCGATTTCTTTTTCTTCTTTCTCTGCGTTCTCCGGTGATTCACCTCTCCCTCATGGCGTTCTCCTCTTCCAACGGCGTTTCCTCTCCAATCAACCTCCGTTCCTCACGTTTTCTTCTCCAAACTCGACCCTAGGTACGATTCTAAGATTTTAGAAAAGTTTATTTCAATTTTTACGGAGTTTAAACGATTAGGGTTTGTTTAGGGTTTCGTTAAAAACATGATTTAGGGTTTGAAATCGATAGGTTTACCGTAGTTGTGGATGTAATAGACGTATTGAACGTTATTGGACGAAGTTAAGTTGATTTGTGAGAAGTGTTAAAGTTCGAGGATTTTAAGGGTTTTTGGAAAAACTCGTTAATGGTGGTTTCGAGGTATCGAGCGTTAATTGTTATTAAAATGCCTCGATTAGTTAAGTTAGAATTTTAGAAATTTCCTTAGTTAAGAATTTCGTTAAGTTGGACATTAATTCGAACGCGTTTTAACGATAACTATTGTGAATTGCCTTAGATAAACAACGCTCGTGGATGGAGCTTGAAGTTCAACGCGCACGAGATAAGTTTTCTTGACTTACTGTGACTGATTGGCCTACACCATAAGCCGAGTTTGTTGTTGAGGATACGTTGGTGTTTAATTGTTTATGTTGGTCGTTGTTTCGTCTAATTGTCTTGGTTGGGTAGTTTAGGTTCGGTTGTTTTATAGGTTGATTGTTATGAGTGTTTTGATGGTATTTGTTGTGTTCTGATGGTATGCTCTTTATGTATGTTTATATTGAACTGTTCATGCATCATGGTTTAAAAACGTCATGAAAACGAATTTACGCACGGACTTCACGAAAAGAACATGCATGTAAATGTAAGTAAAGTATCACAGTAAACAACCATGACATGGGGTTATCGGGGATGAGGTTCAGACCTGGCGTTCCGTGGTGAGCGGTTTTTCCTCCCTTCAGATGGTGTGAGCTGTCTAACCGCTGGACGTGCCCTATCTATCCGTTGAGCGTTTCCAATAACCATAGACTGACACGTACTGATATATGAAATGACATGGATGGTTTTCATAGCATCGAACATACATGATCATTCATAAGCATTTACGTAGAATTTACTAAGATTTTTATCTCATAGGTGTCTTTATGGTGTAGGTGACCTTGAACAAGGTGAGGACGAGATCCCTCCACCTGAGGAATGATGCAGTTGATGGAGGATGGCCCGTGGGAGTGCGCTGGGCAGTCGGTGCATTTTGACCCGTGGGGAAGTAAGTGTATGTTTTGGGAACACGATAGTTAGATAAAAATTGTATAGATTGAACATATTAGGATGTTTGAGATCTGATTAGTTGATAGGTTTATGTTTTGATGTTTTTAAACGTTTTGGAAACTATTTTATAAATTGCTTGGTGATTTTGAACAGGAGGAAATGTTAAGTTTTTAAACGGACCCACGCAGTTCATTTTTATGAAATCGAGTTATGTTTTAAATGTGTTTTGAGTCGGTAAAAGAGGGAAAAGGTTGTTATATTGAGGGTTGTTATGAAATGATTAGATGATTGATGAAAGAAAATTGGTTAAGTGTTTAAGCTTTCGTGCAGGGAAAAAGGAAAAAGGAAAGAGAGAGAGGCGGCTCTCTGGAAAATTTTGATTTCCAGAGAGCGTGCCGATCGATCGCCAAGGAGGGCGATCGATCGGCCCTCTTTGGTCACGCTCTGGAAGAAATTCCACAGCGTGTGCCAATTGTTCGCCTGGGGAAGGCGAACGATCGGCCATGGTTGATCGTCGAAGGGCGATCGATCGCCTGAATGAGGGGCGATTGATCGCCCCTCATTTTTTCTTCACTGGCGATCGATCGCCTGTTTTGGGCGATCGATCGCCCCTTTGTTTTACACGGCCTTGACGTTTTTGACCCTTAAATTGTTGGCCAATGTTTTAATTGTTTTAAAATTGATTTTAATTGTTTAATTTCAATTGTTTTGTAATTTGTTTTAAGTTTTGTCTAAATAGTTTCACAACTTAAGTTTAAATAATTTTCCAAACAATGTTAACGATTTTGATTTTAGTTTAAGTTTCGCTTAAACTGTAGGATAAAAAAAAATAATAATATGGGAAAATAAGGATACGGGTAAGGGTCGCTACAGTTAGGATCCTTGGCAATCAATTTGACTAACTCCTTGCCTGCTAGCTTCTCAAGAAAAGATGGATTCTTTGCTCTCTCAAAGAATCTCCATGAACCATTCAGAAATTCGCAATGGAGGACTTCATGGATAGCTTCCTTGGTCAGTTCAATATGTCATCCATAGACATAACTCCTAAGGACTAGAGGGTGCGTAGAATGTTCCAGATTGGCATAAAACATCCTAATCAGGGTTTCACAATAATCAGACTCAAAATCAAACAACCCATTAAGCCCATCTTAAGTAATGGCTCTTCTAAATCCAAACCAGACAAGTCGCGAAAAACTACTTGTTGAGCTCCGACCTGCAAAACACGACTCTAGAACTCGAAAAGACCGTTAGTTCCCTAGTGCTGGAAAAACCGAGAAATCCGAGAATATAAATGTCAAAGAAATACTAAACAAGCTCGGAATGAAATGAAATTTTAGGTGAGTGTTGTGTAGTGAGTGAGATGTGTGCTGGTGAAGTTTGTGGTCCAGATCCGTTGATTTGAGTTAGTTATGAATATTTTCCGAGAATCGGCCGGTGAATGCTTCAATGGAGCTTCCGGCAAGAGTTTCTTCCAAGGAAGAAAACTCGATTCAAGGAACCCGTTAAGGCCACTCCTTGCTATTTTCTGCCCTCAAAAGAGTGGAGAAGGAGGTGGCAAATTCCACTCCAACTAGCTACCAAGCTAGAAGAATGGTTCGGGGGCGCGACCCCTTGGTTGTTGTCAACCGAGCTTACCTTGGAAGCTCTTTGCTCCAAGCTTCTTCTTCTTCAATGAGAGAAATCCGTGGGTGCTCATAAAAAATCATCCAAAAAAGTTACAAACACCAATGCCATGAATATATAGACCTAATGGTGGGCGTGGGCTTGGGCTTGGGCTTGGGCTTGGACATGTCTTCAACTTCAATGGGCCAAACCAAGCCACCAACTAATCCTATCATTCATCTAATCCTAACATCCATATAATCCTAACATGCATCTAATCCTAACATGCATCTAATAAAGTTTAACAAGAAGGCCAACGTTTGCCAATAAGTTTGAAATTTCAAAAAAACAACAAATATTAAAGCTCGGGAAGACAAATTCCCATGTGAGCATTAAGGTGTCTCTTTAGTCTTTCCACATGAGGAGATGCTTCGGTTGGTCAACGTCTCCAGCTTTAATCTCCCACTTCAAGTCGTCCACGGTGTCCTCCAAGTCTTCACACGAACCATGACCTGCAAAAGAGACAAGTGTGTTAGTCAAATTGTGGACTCGGGTCTGGGATCGTGTAATGGGCCTACAGGGCACATCATCCTCCCCAGGTGATTGAGGATTTGACCTCAAATCCTTTAAGTCAGGCCTCTCGGAGTTTTCTTCATCGCTTATATAGGGTGATAGGTCCATGACATTGAACGTTGCCGATACTCCATAATCTCCAGGCAGTTCAATCTTATAAGCGTTATTATTGATCCGCTGCAACACCTTGAAGGGTCCATCCGCACGAGGAAGAAGTTTAGATTTTCTTTTGTCGGGGAATCTATCTTTTCGTAGGTGTAACCAAACCAAATCTCCTTCATTAAAGATAACCTCTTTTCGGCCTTTGTTTACTCGTTTGGCCACGCTCGCATTTCTCTTCTCGATGGCTTGACGCACGTTCTCATGTAATTTCTTAATCTGTTCGGCCTTGTTTGCTCCTGATGGGTTGGCTAGTTCATTAATGGGTAACGGAACAAGGTCCAACGGTGTACATGGATTAAACCCATAGGCAACCTCAAAGGGCGTTTGCTCAGTAGTGGAATGAAGGGTGCGATTGTAGGAAAATTCCAATCCGGGAAGGACTACATCCCAACTGGATAGTTTCTTACCTACAATACTGCGTAAGAGGGAGCCTAAGGTCCTGTTAACAACTTCCGTTTGGCCATCAGTTTGGGGGTGGAAAGATGTGCTAAAACACAGCTTCGTCCCCAACTTCTTCCACAAAGTGGTCCAGAAGGAGCTCAAAAATTTAGTGTCCCGGTCCGACACTATGGAATGCGGTATACCATGTAGGCGAACAATTTCTTTGAAAAATAGGTCAGCTATAGAAAAGGCGTCATCCGTTTTTGCACAAGGAATGAAATGTGCCATCTTAGAGAAACGATCCACAACCACCATGATCGAATCCTTATTACGAGCAGTTCGTGGCAATCCCAAAATGAAGTCCATACTAACTTCAGTCCAAGGGTGCGAAGGAATGGGTAAGGGCATATACAAGCCTTGTGGTAGGACCTTACTCTTGGCTTTCTTGCACACGATGCATGTTTCCACCATGCGGTGCACGTCCCTTTTCATATGTGGCCAAAAGAAGTGTTCCTTAAGCATATCGAGGGTCTTCTTCTCCCCGAAATGATTCGCTAATCCTCCACAATGAGCTTCTTTTACAAGACTTCGCCTCATGCTTCCTTGCGGTATACATAATTTTCCCGCCCTTAGTAAATAGTCGTCCATAAGTCGATATTCTCCTTCAGCCTTTTCCTTGCACTTAGTGTAATAAGATCCAAAGTCAGGGTCAGATTCGTAATTATGTTTGATCCATTCAAATCCAAAGAATCGAGTCCCCAGCTCGGTAAGGAGAATGCGTTTCCTCGAAAGTGCATCGGCGACTATATTATTTTCTCCTTTCACATACTTAAGAATATACGGGAACCTCTCCAAAAATTCTACCCATTTAGCATGCCTCTTGTTCAACTTATGTTGACTCTTAATGTGTCGTAAAGATTGATGGTCAGTATTGATAACAAATTCTTTTGACAAGAGGAAGTGCTGCCAATGCTCCAGTGCTCTAATAACGGCATAAAATTCCTTATCGTACGTGGAGTAGTTTAGCATGGCTCCTTTCAGTTTTTCACTAAAGTATGCAATGGGTTTCCCTTCTTGCATGAGTACGGCTCCAATGCCAACTCCGGAAGCATCACTCTTAATTTCAAATACCTTGTTAAAGTCAGGGAGTGCTAACACTGGCGAGTGGCATAACTTGTCCTTGATTAGCTCAAAGCTCTTTTGACAAACAGGGGTCCAAGTAAACTCTTTTCCCTTCTTAGTGCAATCAGTGAGCGGTGAGACTATTGAACTAAAGTCTTTTATGAACCTCCGGTAAAAAGAGGCCAGACCATGGAAGCTACGTAATTCGGTTAAAGAGTTGGGGGTAGGCCAATCCCTAATAGCCTTGATCTTGTCAACATCGGCTTCCATGCCATCTTTAGAAATGACAAACCCTAGAAAATGAACTTTATCTTGCGCGAATGAGCATTTGCTTAAATTCCCAAATAATTGAGCTTTTCGTAGGGTTTGGAAAAGGACACTAAGATGGTTGAGGTGTTGTGGGAGGTCTAGACTGTACACCAAAATATCGTCAAAATAGACAACAATAAATTTTCCTAGGAAATCTTTAAGCACGTGGTGCATAAGTCTCATGAAGGTACTGGGCGCGTTAGATAACCCGAAGGGCATCACCATCCACTCAAAAAGCCCGTACTTAGTCTTAAATGCCGTCTTCCACTCGTCACCTTCTTTCATTCTTATTTGGTGGTAACCACTCTTGAGGTCCACCTTAGAAAATATTGAGGCTCCACTGAGCTCATCCAACATATCCTCGAGCCTTGGAATAGGGTATCTATATTTTACGGTAATTTGATTCACGGCTCGGCTATCAACACACATCCTCATTGTGCCGTCTTTCTTAGGTACCAATAGTGAGGGAACTGCACAGGGGCTCATTGACTCTCGTATGTATCCTTTATCCAATAAATCTTGAACTTGATCTTGAAGTTTCTTGGTTTCTTCAGGGTTCATTCTATAGGCCGGTCTATTAGGAAGGGTGGCCCCGGGTATGAGGTCAATTTGATGTTCTATACCACGTAGAGGTGGTAATCCTTGGGGCAGTTCCTCAGGAAACACATCTTGGAATTGATTGAGCAACTTCTTTACAGGGTCAGGGATTACTCCTAGCTCCATAACTCTATCTCGAAATAGTATAAGGATCATGGGATCTCCTCGAAGCACCGATGCCTCTATCTCCGATCTAGTCATAAAAAGATTTGCTTTATTCTTCGCTTCTTTCCTAGCGGCATCGTCTTTGGATATTTCCTTGGGGGTCAAAGGTGCTAACTTAATTGTTTTACCACCAAACTTAAGGGAATAGTAGTTAGAATATCCATCGTGGTTCACTCTTCGATCAAATTGCCAGGGTCGTCCAAGAAGTAAGTGGCTAGCACTCATGGGCACGACATCACATATAACAGAATCTTGATATTTTCCCATAGCAAAATCTACTCTCACTTGTCGAGAGACCTTAACATCATCCCTATCATCTAGCCATCGTAACTTATAAGGGTGGGGATGCGTAGTTGTCTTTAACCCTAACTTCTTAACTAACTCATCAGATGCCACATTGGCACAACTTCCTCCATCTATAATTAAAGAGCATATCTTATCCTCGATAACACATCTACTATGAAAGATATTCTCACGTTGGCAATTTTCTCCTGAATTCTTAGTCACAAGGACTCGTCTCCTAACCATCAACAAGGGTCCCTCAGGAGCGTGCACAACTTCGTCCTCAGTGTCACTCTCCTCGACATCTTTGTCCTCTACTCCTATCTCGTGGTCATCCTCACTCTCAACTTCTCCCGTATCTTCCTTGATAATCATCACCCTTCGATTCGGACATTGAGCCATATAATGACCAAGACCTTGACATTTATAACACTTGATTTCTCTTGCTCTAAGTGGGTTGGCTTTATCGACTAAGGTTTTGCTACTGGACTCCTTAAGTGGCCAACTAGGGTTAAAAGGCTTCTTTCCTTCAGCCTTGTCAAAGGGCTTGATTGGCGCGGGTGACTTAGCGATGACTTTGGGTGGAATGTGGGGGGTAAACTTAGAAGGGTAGGTGGATTTCCTCTTTCTATTGAGCTGTCGCTCTATCGTCATAGCCATATGAACAATTGCATCTAAGGACTCTGCCGGGTGTATTTCAACGGTGTCTCCTATGTCTCTATTCAATCCCCGAATGAATCTAGCAATAACTTGCTCCTCAGGTTCTTCCATATCTACTCGTATCCTTAGAGTTTCAAATTCGGCTAGGTAAGCCTCAACGGATCGAGTTCCTTGTCGTAGGTTTTGGATTTGAAGGAATAGATCTTGACGGTAATGGGTGGGTATGAACCTCTTAGTCATGAGCGACTTCATTGCTCTCCATGTCGTAATGGGGGTATCTCCTATCCGTCATTTTTGGAGCTTAATATTGGACCACCAGAGGGCTGCATATCCCGATAGCTCTACGGATACTAATTGGATCTTTACTTTATCGGAGTACTCATAATAGTCGAAAACTTTCTCTACCTTATCAATCCATTCTAGAAAGGTATCTCCATCGCAAGTCCCGTCAAATGGGGGTATATGTAGCTTGACATTTCTAAGGTCCTCTTGATCCTTTCGTCTATTTGGTCGAAAGGTCTCTTCTTCGTCTAAGGTCCATTCTTCCTCCTCCTCATAAAGCGGGTTTCGTCTCCTAGGATACTTGGGTCTTTCTTCGTCCGAGGTGGGATATGGTTCTTGAAATCATCTTCTAGGATTTCCGGGTCTAAATCGAGGTGGGGGTTCTCGGGTCGCTTCATTTGGAATTCTTGTATTAAGGACTTCCATTATGTGTTTCATGCTAAGAGTTAAGTCCTTAAGTTGTTGGCCTATATGGTTAACTTCTCCACTAAGTCCATCTAATTGTCCTTGCATGCTATGCTCTCCCTCTTGTGGGGTGTGAGTCTCGGGTTGGGGAATGTCCTTGTCCCGGTTCGATTCTTGATTCATATCTTGGTTTAGCTCTCGGTTAATTGCACTCCTAGTCTTCATTCATGTGAATACTAAAGTTTTAGGAAGGAAATATTAATTAGGTTCAAGTTGATCACGGGTGTTAGGGAATATAAAGGTGGGAAACCTAACTAGAATTGCGACCTAAAAATTTTGAAACGCATGTTTGAGGGTTTAGCAGACCGATTTTGGGATTAAAACGTGATTGTCACAGGCAT
The DNA here is from genome assembly GCA_022432975.1 of Begonia masoniana. Lineage (NCBI taxonomy): Eukaryota > Viridiplantae > Streptophyta > Magnoliopsida > Cucurbitales > Begoniaceae > Begonia > Begonia masoniana. The sequence continues at coordinate 24,273,178 of CM039511.1, forward strand.
AGCGTGTGACAGCGTTATAGATCTTTTCGATAGCTTCGATTTGCCAGGTGACTCGTCAAAAACTGACACTTGTAGCCAAAGTTATGACAGTTCTAGTCATGAAAGGTCAAATTCACTAACAAACAAGTTTAAATCCCTAAATGACATCAACCGATTCGTGCATGCTCTTTAACATTTTAGTGAACTTGTTATATATAATCTAAACATGAACATGCAATTAATTATCTTAGCAACATAACATATATATATATATATATATATATATATATATATATATATATATATATATATATAAATTTAAAACTATGCATAAAGTGAAAGCGACATAAAGCAACACTGAATAGGGATTAGTTTAGGTTATGCACTTTACTTAGCCTTTTCCCGTTTTAGCAACACTTACTTTACCAATGCAAAATCAAATGTAAAGGTAAAATAATTTTCAATAGAACAATATATTAACTAACAGCAACAAAACACTAAACATTAAACTCGGATTTGACACAACATAATAAAACAACAATAAGTAAAATAAACAAACACTAAACAGCAACTTAAACCACTAAGCAGCAACTTAAACCAACACAAAATGATGTTAATCAAACATATTTCTTAATGTTCAGATCCGTGATTATAACAAAATGTTCTTAAGTGCTGGAAAAGTGAGATACACAGCAGCCAAGTCAGCAAACTAAAAAGAGAAAGAAAACAGCAAGTACTAAGTTTGTTAGGGTTTGTTCTACCAAAAAAAGGAAGGAAAATAAGCAACACGAAAATGGTGGAATACTTTTCAAAAAATCAAGCTCAAAGTTGCAGAAAACTAATAAAAACGTTCTGGAAATGATCTTTGCAAGAAACTAAAAGAGAAGGTAAGAAAAACAGCAAGAACACCAAACCGAAAATGAAGAACAGCAAGCACCCGGTTTTGGTGCCTCGGTTTTGGGCAACCAAATGGGTTTGGAAAACCAAACCGATCTGGTTTCCCTCACCCTAAGGGAGCTATCCAAGCTTTGATACCAAATGTTGAGCTCCGACCTGCAAAACACGACTCTAGAACTCGAAAAGACCGTTAGTTCCCTAGTGCAGGAAAAACAAAGAAATCCGAGAATATAAATGTCAAAGAAATACTAAACAAGCTCGGAATGAAATGAAATTTTAGGTGAGTGTTGTGAAGTGAGTGAGATGTGTGTTGGTGAAGTTTGTGGTCCAGATCCGTTGATTTGAGTTAGTTATGAATATTTTCCGAGAATCGGCCGGTGAGTGCTTCAATGGAGCTTCCGGCAAGAGTTTCTTCCAAGGAAGAAAACTCGATTCAAGGAACCCGTTAAGGCCACTCCTTGCTGTTTTCCGCCCTCAAAAGAGTGGAGAAGGAGGTGGCAAATTCCACTCCAACTAGCTACCAAGCTAGAAGAATGGTTCGGGGGCGCGACCCCTCGGTTGTTGTCAACCGAGCTTACCTTGGAAGCTCCTTGCTCCAAGCTTCTTCTTCTTCAATGAGAGAAATCCGTGGGTGCTCATAAAAAATCATCCAAAAAACTTACAAACACCAATGCCATGAATATATAGACCTAATGGTGGGCTTGGGCTTGGGCTTGGGCTTGGGCTTGGGCTTGGACATGTCTTCAACTTCAATGGGCCAAACCAAGCCACCAACTAATCCTATCATTCATCTAATCCTAACATCCATATAATCCTAACATGCATCTAATCCTAACATGCATCTAATAAAGTTTAACAAGAAGGCCAACGTTTGCCAATAAGTTTGAAATTTCAAAAAAGCAACAAATATTAAAGCTCGGGAAGACAAATTCCCATGTGAGCATTAAGGTGTCTCTTTAGTCTTTCCACATGAGGAGATGCTTCGGTTGGTCAACGTCTCCAGCTTTAATCTGCCACTTCAAGTCGTCCACGGTGTCCTCCAAGTCTTCACACGAACCATGACCTGCAAAAGAGACAAGTGTGTTAGTCAAATTGTGGACTCAGGTCTGGGATCGTGTAATGGGCCTACGGGGCACATCACTACTCCTCTAGAACGAATAAGAGGTTTGATTTCAAAGTTTTCATAGTACCTATTAAAAGCGGCCTGATTTATGATTTCGTGATTTGGCCATTTAAGAGGAGGAGGAACTGCGAAAGACTGAGCATCTGCAGTATGAGAAGTCTTTTGCTTTTTTCGTGAGAAGACTTGTTCTGCGTGAGATGAAGATGGCATTGAAAAAGATATAGATTTCTGAACAGAGACGAATTTTCACGAAGATTAGAGAAGAATAGGAATCGCTGGACGAACGAGATGAGTCGAGAGGTTTTAGAAGATTTAAAGTTAGGGTTTCTGTAACATTTCGAAAGATTTTATAGTCCATTTTGACAACGTCCATTATGACAACGTCCATTGTCAACGTCCATTCAATTTAGAGAGAAATATCTCTTGGAGATCGTCAATTTCTTTATTGACCACAGTGCTTATTTGTCAATTTTCTCCAACAGAAAAACAGAACCTTAATTTTTCTCATGCCTAATGAGACCTAACCTTATTCTAATAGTATTGAAGGTCTTCTCATCTAATGGCTTGGTAAAGATATATGCCAATTGATCAGCAGAGTTGACAAAATCTAAGGTGATATCCCCTTTCTGAACATGATCTCTAATAAAGTGATATCTTATCTCTATATGTTTGGTTCTTGAGTGCTGAATGAGATTCTTGGATATATTGATGGAACTGGTATTGTCACACCGAATGAGAATCCTATCATAGAAAAATTTATAATCTTCTAGTGTTTGTTTCATCCAAAATACTTGCGCACAACAACTGCCGGCAACGATATATTCACTTTCAGCTGTTGAGAGTGCAACTGAATTCTGCTTCTTTGAATACCATGACACAAGAGACTCACCTAAGAATTGGCACATTTCACTTGTGCTTTTCCTATCTACAAGACTATCGGCATAATCGGAGTCTGAGTATCCTACTAATTCGAAGGAAGTGCCTTTAGGATACCACAATCCTAGATCATGAGTTCCACTTAAATACTTGAATATTATCTTGACTGCTGTTAAGTGAGATTCTTTAGGGGAAGCTTGAAACCTAGCATAGAGGCAGACACTAAAGAGGATATATGGTCTACTAGCTGTTAGATATAGAAGAGATCCAATCATACTACGATATTTTTTAATATCTACAATTATGCCGTTCTCATCCTTATCCAATTTGGTTGTGGTACTCATGAGAGTTTTATAAGACTTTGAAGAATTTAGTCCAAATTTCTTCAGAAGATCCTTAATATATTTTTCTTGATTTAACAGAATCCCATTGAGGGTTTGTTTGATTTGTAGACCTAAGAAAAATCTCAACTCTCCCATCATACTCATTTCAATCTCACTTTGCATCAAGGAAGCAAATTCATCACAGAGTGCAACATTTGTTGAGCCAAAAATGATATCATCAACATAAATTTACACTATGAGAATATCTTCTCCTTTTTGCATAGTGAATAAGGTTGAGTCCGTTTTTCTCTTTTTAAACTTTCTTTCCTCAAGGAAGGTCTTCAACCTGTCGTACCAGGCTGTAGGAGCTTGTTTTAAACCATACAAGGCTTTCCTAAGTTTGTATATATGGTCAGGTTTTTCATAGTCTTCGAAACCTAGGGGTTGCTCCACATAAACTTCTTCTAAAATATACTCATTCAAGAATGCACTCTTGACATCCATTTGAAAAAGAGTGAAGTTCTTGAAACAAGCATATTCTAAGAGCATCCTAATGGATTCTAGTCGTGCTGCTGGGGCAAAGGTTTCCTCAAAATCTATCCTCATTTCTTTGTTGTACACCTTGGCAACCAACCTAGCTTTATTTCTAATGACTATGTCATTTTCATCCATCTTGTTTTTAAAAATCCATTTAGTTCCTATAATTGGATGATCTTTGGGTTTTGGAACAAGTTCCCAAACATTGTTCCTTTCAAATTGGTTTAACTCTTCTTGCATAGCCACAATCTAATTTTCATCTAGCTCTTCTTCCTCAAATTTCTTAGGTTCAACTTGTGAAATAAATGCCACATTGGCACAGAGATTTCTAAAAGAGGATCTAGTCTTAACTCCTAAAGAAGGATCACCTAGAACTTCATCTAAGGGATGATTTTTGACAAATTTCCAATCTCTAGGCAGAGCATAATTTTCATCATTGGCGGGGACAATTTCTAGGATTTTTGAAGAATAATCTAAGGAATTTTCTCCTTGAATGGTTTCACTAGGTTTGTCTAAGAAGAGAGAATCCAATTGTTTTTCTAATATATCATCCTCAACCACATTGATAGAGGGATGAGGGGTCTCATCAAAATTGATATGCACAGATTCTTCTACAACTAGTGTTCTTTTGTTGAACACCATATATGCTTTACTGGATAGAGAATAGCCAAGAAAGATTCCAAGGTTAGATTTGGAATCGAATTTTCCCAAGTTATCCTTGGTATTTAGAATGAAACATTTACAACTAAAGGCTCTAAAGTATTTGACAGAAGGGATTTTTCCATTCCAAAGCTCATAAGGAGTTTTTTCTAGAATAGGTCTTATGGAGACCCAGTTTAGCACAAAGCAAGCTGTGAAAACAGCTTCTACCCAGAAATACTTTGGCAGGGAATTCTCATAGTGCATGGTCCGAGCTAGCTCTTGAAGAGACCTATGTTTCCTCTCAACAACTCCATTTTGTTGAGGGGTTCTAGGGGAGAAGAAATTGTGTTTAATTCCATATTTGAGACACAAGAGTTCAAATTTTTCATTCTCAAATTCTCCACCATGATCACTACGAAGAGCAACAATGGTGAGATCCTTTTCATTTTGAACTTTCTTCCTAAAGCTAGAGAAGATGTCAAAAGTTTCATCTTTTGACTTTAGAAAGAATACCCAAGTAAATCTACAAAAATCATCTACAATGACAAAGGCATAATGTTTGCCTCCTAGACTAGCAATATTTGAAGGACTGAAGAGGTCCATGTGAAGAAGTTAGAGAAGCTTGGATGTAGAAATTGCTTCTTTGATGCAAAGGAACTTTTGATTTGCTTGCCCATTTGGCAAGCTTTACAGACTTTATCCTTCTCAAATAATATTTTTGGAATTCCTCTAACTAAATTATCCTTAGTAATCTTAGCTAAGGTATCCATACCTACGTGACATAATCTTCTATGCCAAGTCCAACTATCAACCAACAAATTCACAGCAATGCATTTTTCATCAATATTTTCAAAGTTATCTAAATCAATAATATAAACATTCTCTTTTCTATATCCTTTGAACAAAATTTTGCTATTGGAAACATCTTTAATCACACATGCATTTGATTTAAAAGTCACTTTATATCCTTTATCACACAATTGGCTAATACTAAGTAAATTATACTTTAACTCTTCTACTAACAACACATTTTCAATAATAGGGTTAGAGTTGTTACCTATGTTACCGATGCCAACAATCTTACCCTTTTGGTTTCCACCAAAAGTGACGTTTCCTTTCTTCTTATTGACAACAGCAAATTTGGTTGAGTATCCCGTCATATGCCTCGAGCATCCACTATCGAGGTACCATTGATTCTTCCCGGGAGAGAAATCAACCTTCAAAATAGAAATCAAGTGTTCTTCTTAGGTACCCAAATCTTTTGGGTTCTAGTGTTAGCTTTGGTTCCTTTAGGAACCCACTGTAATTTACTACTTGATTTCTTACCAAGTTTCAAAGGACATTCATATGATTTATGTCCTATCTCATTGCAAGCATGGCAATTGGACGATCTAACAAAGAAATTTTTATACACTTTCTTTTTATTAGATTGTTCATATCCTAACACTGCCTTGTCAAATATAACTCTTTGACTGCCTAATAGCATGTTTAATGTAATGCCCGGGTTTTCAGATCTTAGGGTTTTCTAATTTCTTAGGTTATTTTCATAAAATAGCAAATTAAAGTATTTTCTTGAGCGGGATATTTCCTTAGAGCCCTAGAAATTTATGGGAATTTTTAGAAGAATAAGTGAAATTTTAGAAACCCAAATCAAAAAGAGTAATATTAGAGTTCCCGTTTTAGCCTTTTAGTATGTTAATTCGTAAAAATAGTAAATCAAGTCCGTTTTACGAAAAGAAAGTGTTATTAGGGTCCTAACGATTAATGTGAATTTGTGGAGATATACGGGATTTAACGAAATTTCAAAAGATGCCGAAAGCACGGGAGGGCAAAACGGTATATTAATGATTTAAAAGGAATTAATATTAGGATTATTATTATTATTATTATTATTATTATTATTAATTAAAACAACAGAATGGTTAAAACCATTCTGTTGTTTATACTCGAGCTCGAGCCCGACGCCGAGAGAGACGAGGGAGACAACGGCGACTCTCCACCGACGAACGCCGGCGATTTCTCGCCGTTTTCAGGCCAGAAGACGGTGACGTGCGATTTCCGACCGTCCTGGCGCACAAACCGAACGATAAGCTCGATTTTTGGCCCTGTTTTTGTTCGGTTTGTGGCCGAGGGTGACGAGCTCGATTGAGCTCCGATCACCGGCCGATTTTGGTCACCTCCGGCGTGGGTTTGCCGACCCTTGGTCTGGCTTTGGTCGCCTAGCCGTGATGAGTCTCGTTTGGGCGAAATTCAGTGAAGCCCGATTTAGGGCATTTCGGTTTTGGTGAGTGTAGCTCGGGATTTTTGTTAGATTATTCAAATTGAAGGTGTGGGTGGTCGATTGGTGGAGTATTGGGTGGAATTTAATGAAAAATCGGAAAGGGGGAAATTTCCGATTAAGGGTAGATTCGGGTTTCTGCAATTTTGACCTAGCTAGGGTCGTTTGTTTTAAAATTCCTTTTGGAAGGTTAAAATAGGTTATTAGAGGAGTACGTGGCCGCTGGAATCGTTTGATTCCGATAACCGACGCAAAAGTTACGCGCGTTTGAAGTTTCGGGTCGATTTTTACCGAACCCAAATTAGTGGCCCTTTAATTAGGTTTTAGTTGGATTAGGCTAGAAATAGTGATTTGAGATGTTTTCACGAAAATAAGAGTTTAGTTGTGCCGAGCGAGTTCTAATGCAATGTTTTGATATTTAGGTTTTTCAGGTTCCGCGGTTAGGATTTCAGATAGAGACAAATTGCTAAGGACGCCAGGTAAGTGGGTGTTAGGCTTCCGGCCCTTAAGGCCCTACATCGTGTCAACGCTAGGATTTTCTGTTTTGATGATGATTTTCTGATTGTGGGGTCTTGACGTGTCGGGTAGCCTAGGTTATTAGTTAATATTTTTTGCTAGGTTCGTTGTGATTAAAGCACGTCTATGTATGTTTGTGAATTCCTCATGCATCATGTTTTATAAAAGGTGCATACGAACTATTTACAAGCATGTTTTTACGATGAATTGAATGATAATGATTTAAAGATGATATGTGATCTCACGGGGTAAGACATGGTTCTCACGGGGTAAGACATGGTTCTCACGGGGTAAGACATGGTTCTCACGGGGTAAGACATGGTTCTCACGGGGTAAGACATGGTTCTCACGGGGTAAGACATGGTTCTCACGGGGTAAGACATGGTTCTCACGGGGTAAGACATGGTTCTCACGGGGTAAGACATGGTTCTCACGGGGTAAGACATGGTTCTCACGGGGTAAGACATGGTTCTCACGGGGTAAGACATGGTTCTCACGGGGTAAGACATGGTTCTCACGGGGTAAGACATGGTTCTCACGGGGTAAGACATGGTTCTCACGGGGTAAGACATGGTTCTCACGGGGTAAGACATGGTTCTCACGGGGTAAGACATGGTTCTCACGGGGTAAGACATGGTTCTCACGGGGTAAGACATGGTTCTCACGGGGTAAGACATGGTTCTCACGGGGTAAGACATGGTTCTCACGGGGTAAGACATGGTTCTCACGGGGTAAGACATGGTTCTCACGGGGTAAGACATGGTTCTCACGGGGTAAGACATGGTTCTCACGGGGTAAGACATGGTTCTCACGGGGTAAGACATGGTTCTCACGGGGTAAGACATGGTTCTCACGGGGTAAGACATGGTTCTCACGGGGTAAGACATGGTTCTCACGGGGTAAGACATGGTTCTCACGGGGTAAGACATGGTTCTCACGGGGTAAGACATGGTTCTCACGGGGTAAGACATGGTTCTCACGGGGTAAGACATGGTTCTCACGGGGTAAGACATGGTTCTCACGGGGTAAGACATGGTTCTCACGGGGTAAGACATGGTTCTCACGGGGTAAGACATGGTTCTCACGGGGTAAGACATGGTTCTCACGGGGTAAGACATGGTTCTCACGGGGTAAGACATGGTTCTCACGGGGTAAGACATGGTTCTCACGGGGTAAGACATGGTTCTCACGGGGTAAGACATGGTTCTCACGGGGTAAGACATGGTTCTCACGGGGTAAGACATGGTTCTCACGGGGTAAGACATGGTTCTCACGGGGTAAGACATGGTTCTCACGGGGTAAGACATGGTTCTCACGGGGTAAGACATGGTTCTCACGGGGTAAGACATGGTTCTCACGGGGTAAGACATGGTTCTCACGGGGTAAGACATGGTTCTCACGGGGTAAGACATGGTTCTCACGGGGTAAGACATGGTTCTCACGGGGTAAGACATGGTTCTCACGGGGTAAGACATGGTTCTCACGGGGTAAGACATGGTTCTCACGGGGTAAGACATGGTTCTCACGGGGTAAGACATGGTTCTCACGGGGTAAGACATGGTTCTCACGGGGTAAGACATGGTTCTCACGGGGTAAGACATGGTTCTCACGGGGTAAGACATGGTTCGTAATCATGTGTTCTCACGGGATAAGACATGGTTCTCACGGGGTAAGACATGGTTCTCACAGAGCAAGTCATGGTTCTCACGGGGCAAGGAAATGGTCTACTACGTAGACAAATGAGAAAATGGTAACAAAACGAAACGAAGTGAACATGTTTTATAAATGTCATGCATCTATGTAATGTTAAGTTTAGTACACTCTTACTAAGCAGTTGTATGATGTAGGTGACAGGTGTGATGGTGAGAGTTCCTCTTGATGACAAAGAATAGGTGGTCGACGGGTGGTGCTCGTGGCGACGGGGTGTGTTTTGGCTTGGCTTGATGATCCGATGGTGTGCCCCGAACTGTTTTGTGGCGAATGGATGTGAGTTAGTTTTGTTGGTTAGTAGGTCTACGTGTCGGTTTCGTTTGTGAAAGTATGAAAATGTTTAAGTATGTAGATTGGATGTTTTGATAGAAAAATGTATGAAAAGTCTAGTTTTGATGTATATGTGTGGAAATAGAACGTTTAGAATGTAGAGTCTTAATTTTAGAAATATACTGGAACTGTTTGGTTATTTTAAAACAGGTAAGGATACGCTCGATATTTAGAGCGATCCACGCAGTTCGTTTTCTTGAGTTTTCAGAAATTGTAGGTTATATTAGTGTTGTGTTTTGATGATCGACGAACGAGTGATTTTAAGGGATTTCAACAATCCGAGACTTCGATTTAATGGTTTAGAAGTCGAAACGTTATGAGTGATATAAAAAGAAAAATTTACGTGGTTACGAGAGTTTAAATTTAAGGTTACGTTATGGTTAGTTTGTTTAAGGGTTATGGGAAGTGTTTTAAAAAAAATGATTAAATGATTACGTCACGGCAAGTTCGTGGCGGCCCTAACCTGATTGGGGTCGTCACAATTATGGTATCAGAGAGACGGAGTTTTAAAAGCGATTTTGTGAACTGCCTGCCAAAACACACTGCCGTACGAGGACTCTCCATCGACTGTAAGTATTTGAGTTTAAGTTTGATTCATAGATGTTTCTATTGTTTTTGTCTTGTGTTTGTATTGTGTCTAGGAACAAGAAATGCCGAGGGCACCTAGGCAACTCCGAGTGGATCCGATTAGCCAGCTTACGGATATGGTGCGAGTTTTTGAGCTAGAGGAGGAGCAGCTACCAGTTAGGGGCATAAAAAGAGTTGGTGAGGATTTAATTAGCGTGGTAGATGAGAAACGTACACGAAGGCTTGTGCAGTTCCCTCAATGCCAAATATGTAAGAAGTGTCATGGTGGGGTGTGTAAGGCAGGTTCTGGCCGATGCTTTGCGTGTAATGGACTGGGTCATCTCTCTAGGAACTGTCCAATGGGGATTTTCCGAGAGGTGCAACCGCAACAAAAACAGTGTTGGCAACTACATCGATGGGGCGCTACGAGGCCCAACGATGCACCGTTTATACAGGACAGAAGTGAACGGCCACAAGGGGCTCAGCAAGCTCCTCGATGCCCTACGTGTCTGAAGAATCACTTCGGGGAGTGCAAGTTGCATTCCGGTCGATGTTTTCGGTGCGACAAGGTGGGGCACAAGGCCAGAGATTGTCTAGGACCGAATAAGATACCACCATGTCTTCCTCCGAGGATGTCTACCTTGATTGAAGAAGAGGGAGCCGCTCAACCATCGGTTATTCCAGGTATATTCATATAGTGGTGATTAATAAGATAAGGAGCGTTAGAGTAGAAGTGTAATTAGAGTAGGGGTTTAAAACGTAACTTTTGTATATTAGATAGAAGGAGGATAGTGAGTAGAGAAAGTACGCATTGAGATGAATAACCTAGGATAGTTGTGCGAGTGTGTACATACCTAGAATTTATTACCATTGGAGGGATACAACTTAAGAGATATAACGGTTGGATAGACATAGATTGGACTTTAGTTGACGAACCTCCTAAGTATTTAAATGAAGGTAGTAACCAAAAGTCTAGCTCAGGTGAATTGTCGAATAGGAGCATTTGACTTAGTAAATATCAGTGAAGATAATAAAGATATTGAGGCGGAGTTGGTAGGTTAACAAATTTAGAGACGTTAGAAAATAGGGAATCTTATGTGAGGTGGTACTTAAGTTACAAGAATTAGACGTTTACTAGGAGATATGTACCACTTTAGAAGGTTAGTCGATAAAAGGGGGATTTGTTTCTCTTTTTGATGTGTGAGGTTTACAACCAACGAGATAGGAGAGAAAATTTAGTTAAGCTAAGAGCGGTCTATAAGTAATAGATGCGTCAAGTCATGAGTGCGTGTTGTTCGGAGAGTATGGAGCAAGTAGATGAGAGTTAGAGTCAATTTAGGAATGTAGAGGTGTCAGTTAAATTGAGAGGCATTTAACACCCTAAAGTAAAGGTCATGATTTGAGGTATAGTGCAATGTTAGGCGGAATAGTGGTTCGACAGAGTGAGTACCAATTACGAAAAGTAACGAGTAGTTGATTTCGAACTTTTGGTTTAAAAAGATAAGAGATAAGTAGTAAGTCTAAAGTTGATGCAGTTCGAGTTAAACGCCGTAACCTGTGACTTACCTCCAAGATGGAAGTAGGAACTTTAGTGTTTAAAGGACCCGAGAGGTAGATCGTAATGAAGAGTCATTCCCAGATTTTGGGAAAAGAATTGACTGGAGAGTATAGATGGTGACCAATTAAGTGGAATTCGAAATGCGTATGAGTGATCGAACGATAGAGCGTGAAGCTGGAAAAGTTTAGAATTTTGGGGATGTAGAAATCGTCATTACTCAATAGGTGGTTAAAACCATGGATCAGTCAAAATTTAGCGCCTAAGTAGTAATTGAGGAAATATGAAGAATGAGATCAGATTAGGTGAGTTAGAAAGCTTGGCCTATGAAGGATTAAGTGAAAGCCGGTTCATGTGAGAATTTAGGGAAGTAAACTCGATCACTTTGTTAATTGCCTGGAGACTTGAGAATTGATAGGGCTTGTGGTATGAGCCATGGCATGCTTAGTTCCATTAAGGTAATGGATGCTTCTAAATTTTTGGGAAAATAGAAGGATAAGATTTAAGAACTTTAGAAGATTTAGATTAAGGTTGTAGGTCTACCTACAACAAGTTTGCTAACAAGAAAATTGTTAGACAAATTATTATGAAGAAGACAAGTAGAATATTTAGAACCTGACTAGAAGGAATGAAAGATAGTAGGCTAGTTAGCAACTTCGAAGAAGTCCTTGTGGGATATTAAGAATAAGTATAGGGCAGTGTTTAATTAAATGAAGGGTTTAGATAGGAAGTTCAGTTCGAATGTTAGAGTCGTGCGAGTTGAGGGATTAGTGGATTATCAGATGAGGAAAGCAAGATCTTGCCTGAAAAACATTTAAGTGCATTAGGAATAAGATTAAATTAGGAAATTTCAAAGGCTCGACCCGTATGTACCGAAGTCGACGCCAAAGATTTTGTAAATAGCTAAGGTTAAGGTTGATAAACGTAAGTGTGTGAAGTAGATCACAACTAGAGGAAATAGAGACTATGTGGTGTAAGATAAAATGGGCGGTTAGGTAGACTTTTGAGCTTTGGATTATATCATGCGGGTAAGTGAGAAGATTAACTAGATCAAATGGAAGATTGATATAAGAGTCATGTAGTGGAGGTTGTGGAAATTAGAGCATATTGGATGAAAGGGAGAATGATTTGCACGAAGACTGTGCAAGTGAGCTTAGAAGTGAAGTTAGAACAAGAGGTATTAGGGATGTTGCGACTCGTAAGTTACGTCGATTTGTTTGTGTACCCTTTAAGGTGTTGGGTGAATAATTTAAAGAATTAGTTTAGACTTAAGAATTTGTTTGTGATTGATAAAGACCGAGATAAAAACTGGACAAAACGAGCGTAGTGGACATAATTATAGAAGCTTCGAGGATACCGTGAGAGCGTCAAGGGGTAGATTTAAGCATTTAAAGCCCTGTGTACGAGAATGACATTAGAGTGGTTAAGGAGATGTTGTAATTGCCCAAGGTAAGTAGGTTTAGAAAGCGAGAGTGATAATTTGGAAAGGAGATAGTAGGGTAGAGAAAAGTTTGAAATGGAGGGCTAGGATAAGAAATCTATGTATCAGATTCTTAGTGTCACGAAGTTGAAGAAACTTTGAGGTTTTGATGTGGTTAAGTGCATATTGTTGGCACGAAATAAGAAAAGTTAGGAACTAAATGAACTTAGTTAGAGGGAGAATTAAAGTTGGAGTTAAGTTAGAGAGGATCGAGATAAGTGATGGAGGTTAAGTTGAAGTCGATGGATGTATGAGCAATTGAGTTACGAAGTGAGTATTTAAAAGAATTTAAAGCTTTTGGAATATAGGAAACCATTGAGACCCGAGGGGTGGGTAAGACCATAGGAGTGTCGTGAATGGTATTGCGAGCATGGTTAAGTAAATAATGTGAGGGTGAGTAATTAGAAATTTAACCAAGCAACAATTTTGAGGACAAAATTTCATTTAAGGAGTGAAGGATGTAACGCCCGGGTTTTCGGATCTTAGGGTTTTCTAATTTCTTAGGTTATTTGCGTAAAATAGCAAATTAAAGTATTTTCTTGAGCGGGATGTTTCCTTAGAGCCCTAGGAATTTATGGGAATTTATAGAGGAATAAGTGAAATTTTAGAAACCCAAATCGAAAAGAGTAATGCTAGAGTTCCCGTTTTAGCCTTTTAGTATGTTAATTCGTAAAAATAGTAAATCAAGTCCGTTTTACGAAAAGAAAGTGTTATTAGGGTCTTAACAATTAATGTGAATTTGTGGAGATATACGGGATTTAACGAAATTTCAAAGATGCCGAAAGCACGGGAGGGCAAAACGGTATATTAATGTTTTAATAGGAATTAATATTAGGATTATTATTATTATTATTATTATTATTATTATTATTATTATTATTATTAATTAAAACAACAGAATGGTTAAAACCATTCTGTTGTTTATGCTCGAGCTCGAGCCCGATGCCGAGAGAGACGATGGAGACAACGGCGACTCTCCTCCGACGAACGCCGGCGATTTCTCGCCGTTTTCAGGCCAGACGACGGCGACGTGCGATTTTCGACCGTCCTCGCGCACAAACCGAAAGGTAAGCTCGATTTTTGGCCCTGTTTTTGTTCGGTTTATGGCCGAGGGTGACGAGCTCGATTGAGCTCCGATCACCGGCCGATTTTGGTCACCTCTGGCGTGGGTTTGCCGACCCTTGGTCTGGCTTTGGTCGCCTGGCCGTGATGAGCCTCGTTTGGGCAAAATTCAGTGAAGCCCGATTTAGGGCATTTCGGTTTTGGTGAGTGTAGCTCGGGATTTTTGTTAGATTATTCAAATTGAAGGTGTGGGTGGTCGATTGGTGGAGTATTGGGTGGAATTTGATGAAAAATCGGAAAGGGGGAAATTTCCGATTAAGGGTAGATTCGGGTTTCTGCTATTTTGACCTAGCTAGGGTCGTTTGTTTTAAAATTTCTTTTGGCAGGTTAAAATAGGTTATTAGAGGAGTACGTGGCCGCTAGAATCGTTCGATTCCGATAACCGACGCAAAAGTTACGCGCGTTTGAAGTTTCGGGTCGGTTTTTACCGAACCCAAATTAGTGGCCCTTTAATTAGGTTTTAGTTGGATTAGACTAGAAATAGTGATTTGAGATGTTTTCACGAAAATAAGAGTTTAGTTGTGCCGAGCGAGTTCTAATGCAATGTTTTGATATTTAGGTTTTTCAGGTTCCGCGGTTAGGATTTCAGATAGAGCAAATTGCTAAGGACGCCAGGTAAGTGGGTGTTAGGCTTCCGGCCCTTAAGGCCCTACATCGTGTCAACGCTAGGATTTTCTGTTTTGATGATGATTTTCTGATTGTGGGGTCTTGACGTGTCGGGTAGCCTAGGTTATTAGTTAATATTGTTTGTTAGGTTCGTTGTGATTAAAGCACGTCTATGTATGTTTGTGAATTCCTCATGCATCATGTTTTATAAAAGGTGCATACGAACTATTTACGAGCATGTTTTTACGATGAATTGAATGATAATGATTTAAAGATGATATGTGATCTCACGGGGTAAGACATGGTTCTCACGGGGTAAGTCATGTGTTCTCACAGGGTAAGACATGGTTCTCACGGGGTAAGACATAGTTCTCACAGGGCAAGTCATGGTTCTCACAGGGCAAGTCATGGTTCTCACAGGGCAAGGAAATGGTCTACTACGTAGACAAATGAGAAAATGTTAACAAAACGAAACGAAGTGAACATGTTTTTATAAATGTCATGCATCTATGTAAATGTTAAGTTTAGTACACTCTTTACTAAGCATTAGGCTTAATGTTTATGTTGTATGATGTAGGTGACAGGTGTGATGGTGAGAGTTCCTCTTGATGACAAAGAATAGGTGGTCGACGGGTGGTGCTCGTGGCGACGGGGTGTGTTTTGGCTTGGCTTGATGATCCGATGGTGTGCCCCAAACTGTTTTGTGGCGAATGGATGTGAGTTAGTTTTGTTAGGTTAGTAGGTCTACGTGTCGGTTTCGTTTGTGAAAGTATGAAAATGTTTAAGTATGTAGATTGGATGTTTTGATAGAAAAATGTATGAAAAGTCGAGTTTTGATGTATATGTAGTGGAAATAGAACGTTTAGAATGTGGAGTCTTAATTTTAGAAATATACTGGAACTGTTTGGTTATTTTAAAACAGGTAAGGATACGCTCGATTTTTAGAGCAATCCACACAGTTCGTTTTCTTGAGTTTTCCGAAATTGTAGGTTATATTAGTGTTGTGTTTTGATGATCGACGAACAAGTGATTTTAAGGGATTTCAACAATCCGAGACTTCGATTTAATGGTTTAGAAGTCGAAACGTTATGAGTGATATAAAAAGAAAAATTTACGTGGTTACGAGAGTTTAAAGTTAAGGTTACGTTATGGTTAGTTTGTTTAAGGGTTATAGGAAGTGTTTAAAAAAAAATGATTAAATGATTACGTCACGGCAAGTCCGTGGCGGCCCTAACCTGATTGGGGTCGTCACATTTAAGTTCTTGCTACTTTTAGTAAATTTAAGAACTATGTTATTCAAGTTCTCATTTCTACTCTTAAGATCATTTATTTCCTTTTCTTGCAAATTACACTCCTTAGCATGTTTTTCAACCAAGTTTGTATTTTCCTTCTTTAAAGAGTTGTATTTAGATTTAAGCATACTATATTGTTTAACTAAATCATTGAAAGCATCAATTAAGTCACCCTCATCATTTTCACTGTCACAAGAGGAATGACTAAGCTCATCTTCGTGTGCCATGAAGCAAAGGTTGGCGACTTCCTCATCTTCTGAAGAAGTGTCGCTCTCACTGTCATCCCAATTGGCCTTCATGGCTCTCTTCTTGAATTTCTTGGGATTCTTCTTTGCTTGTGGACACTTGGCCTTGATGTGACCAGGCTTCCCACACTCAAAGCATGTGATTTCTTTCTCCTTTTGGGGCTTTTCTCCCTTTGAGAATCTTCTCCCATGCAGAGGAATTTGTTGAACCTCCTTGTGATAAGAGCTATATCCTCATCATCATCTTCTTCCTCAGATTCTTCTTGTTTACTTGAGGAAGCTTTGAGTGCAATGTTCTTTCTTTTGGACACTTCCTTTTCCTTGAGATCCTCCTTTTCATTGGCTTTCATTGTTATCTCATGCGTCATGAGAGAGCCAATGAGCTCTTTAAGCTTGAGGACTTTTAGATCTCTTGCTTCTTGGATGGCCGTCACTTTCGGCTGCCATCCCCTTGGTAGACATCTCAGGATTTTCCTGACAAGTTTTTCATTTGGATACACTCTACCAAGTAGTTGAGCTCCGACCTGCAAATAAGACTCAAGAACTCGAAGAAGATCGTTAGTTACCGGGTGACACAAAACCTACAAATCCGAGAAGAAATAGGGCAAACGAAAGATCAAACGTGCTCGGAATTTAACGAAATTTTAGGTGAGTATTGTGTAGTGAGTGAGGTGTGTGCTGATGAAATTTGTGGTCCAGATTCGTTGATTTGGATGAGTTATGAATATTTTCCAAGAATCGGCCGATGAGTGCTATTATGGAGCTTTCGGCAAGAGTTTTCTTCCAAGGAAGATAACTCGATTAAGGAATCAGTTACAGCCACTCCTTGCTGTTTTCCACTCTCAAAAGAGTGGAGAAGGAGGTGGCATAATCCACTCCAACTAGCTACCAAGCTAGAAGAATGGTTCGGGGGTGCAACCCCTCGGTTGTTGTCAACCAAGCTTACCTTGGAAGCTCCTTGCTCCAAGCTTCTTCTTTTATTGAGAGAGAAATCCGTGGGTGCTAATAAATCAACCAAAAAAAGTTACAAACACCAATGCCATGAATATATAGACCTAATGGTGGGTTTGGGCTTGGGCTTGGGCTTGGGCTTGGAAGGGGAATGATGGGTCATCATGTGGGATTGAGCCATGTCTTCAACTTCAATGGGCCAAACCAAGCCACCAACTAATCCCTATCATTCATCTAATCCTAAAATCCATCTAATCCTAACATGCATATAATAAAGTTTAAACAAGAAGGCCAATGTTTGCCAATAAGTTTGAAATTTCAAAAAAAACAACAAATATCAAAGCTCGGGAAGACAAATTCCTATGTGAGCATTAAGGTGCCTATTTAGTCTTTCCACATGAGGAGATGTTTTGGTTGGTCAACGTCTCCAGCTTTAATCTCCCACTTCAAGTCGTCCACGGTGTCCTCCAAGTTTTCACACGAACCATGACCTACAAAAGAGACAAGTGTGTTAGTCAAATTGTGGACTCGGGTTTGGGATCGTGTAATGGACCTACGGGGCATATCACAAGCACTTTTAAACCATTAGTGATGTTAGTAAAACGAGTAAACATAGAACTAATTGATTTATCCTTTACCATGGTAAATAGTTTATACTCATGTACTAACATACTAATTTTACTTTTTTTTACTTGATTTGTTCCCTCGTGTGTAATTTCAAGTAAATGTCATATTTCTTGTGCACTCTCACAACCTTGTACCCTGTTAAACTCGTCTATGTTCAGTGCACAGTATAGGGTGTTAATTGCCTTAGCATTTAAACTCAAATTTCTCTTATCGGACTCAATTAATTCATGAGAGGCCTTAGGAACACTAATCTCATTCTCAGTTTACATAGCCCTAAATGGTCCATTTTCTATGATATTCCATAAATCATTATCCATAGCTTGAAAAAAAATTCTCATCCTAGACTTCCAATAAACATAATCATTTCCATCAAAGAATGGAGGTCTAGTAATAGATTGACCTTCTACGTATGAAGTGTTTGTGTTGAATGCCATTTCTATGGGCTTGGGCTTGGGCTTGGGCTTGGGCTTGGGCTTGGGCTTGGGCTTGGGCTTGGGCTTGGGCTTGGGCTTGGGCTTGGGCTTGGGCTTGGGCTTGGGCTTGGGCTTGGGCTTGGGCTTGGGCTTGGGCTTGGGCTTGGGCTTGGGCTTGGGCTTGGGCTTGGGCTTGGGCTTGGGCTTGGGCTTGGGCTTGGGCTTGGGCTTGGGCTTGGGCTTGGGCTTGGGCTTGGGCTTGGGCTTGGGCTTGGGCTTGGGCTTGGGCTTGGGCTTGGGCTTGGGCTTGGGCTTGGGCTTGGGCTTGGGCTTGGGCTTGGGCTTGGGCTTGGGCTTGGGCTTGGGCTTGGGCTTGGGCTTGGGCTTGGGCTTGGGCTTGGGCTTGGGCTTGGGCTTGGGCTTGGGCTTGGGCTTGGGCTTGGGCTTGGGCTTGGGCTTGGGCTTGGGCTTGGGCTTGGGCTTGGGCTTGGGCTTGGGCTTGGGCTTGGGCTTGGGCTTGGGCTTGGGCTTGGGCTTGGGCTTGGGCTTGGGCTTGGGCTTGGGCTTGGGCTTGGGCTTGGGCTTGGGCTTGGGCTTGGGCTTGGGCTTGGGCTTGGGCTTGGGCTTGGGCTTGGGCTTGGGCTTGGGCTTGGGCTTGGGCTTGGGCTTGGGCTTGGGCTTGGGCTTGGGCTTGGGCTTGGGCTTGGGCTTGGGCTTGGGCTTGGGCTTGGGCTTGGGCTTGGGCTTGGGCTTGGGCTTGGGCTTGGGCTTGGGCTTGGGCTTGGGCTTGGGCTTGGGCTTGGGCTTGGGCTTGGGCTTGGGCTTGGGCTTGGGCTTGGGCTTGGGCTTGGGCTTGGGCTTGGGCTTGGGCTTGGGCTTGGGCTTGGGCTTGGGCTTGGGCTTGGGCTTGGGCTTGGGCTTGGGCTTGGGCTTGGGCTTGGGCTTGGGCTTGGGCTTGGGCTTGGGCTTGGGCTTGGGCTTGGGCTTGGGCTTGGGCTTGGGCTTGGGCTTGGGCTTGGGCTTGGGCTTGGGCTTGGGCTTGGGCTTGGGCTTGGGCTTGGGCTTGGGCTTGGGCTTGGGCTTGGGCTTGGGCTTGGGCTTGGGCTTGGGCTTGGGCTTGGGCTTGGGCTTGGGCTTGGGCTTGGGCTTGGGCTTGGGCTTGGGCTTGGGCTTGGGCTTGGGCTTGGGCTTGGGCTTGGGCTTGGGCTTGGGCTTGGGCTTGGGCTTGGGCTTGGGCTTGGGCTTGGGCTTGGGCTTGGGCTTGGGCTTGGGCTTGGGCTTGGGCTTGGGCTTGGGCTTGGGCTTGGGCTTGGGCTTGGGCTTGGGCTTGGGCTTGGGCTTGGGCTTGGGCTTGGGCTTGGGCTTGGGCTTGGGCTTGGGCTTGGGCTTGGGCTTGGGCTTGGGCTTGGGCTTGGGCTTGGGCTTGGGCTTGGGCTTGGGCTTGGGCTTGGGCTTGGGCTTGGGCTTGGGCTTGGGCTTGGGCTTGGGCTTGGGCTTGGGCTTGGGCTTGGGCTTGGGCTTGGGCTTGGGCTTGGGCTTGGGCTTGGGCTTGGGCTTGGGCTTGGGCTTGGGCTTGGGCTTGGGCTTGGGCTTGGGCTTGGGCTTGGGCTTGGGCTTGGGCTTGGGCTTGGGCTTGGGCTTGGGCTTGGGCTTGGGCTTGGGCTTGGGCTTGGGCTTGGGCTTGGGCTTGGGCTTGGGCTTGGGCTTGGGCTTGGGCTTGGGCTTGGGCTTGGGCTTGGGCTTGGGCTTGGGCTTGGGCTTGGGCTTGGGCTTGGGCTTGGGCTTGGGCTTGGGCTTGGGCTTGGGCTTGGGCTTGGGCTTGGGCTTGGGCTTGGGCTTGGGCTTGGGCTTGGGCTTGGGCTTGGGCTTGGGCTTGGGCTTGGGCTTGGGCTTGGGCTTGGGCTTGGGCTTGGGCTTGGGCTTGGGCTTGGGCTTGGGCTTGGGCTTGGGCTTGGGCTTGGGCTTGGGCTTGGGCTTGGGCTTGGGCTTGGGCTTGGGCTTGGGCTTGGGCTTGGGCTTGGGCTTGTAGATATGCAACTATTCTTTTAATCACAATTAGACAAATATTAACCATGATCTGAAACCAATTGTAGGATCGTGATTGTCTAAGAGGGGGGGTGAATTAGATTTTTCTCTCCTAATTGAGTTTACTTAAAACAATATAAATTAATTAAGTTATTGTTTACTTATTCAAAATAAACAAAGAGAGAGAGAGAAAAATAACACCGAAGTTTTTAACGTGGTTCGGCCAATCCTACCTACTTCCATGTTCCAAGGCTCCCCCTTGAAGATTCTTTCCTTCTCCTCACGAGAAATCTAGATCGAACTTCACGGGCGTCGATCTACTGCCTTTACACTTATGGATTGAACTTCACACGGGCGTCAATCCACTGCCTTACAGTTTCTACAAGATGAAGATATTAAGCACAAGGCTACACTCTCTCAAAAGCGAAATCTCAAGTTTTGGAATAGAGAGATGTAGAGAGTCGCAGAGTATTACAAGACTTTTTGCTCGTGAGAGTTAAGAGGTAATTGTAAAGATTGGCAAAAGTTCTTCTCCCAAGCTTCATTCTTCTTTTTTATACTCTTGTCTGTAATCTTTTCTCATTCAAAAATATGACCATTGGAGATGAGTCTGTACGCAGAAAACTAGCCGTTGAGTTCTGGAGTCGCTATCGCTCGCGGTCTTTAATAGTCTGGCATTAAGACTCTGGACGTTCGAGCTTGGACGAATTCGTTTAGTCTGATGTTGGACGAATGCTCGTCAGACTAATGCTTCGCATGAATTCGTTGTTCTGTCTTGGAACACTTCGGTCAAATATTTTGGTCACTTGCTCGTTGGACGAGTACATTGGACGATTGCGTTATGGACGAGTACTTTGGACGATTGAGTTGTGGACGAGTACTTTGGACGATTGCGTCTGACTTATAACTTCGGACGATTGCGTCTGACTTATAACTTCGGACGACTACGTCTTTCGCAACTTTGGACAACTGTGTTTGTCTTAACTTTGGACGACTGCGTCTGTCGTAACTTTGGACGACTGCGTCTATCTTAACTTTGGACACCTGCGTCTGTCTTTCACGTAGTATTTTGGACAATTGACTTTAGATTAATAACACTTAACCAAAAACCGTCAGAAACGTAATACCATTTTCAAAGGGAATTTCCAGATAAATGCAATAAACACAATAATCCAATTATTCATTTCATATAATTCATATTAATCATATTCATCAGTTCATATATTTCTTATTAATCATAATCATTAAAAACATATTTAAACTTAAATTCTATTTAAGTCAACAACATAATCCATGAAATCCATGGTGACCGTCTTAAGCATCTTATCCTCTCAATAGTTTTGAAACTCAAATACCAAGTCTACTTTTTGTTCTCAATCCAAATAACCCTTGTGGTCGTTCTTCTCTTGGAAAGGTGAAATATTTACTTTCATATCTCGTAAATCATTGTCTTCTTAGTTTGTCCCCTCATTCATTTCCTTTGGATAATAACCACCATACTTTTCGAATTCTCCATCATGATCTCTCCTTTGTCATGCATGGCTAGGGGTCGGAGTTTCCAATTGTTCTATCCTCCAGTGTTAGAGCCATGTATTGATCTTGCATGGCTCTCATGAACAATTTTTAATCAACTACGTTGTGCCCCTCACTCATTGTTTTCAGCCAAAAAGAATCAAACAAAGAAAAAGTATTAGTAATCAACAAATAATTCAACTTTATGGTCCTCACACTCTCCCTCACGTGTTTACATTCCATGCATATCACTTCACTCGTGTTTTGCTCAAGAATTAAGGGTTTTTCTATAATAGTCTAACCTTCTTGCCTTTTACCTCTCAATCTCTTTTTTATTTCTTTACGTAAGAAATTAATCGATGATAAATATTCAACAAGTCAAACTATCAAAAATCAAACTTTAAAGCTCAAAATTCAAATTTTTATGAATGGTCAAATCAAGGGTAGAATTGGAATAATACAAAAAATTCAAATAATGACAATATTTCAAATGGAGATTTGAACAACGATTTGAATATTCGAAGAACAATTATCTACGAAATTTAAGAACAATTTTTTCAATTTCAAAAGATAGAATTTTTGAAATCTCTATAACAAAGTTTAGATTTTTTTTTTTTTTTTTTTACTTTTGACAACTCTTTTTTTTTATCTTTGTCGAAATTTGTAAAAATTGATAAATAATAGATTTTTTTCGTACCTTTCGAATTTGAAAAAGACAAGTTCATGAGAAGAAATAATTGATGTTAAAAATCAAAATTTTGTTCTTAAAGATTGAACTTTTTTTAACTAGTAGAACTAAAGGACTAAGAGGAAAAAGAGATTAACAACAAAATTTAAAGATAATACCATTGAATCGACAAAGGCAAAGCTCTGATATCAACTGATGCAAACCCCGAATATTAGAAGATCTGAGACCCTTCAACGAACGTAATAGTTTAGATAAATGTCTTTTCGATTCAAGAATAAAGAAGGAACAAGACCACAATAGAAGGATTTGATGGAACCGTAGTTATCAAAACAGGAGCTTGACCCAGACCAAACTCGTTCGTAAGAACCAAAACTATCAAACGAGATTCTTCGCAAAGAACTAAAAAGAAATTCTCTCTAAAAAAACCTAATTTTTAATTCAAACTTGTTGCTATAAATTGAAGGGTGTTTGCCTTTAAATAAGCTATACGTTTAATTAAAATTAAATGCTAAAAGAAAAAAAAAATAAAAAAAAAATAACTAATAAAATCGTATCACGTGTGATCATTTGCATGATCAGATGTCATCTCATATTGAAATTTTGTTTGAAAATTATTTGAATGCATTTGAGAAAATTCCACCAAATGAGATCTTTCTTCCGAGATTCGCATAATATGCCGGCACTTGCAGTACTTGTGACTTTCTTAATTCTTGTATGAGTATGTATTTGACGCATGTCCTTTTTAATTCTTAAATGCGCATGCATGTTCCACCCTCTCTTTTTAGTTATTCGTGAGCATGTGCGTTGCACTCTTTCTAAATCTTCACGTATCCTGTTTTTGATTCTGACATAGAAGCTTATCAATGGATTTTTTGCTGGGCATAGCCAATTACACTTTTCATAAACCCAGAAGTAATCTAGTTTCTGTCTAAACCAGGACCAAGAGCACAACACCAACAAAAAAAAACCACTTTCTGAACCTACAAAATACAGATAATCACGTCAATCTACAGAGGAAACAATATCTCTTTTCTTTCTCTTGATTAATTGTTTCATTATTTCTGAATATGCACAAAATGATGATCTGAAAGACAAAGCTCTCTCCATATTCACACCATTCCTCAACAGCTCACCTGAAATGTTAGCCAACTTCACATCCTCATCCAATCTTGATTGTCAACTTCTATCCACTTCTTTGGTAAAAGGTGGCGGCTTTGGCCTGAAAAATCTCTCCCGACCGATATGACATTCGAAGTCCTGTCACAAATCACAACTTAACCTGAGAGGCTGTTAAATTTCGAGACCGAAGAGACTCGTGCTTCATGGAAAGAGCGTAGACAAGCTCATTCCAAGAGTCGGGGACACCCGGAAGACACCAGTGGCTGCAGTCCTGCCGGTAAAGAGAGGCAGGTCCACTCTCTCGACTTAGATAATATATTGAAGAGTGCCCATCTTTTCTCTGCACTGTCATGGTTGTAATATTCAACAAATCCAATTTCTTTACATCCGACTTGTTTGAACACTCAGATAACACTTCTGCGACAGTTTTAAAATAACTTTCAGCAGGTGATGATCCCCAATCAGGGAGTGTTTCGAGGTTGCAACCACCACCCGTGTTCCAGTTTCCGCCTCTGTAGCATCAGACTGATATATTATCAGGACATATTATCATCACATAAATTATTTAACTTTCAGGAAACATATCTAGTAGATTGAATTCTGAACATTCTAGGTTGCAACTAAAAGAAGTTGGAGAGAATTATGACATGCAGCAGAACGAGGATAACTAGAGCTTTGAGATTCACAAAACCAATTAATTATTTAGAAGTGCAAACTTATCATATGATCATGGTGGCCTCCAAAATTTGGTCAATTAAATCAACTAAACAAGTGTGCAATCGAGCTGATTTCAAGACGCTTGCTCAAAAAAGGAATATAACGACAAAAAAGAAAACAATTCAACTAAAAATTCCTAATTGAATGCATTTTGGTTTTATCACTTGGTCCTAATACACTCACCATGCTTGAGAGAGAGAACTAGAGACAACAAAAATAGCAGATTTCAAAAGCAATCTGATGCAATGAATCTAAATGAAAAATATAATAAAATTGTTCAAAGCAAACTAAGTCGTTAATGCGTACCTGAAATGCACGGGAGAAAAGGTTCTGAACAGAACGTATGTTTTGCTAGTATTTACTTCCTTAAAGACCCAATCGATAACAGTCTGAATCGATCTTCTGAATGCATTTTCGACACTCATATTCATCTTGATCTCTTTCCCTTCTTGGAAGTAAGAACCCCTACAAACAAATGATGCAATTATACTAACTCATAATGTCATCCAATTCTCTCTTCTATGATCTTTAACTAATACAGCCATATAACCAAAACTAGACAATAAAATGTATTACTCTCGTATTGTCTTCTCGTAGCTCCACCAATGCCCAGAATTGAGAATAAGTAAATCTGCATCTCTCCACTGATTCGAGGTCCAATCGATTTGATCCACTCTCAAAGTCACCTTCACTTCTTTGGGAGAACCAGCCTTTGCATGTCCTTGAGCTACTAAGAAAGGGATCGATAGTACTCGATCGTGCAGTTGAAATCTTCGAACTTGAATATAAAGAAGCCGGAGTGCTTTGTAATTGGGCTCCCATTTACTTCATATATCGAAGATTTATTCGTAACAACGGACGATAGCATGCATAGCATGGACTCCCATTGATTCCTTCCAATGGAATCCCCGACAAATGCAAGCCTTCGATTTCTCAAATTTTCCAACATTTTCCTCGCATCAAATCTGTTTCCCGGACAAAGCAAATTACAGTCATAAAACAGATGTTCTTTGGTTATTAATATTAATCACTCCAAAAGACAATGATATTGAAGAGTGAAAAGCAAGCATGCTAAAGGGCACCTAAAATGAGATTGATTTGGTCTTACAAAAGAGTTGATAAGATAACTTACATCTAAATTACAGATATGAGGAAATAATAAGTAGAATTGCAGATCAAAAACACTGTAAATGACAGAAGAGTGGGGGCAACAAAAGCAGAAAAATCACCCAATAAAAACTACAAAACTTGAAAGGAATATGACAAGAACATCGACCCAAAAACAGAAATTTAATCAAACAATTCATTAGTATGCTAAAAACATAGTTCAAATCGACAGTAAATAGCTTCGAACGCTATGATTTGACAATTTTTATGGTTGCTTAGAAAATTTAGAAAGGTTGACAATCATAGAGCCTATTGAAATACTACTGCAATCAAACATTAAAACAAGCAAAGCAGTAATAAAAGAGCTGTATTTCCTTTAAATTGGATAAGAAAAAAAAGAGGGAAACCTGGGCAAATTGCAATGTTTAGGCTGCCAACGCCACTTGGTGTAGAAAGTATCAGGTCTGCCATTTTCAATACACCTGAAACCCTCGTCTATGAAAGCACAGTTTTGAGATTGATACAGTGGATAGCTCTCATCCCAAACCCAGTTCCCATCAAACGCATCACACCCATTACCATTTTCATCAAGAAATCCCGGCCGTATGTTCCCGCCGTTCGAAGACAAATCATGTAATCCAGACCAAACAGCCCCACGAGTGCTCCTCCCGCCGACGACCGTCCGGAGGTCCAAGTAGATGAAGCATAAAATGACCACAACAGAGACAAAAACGAAGCCAAAAATGGCAAGAGTAGGCTCAACAGGATTCAAGCGCTTGAGTTTCTTGAAAAATTTCAAGTGGGACATCGTGTTTTCTGAGTATTTTGAAGGAAGGGTGTTCTTCTTAGCCATTATTATCTATCAGCAGAAAGTATCACGGGTGGTAAAGATAAAGGAACAAGATTTCAAGAGTTTTAAAAAAGAATGGATTTTGCACACCAAGTGCAAAGAGACACGTAAAGATGAGAGGAAGAGGTGGGGACGGAAAAGAAAAGCAATAAATGATATAATGGGCGATGCCGGCTTTCCACTAAAGATTTGACTCTTCGTTACCTCAGCTTTAAAAATAAAAGCTGTAAAGCATTAAACTAATTAACTTCCATGGCATTTGTGAGAGAGAAGGATAAGAGTACTTTACTTGTTTAACAAAGAATGCGAAGATTTCACCGTGAAAGCTTTGATTCAAGAGAAACTATAAACCAAATATTAAAAAAAACAGAGTAAAACCCATCAGAACAGAAGAAATTCGTCATGAAAAAATGAAAGAAAGAAAAGAAAAAGAGAAGAACTCAACTATCAACTGCAGAAGAAAAAAGAAACAAAAAAAGTCAAGAGCGAGAGAGATTAGGATTTAAAAATAAAAGATGGTTCTGGTCTCTGAGAGGGGGAAACGATGGTACGTGTGATAGTGGGGATTTGTCCACAAAGATCGTGGCCAAGACAAACAAACTCCAAATAGTCAACTAAACGTGGGAGTAGTGGAAACAAGAGACCAAACCCTCAAACAAGCGGCAAACATTTAATCAAAAGCTAAAGAATTAAAAGAATAATAATATTAGTTTACTATTTTTTTATTATTTTAAAATATCAAATAATATTTAAAAAATGATAAAGTGCAATTTAGCCCCTACAACTAGGTGAAATGAGCAATTTACACCGTAAACTTGGATAATTGGCAATTTAGCCCCTACAACTAGGTGAAATGAGCAATTTACATCGTAAACTTGGATAATGGTCAATTTGGCCCCTACAACTAGGTGAAATGGGCAATTTAGCCCCTACCGTCATATTTTCTATCAAAAAGTAATATTTTTTGGCTTATTTATTTATTTTTTCCTGAAATGCCCCTCACTGGACCGAACCGGTAACCGGCTAATTCCACTCTGTTTTTTTTTTTTTAAATTCTCGGACAAAAGAAGACAGAGGAATAGAAAGAAAAAAAAAAACCAGAGTGGAATTAGCCGAATCGGTCCTGTCCGGTTCGGTCCAGTGAGGGGCATTTTGGGAAAAAAAATAAGCCAAAAAATATTACTTTTTGATGGAAAATATGACGGTAGGGGCTAAATTGCCCATTTCACTTAGTTGTAGGGGCCAAAATGACCATTATCTAAGTTTACGGTGTAAATTGCCCATTTCACCTAGTTGTAGGGGCCAAATGACCATTATCTAAGTTTACGGTGTAAATTGCCCATTTCACCTAGTTGTAGGGGCCAAATTGCCCATTATCCAAGTTTACGGTATAAATTGCCCATTTCACCTAGTTGTAGGGGCCAAATTGCACTTTACCCAAGTTTACGGTATAAATTGCCCATTTCACCTAGTTGTAGGGGCCAAATTGCCCATTATCCAAGTTTACGGTATAAATTGCCCATTTCACCTAGTTGTAGGGGCCAAATTGCCCATTATCCAAGTTTACGGTATAAATTGCCCATTTCACCTAGTTGTAGGGGCCAAATTGCCCATTATCCAAGTTTACGGTATAAATTGCCCATTTCACCTAGTTGTAGGGGCCAAATTGCCCATTATCCAAGTTTACGGTATAAATTGCCCATTTCACCTAGTTGTAGGGGCCAAATTGCCCATTATCCAAGTTTACGGTATAAATTGCCCATTTCACCTAGTTGTAGGGGCCAAATTGCCCATTATCCAAGTTTACGGTATAAATTGCCCATTTCACCTAGTTGTAGGGGCCAAATTGCCCATTATCCAAGTTTACGGTATAAATTGCCCATTTCACCTAGTTGTAGGGGCCAAATTGCCCATTATCCAAGTTTACGGTATAAATTGCCCATTTCACCTAGTTGTAGGGGCCAAATTGCCCATTATCCAAGTTTACGGTATAAATTGCCCATTTCACCTAGTTGTAGGGGCCAAATTGCCCATTATCCAAGTTTACGGTATAAATTGCCCATTTCACCTAGTTGTAGGGGCCAAATTGCCCATTATCCAAGTTTACGGTATAAATTGCCCATTTCACCTAGTTGTAGGGGCCAAATTGCCCATTATCCAAGTTTACGGTATAAATTGCCCATTTCACCTAGTTGTAGGGGCCAAATTGCCCATTATCCAAGTTTACGGTATAAATTGCCCATTTCACCTAGTTGTAGGGGCCAAATTGCCCATTATCCAAGTTTACGGTATAAATTGCCCATTTCACCTAGTTGTAGGGGCCAAATTGCCCATTATCCAAGTTTACGGTATAAATTGCCCATTTCACCTAGTTGTAGGGGCCAAATTGCCCATTATCCAAGTTTACGGTATAAATTGCCCATTTCACCTAGTTGTAGGGGCCAAATTGCCCATTATCCAAGTTTACGGTATAAATTGCCCATTTCACCTAGTTGTAGGGGCCAAATTGCCCATTATCCAAGTTTACGGTATAAATTGCCCATTTCACCTAGTTGTAGGGGCCAAATTGCCCATTATCCAAGTTTACGGTATAAATTGCCCATTTCACCTAGTTGTAGGGGCCAAATTGCCCATTATCCAAGTTTACGGTATAAATTGCCCATTTCACCTAGTTGTAGGGGCCAAATTGCCCATTATCCAAGTTTACGGTATAAATTGCCCATTTCACCTAGTTGTAGGGGCCAAATTGCCCATTATCCAAGTTTACGGTATAAATTGCCCATTTCACCTAGTTGTAGGGGCCAAATCGACATGGTTAGCTGGGTTCAAGAGCTGTCACCCCTCTCAAAAATACATAAATTATATACAAATAATTAATGTAAAATTAAAAAAAAAGGAATAAATGAATTTTCTTAAATAATAGTAGGAGAGCAGGTGGAGGAAGATCATTGGGTGTGGCCAGGCAAGGAGCTTTAAGATTTGGATGCCCACTTAGATCCCATCCCAAAGCTATTTGCAGCCACCATTTCAAATAATTCAACCACTTCTAATTAATACAAATAATTTTCATAATTATATTATACATAATTGAAGAATTATTTACATTTTTAAAAAATAATTGGCCTTGTAATTCAAAATTTTTTAAAACTATCGATCAAACTTTTATTTTTTGACTTTAATTTTATTATTATTTTTTGTTTATATTGGAAGGATTTGGAGGACTGGAAATGAGGGAAAAGTCTTGGGACTGAAACTAAAATCCAAAAGGTTTAAATGTCTTGAAGTATTTCATTCCAATTAAGACAAAGAAAATGCAAAAAATAAGTTACAAACATGGTCTTCAAATCTTGTTCTAGAAAGCGTAATAGAAGCACAATTGGAGTATCCAAGTGGAAGAAGTCATATGCACTTAAGTTCAACAATAGGGCACATTTCCAAGAGCGAAGACTTTCCGCGCTAATAATTACTATAAGCTATTGGTATTTTTTGTTTATTATTAGAGTTCTATTATAATTTTTACGTATTTACAATATTGTTGTTAATGAAGCACCAAACGATCATTAGGGTTAGAATTCGAAGAGTGAGAAATTTGTTCAATAATTTAGAGAAAAGAGAGGAAGAGTGTTGTGAGGCTGTATTTGATGGAG
The DNA here is from genome assembly GCA_022432975.1 of Begonia masoniana. NCBI lineage: Eukaryota > Viridiplantae > Streptophyta > Magnoliopsida > Cucurbitales > Begoniaceae > Begonia > Begonia masoniana. The sequence goes on from CM039511.1 coordinate 24,302,912, forward strand.
ACAAAATTTTATCAAATTGGATGATTGTCCTTGTAGTTGAAAACTGAAACCTTAAGCTTTCATATGTTTTGTTCGGCATTTAGTCTTTCCCAAGTATTTGAAACAAGTTGAAGCTTCAAACTCCAACTTTTGGCGTTATTGTGGAAATCTTTTTGTGGTGAATGGAGTTCGCTTGTTGAATATTGGTTAATTATTTCTTCTATATATTGCAAATGTTAAGTTAATATTTAGATTATTAAGGTAAAATTATAATTTTTGTAAGTTAGTAAATCACCTTGAAACGCTAACTGAGAAACATAAAGCACATCAATCTGATTCGTGCGGAGATGATTTAGCTATTGCTAGAAAGAAAATATTTAACCAATAGGAAATCAACATGTGTCATCTCTTTAATTAAATTTGTAAACACTCGTATTTTATAATTAATTAAAATTTTCACATGTCGACTTTTGCGTTATTGACAGTCAATATATCATGGGTTGACTTGTTTTGTTATTTTGTGACTATTTCATTTTTTTTTTCAGAATTTTAGATAAATTTATTAATTTGAAAAGTTACCGTGTGGTTAGTATTGAAAAATTAATAATGAATAATTTGAAATTTACCATGAGTAATATTTGGAACTTATTAATTTGAAAAGTTACCGTGTGGTTAGTATTGAAAAATTAATAATGAATAATTTGAAATTTACCATGAGTAATATTTGGAACAACATTCTGGATTACGAACAAAATAAAAAATTAGTGGTGCTGTATTTAATATAAATTATATTTATGTTTAATTAATTAAATAAAGAAAAAGGGAATAAAAGAATTATTTTTATTATAAAGGGTGAGGAACCCTTATTTATTTCTCACCTTGGCGTGGGCACAAGAAAGAAAGAGAGAGGGAGGAAGAGAGGAGTAAGGCTGCATGAGTTTTGAACCTTTCGAAGTCTGATTCGCGTAGCCAAGGGGAAAGACTTTGAGTTTAGGCAACAAATCTTCGAGGTAAAGTCCGTCCCTCTCTCCATTTTCGAGTTTGTATTTAGGTTTGTTATTTGGAGTCGGATGCTGCTCGAATCCCTTAGTTATCTCTAGATTTTTTATCTAGAGTATTGCAGATTTATTCATAGTTTGAAGGCGAGAAACAACGCAAAATGGCGAATTCAATAGACTCCCCTTCACTGGAATCCACCAGTGGTCGACACTTTCAAAGGCAGTGTCGATAGGTGTGCATTGCAACAAAGACCCGAGGGTTTCAAGTGTCGACACTTTAGAGGAAGTGTCCACCGAGGCTAATCCTGAGAGTTTCAGGTGTCGACCACTAACTAGGCTGGTCAACACCCACTCTGAGCAACCCAAGAGTCGAAAGTGTCGACTGATTTGGGCACCGATCGACACTTTTCTTGCTGAAGCATGCAAGTGTCAACAAGTCCCAGCAAAGGGTCGACACTTGTTGTGCCTAGTGCGGAGCAAGGTTGACCCCTGCTGTGATTGGTCAACCCTTGCACAGTTTTGTCTTCCACAGTTGGTTAATTGGATGAGAAACATCTTGGAGAAGTTCGTGGCTATTTATAATGTTTTCGAATTGAGTTCCTAATTTCAGTATAGGACTTATCCATGGCTTCCCTTAGTATTGAGGATGATATTCATGGCTTTAGTTTCTTTTAGGCTCGAGTCAGTTCGTAGATTTCTAGCCAGTGTGAGAGGTTGTCTCTCTTGTGCGTAAGAGGAGTAATCATCATCGAGGTAGGAGTTTTATGCTTTCTGCATTGTATTGCGTTGTTTTCAAAACTTTATTTTTGTGATTTGTCACCTATGAAAAAACTTGACGAGGCCTGGTCAACAACACGTCACTATTTTACGTATATGTAACTAGGATTTACACGTTTGCCATTGGTGGATGATATTTTCATATTGTTGTGGATGTATGCAGATGAATAAATCCTCTTGATGCTTTGGACGGTTTCAGTATCAAAGCATCACGAGGTTGTCCCATTACATCTTTTGTTGCATGAAGTTTGTTTTCTTTGCACTTACGAAAAATGGCAATATGACATTGTTGATGCACTCATTGGATTTCGAATCCCTAAATCTAATTAGGGTGATGATTGTACGGGTGGTGTCATTGCTGACTGTCGGTCGTCGATCACTTGGGTGACGTGCTGGATCTTCGGATCACCGTCACGGTTTCCTTTGATCTCATGAGGCATTGTTGGATCTCCGAATAACCTCCTTTCTCTAATTTATGCTAGAGGGGTCCTTGTGTGATTCTCTTTTTTCGCTGAGGACGTTTTCTAAGAAAAACGGTGAGATAATTTTTGATGTATAGCCACCTATCTACGTGACAGTGTTTTGTAAATTACCTCACTAAGGGCTTATGGAGCCAGTGTTTTAATAAAATGATGGAAATAAGTTTTCCATTTGTTTTATAAACTTATGCATGGTTTGAATTTAAATGAGGGTTTTGAAATTGAGCAATGATTTGAAAATTAAAAATAAATCGATTTTCCCTTGGCATGCATTTAGTATAATATTTCAACTGAGTTAATCATTCATCTCAATGACCCAACGATCCACCTCCTAATCCAGGTAAAGAGAAGAGCAGTTAGCTATAGTAGAAATTTAGAAGAGCGGTTTTATTTACTTTTTGTTTGAACTTTACTTGCTTGCCTTGATAAGAATTTTGTTTGACTTGGATTGTAAACCTTATCGGTGGATTAGATTTATTTACTACCTTGTAAACTTATATATTGCATTATCTGCTTGAGATTTCACTATTTAGATGCCGACCCATTTATGTGTGTAGGCTTTGACTTTGTATTTACTTTAAAGACTTCTACTATAATTCTAGCATTGGGCTTGGTGATCGGGTTCCTTTTCTTGGATTTGGGTCGCCCAATCCAAAGTATAATTAAGCTTGTTGATCTTATAAATTTACGAAATTGAAGGTTAAATTAATCATTTTTTAAAAGATAAATTGGAGTTACATAAACTACTAATTTAATTAAATGTTTAAATATAAAATAATTTAATAAAAAATAAAAGAAAATTAAAGTAAAAAAAAAAAAGAGGATACCAAAGAGAGAATTGGCCAAGAAGAAAAAGTGATCGGATCAAACTTTCCAGCAAGAATTTCAATTACATTCCAACATGAAGATTGTTCATTGAGGTAAAACAAATGATTGCTACAAGTATCGCAATATGAAAACATGAAATAGATAAGAAAATCAAAACTTTTTCGAGTTTAAATGCATATGTGTTAAATTTGTGTTGGAATAAGGTTGATGGATAAAAATGGTCTCAATTGAAAGAGATTCTGATGCAGAATATATTGGTATAAGTTGTTTTGCATGAAAGCAAGTTTTTGGACGAAATTTGGCTGGAAAATAGTGACCGAGTGACGAAAGTCGAGATATTTAGTTAATGCAACAACGCTTTCAAAGATGCCACGACAATATGACAATGAAACGTGGCAAATCGAAAAAGCACGGGGATGCCATGACATTCTGAAGATTAGAATGCCACGACATTTTTGCTTAACACCATAGCGTTTTTACGGGGGATTGCCACTACGTTCATCATGTCATGGCAGTCTATTAGGACTACCACAGTGCTAATGATGCCGTAACAGTTTTCGATTAGGATTAAGTGCATAAAAAAGCCCGAAGTATGGGAAAAGTGCATAAAAAAGCTCGAAGTATTGAAAGTGCAAAATAAAGCTCTGCGGGAGACCGATCACCCCCCGCAGAGGGTGGGGCGGGTACCCGCCCCCTCACGCGGGTACCCGCCTCACGCAGGGGGATCACGCGGGTACCCGCCGACCCCCCGCGTCATGCGGGTACCCGCATTATGTGAGGCGGGGGACCGCTGTAAAAGACAGTGCACCTCATTCTTTCTGTTTCTCTCGCCTCTTCCACACTCGCTATATGAAAAGGATTATCCTGCTGTTGTCGTCGTCGTCTTCGTTAGGCATGGCAGATTCAAAGGTAGTGCCTGCTTCTCTTCTCATCCTTCTTCTTCTTCTAGTTCTTCTTCATGAAGCTGGAGCTGAAGCTGATGAACTGGTAAACCAGCATTTCCACTTTGCTCTTTCCTCTCTTCCATTTTTTGATCTCCTAATAAATAACTAAGTTCTACCCATGCAGGTAAGGACCGCTCATGGACGAAGGACAACTGCTTCTTGGTGACCAAAATCCCTTTCATGACACGCAAGCTTCCATTCCTCCATTGCCACCAGAAACAAGAATCTCAGACCTCTTCTTCCTATTCTCTCTTCTCCTCTACACATTCGCCTTCTACCCAGTATTGCCCATTTTCAGCTTCTTCCTTCCTTGTTTCTTTTCTTTCATGGTTTCTTCTATATTTTCTCTGCCTCGCTTTCAGTTTTAGTTCATCCCTTTTTCACTTTCTGTTATTCTCCTCCACCCGCATTTTCATTCCTTGCAAGAAACTCTTTCTCTATCATCCCCAGATTGCCATTGCTGTAATTTCATGGGTAATTGTTTGAGCGATCCTAATAAATTGACGGCCGGAATTGTGCCTCAGGAGCTCATTAAAGGGCGTTCCGCCTCTACTGCTTGTTTCTGGTGGCAATGGAGGAATGGAAGCTTGCGTGTGATGAAAGAGATTTTGGTCACCAAGAAGCAGTTGTCCTTCGTCCATGGGCGGTCCTTACCTGCATGGGTAGAACTTAGTTATTTATTCGGAGATCAAAAAATGGAAGAGAGGAAAGAGCAAAGTGGAAATGCTGGTTTACCAGTTCATCAGCTTCAACTCCAGCTTCATGAAGAAGAACTAGAAGAAGAAGAAGGATGAGAAGAGAAGCAGGCACTGCCTTTGAATTTGCCATGCCTAACGAAGACGACGACGACAACAGCAGGATAATCCTTTTCATATAGCGAGTGTGGAAGAGGCGAGAGAAACAGAAAGAATGAGGTGCACTGTCTTTTACAGCGGTCCCCCGCCTCACATGATGCGGGTACCCGCATGACGCGGGGGGTCGGCGAGTACCCGGGTGACCCCCCGCGTGAGGGGACCCGCCCCACCCTCTGCGGGGGGTGATCGGTCCCCCGCAGAGCTTTATTTTGCACTTTCAATACTTCGAGCTTTTTTATGCACTTTTCCCATACTTCGGGCTTTTTTATGCACTTAATCCTTTGGATGGATTAAGCCATGACGTTTTTAACAGTTTAGTATTTTTAAATAAATTTAAAAATTTTATTATTTTTGCAATATATTATGTAGTGTTTCACTATTATATAATGACACAAAATTATTGAAATAGTGGAATGAAAAATAATTGCATTGGTAACAAAATGCACTACCACTGCATTTGTGTGAGGATCATACATGAATCATCTGTATGAAATCGAAAGGTACGTGCTTAGTTGACATTTGACCCCTACTCACTATTTTCTCACACAAAGACTACCCCAAAGGTTACACCAAAACCTCCTGAACCAAGCAAGATTTTCACCCAAGCCGAAGAAAAGAAACCTTTCACGCGCAATTGGCCACCCAACGAATCAAGTAGTAAAACTCTAGTAGATACTGCCAATCCCCTTAAATCCCGAGAGATGAAGTGTTATAAATGTCATGGAGTTGGTCATTTTATGGCTCAATGCCCCAATAGACGAGTGATGATCCTCCAAGAAGACACTGGTGAATTTGTAAGCGAGGACGAGGACGATCAAGAAGTGGTAAGAGAAGATGAGGAGGATAGTGATTCCCAAGAAGAGATTGTTCACGCACACGAAGGACCTCTACTTATGGTAAGAAGACGTGTGTAACACCCGACATTTTCTGCCATGTAATAATCTGTTGAATTATTGTATGGATTTAAATTGCCATTATTACAATAACTATTTTATTGTAAACTTTGGAACATTTAATGGGGAGAGAACCGAACTAAAAGGCTAACTAAACTAAATATTAAGTTTAAAAGGCCAATGGAAGGATAAATGTGGAAGTAATTCAGGTAGGTGGAAGTGAGCCAATGGTTGAATGACGTCTGGCAACTTGATGAAGAAGCTAAGTTCTTCCTCCTACGTGAAACCCTCACTTCTCATCTGTTTCTTCCCACTGCTCCTTGTTCTCTCTTCCTGGCGATTTTGACAAAGCACCAACACTTTGTTTCCTCAGATTTTCTTCTGCTCCTCCGTTAAGGTAAACATCTACTAATGCTAACAAGTTTGGACAAGTTTAATGTGGGTTTTTCTGGAAGTTGATGAAAACACACCGGTTTATTTTCTAAGGGTTTGAATGAGTTTGGAACAGACTCTTCTGACTTATTTGTTAGCATTTGTAGCTTGTTTATTTTCTGAATGTACATGTACAGGTTCGAACATTTCCGAGACTTTCCGGCTAACTGCATCGAGGAAAAACAGGTAAGTTCATAACCGTAGGTTGGCCCTTAAGGCCCTACATCACGGAGGTACTAGGTTTCCTGTTCTGTCGGGTTGTTTTGGGTTGAAAGGTTATAGTCTATGTTCTGAAATGTCTGGCTTCGATTTACTTTCTGTTGTCTTATTTCTGCTGTCTGCCTGTTTAAGTTCAAGCACCGTTCATGCATATACGTTTTCTCTGAAAGACATGCAAATGTTTTCTGTACACTGTTTGAAACTAATAAGATAAAATCCGACTGAAATGTACCAGGTTAAGTGCGAGACGGGGACTGGCCACAGATCTGTTTACTGTTTACCGTTTACTGTACTGTATCCCTGAATGTGCCTGATAGTGCACCCTCTCCCTCCCACACTGTTTGCCAGTTCCCTTATAAGCTCCACTTAATTCTACTGCCACTGTAACTTAATGCTCTATACTGTCACCGTATTTCTGAAAAACCGCATGCATAGCATTTTGCATCACTGCATTCTGATTATGTCCTTACTGAGTTTTAGACTCATAGGTGAACTCTCTGATGTAGGTACTGAACCTGAAACCGAAGACCTTGTTCCTCAAAATGACGATCTGATGTAATTGATTGATCAAGCTCACAGGTTGGTTGCTACAGTTAGACATAATTCTGTTCTGAGGTTCAAGTCTTTAAAATATAGTTTATATTGTAAAGTTTTATGAAATTCTGGTCTTGGTTTTAAAAGCCCTGTAGAAAACTTCTGTTTTGGGAGTTTCTGTAAATCTATGTTAAGTTTTGTACTGTCTTTGAAATTTTGAAACAATGTATAGATTCTGTTTCAAGGGTTAAACCCGCTGTATTTGACAGTTAAGTTTGTATTCTAGAGTATTTTGGAATTTGTTTGGGATATTCTCTGATAATCTGTGCATGGATTGTCTCTGGTTTTGGAATAATCGATGCAGTTGTTTTCTTGACCTTCTGTTAGGTTTTCTAACTTCTGTCATGTTCCCATGCATGTTTTAAAACCGTGTTTAGAATCGGGTTTGAAGGTTTGAAGCCCTTATGCCTTCTGCTTGAAGTTTTCTGTTCTTATGACTTCCCGTTAAAGTTGTCAAGCTTTTGCCTTAAAATCTGCTTCTACCGATTTCATTCACTGCCTGCATCCACCGGTGACGTCATCCATCTTCCGGCTGACGTCATCTCCTTCTACCGATTTCGTTCACTGTCTGCATCCACCGGTGACGTCATCCATCTTCCGGCTGACGTCATCTCCTTCTACCGATTTCATTCACTGCCTGCATCCACCGGTGACGTCATCCATCTTCCGGCTGACATCATCTCCTTCTACCGATTTCGTTCACTGCCTGCATCCACCGGTGACGTCATCCATCTTCCGGCTGACCTCATCTCCTTCTACCGATTTCGTTCACTGCCTGCATCCACCAGTGACGTCATCTCCTTCTACCGATTTCATTCACTGCCTGCATCCACCGGTGATGTCATCCATCTTCCGGCTGACGTCATCTCCTTCTACCGATTTCGTTCACTGCCTGCATCCACCGGTGACGTCATCCATCTTCCGGCTGACGTCATCTCCTTCTACCGAATTCATTCACTGCCTGCATCCATCGGTGACGTCATCCATCTTCCGGCTGACGTCATCTCCTTCTACCGATTTCATTTACTGTCTGCATCCACCGGTGACGTCATCCATCTTCCGGCTGACGTCATCTCCTTCTACCGATTTCGTTCACTGCCTGCATCCACCGGTGACGTCATCCATCTTCCGGCTGACGTCATCTCCTTCTACCGAATTCGTTCACTGCCTGCATCCACCGGTGACGTCATCCATCTTCCGGCTGACGTCATCTCCTTCTACCGATTTCGTTCACTGCCTGCATCCACCGGTGACGTCATCCATCTTCCGGCTGACGTCATCTCCTTCTACCGATTTCGTTCACTGCCTGCATCCACCGGTGACGTCATCCATCTTCCGGCTGACGTCATCTCCTTCTACCGATTTCGTTCACTGCCTGCATCCACCGGTGACGTCATCCATCTTCCGGCTGACGTCATCTCCTTCTACCGATTTCGTTCACTGCCTGCATCCACCGGTGACGTCATCCATCTTCCGGCTGACGTCATCTCCTTCTACCGATTTCGTTCACTGCCTGCATCCACCGGTGACGTCATCCATCTTCCGGCTGACGTCATCTCCTTCTACCGATTTCGTTCACTGCCTGCATCCACCGGTGACGTCATCCATCTTCCGGCTGACGTCATCTCCTTCTACCGATTTCGTTCACTGCCTGCATCCACCGGTGACGTCATCCATCTTCCGGCTGACGTCATCTCCTTCTACCGATTTCGTTCACTGCCTGCATCCACCGGTGACGTCATCCATCTTCCGGCTGACGTCATCTCCTTCTACCGATTTCGTTCACTGCCTGCATCCACCGGTGACGTCATCCATCTTCCGGCTGACGTCATCTCCTTCTACCGATTTCGTTCACTGCCTGCATCCACCGGTGACGTCATCCATCTTCCGGCTGACGTCATCTCCTTCTACCGATTTCGTTCACTGCCTGCATCCACCGGTGACGTCATCCATCTTCCGGCTGACGTCATCTCCTTCTACCGATTTCGTTCACTGCCTGCATCCACCGGTGACGTCATCCATCTTCCGGCTGACGTCATCTCCTTCTACCGATTTCGTTCACTGCCTGCATCCACCGGTGACGTCATCCATCTTCCGGCTGACGTCATCTCCTTCTACCGATTTCGTTCACTGCCTGCATCCACCGGTGACGTCATCCATCTTCCGGCTGACGTCATCTCCTTCTACCGATTTCGTTCACTGCCTGCATCCACCGGTGACGTCATCCATCTTCCGGCTGACGTCATCTCCTTCTACCGATTTCGTTCACTGCCTGCATCCACCGGTGACGTCATCCATCTTCCGGCTGACGTCATCTCCTTCTACCGATTTCGTTCACTGCCTGCATCCACCGGTGACGTCATCCATCTTCCGGCTGACGTCATCTCCTTCTACCGATTTCGTTCACTGCCTGCATCCACCGGTGACGTCATCCATCTTCCGGCTGACGTCATCTCCTTCTACCGATTTCGTTCACTGCCTGCATCCACCGGTGACGTCATCCATCTTCCGGCTGACGTCATCTCCTTCTACCGATTTCGTTCACTGCCTGCATCCACCGGTGACGTCATCCATCTTCCGGCTGACGTCATCTCCTTCTACCGATTTCGTTCACTGCCTGCATCCACCGGTGACGTCATCCATCTTCCGGCTGACGTCATCTCCTTCTACCGATTTCGTTCACTGCCTGCATCCACCGGTGACGTCATCCATCTTCCGGCTGACGTCATCTCCTTCTACCGATTTCGTTCACTGCCTGCATCCACCGGTGACGTCATCACCCGAGAACTCTCTCTTTCTCCCTGTAAATGTTTTCTGTTATCCACTGTAGTTTCTCCCTCTCTGTGAAGTTACGTTTTTAGGGTTTGCGATGACAGTGCATGTTTCCTGTCATTCGATTCTGTTTCTCTGTAAATATTTTAAAAGTATAATGTCCACTATTTTGACTGATATGTAAGAAGGAAAAAAAAAGAAGTTAGTCACCGTTTTCCGTCCACTGTCCCGGAGTGATGGCTCCAATCTCGGACCCCGATCGGGTTCCAGATTTGGGCTGTCACAGTTGTGGTATCAGAGAGAAAAGGTTTTAAAACCGATTATGTGAAATGTCTGACTGCACAACCCGCCATGTGAGATCGCTCCACCAACTGTAAGTGTCTAATGTTCTGTAAAAAGTTTCTGTTTATTAAATTTAGTTATTTCGTTTATAGGATTATTTTAGAAATGGTGAGAAGACATCAAGATGAAACAAGTGACAGCGCCAGAACCATTGATCGTTTAACCGAGCTGGTGGAGGTACAATCCCGAATGGTGGAATGCATGATGGCCAGAGAAGATGACAGAAACAATAACCATGGAAATAACAATCACGCTAATGCTCCGCGTGACACCAGTGGAGATAGATTCCGACGACTTCAACCGCCGGCATTTGATGGGCTATCTACGGACCCGACTCATGCTGAGGAATGGATCCGGCAGATCGAGCGTATGTTCAACTGCGCTGAAGTGGAAAAGAATAAGAAGGTTGTATGTGCCACCTTTCATCTCATCAAAAGCGCTGGATTTTGGTGGGACTCGATGCAGTCCACTACCGTGGCACTGAGCTGGGAGGGATTTAAGAAGATCTTTTACGAGAAGTATTTTGACCACAGTGTGAGGAAGGAGAAGTTAGTTGACTTCTCTCAGCTATGACAATATGGGTCGGTGGCTGAGTATGTTCAGAAGTTCGAATCATTGTCCCGTTATGCACCTCACCTAGTGGCCACCGATGAAAATAAGGTACACCAGTTCATTCAAGGGTTGAAGATGGACTTATTATGCGCGATCGCAACCGGGGGTTTTGATGAGGCACCGTATACAAAGGTGGTGGCCAAGGCTTATCAGTTGGAAGCCTTACAAATAAAGTCTCAGAGACAGAGGGATTCAACAAGAGGGATTATTTGAAGTATTCCTCAGCAGCAGCAACAACAACGGAGAGGTCAAAACCTGCAACCTCAACAGCAACAAAACAGGGGCATCAAAAGGCCCAATGAGACTCACACTTACCAAGATAAGGGAAAGAGACCGATGGGAGCTCCTCAACTCATCATATGTCCACGGTGCCAGAAAAGCCATCAGGGCGAGTGCAGGTTTATCACTGGCGCTTGTTTTCGATGTGGCAAGGGAGGCCATCAAGTTCGGGATTGCCTAATGCCCGACACCAGAACGGGTCAAGCCGTGCCAAGAGTCTTTGCAATGATGGAGGATGTTGATGATGCTGATATGCACACAGCAATTACAGGTACAATTTCAGTATGTGATGCACCTGCCTATACCTTGTGGGACACGGGGGCCACACATTCGTTTGTGGCCATGGACTTCATAGTTAAACAGAGGTTTTGTAGTACGTCGTCAGATCAGCCCTACAGCATTATGCTACCGTCCGGAGAGTTTATGCACTCCGAGCAGGTGGTGCGGGGTGATATAGTGACGATAGGAGACCAGAAATTGTACGCCAACCTTATCTTCATCGGTATGAAAGGGTACGATGTCATTCTGGGGATGAACTGGCTATTTAGACATCAAGCCACCATCGACTGTAGGTCCGGGCTCGTGACTTTTAAGCGCCCGAACAAAGTAGAGTTCTCCTATCAGGCAGCACCGAAGAAACATAGTATACCTGTTATATCCTCCTTGAAAGCTCAACAGCTGATGAGGTCAGGATGTGTCGGATTTCTTGCCCACGTAGTAGATGATCGGAGGCAAGATGAGGTCGAACTTCAAAATATTCCGGTGGTTCGAGACTTCCCTGAGGTTTTCTTAGATGACCTACCGGGATTGCCACCGGATCGTGAGATAGAGTTTGAGATCGATGTGTATCCAGGTGCGGAACTAGTATCGAAGAATCCGTACCGCATGGCACCAATTGAGCTAAAGGAATTGAAGGCTCAGCTGAAAGAGTTGGTGGACAAGGGTTTTGTGCGCCCCAGTTTCTCTCCGTGGGGTGCTCCTGTCTTATTTGTCAAGAAGAAGGATGGGTCCCTGCAGATGTGTATTGACTACCGTGAGCTGAACAAGTTGACTATCAGAAATAAGTACCCGTTGCCAAGAATCGACGATTTGTTTGATCAACTACAAGGGGCTCGGGTATTTTCTAAGATTGACTTACGCTCCGGTTATTACCAGTTGAAGGTCAGAGCTGAAGATATTCCAAAGACCGCCTTCAGAACTCGATACGGACACTACGAGTTCTTGGTGATGTCGTTCGGATTAACTAATGCTCCGGCAGTATTTATGGACCTGATGAACAGGATATTCCAAGATGTCTTGGATAAATTTGTAATCGTTTTCATCGACGATATCCTAATTTATTCCAGGAGTGAGGCCGAGCATGAAGAGCACTTGGCAATTGTGCTATCGACTCTGAGGTAGCATCAACTATATGCCAAGCTATCAAAGTGTGAGTTCTGGCTGAACAGAATTAATTTCCTTGGCCATGTGGTGTCGGCTGAAGGAGTATCTGTGGACCAGGCCAAGATTGAGGCTGTAAGAGACTGGCCAAGGCTGAGGAATGCCAGTGAGGTACGGAGCTTTATTGGATTAGCTGGTTATTACAGAAAGTTCATCAAAGGATTCTCTATGATAGCAAAACCTATGACCAGCTTAACGAGGAAGGATATCAAATTCAGGTTGTCTGAAGCTTGCGAGATGAGCTTTCAGACACTTAAGCAGAAATTAACCACTGCTCCTCTGTTAGTATTGCCAGTTGAAGACGGCAAATTCAGCGTATATTGTGATGCGTCAAAAATTGGCTTGGGATGCGTATTGATGCAAGAAGGGAAAGTGATAGCATACGCGTCCAGACAATTGAAGAGCCATGAAGAAAACTACCCTACTCATGACCTTGAGTTAGGGGCAGTTGTATTTGCGCTGAAGGTATGGAGACACCACCTATATGGACAGTCATGTGAGGTATTTTCTGACCACAAGAGTTTGAAGTACCTCTTTACTCAGAAGGAGTTGAATATAAGACAGAGGCGGTGGTTAGAATTTGTAAAAGACTACGATGTTGAGATCAAATACCACCCTAGTAAAGCTAATGTGGTAGCTGATGCACTGAGCAGGATGCCAGCTACTGTGCAACCAGTTATGTCGGCCGTATCAATGCCTTTGAGGACGGAGATACAGAAGTTCGATATGGAGATAGTTTCTGGGCTATCGGCCATACTAGCAGACTTAACACTACGGCCCTCCGTCCTAGACCGAATTAAGGAAGCCCAGAAGACCAATTCAAAGGAGATGGCTGATATGGTGAGCAAGGTACCAATGGCCTCTTCCGAGTTCAGCTATTCGGGAGATGGTATCCTGAAGTTCAGAGATAGATGGTATGTTCCGAAGGATGAAGAGTTACGGAAGCACATCTTGTCGGAAGCCCACTCATCTTCTTTCTCTGTACATCCCGGTAGCACGAAGATGTATCAAGACTTGAAACTTCACTTCTGGTGGCCGAATATGAAGAATGAAGTGGCCAAGTATGTGGAGTCTTGTATGATATGTCAACAGGTCAAAGCTGAACATCAACGACTAAGTGGAACGCTTCAACCTCTCCCGATTCCCGAATGGAAGTGGGAGAACATCACAATGGACTTTGTTGTTGGCCTTCCAAGAACAGCTAAAGGCCACAATAGTATATGGGTCATAGTGGACAGATTGACAAAGTCAGCCCATTTTCTACCTGTGAAGACGACATTCTCCATGGATCAGTATGCTGAGCTATATATTAGTGAGATTGTCAAGCTGCATGGTATTCCGTGTTAATTGTTTCAGACCGGGATCCTAGATTCACTTCCAGGTTTTGGAAAAGTTTGCAGAGCTCCTTGGGCACTAGATTAGACTTCAGCACGGCATTTCATCCACAGACTGACGGACAATCTGAAAGAACAATCCAAATACTAGAAGATATGCTAAGGTCGTGTGTACTGGAATTTCATGCTCCTTGGAATAGATACTTGCCACTCGTGGAGTTTGCATACAACAATAGCTATCAGGCTACGATTGGTATGGCTCCATATGAAGCCCTTTATGGCAGGAAGTGTAGATCCCCATTGTGTTGGGATGAGGTCGGAGAAACCAAGCTTATCGGCCCTGAGATATTACAGCAGATGTCCGAGGTGATAGCTGCTATCAAACAACGGATAAAAATTGCTCAGAGTCGACAGAAGAGTTATGCGGACAATAGAAGAAGGGAGTTAGAGTTTGCCGAAGGCGATGAAGTATTCCTGAAGGTGTCGCCTTTCAAGGGCGTGATGAGATTCGATAAGAAAGGAAAGCTCAGCCCACGGTTCATTGGCCCTTTTCCCATTTTGAAGAGAATTGGGAACATGGCCTACAGACTACAGCTACCAGCGTCAATGAATGGGTTCCACAATGTCTTTCATGTTTCGATGCTGAGAAAATGTGTACGAGATCCAACTCAGATCGTGAAACAGGTGGACTTCGATATCATGCCGACACTGACGTATGAAGAAAGGCCCATACAGATATTGGATATGTCACTCAAAGTATTGCAAAACAAGGTGGTTCCACTGGTAAAAGTGTTATGGCGCAACCACAATGTGGAGGAAGCCACATGGGAAAGACAAGCGGATGCCAGGGCCCAGTATCCGGAGCTATTCGCTTAGGAAAATTTTGGGGACAAAATTTCTGTTAAGGTGGGTGGAATGTAACACCCGGCATTTTCTGCCATGTAATAATCTGTTGAATTATTGTATGGATTTAAATTGCCATTATTACAATAACTATTTTATTGTAAACTTTGGAACATTTAATGGGGAGAGAACCGAACTAAAGGCTAAATAAACTAAACATTAAGTTTAAAAGGCCAATGGAAGGGTAAATGTGGAAGTAATTAAGGTAGGTGGAAGTGAGCCAATGGTTGAATGACATCTGGCAACTTGATGAAGAAGCTAAGTTCTTCCTCCTACGTGAAACCCTCACTTTTCATCTGTTTCTTCCCACTGCTCCTTGTTCTCTCTTCCTGGCAAATTTGACAAAGCACCAACACTTTGTTTTCTCAGATTTTCTTCTGCTCCTCCGTTAAGGTAAACATCTACTAATGCTAACAAGTTTGGACAAGTTTAATGTGAGTTTTTCCCGAAGTTTAGGGTTATGGTATTTTGTGAAAAACTCACTTTGGATGAAAACACACCGGTTTGTTTTCTAAGGGTTTGAATGAGTTTGGAACAGACTCTTCTGACTTATTTGTTAGCATTTGCAGCTTGTTTATTTTCTGAATGTACATGTACAGGTTCGAACATTTCCGAAACTTTCCGGCTAACTGCATCGAGGAAAAACAGGTAAGTTCATAACCGTAGGTTGGCCCTTAAGGCCCTACATCACGGAGGTACTAGGTTTCCTATTCTGTCGGGTTGTTTTGGGTAGAAAGGTTATAGTCTATGTTCTGAAATGTCTGGCTTCGATTTACTTTCTGTTGTCTTATTTCTGCTGTCTGCCTGGTTAAGTTCAAGCACCGTTCATGCATATACGTTTTCTCTGAAAGACATGCAAATGTTTTCTGTACACTGTTTGAAACTAATAAGATAAAATCCGACTGAAATGTACCAGGTTAAGTGCGAGACGGGGACTGGCCACAGAACTGTTTACTGTTTACCGTTTACTGTACTGTATCCCTGAATGTGCCTGATAGTGCACCCTCTCCCTCCCACACTGTTTGCCAGTTCCCCTATAAGCTCCACTTAATTCTACTGCCACTGTAACTTAATGCTCTATACTGTCACCGTATTTCTGAAAAACCGCATGCATAGCATTTTGCATCACTGTATTCTGATTATGTCCTTACTGAGTTTTAGACTCATAGGTGAACTCTCTGATGTAGGTACTGAACCTGAAACCGAGGACCTTGTTCCTCAAAATGACGATCTGATGTAATTGATTGATCAAGCTCACAGGTTGGTTGCTGCAGTTAGACATAATTCTGTTCTGAGGTTCAAGTCTTTAAAATATAGTTTATATTGTAAAGTTTTATGAAATTCTGGTCTTGGTTTTAAAAACCCTGTAGAAAACTTCTATTTTGGGAGTTTCTGTAAATCTATGTTAAGTTTTGTACTGTCTTTGAAATTTTGAAACAATGTATAGATTCTGTTTCAAGGGTTAAACCCGCTGTATTTGACAGTTAAGTTTGTATTCTAGAGTATTCTGGAATTTGTTTGGGATATTCTCTGATAATCTGTGCATGGATTGTCTCTGGTTTTGGAATAATCGATGCAGTTGTTTTCTTGACCTTCTGTTAGGTTTTCTAACTTCTGGCATGTTCCCATGCATGTTTTAAAACCGTGTTTAGAATCGGGTTTGAGGGTTTGAAGCCCTTATGCCTTCTGCTTGAAGTTTTCTGTTCTTATGACTTCCCGTTAAAGTTGTCAAGCTTTTGCCTTAAAATCTGCTTCTACCGATTTCACTCACTGCCTGCATCCACCGGTGACGTCATCCATCTTCCGGCTGACGTCATCTCCTTCTACCGATCTCGTTTACTGTCTGTTCCTATCGGTGAACTCAATTCTTGTTTATAGTTCACATCCACTGAAGCTCTTTTTATACCAAGTCTTCCGCCAGCCTGGATTCTTTTAAATTAAGTTCATTTCTGTCTTTTGCTTCACCCGAGAACTCTCTCTCTTTCCCTATAAATGTTTTCTGTTACCCACTGTAGTTTCTCCCTCTCTGTGAAGTTACGTTTTTAGGGTTTGCGATGACAGTGCATGTTTCCTGTCATTCGATTCTGTTTCTCTGTAAATATTTTAAAAGTATAATGTCCACTGTTTTGGCTGATATGTAAGAAGGAAAAAAAAAAAAAAGAAGTTAGTCACCGTTTTCCGTCCACTGTCCCGGAGTGATGGCTCCGATCTCGGACCCCGATTGGGTTCCGGATTTGGGCTGTCACAACGTGTCCTCGTGACTAAGAGTTCTGGAGAAGACTGTCAACGAGAGAACATCTTCCATAGTAGATGTTTCATCAAGGATAAACTATGCTCCTGATTATTGACGGAGGTAGTTGTGCAAATGTAGCCTCCAAGGATTTAGTTACTAAATTTGGACTGGAGACTAGTGTTCACCCCCACCCTTACAAGCTACGATGGCTAGATGATAGAGATGATGTCAAGGTTACTAAGCAAGTGAAGGTAGAGTTTTCCTTAGGCAATTTTAAGGACACGGTCCTTTGTGATGGAGTACCTATGAGCGCTGAGCCACTTACTCCTAGGCCGACCTTGGCAGTTTGATCGAACAGTTCACCACGATGGACATTCTAACTATTTTTCCCTTAAATGTGAAGGAAAAACTTACAAGTTTGCCCCCATGACCTGAGCAAATTGCTAAAGACGATACTGCAAGAAGAGAAGCTGAGAACAAGGCTAACCTATTCATCACTAGGAAGCAAATGGAAGCGTCTATATGTAGAGGAGATCCCTTGATTTTGATACTTTTTCGCGATAGAGTTATGGAACTAGGAGTTATTCCTGAAAATGTTAAGACTTTACTCAACCAGTTCTAAGATGTATTTTCGGAAGATTTACCTAAAGGTTTACCCCTACGCGGTATTGAACACCAAATTGACCTTCAACCCGGAGCCGCGTTACCTAATCGACCAACTTACCGAATGAACCCTGAAGAAACCAAGAAGCTGCAAGATCAAGTACAAGAATTGTTGGACAAAGGGTATATAAGAGAGTCCATGAGCCCCTGTGCAGTACCCACCTTATTAGTACCCAAGAAAGACGGCAGCATGAGGATGTGTGTCGACAGTCGAGCCGTGAACCAAATTACCATCAAATACAGATTTCTCATTCCTCGGCTCGAGGATATGTTAGATGAACTCAGTGGGGCCACCATTTTCTCTAAAATAGATCTCAAGTGTGACGACCCCAACCCGGTCAGGCCATGGACTTGCTGTGACATATACTTAACATAAGACTTCGTAAGTTCCTGTAAAATTTTTCTTATATATATATATTACACTTTAGCTCTAAGTCTAAGTCTAAGTCAATAAAACCGTCGTGAATTCAATTAAGAAAAACAATATTTGGAGCAAACAGTAAGTAGTAATGCGGAGGAAGGGCAGAATTGCCCATTTACTCTTAGCCGATCGATCGACCCCTTGATGGCCGATCGATCGCCCCTGCCATAAAATAGCCGATCGATCTGCCAAAGGGGGCTGATCGATCAGCTAGCGCTCTTGAAAACAAGAGCGCTTATCAAAACCAACAGTCGATCGATCGGCCCCTTTTGGCCGATCGATCGGCTAGCGCTCTGGAAAACCAGAGCGCTTAGCCTATCAGTTGCCGATCGATCGCCCCTTGTGGCGATCGATCGACAGCCTCTCTGGAATCTAAATTCCAGCGAGTTGCCTCAATTCACCCTCGCCTATATATATATATATATTTTTTTTTTCCTTCAACACTTAACACTCAACACACTCACAATTAACAACCCTTCACCCTTCTCTCATAAACCATACCAAATCACTTCTTCACATAACTATTCCTCTATCCCCATGAATTCTTCAATTCCCCAATCCTCAAAACACCGCCCAGAGCGTAGCCTAAACATAACCAAGACACGACATAAATCATGGAGACGGACTGCATGGATCGCTCTAAAAATCGAGCGAATCCTTATGGGTTTAAAGTACCTAAAATCATCAAATACCATCCTACCTAATTCACCACACAAGAGTTAAACATAAAAGTGGAATTCCTTAAAACATCACCAAAACAAATACGTTTATCAAATCATTCTAAATGACCTAACTCCAAGCCTACATCCACTATACAATTTCCAAAATATTAATCTCTCTATACATCCTAAAATTCATCACATCATCCAATATTGATCTAGCTCACACCTATTTACCACAAAACCGCTTGGAGCACACCCACGGGTAGGGGTGAGCAAAAACTGGTCCGGTCCGGTTTTGAAGAAAATTAGAACCAAAATAATAAAATTCGGTTTTTAATTTTTAAGACCGAGACTGTTTTTATTTTTTTAAGGACCAGACCAGAACCAGAACCGAATTTCGGTTCCGGTTCTAATCCGGTTCTGGTTTTCCCACTTTTTTTTTTTAAATTAAAAAAATTCTCTCTGTGATTTTTCCCACAAACCTAGATCTGTGATTTTTCAACACAATCAGGGAAATAACTTCAAACTCAAAAGCATAACACAGTATGTATAGTAGATCTCTTTCTTTCCAAAGTTCTGTAATAGTCCCAGAAAAATGATGCCAACAGAGTTCATATCAACATCTACAAAAAAAAAAAATATATATATATATATATATATATATATATATATATATATATTATTTTATAATGTTACCTTCTGAAGGTTACATACAAAACCAACACCATAAAACATTACTAACAGAGAACGAGAAGTTCAAGGAGAAGGAACATCTCTTCAAAATTAAAAATCAAACCCCATACATTTAAGCCGGAAGGAGTATGATATCGATATCTATCACATTTCTTCTTTTCATACCATAACCACCTACAAATTCAAAATTCAAAGAAAAAACTAGAAAGTTTAACAGGGGGGTGATAAAATCAGCTGAAACACAGTTCAATAACGGAATACTGCGTATGTAAGCTTGTTATTTTTTGGTATAATCCTACTCAACCTAAGAAATTCTACAATAAAAGCTCCTTCACCTTGCAAGCTACTCTATTAACACTACATGCACCAATCAGCCAAAACACCTGCTTAGGCAATGATGATGAGCAATATTTCAAACTCAGGTGACCAATGCATGACAAAAGATCCCAATGTAACTACCGAAGAGCAATCAACCTGGAGACTGCAACCTGAAATGGGGCAAACAAACAGGAAGAAAATTGCAAAACTCCCGATTTATGTTAAGAAAATTGGATAAGTTGCTAAATTATTATGAAGGAGAAAGCCTCGACTATGATCGGGTCCAGATGTTACAAGACTTTCCTTAAATATTTCCCCTCACAAGATAAAAATCGTGATTTGATATAGACAAGAATTCACCAATAAAAAGAGTATTTTGTCTTTTCTAGTTCGTGTTGGAGAAATGTTACTGTAAATCGCTACATGACGCCAAAGAAAATAGAAATAGATCCCTAACCATCACAAAGACTCGTGGTATTGAAAACATAAACACAGTGAAAGTTCAAAACCCTCGAAAATAAATTCAAAGCAGATTCGGTCTAAAAAATTTTGATATGTTATAAACTTAATCAAATACAACGTTCTAATTTTGGACTCTCAAAGAAAAATCTAAAATATTCAGAGCCACGAACGAGTAATGCTATAAAAATTGCTTACCTTCGTCGACAGTCGGTGGAAGCTTTGTCGAAGTCGAAGTCGAAGTCGAAGTCGAAGTCGGAAGTCGAGGTCGGAAGTCGAGGTCGGAAGTCGGCGACTGTGGTTTGGCGTCGGGCGACTGCGAGTGCGAACTAGGTCTGAGCGAGCTTCAAGCGAAGTGAGACTAAGACTGAGAGGCAGGAGCAGCCGAGGAGGCGAGGAGAGGGCTTAGGGCTAAGGGCACTGGGCAGTGGGCACACTGCACTGATTAAATTCGGTTCTGCCATTATTCGGTTTTTTATCATCAAACCCAAAACCGAACCGTATTTTTCGGTTCAACTTAAAACAAACCGAATTTGGATTTTTTAAATTGAAAAACAGACTAGAACTGGACCAAATTTTCGGTTCCAATCCGGTTCTTCGGTCCAATCCGGTTTTTGCTCACCCCTACCCACGGGTCATCACACCTAGCCAAAACACTTGCCGTTGCCCGAGCCCCCATCCACTGATCACCTAAACTTGATCATCATGAGGATGTTCCTCACCTTCATTCTTGTCACCTACATCATACGATAAACATGTTATGTCTACTGCTTAGAAATGAGTGCACTAAACATAACATTTACATAGATGCATGACATTTGTAAAACATGTTCGTTTATTTAGTAGACCACATTCTTGCCCCATGAGAAACATGACTTGCCCTGTAAGAACCGTGTCTTATCCCGTGAGAACACATGATATCCGTAGTTCATTATCGTTCTTTATTTCAGTTTTCATAAAAGCATGTTCGTAAATAGTTCGTATGCATATTTCGTAAAACATGATGCATGAGAAGATCTACACATACAAAATTTATCAACAACGATTTCTAACATTGCCGTAATGTCTATAGCCTGTAGGCGGACAAAACTCTTAACTAATAGCTAAAGCTCTATCCTAGGCTACCCGACTCACTAAGATCTCCACTACGATCAAACATCATCATAACATACAATTCTAACATTGATACGACGTAGGGCCTTCAGGGCCGGAAGCCTAACACTCACTTACCTGGCGTCCTAGCTTTGCCGAGCACCATCCTGAGAGCTTGGGTTACCTAAGGCATTTTCATAACACGTCATTAGTATTGACTCTAAATCATCCAATTCAAAACTAAATGAAACCCCGAGCTAAGACAATTTTTCCAAAAACTCTAAATCACTTCTTTCGGGCATTTCATCGAGCACATTGCGCTCACCATTTACTTAACCTCCATTAATGGCTTTCCAACAACCTCCAACAACCCAAAAATAACCTTAACTAATAACCAAACATCATGAATTCCTTCAATCATCCAAAATTACAATAAATGTGTTATCAATGG
Source organism: Begonia masoniana (assembly GCA_022432975.1). Taxonomy (NCBI): domain Eukaryota; kingdom Viridiplantae; phylum Streptophyta; class Magnoliopsida; order Cucurbitales; family Begoniaceae; genus Begonia; species Begonia masoniana. The sequence goes on from CM039511.1 coordinate 24,324,583, forward strand.
GCAATAAAATCGATATCCTATCGATATCTAACGAAATCAAGAAATTTCTTACAAAACCCTAAACTAAAATCAACTCTAAAATAACAACTAAACATATCAAAGTATAGAACTTACCTAGAGTATCGATTTGGGGAAAAAAACTTGAAGGAAAATTGCTGGAAAGGAGGAGGATGATCGGAGGAAGAGAAAATGTGGAGGAGAGGAAGAAAATCGCCTAAGGAGGGCTTCTCGTAGAGAGGGAGGAGAAATGAGAGAAAAAGGGGAAGTTTATGTTTTTAATTAAATTTTTGCTAAGGAAAAATTACTTCAATGCCCTTCCTTGCATTCCTTCCTTAAACTCATTAATTAACTTATCGATTTTGATTTTTCCAAAATTTTCTTATTCCTCCAAATATTCCAACTTATTTCTAGGGCTCTAACAAAACTTCCCGTTTACAAATCGGACTTAATTTACTATTTCTACTAATTAAAACTCTATAAGGCTTAAAATAACTAAACCCGACAACCTAAAACTCAAAACCCATAAACTGAAATTTCTGGGCGTTACATCCTATCCTTCTTATTTAGAATTTTTTTCTCAAAATTTCGTACCTAAACAACTCTGGATATCTGTCCATCATGTCTTGTAGGCGCTCCCATGTTGCTTCCTCTACGTTTTGGTTTCTCCACAATACCTTTACAATTGGAATCGTTTTGTTACGTAGGACCTTAACCGAAAACTCCAGAATCTATATCGGTCTCTCCTCGTAAGTCAAAGTCGGTTGTATCTCAAGATTAACTGGTTCTACAACGTGCCTCGGATCCCGTACACATTTCCTCAACATTAACACGTGGAAGACATTATGTACTCCTTCTATAGACAACGGCAATTGAAGCTTGTACGCTGTAGCTCCAATCCTTTCTGTAATGGGGAACGGTCCAACAAACCGTGGATTCAACTTTCCATTTTTACCAAAGCGAACCACACCCTTGAACGGTGAAACTTTCAAAAACACCTCATCACCAACTACAAACTCCAAATCTCGCCTCCTTGGAACTGCATAGCTCTTTTGGCGATCTGTGCAGTTTCCATCCTTTGCCTGATCAGAGCAACCTTCTTAGATAGCTGTTGTAAAATTTTCGGTCCAATCAACTTAGCTTCGCCCACCTCATCCCAATACAGTGGCGACCTACACTTTCTACCATACAACGTTTCGTACAGAGCCATTCCAATCGTAGACTGATAACTGTTATTATACGCAAATTCAACCAAAAGTAAATACTGGCTCCAAGATGCTTGAAACTCTAGCACGCACGCTATCAACATATCCTCAAGTATCTGAATCGTCCTCTCAGATAGTCCGTCAGTCTGTGGGTGGAAAGCCGTGCTAAAAGTTAACTTCATACCCATAGCGCCTTGTAAACTTTTCCAAAACCTCAAAGTAAACCTGGGATCCCGGTCTGAAACAATCGACACTAGAACCCCGTGCAATCTTAAAATCTCCTGAACATACAGCTCTGCAAATTGATTCATCATGTAAGTCATCTTTACTGGAAGAAAATGAGCCGTCTTCGTCAATCTATCAACTATGATCCATATACTACCATGCCATTTTATCGTCATTGGTAATCCAACTACGAAGTCCATTGCAATATGATCCCACTTCCAGGTTGTAACATCCTGCCTGGCCTCTGGTGTTCTACCTTAACTTGTTGGCAAACTAGGCAGAACTGTATATAACCGGCCACATCACGCTTCATGTTCAGCCACCAATAATGCACTTTCAAATCTCGGTACATCTTGGTGTTACCCGAATGCACTAAGAACGACGATGAATGTGCCTCTGCCATAATCAACTTTCTCAACTCTTCATCCTTTGGAACGTACCAACGGTCCCGAAACCTCAAAATGCCATCCTCCGAGTAACTGAATTCAATAGATGAAACAGTCGACTTGGCTACAATAGCGTCTTTTTCTTCCATGTCTAATTAATTTTGTCGAAAAGGGTCGGCCGTATCGTCAAGTCTGCAAGTAAGGCCGAAAGCTCAGAAACTACCTCTAAATCAAACCTCTGGATTTCCTTTCTCAACGAAGCTGGCATATAAAAAACAACTGATTCCTCAGCTTTAGGCATCCTACTCAATGCGTCAGCTACTTTATTCGCCTTTCTAGGATGATACTTGATTTCGAAGTCATAGTCTTTCACGAATCCAACCATCTCCTTTGCCTCATGTTTAGATCTTTTGCGTAAATAGGTATTTTAAACTTTTATGGTCCGAATACACTTCGCACTTTTGTCCGTAGAGGTAGTGTCTTCATATCTTCAATGCAAAAACCACTGCCACCAATTCTAAGTTATGCGTTGGATAATTCTACTCATAACTCTTCAATTGTCTAGAGGCATAGGCAATGACCTTTTCGTCCTGCATCAATACGCATCCTAATTCTACTTTGGACGCGTCACAATAGATACTGAATACTCCATTCTCCACGGGTAGAATCAGCAATGGCGCTGTGGTTAACTTTTGCTTCAAGGTTTGAAAACTTTCATTACAGGCCTTAGACCACTCGTATTTTACTTCTTTCTTCGTTAAGTTTGTCAGAGGCTTGGCTATGATTGAAAACCCTTCAATAAACTTTCAATAATATCCAGCCAGGCCTACGAAACTTCGTACTTCACTTGCATTCTTCGGCTGAGGCCACTCCCTAACGGCTTGAATCTTAGCCGGATCCACTGAAACACCTTCCTTCGAAATTACGTAGCCTAAGAAATTCACCTGATTCAGCCAGAACTCGCACTTAGAAAGCTTAGCATATAATTGGTGTCGCTTCAGGGTAGTCAAAACGGCTTTCAAGTGCCTTGCGTAATCTTCGTCATTTCGGGAGTATATCAAAATGTCGTCTATGAACACTATCACAAACTTATCCAAGAATTCCCTGAAACACTCTGTTCATGAGATCCATAAATGCCGCCGGGACATTAGTCAGACCAAAAGACATAACCATAAACTCATAGTGACCATAACGTGTTCTGAAGGCCGTCTTTGGTATATCCTCGGCTCTAACTTTCAGCTGATAGTACCTCGAACGTAGATCGATCTTAGAAAATATTGCGGCTCCTTGTAACTGGTCAAATAGATCATCAATCTTAGGAATGGATACTTATTCTTTATAGTTAGCTTATTCAACTCTCGGTAATCTACGCACATCCTTAAGGAGCCGTCTTTATTTTTCACAAACAACACCGGAGCGCCCCAAGGAGAAACGCTCGGGCATATAAAACCCTTATCTGTTAGTTCTTTCAACTGGGCCTGTAATTCTCTCAACTCAACTGGTGCCATCCTATAAGGATTCTTAGACACTGGCGCCAAACCTGGAATAATGTCAATGGTAAAGTTCATTTCTTGGTCAGGAGGTAAACCTGGTAATTCGTCTAAGAAAACTTCTGGAAACTCCACTGCTACAGGAATATCACATAGCTCCTTCTCATTCGATATCCGCGTGTCAAGAACACTCGCTATAAATCCTGAACATCCTGGCTTAATCTGGTGCTGCGCATACAATGCTGACACCACAGGCATCTGACTCGAACGGAGGGTGGCTTGGAACGAGAAACCCTTACCATTTGGGGGTCTAAAATCCACGGCACTTGACCTACAATTGATCATGGTGTGGTGCCTGTACAACCAATTCATACCCAAAATTACGTTGTACCCCTTCATGCTTATGATGACCAAATTCTCATATAGTTCCCAACCATTAATAGCTATAACCTCCCCTTGTATCGCCTGCTATGAATGTAAGTACTCCCCGGAGGGCAACATGACACTATAACTACGATCAGCTGGGACAAAGTCTAGATTCCACTTAATTACATATTGCTGTGCTATGAAAGAATGGGTTGTCCCCGTGTTAATTAGAACATGAGCCGCATTTCCACAGACCAAAATAGTACCTGAAACTACTGAAGGTTGAGCAGCTTCCTCATCTTCAATAAGGGAAAAGATCCGGGAGGGACCACCTGGTGGCCTCTTGCTAGGCTCAAGACAATCAATGGCTTTGTGCCCCACCTTATCATACCAAAAACATCGACCAGAATGCAACTTACACTCCCCGTAGTGGTTCTTCCGGCAAGTCGGGCATAAAGGAGCCTGTGATGCCCCTTGCTGACGTTTACCTTTGTCCTGAACTCTAGGCGTCTCACTCGCCTGCTTGACACCACATTGTGGTTGTGGCTGCCAACCCCGGTTTTGCTGTGGTTGCACATCTCTAGTAAACCTCCTCGACGCTTCTCTCTGCCCCTGAAGTCTCATTTCAATGTCATCAAGTTCAAGGGCCTTAGCCACAATCTTGTGATAAGGCACGTCTTCGATGCCTGCTGTCTTTACCCCTTTCTCAATTTCCAATTTCAAGCCTTGTACGAATTGGTAAATTTTGTCCTCCTCTTCATAAATCATAACTTCTGCATACCGGGATAATGACTCGAACCTTCACACATACTCGGCCACTGTCCCCGTTTGGCGTAGTTGAGCAAACTCTACCTTCTTACTGGCCCGAAGAGTGCGATTGAATTACTTGTTGTAGAATACTGCCTTGAACCTCTTCCAAGTCATAACCCCCACATTTGTAGTAGCTTTAATTGTATCCCACCAGAAGATAGCATCTTTCTCCAAATTAAACACCGCACAAGTCACCTTATCGGCTTCCTCAACTTTTGCGTAGGCAAACATGCTTTCAATTTCACAAATCCACTCTTCAGCACTCGTGGGATCCGAAGACTGTCCGTCAAAGGTAGAAGGCCTAAGTCGCCTAAACCTCTCCACACTTTGGTCCCGTGAGGTATTTCCTTGTCCATTTCCGTTCTCATTCCCTTCACGGTTCAATAAGATTCCTATCAGTTCCGACTGTTGGTGCAGTATGTCTATGAATTGGTCCATGGGATTCTCAGGAGGTGGTCTAGGTGCTCTTAGAATTTTCCTGCTCCTAGACACATTAGACAATACAAAACAACATAAATATCTAGGAATCATTCATAACTTAAACACTTATAGTCGATGGAGAGTTCTCGTGCGGCGATTTGTGTTTGGCAGGCATTCCCGAAAATTGATTTTAAAATCCGAGGACTCTGATACCATAGTTGTGACGACCCTAATCTAGTCAAGGCCGCCACAGACTTATCGTGACATATACTTAACATAAGACCTCGTAAGTTCGTGTAAATTTTTTCCTATATATATTTTTTTTACACTTTAGCTCTAAGTCAAAGTCTAAGTCGATAAAATCGTCGTGAAATCAATTAAGAAAAACAATATTTGGAGCAAACAGTAAGTAGTAATGCGGAGGAAGGGCAGAATCGCCCATTTACTCTTAGTCGATCGATCGGCCCCTTGATGGCCGATCGATCGCCCCTGCCATAAAACAACCGATCGATCGGCCAAAAGGGCCGATCGATCGGCTAGCGCTCTAGAAAACCAGAGCGCTTAGCAAAACCAACAGCCGATCTATCGGCTAGCGCTCTGGAAAACCAGAGCGCTTAGCCTATCAGTTGCCGATCGATCGCCCCTTGTGGCGATCGATCGGCAACCTCTCTGGAATCTGAATTCTAGAGAGTTTTTTCTTAATTCACCCTCACCTATATATATATATATATATATATATTTTTTTTTTTTCCTTCAACACTTCACACTCAACACACTCGCAATTAACAACCCTTCACCCTTCTCTCATAAACCATACAAAATCACTCCTTCACATAACTACTCCTCTATCCCCATGAATTCTTCAATTCCCCAATCCTCAAAACACCGTCCAGAGCATAGCCTAAACATAACCAAGACACGACATAAATCACGGAGACGGACTGCATGGATTGCTCTAAAAATCGAGCGAATCCTTATGGGTTTAAAGTACCTAAAATAATCAAATACCATCTTACTCAATTCACCACACAAGAGTTAAACGTAAAAGTGGAATTCCTTAAAACATCACCAAAACAAATACGTTTATCAAATCATTCTAAACGACCCAACTCTAAGCCTACATCCACTATACAATTTTTAAAATATTAATCTTTCTATACATCCTAAAATTCATCACATCATCCAATATCGATCTAGCTCACACCTATTTACCACAAAACTGCTTAGAGCACACCCACGGGTCATCACGCCTAGCCAAAACACTTGCCGTCGCCACGAGCCCCCATCCACCGATCACCTAAACTTGATCATCATGAGGATGTTCCTCACCTTCGTTCTTGTCACCTACATCATACAATAAACACATTAAGCCTACTGCTTAGAAATGAGTGCACTAAATATAACATTTACATAGATGCATGACATTTGTAAAACATGTTCGTTTATTTAGTTGACCACATTCTTGCCCCGTGAAAAACATGACTTGCCCCATAAGAACCGTGTCTTGCCCTGTGAGAACACATGACATCCGTAGTTCATTATCGTTCTTTATTTCAGTTTTCATAAAAGCATGCTCGTAAATAGTTCGTGTGCATATTTCGTAAAACATGATGCATGAGAAGATCTCCACATACAACATTTATCAACAACGATTTCTAACATTGCCGTAACGTCTATAGCCTGTAAGCGGACAAGACTCTTAACTAATAGCTAAAGCTCTATCCTAGGCTACCCGACTCACTAAGATCTCCACTACGATCAAACATCATCATAACACACAATTCTAACATTGATACGACGTAGGGCCTTCAGGGCCGGAAGCCTAATACTAACTTACCTGGCGTCCTAGCTATGCCTAGCACCGTCCTGAGAGCTTGGGTTACCTAAGGCATTTTCATAACACGTCATTAGTATTGACTCTAAATCATCAAATTCAAAACTAAACGAAACCCCGAGCTAAGACAATTTTTCCAAAAACTCTAAATCACTTCTTTCGGGCATTTCATCGAGCACATTGCGCTCACCATTTACTTAGCCTCCATTAATGGCTTTCCAACAACCTCCAACAACCCAAAAATAACCCTAACTAATAACCAAACATCATTAATTCCTCCAATCATCCAAAATAACAATAAATGTGTCATCAATGGGCAATAAAATCGATATCCTATCGATATCTAACGAAATCCAAAAATTTCTCACAAAACCCTAAACTAAAATCAACTCTAAAACAACAACTAAACATACCCAAAGTATAGAACTTACCTAGAGTATCGATTTGGGGAAGAAAACTCGAAGGAAAATTACTGGAAAGGAGGAGGATGATCGGAGGAAGAGAAAATGTGGAGGAGAGGAAAAAATTTGCCTAAGGAGGGCTTCGCGTAGAGAGGGAGGAGAAATGAGAGAAAAAGGGGATTTTTTTTGTTTTTAATTAAATTTTTGCTAAGGAAAATTACTTAAATGCCCTTCCTTGCATTCATTGCTTAAACTCATTAATTAATCTATCGATTTTGGTTTCTCTAAAATTTTCTTATTCCTCCAAATATTCCAACTTATTTTTAGGGTTCTAACAAAACTTCCCATTTGCAAATCGGACTTAATTTACTATTTCTACGAATTAAAACTCTATAAGGGTTAAAATAACTAAACCCGACAACCTAAAACTCAAAACCCATAAACTGAAATTTCTAGGCGTTACATCAAGAGTGGATACCATCAAATTAGAACGAAGGAAGGTGATGAATGGAAGACGGCCTTCAAGACGAATATGGATTATTTGAATGGATGGTCATGCTCTTTGGATTATCGAATACCCCGAATACATTTATGAGACTTATGCACCATGTACTTAAGGAATTCTTAGGAAAATTTATAGTTATTTATTTTGACGATATACTGGTGTATAGTCTAGACCTCTCCCAACACCTTAACCATCTAAGTATGTAACACCCGGCTTTACGGGATTTGATTTTTATTCCAATATAAATGATATTTTGTAAATACGTCAAATTAAGTCCGTTTTGCGAACGGAAAGTTTTAATAAAGTCGTGATAATAAATTGGAATTTATGGTGAAATATGAAAATTTGGAGAAAATGAATCGTTAGTTAAATAACGAAATTTGTGGAGAAACAAATAGGAATTCAATAGAAGGGCAATAGGGTAATTAACCAAGTCAATTTTATAAAATTTACATTTACCCTCCTTTCCCCTCCCACGATTTTCACTTTGCCATTTTCTCTCCCTCACCTCTCGACGATTTCTTCTCCCTCCCGTGGCGTTTCTCTCTTCCGGCGACCGAAGCTTGTTCTCCGGCGATCGATCCTTTGCTTTTCTCCTCCGTCTTCGCTCTTTAGGTAAGACTCTAAGCTGTTGAAGTGTTAGATTTCGATTTCTATGGTTTAAAACGATTAAGGTTCGTTAGGGTTTTCGTTGAAAACGTAAAATAGAGTTTGGAATCGATAGGTTTAGCGTAGTTATGCCTATAATCGATGTATTGGAGTTTATTAGATGTAGTTAATCGATTTATTAGTTAATATTGGTGTTTTGGTGGTTTGGAGCTTGAAAACTCCATTAATGGAGGTTTGGAAATTTACGAGCGCGAATTGATCGATAAAATGCCTCAATGAGTTAGAATAGAATTTAGGAGATTTTCTTTAGCTAGGAGTTTATGATTTTCTAAACTCGATAGTTTAGAATTTGTTTAAATGACAAATGTTGTGTTTCGTCCTAGGTGAACAACGCTCGTGGACGGAGCGTGAATTTCAACGGACGCGAGGTAAGTCTCTGTGATTTGTTTGGCCGTCTTGGTCTACACCATAAGAATATACGTTAAATTGAAGAATTGGAGATATGTAGTGTTTGGGGTAATTAGAACGTGTAGTTAGATTTATGTTTTGTTAGGTTGTTAATTGTTTGTTTGTCGTTTGCATGTTCTGTTTGTTTCTATTTCGTTCTTGGCATAATATCTGTTCACGCATCATTGTTTTCGAACGGCATGAAAATGAGTTTTCTATGCATATTTTCATGAAAAGGAAAACGATAACGAAAAGGTAATGAATGTAATGATGGTCACGTCGGTGGCGCTGGTTCAGACATGGCTGTTGGATGAAGTATGTTTTCCCCCTGGTTAGATACGAGGAGCTATCCAATCGCCGGATGTGCCGCTCCTATCTAGCAAGAGAGAAGCCCTGGTGACATAAATGAAATGAAATGATTAGCGAAAAGGTAAGACGCATGATTTATGAACTGTACATGGATAGCATTAGCATTCACGTGCATTCACTTAGATTTACTGAGCCTCTAGCTCACGTGTTTAATTCTATGGTGTAGGTGATTTTGAGACAGGTGAGGAAGATGTCCCTCCGCCTGAAGTATGAACATGTTGAGGGATGATGACCCGTGGTAGTGCGCTGGCAGTCGGTGCGTGATTTTGACCCGTGGAGACATAGGTAAATGTTTTGGGATTGATAGATAAAAAGAATAGGAGAAATGTATAGTTGACATTTGAGGATGTTTGGAAATCTTGATAGTGGATAGGTTATATTTTGAGGTTTTTAAATGTTTTGGAAACTTGTTTTATAAATTGCTTTTGGAAAGTTTTCATTAGAATTGTTAGTGATTAAAAACAGGAGGAATTGTAACTTTTAAACGGAACCACGCGGTTCATTTTTGTGAAATTTGGTTATGTTTTAAAGGTGTTTTGAGTTGGTTTGCATGATTTATGTTGAGGAAATTTTTATAGGTTAAGTTGGTATTGAAATGAAGTTTAAAGAAATTGTGAAGTGTGTGAGTTGTGCGCAGGGGAATGAAGAAATGGGAAAAGAAGGAAGGTGGAAGAAAAGGAGGGAGGCAGAGTGGGTGGCGATTGATCCCCAAGGAGGGGCGTTCGATCGCCCCTCATGGCCATGCTCTCTGGAAAATTCCAGAGAGCATGGCGATCGATCGCCTCAGATGGCGATCGATCGCCTCAGATGGCGATCGCCCCCTCATGTGCAGCGATTGCCTCGCAGGCGATCGCTGGCGAAACTACGCGATCGCCAAAGGGCGATCGCTCGCCGTTATGCGATCGCCGAAGGGCGATCGATCGCCTGTTTTGGGCGATCGATTGCCCCTCACTTTTGGTACAAACGTCCCCTTTTTGTCCTTGCCGATGGTTTTTATTTAATTTAATTGTTTTAAATTATTATTTTAAGTTTTATTTAATTGATTTAAGTTTAGTTAAATGGTTATGTTTCTTTTAATTGGTTTTAAATTAGATATGAATAAGTTTTTTAACGATTTAGCCTTGATTTAAATTCCGCTCGATTATTATTCCGCTCGATTATTATAAAGTTATTAAGGATAAATATATATATATATATAATATATGTGTGTGTGGTGTGTGGTGTGTTTGTGTGGTGTGTGTGTGTGTGTGTGTGTGTGTGTGTGTGTGTGGTAATAATTCAGTAAAAATTAGGATATGGGTAAGGGTCGTTACAAAGAATACTCTTCCGAACCCTACGAAAAGCTCAGTTGTATGGAAATTTAAGTAAATGCTCATTCGCGCAAGACAAGGTTTACTTTCTAGGGTTTGTTATTTCTAAGGATGGAATGGAAGCTGATATTGACAAGATCAAGGCCATCATTAAGGATTGGCCTACACCTAATTCAACGGACTCGCCGCTTTCTATAGGAGGTTTATCAAGGACTTTAGCTCAATAGTCTCACCACTTACGGATTGCATGAAGCCAAGTTATGCCACTCATCCGTACTTGCACTCCCAAATTTTAATAAAGTATTCGAAATTAGGAGTGATGCTTCTGGAGTAGGCATTGGAGCCGTACTCATGCAAGAGGAGAAACCCAATGCATTTTTTAGCAAAAAATTGAAAGGAGCTGCCCTAAATTACTCCATGGATGATAAGGAATTTTATGCTGTCATAAAAGCATTAGAGCACTGGCAACATTACCTCTTGTCTAGAGATTTTATTATCAATACTGACCATCAAGCCTTGAGACATATCAAGAGTCAATATAAATTGAACAAGAGACACACCACGTGGGTGGAGTTTTTAGAGAGGTTTTCGTACACCCTTAAGTATGTAAAAGGGGAGAATAATGTCGTGGCTGATGCACTCTCTAGGAAACGCGTTCTACTTACGGAGTTAGGGACTAGATTCTTTAGTTTCGATTGGATTAAGGAGCACTATGAAACCGACCCAGACTTTGGACTCATCTACATCAAATGTTTGGACAAAGCCGTAGGAGAATATCGTTTCATGGACGGCTATTTGGTTAAAGCAGGAAAGTTATGCATTCCTCAAGACAGTTTAAGACGAAGCCTTGTGAAAGAAGCTCATTGTGGAGGCCTAGCAGGTCACTTTGGAGAGAAAAAGACCCTAGACACGCTTAAGAAACACTTCTATTGGCCCCACATGATGAAGGATGTACACCGCGTGTTGGAGACATGCATAAGTTGCAAGAAAGCTAAAAGTACGGTTCTCTCTCAAGGCTTATACACGCCTTTACCCGTTCCTTCACACCCTTGGGTAGAGGTTATGTGATGACCCGAATGTGCACGTATGAGTACGACTGCGGGGCAAATCTCGGGTTGCGGGGCAAACCTCAGGATCTAAGCCGAGTGTAGGCGAATCCCGGACTCGAGTATAGGCGAATCCCGAGTTGTAAAGAGGGGGTCGTCACAATACCACATCGCTTGGGGAAGTATGTGGAAATGAAACATATGTAAAAAGATCCTCCCAACATAGCAAGACGCGTTTTGGAGTACAATTGGCAACGGATCCCATAAGAACTCCGAAGTTAAAAGTGCTTCGGCGAGAGCAATTCCAGGTTGGGTGACCTTCCGGGAAGTTCTCGCCAAACAAAGCCATGAGGGGAGGATATTGGGCTACGGCCCAATCCCCAGAGTGAACAATATCTTGCTGGGAAAATGGGTCGTTACAAATGGTATCAGAGCCTGTACCCAACCGGAAATGTGGTCAACGAGGACGTTGGGCCCCCGAGGGGGGGTGATTGTGATGACCCGAATGTGCACGTATGAGTACGACTGCGGGGCAAACCTCGGGTTGCGGGGCAAACCTCGGGACCTAAGCCGAGTGTAGGCGAATCCCGGACTCGAGTATAGGCGAATCCCGAGTCGTAAAGAGGGGGTTGTCACAATACCACATTGCTTGGGGAAGTATGTGGAAATGAAACATATGTAAAGAGACCCTCCCAACATAGCAAGACGCGTTTTGGAGTACAATTGGCAACGGGTCCCATAAGAACTCCGAAGTTAAAAGTGCTTCGGCGAGAGCATTTCCAGGTTGGGTGACCTTCCGGAAAGTTCTTGCCAAACAAAGCCGTGAGGGGAGGATATTGGGCTACGGCCCAATCCCCAGAGTGGACAATATCTTGCTGGGAAAATGGGTCGTTACAGGTTAGTATGGATTTCGTTTTAGGACTACCACGAACTGCATGAAGTAAGGACTCCATAATGGTAGTCATCAATTGATTCTCCAAGATGGCATATTTTATTCCTTGTGCCAAGACCGACGATTATGCTTTCATAGCTGACCTTTACTTTAAAGAAGTCATTCGCCTGCATGGAATTCCGCAATCCATAGTGTCGGATAGAGACACTAAATTTTTGAGTGCCTTTTGGAATACATTGTGGAAAAGTTAGGGACTAGATTGTGTTTTAGTACCTCGTTTCATCCCCAAACTGATGGTCAAATGGAAGTTGTCAACAAGACCCTGGGTACCCTCATACGCAGTGTTGTAGGTAAGAAACTATCTAACTAAGATCTAGTACTTCCAGGTTTGGAGTTTGCTTATAACCGCACCTTCCATTCCACTACTCAGCAGTCGCCTTTTGAGGTTGCCTACCGGTTTAATCCATATACATCGCTAGATCTTGTTCCCTTACCCTTAAAATACTTAGCTAATCCATTTGGAGCGGACAAGGCTGAATGAGTTAAAAAATTGCATGAGACTGCACATATAGCCATCGAAAAGACTAATGCAAGATTTGCCAAACAAGCCAACAAAGGACGCCGCGAAGTTACCTTTAATGAAGGAGACTTAGTTTGGTTACACTTGAGAAAAGAAAGGTTTTTCGCCAAGAGACGATCCAAATTATTGCCTAGAGTTGAATGACCATTCAAGGTGTTGGAAAGAATCAACAATAACGCTTATAAGATTGAGCTACCTGGTGACTATGGAATTTCAACCACCTTTAATGTCCAAGATCTCTCTCCTTACAAGGGTAGCGATGATGACATCGAGGAGCTCCAATTAAAGGATTTGAGGTCAAAGCCTCAATCACCTGGGGAGGATGATGTGACCCAGAGGGCCGTCACTTGATCGCAAACCAAGACCTAAGCATTATCTAATCTATTTACTAACAAGCCCAATTCTTTTGCAGGACTTGAAGGCCTCTTCATGGATTTGGATTGGGAGCCGAGCACAAAGGACCTGGATTATCCCGTGCACTTGCTAACTTGGGAAACAACAACAGAGGCACTTAAAGACGGAGGCACTTGAAGAAGGGATTTGTCTCCCTTGGGATTAAAATTGTAATCGAACACTTATCTTTTTTCTTGTTGTTTTGGCAAACTTTTAGCCTTGTATTTTTTTGGCAAACATTGGCATTTCATGTAATATTTTATAGTTGCATGCATCCTTAGGCATTAGGATTAGATGTATGCTAGTTTAGATGGTGGTTTGGAAGATGGATCAAATGAAGAGTGTGTTGTTACACTAAGCCAAGGCTTTGACCCATTTTGAAGCCCCTTTGAAGCCCATTTTGAAGCCCACTTTTTCAGCCATCCTAGGTCTATAAAAGCATGGTTATTGGTGCTTGTAATGGTTGTTGATGCTATGAGAATAACCTAATTTCGGCTGAGTGCTTGGAGCTTGAAAACTGGTGAACGGTAAGGCTCGGTTCGGTCAAGAACCGAGAGGAGTTCTCTCCTTTACGCTTTCAAGCCCACGGTTGCTTGAATAGCTATTGTTCCACGTTTCTTCCCTCTTGTTTTAGAGTAGGATACATGAAGAAGGTGGCCATTAACCCGTTCCATTTGCTGCCATTCTTCTACGGAAGAGTGTATGCCGAAAGCTTACAAAATATTGTTTATCGGACAGCATCTGGTGTTCTTCTTGTAATTTCCTATTTACTCATCATTTGGACATGAAAATTTAAGGACATAATCTTAACTCATATTCAAAGAACCCTTAAAATTTCGTTGAATTTGGATATCGTTTGCTTGGTGAAATTGCTGTTCGTATTTGCTGGTTTTTCTGTTTTTCTGTTTCTTTACTAATCTGTTGTTGTGGGTATAAACACGACCCCTTTGGAGGCGGAATCGTGTCAATTCCGCACACAATATCTATTTCAAGTGTGTCAGGACACAAATTCATATATATTTGTTTAAATAAGATGAATTTAGATTCCCTTCTTGGGTTGATGAAAATGTTCTCTTTGTGCATATAGAGGTGACGCCGACCTAAGAAAGAAACGAACTCAAAGGCTAATTAAGAGTTTGAATACAATGACATATTTGGCAGGGTAGGTCTCTATTCTACCTAGATATTCTCACTTTTATTGGGAGTCTGTCTGTGTGTTTTTGTTATGTATGAGTCTAGAGTTGTGAGATTATATATAAGCTTTCATGAAGTTTGTACATTTTGGGTGTTACAGTGTAGAAATTGTATATTTTTTTATATACAATGTTGTTCGATTCTAGGCACTTCGTTAGGCTCATATGTAGTTGCATGCGGTGTGATTTTCATTCAAGTAGTTGATAATAAATAGCAAACATTTTAAGTTAATTTCTATATTATATATGTTTTAATTCATATTAAATTTGAAATCTTGTGTAGAGATACTAAGTTTAATGTGAGTTGATGGTATTATATAGAAGTTGATCATGAATGAATGAGGTAAATCTTCTTACTTAAAGAATTTACGAGTCATAATCTGAGTCCAAATAGTGATATTTAAGATAGGTCGTGACATACACTGCTGCATGCATTCTATTTACCGCGACTCTTTCACATGGCAAATGATATTGACGAAGCTATGGACCATTGAGAATATGAGGCAGCAAGCATTTGCAGAGTAGTTGTAGGTTGATCTTTTTGAACAGTGGGCAAACTGTTCACGTTTAGTTCGAGGTGGATCATTTTTCTGATTATATACTTGATTGTTTAGTTTTGATGCAGTCGTTGACATATTGGACTAATTAGTTTTGATGCATGAATTTTTTCAAGGGTCATATCATTAATGATTAATTTCCTCTCAGTATTTCGTCACAATCCCCTTTTGAATCATGACAGAGATAATTCATAGTAATAGAACATGAAAATAGCAAATTAAAATTAGAGCGTAAAGTCTTCTAATTCTCTCTCAACCATGCCTCTTTTGATGAATTTTAAATGCATATGGCTTCTTCCACCTGCATACTCGTATTATGCTTATATTACCCTTCTTGGGATATGATCTTAATAACCTAGCTTGCCTGCTAAATTCACACATTTGAAGTTGATTTTAGAACCTTAAACTTGATACTCCAAGTGATCACGTGAATCAGGTTATGAAACAATTCTTTAATGGATGGAAGTGAGTGTTCTTCAAGCTTTCACATGCAAAATAGAGAGGAGAGCAAAGGAGTCTCCTTGCCATATACCTAGTGATTGATCCAAATGGCACATCCGATGGTCACAAAGACTTTGCCTTCAAATCTGAGCTGCCATCAATGTTACCTTACAGTTCATCATCTCCATAGTAAGGTGACAAATTCCTTACATTGAATGTAGAAGATACTCCATATCTTCTCCAAGCAACACGGCCTTGTAGCCATATTATCATTCGCCTTCTCGAAATATCAAATGGATCAGTCGCTTTAAGAAGCATTTTTTACTTTGTTTTGAAAACCTTTCCTTTCTTGAGTGTGGCAACACCAAATCTCCAACATTGAATGAAATAAGTTTTTGACCTTTGTTTGCACTTCTTGCATACCCTTGATCGTT
The DNA here is from genome assembly GCA_022432975.1 of Begonia masoniana. Taxonomy (NCBI): domain Eukaryota; kingdom Viridiplantae; phylum Streptophyta; class Magnoliopsida; order Cucurbitales; family Begoniaceae; genus Begonia; species Begonia masoniana. The sequence goes on from CM039511.1 coordinate 24,340,493, forward strand.
CTTCTTCTTAATAATGGCTCTCAATTCTTCACACATTTTGTTGACAAAAATTGGTCTTTGCTTCACCGTCTTATTGGTTTGTTCCTTGATTAGCAGTGGTATCAAATCCACAGGAGTCGAAGGATTAAAGCTATTGTCGATTTTCTCACTCAAGTGCTGTCACGACCTAGTTAAGGGCCGAGACTAATTCATATTTTCGTGGAACTTTCATTCTAAATATTCTCTCTGTTCACCTTTTTTTTTAAGAACTTTAGACCATTGTCATAACTAACAAAACTAACTCTTCAACACTCGACCTATCCATAAAAAAAAAAAATGTTGGCATAACTAGTCGCAGAGCAGAGCGACTAAACTCAGACATTGATTTCATAACACGATCGGGCAGTAGGAAGGTGCCCTCAGACCTCACGACTCCATTGTTCGCGGGGCTGCATGGATTTGCAAACATCCACCGACCAACATGTGTATCCCACGTGCCACATTAAACTTAATTCGATCGCTAACGACAAAACTTATATACACTCATCCGATAAAATAAACAATATCATCCGATAGGATAAACAACATCATCCGGTTGACATGCGTATCTCACGTGACACATTAAGACTCCATCCAATCGCTAGACGACAAAACCTATATGCACTTATCCAATAAAATAAACAACATCATCCGATCACAAACGACAAAGTTTAAACTACTCCTGCCGATGACGTCAGCCGGATGATTTACTCATCCGATCAAAACAGCACTACTCACATCATCCGATCACAAAACGACAAGTTTAAACTACTCCTGCCGATGACGTCAGCCGGATGATTTACTCATCCGATCAAAACAGCACTACTCACATCATCTGATAGACTTTACCCTAAAGACAAGAAACCTTAACTTATTAGACGACTTCTACTGACAGAAAACATCCATCAATGGCAAACACCTTTGACATTTACCCATACAAGACATCCAAATTTTTCACACACTCTCATCATGACAATATAATCCTGCTCTGACTTAAACATAAACTCAATCTGAGTATACATAGCGGAAGGCTTCATTAAAATAGACCATCACGTATATATAAATTCTCAAAATCATTTTCGAACTCAGAAGCTAAAACAGGTAATATTTAAAAATATAACACTCTTAAGAGGAACTCCATCCTACTTAGAAATTGTATCAGTCATATTCTAGTATCTAATGACAAGAGAAAACTCATCCTACTTTAATCTCAGTTTTCGTAATCCTTACTGACATCACATGAGCAGTAATCACGGGTCATAATCGCCTCTTCCAGCCACGCACTGTCACCCTGAGCACATCCAGCAACCAGCCTTAAACTTCCTCATTGAATTTGGAATCCTCACCTATTAATTCTTCACCTACATCATAAGGTTTAAACTATAAGCCTAATGCTTAGTAAGGAATGCGATGCTAACACATATGCATGAATGCACAATTTAAAGAAACGCATGCTCATGAATCTTTCTTGCTCTTGTTCATATTCATGTTCATATTTATCATTTACATTGTATGGATTAAGAGAGGATTTGTGCCGGTAAAGGGGGTTCGACAGTGAAAGTGTACATAGTCCCTTACGGGTCGTATTCTTGGTCCCTCTTTTGGACAGTGACATACACCAAACTGCCCCTAACCCCCTCATAATCCATGTTGCATAGGTTTCATATTCATATTTTATTCATGAGAGAAAACATGCAGTTAAAACATTTTCATGTGCTTGAGAAACATTCGTGATGCATGAGCAGGGATACCCTTGGTTCATCATTCTACTGAACAGATCATACATCTAATAAGGATCATTCTTTCAGTTCAAGTATCGTAACTAACAGACAAAAGCTCAGATAATCTTTAAACATCGAAAGACAACTTCTAACTAGTACACCTGTGATGTAGGACCCTAATGGCCGGGCAATCCTACACATTCACTTACTTGGTTTCCTTAGCAAATGGAGCACTTCTCTGCAATCTTCTTCACCTAGAACATTCCACATTACAGAGTTAAACAAAATCCTAAAAGTCATAACTAATAGTTATCCTAGAATCTAACACATTTATACTTCTAGGTTCTCTAGTCAGCACCTTGTGTGCGTGTATTCAGTTTCTAGATCCTAAATAATCAGATTCAACCTAGTAGCTGTACACAGTCGATTATCTTAATGTCCAGATTCGAATCGGAAATGCCATTACTAAATGCGGATTAAAATGTCACTAAAATAACTCTGCCATTAAAGAATCTGAAACTACAGAGCTTAGCTGAAAAATAGAGCTCAAAATGGTTAACCAGCAACTACATTGTCGAGTCTTACCTAGGGTGTGAATTCATCGGGGTGGAGACTGAAGAATCGGTCGCCGAAAGAAGCTGTAGCTGGCTGAGAGAGAGAGAGAGCTCTGGAGAAGAGAGAAATTGCCGAGAGTGAATGTGTCGGCTACAGTGAGGTTTTAGTGAGGTTTAAGGTTTCTATTTTCTATTTATACCAATTGAAATCCCTCATAATTACAATTCTGCCACCACACAATTAGCAATCAAATAAGCCTTGGCATTAAATTCAAATCAAAGGACCAAAAATAAAGGTGACAGTTAATTCGGTTAAGAAGATCACCTGGCCGGGATTGTCGGGTGTTACAAGTGCACATATCTTTTGTCAAGTAATAGTGATTTATGAACATGTATATTTTCTCAAGTAATGGTAATTTATGAACAAAAAAATATCTAATTATTTATCTCAATCACCAAAATTTATCATCCTAAACTTATTTAATTAACCAAATTGAATTTTGGATATTTTAATTTTACTAAATAAATAAAATCATCTTTTTCTATATTTAACGTAAACAATAAAAAAGGAAACTTTAGTAATGCGATTAATTAAAAATCTAGGATTTCAACTTTCTTGCGTTATTTTCTTTAATTTCATTTCTCTTTCGTTATTCATACTACTACCCTGAATTATTAATTCATATATATTTCATAAAACTATTCTTTATTCCTAGTTAATCTCATTGATTGCTCCATATAAATGATTTCTTTAAGATGATCATTCAGAAATGCTGTCTTGACATCTATCTGCCAAATCTCATAATTATAATAAGCGGTAATAGAGAGCAAGATACAAATGGACTTAAGCATAGCTACAGGAGAGAAAGTCTCTTCATAGTCAACTTCTTTCCTTTGGGTATAACACTTAGCTACAAACCTAGATTTGAATGTCTGTCCATTCCTATCCACTCATGTTTTTCTTTTATAGATCCATTTACACCCTATAAGTTTTATCCCTTCATATAGATTTACGGAGTTAAAATACATTGATTTCATCTCAAGTTTCATAGCCTCAAGATATGCTTCTTTGTCAGTATCTTTCATTGCATATCTAAATGACAATTGATCATTTTTTTCATCATCGGTGATAACAACTTGTGCTTCACCCACCTGTCTGTATCGAGTTGGTGCTTGTACTACCATCTCGCTACGTCTAAGTGGTATGATAGTCTGACTAGAAGTAGTGGTCTCTTGAGTACCACGTGGAACAACAAATTTTGTTGTTTCTGATCTTATCTCATCAGCATGAATCTCCACCAAGACAATCTTGCTTTGAGGTTTTAATTTTGTTATATAGTTATGTTCAAGAAATGTGGCATTTGTCGAGACAAACACCTTGTTATCTTGAAGACTATAAAACAAACCTCCTCTTGTGCCTTTTGCATACCCAACAAACATGTATACCTCAGATCAAAGTTCTAATTTTCTAGTCTTACCTACCATCAAATGCGCTAGACTACATTCAAAATGTAAGTCGTTGTCTGTATGGCACATCTCCAAAATGATTTTGGAAGTGAAGAGTAACTCATCATGGATCGAACCATGTTAAGTAAAGTCTTGTTTCTCCTATCAGTAATATCATTTTGCTGAGGAGTGTCAGATGCTATTAGTTAAGATATAATCTCATGCTCTAACAGATAATCATTGAATTCATTATCAAGATATTCACCTCCTCGATCTGATCAAAAGCACTTGATTGATTTACCTAATTGATTTTCAGCTTCAGCTTTAAACTCTTGAAATTTTCCAAAAGTTTCTGATTTAAACTTAATTAGGTAAGTATAACTATATTTTGAGTAATCATCAACAAAAGCAATGAAGTACTCATAACCACCTTTGGCCCGAGTAGTCATTGGCCCACATATATCTGAATGTATGAGCTCAACTAGCTCTTGGGTCTTTCAACCCTTTGCATAAAAAGGTCTCATGGTCATTTTTCCCTCTAGACAGGATTCACAGACTGGTAACAATCCAACGTTTAGATCTTTTAATGGACAATCTTTTACAAGTCTGTTAATTCTATCTAGATTAATATGACCTAGTCGAAGGTGTCAACAATATGTGTTATCATCATGAGAAATTTTAAGTTCCTTAGACTTAGGCAATTTCACTTTAAAAATTTCAATATTCAGCAATGATTTATTAGTGGACCTTATCACATAAAGTCCACTTTCCATAAAATCAGAACAAATATCTAAATAATTTCTAGAAATAATAACAATATTATTATTAATAGAAATAGAATAACATTGTTCAAATAAGAGAGAAATAGAAATGAGGTTTCTAGTAAATCCCGGTACAAAATAAACATTATTCAATAATAAAATTTTATTCAGAAAATTTAATTTTGTTTCTCCCACTGTTAAGCTAAAACTAGGGTCTCAGTGCCCACTCTTTTAGTGAACTCCCCATCTGTTAGCTTCTGATAGCAATTAAGCATCTATAAAGAACAATAAAAATGATTAGTCTCACCTGAATCAACTATCCAGAGTGATAAATCATTCTCGACTAAACAAGATTCAATAATAAGTAAATCGAATTTACCTGTTTTTCTTTTCTTTAGCTCCTCGAGATACTTTTTACAATTTCTTTTCCAATGACCATCAACTCCACAATGGAAATATTTTCCTTTGGGTTTTTTCTGGCTCGAGCTACTCTTGTTTCCGTTGTTGGATTTATTATTTTTATTGGGGTTGTTCTTTCTATCCCTTGCTGGATATGCCCTTGGACCTTGACCATTTTTCTTAAATTTCTTCCTCTTCTTAAGGGAAGATTGAGAAGAGGAAGGTTCAACAACATTTGATTCTCCCTTCTTTTCTACAGAAGAAATGGACTCCTAGGTCGTAAGCTCAATAAACAATTGGGTCATTTCGTAACTCAATTTGTTCATGAAGCAGTTGCTCATGAATTGTAAGAATTGTGGGCTTGGGTAGCCTCATCAATATGGGCCCCATTTATTTCACCCTCATGAATTGTGCTAATCATCATTAACACATGTTATGACACGACCTCGGCATGAGGCTGGGCTCAATGCAATGCGGAAGCTACAAAAGAAAAGGAATGTGAAATGGGCACAAAATGGTGGTGAAAAAAACACAGACAAAATAGAGGAGTGCGAAAAATCAGAAAATGGAGAAAAGAATGAGAAGAGGAGGTAGGCAAACTTGTAGCATCTACAGACAGCACCGAGGGATTGAAAAGAGAGTGCTGTGGAGGGGATGGACGTCGAGGGAACCGAATGCTGGCCCGAGAAGGATGACAAGCTCCTTTCGAGTGAAGGATGCTTCCACGAATGGAAGGCGCTCCAGCAACTAGGCACTGCCTTGCGCACGTTTCTCGTCCTTAGAAGAGGCTGATGAGATGAAAGGTAGAAGACTCAAGGCTGTCCCAATAAAACTTTGATGCTTGGGTGAAGAATTCATTTGTTGCCAGCGAAGGAATTCACAACTTACGGGATGGTTTTTAAACTACCTTCTTCTCAGTTCCAACTCGTGGAAAGGAAGTGGAAAAGATGGCCTGAGAGCAACTCCAAGGAACAAGAACTTGGAGAAGCAATGCGGTGATTCCATCGGTGCAATGCACCTCCTGTGGATGAACACCATTTCACGGAGAAACTCTGTCAAAGAAGACAACCGTCGTAATTTCCAAATATTCAATTCATTAGCTAAACATTTACAATGGATCGGCTCATCCTTAAATAGAGGAAGGAAGGAGCTGGAAGAAAGAAGAAAGAAGAACAACCAGAAAATAGCCGTTGGAAAAGTAGCCGTTGGCGCGGTTACTGTTCACGTGCATGCTCTGCTACCGTACATGATGCTGCTGGGTCTTCGCGTGCACACCATCATTCATCTGTCGCGCACCAATGGTGATCAGCTTCTCGACGATGCACGCTATCTCGGAATCGCACCAGTCATCTCTCGGTCGTGCGTGCCATTCGCTGCGGCATCTTTCTTGTGCGCCATGCCTACATCTTGCGCATGTGCCATTGCTCATCTGTGCCCGCGTTCCTGCTTTCCGGCTGTATCCTCGTGCACACGTTGCCGTCGTCTTAGGCGCGCGCTGCTGTTGCATCATGTTGTGTACACCAACTGTTTGATGAAATGCCAACTCCATACACCAACCTTGATACATAGACAACCTTGATCCGTAGCCAACCTTGATTCGTAGCCAACTTATATGCAACTAATTCCTACTTACATGCTAAACAAATATAAGGCTAAAGTTTGCCAAAACAATTTAAAGAAAATGGCTAAAGTTTTGCCAACAAAATAAATGAAATTGAAATACATTAATTTGTCTAAGAGAAGACAAATTCCCTCTTCAATTTAATGGGTTGTCACCTACAAAACTAGCATACAAATTAGGCCATAAATTGGTTAGAAGACATACCTCAACTTGGGCTCGGGTGTCAGACCCCAAGGCACATCATCATCTCCGGGTTATTGAAGATTTGACCTCAAATCTTCAAGTTTTTCCCTTTGCAATTCGTGACACCCTAGCGTTCATACGCTCAAGTGAACCAATCACTTTGGTTCCCCTTTTGAATTGGACCCATGGTCCTTACTTGATCCACAAAAAGATTAAGTAGCAATGGAATAAAAATAATTAAGCATATAGAATAAAGTTGAAATCCTATTATCCAATCACAATGCTTTCGAATACAATTAAAAATTTTGAATTGTTCATCCCTATCAATTAGTAAGCGACATAAATGATATTGGTAAAGAAATTTCATGCAAGTATAGATGAACATATTCAATTCCATGCTAAACCAAGCAATTCAATAAACTCAAAGAAAGAATCATTCTTTTCAATCCAATGAATCATACTCAAGTTAAACTAGGAAAATCAACTATAAGCTCAAGAAAATTTATCCATAAAAATTTTCAAACCTAGAATACGATTCTGTCCTTAATCCAAAATTCAAGAGAAGATGCCAACTATCAAATAATCAAGTAAATCATTAACAAAATTTTCTCAAATGGGCATCAATAGATTTAAACATATTCATCATTTGTCCGATAAGTCATCAAAACACAGCAATCTATATTAGCAAAAATAATAACATATTACACAACCTAAGAGAATTTTCAATTTTCAATTAACAATTACAGCAAGTGATTGAGTTGATTTCAATAGAATAACATGATTAATCACACTAAAGCAAGTAAGTAAACCAGTAGGTTTATCAATCTAAACAACAATCACTATAATCACCGTAAAGTATCTATAGGTTGACAATTTTACTAACAGCAAAGTATAATCCTTAGTCAACAGCTACACCATGCAATTTGTCATTTCACATAAACATCTCAAAAAAGAATTCTATCAGAAATAGAACTTTTACGTAAAAATAGAGCCATTCTGCAAATGTTCGGCAACCTTGGGTATTACCGAAGAACACCTCAAAATCTAGCAGTTTAACATGCAAGTAGTAGTAGATTTTTGATGCATTCACACAAACTAATCTTTCAAACGTTAGTGTACTAGATACTGAATAGAGGAAAAATTGTTTTAGTGAGGCATAACGAAATCTTATACACACGTGGATTTCTCTAGTTTAGCAATCAAACGGGTTAACCAACAGAAAACAGGGAAGGCAGTAAACAGTCTTGAATGAGCTAATGGTTAAAGGGAAAACATTAAAAATAGTGAGAAAGCCCTACAAATTATGCTTGACAAATAAAAAAAAAAGTGCATAACAGAACCAACAGAAAACAGAGAGAAACTCATCCAAGGAAACAACTAAAGCTAGACTTAATCATCTATAAAAAAAACAGCACAACATAGACACACAAAAACAAAATACATAAAGACACGCCAGTCATCGCTCAGTCAAAGCTGCCATTGCTGCGGCGTCTTCCTTGCGAGCCATGCCTACATCTTGCGCCCGCGCCATTGCTCATCTGTGCACGCATTCTTGCTTTCCAACTGTACCTTGCTGCCCTTCGTGCTGCTGCATCCTTGTGCACGCGTTACCTTCGTCTTGCGCGCACGTTGCTGTTGCATCCTGCTGTGCACGCCAATTGTTTGATGAAATGACAACTCCATGCACCAACTTTAATACGTAGCCAACCTTGATCCATAGCCAACCTATATGCAACTAATTTCTACTTGCATGCTAAACAAATATAAGACTAAAGTTTGCCAAACAATTTTTAAAAATGATTAAAATTTTGCCAACAAAATAAAGGAAATTGAAATACATGAATTTGCTAAGGGAAGACAAACTCCCTCTTCAATTTAATGGGTTGTCACCTACAAAACTAGCAAACAAATTAGGCCATAAATTGGTTAGAAGACGTACCTCAACTTGGGCTTGGGTCTCGGACCCCGAGGCACATCAACACATGCTCTCGAATAGAGATACCGGCTCGCTTCTTGCTATTCATGACTTTTTTGATAGTTTCATGGCAAGCTTGGTTAGATGGACGACCAAACATGTTCTAGAGAGACTTCATTAAATAAGCAGTTTCTATGTTCTCAAATTTTGTGCTGAGAACATCTGTCATGCAAGTGAGCAAATAACAACGAGCTTTATCATTTGCTCGTTTTGAATGTCTCAAACAATTTCCTCTCTGCTTCCGTGGCATTTTCAGCAGGGATTGTAGGACATTCCTCAATCAGGACGAACTTCAAATTGTCGTGCACAAAAATCAAATTCATGTTTTTTTTTCAAGATAACAAAGTTATCCCCAATCAACTTTTCAGTTGTGAGTAAGTTAATCATGAAAGAAGACATATTCTTATAATGAATAAATAAATAAATGTCAATATTATGCTTAAAATTTATACAACATATAACATAGTAAAATGATGTATGAGCATACTAAATCACTAAATTAAATGGAAATGTTACTATAATTGTTTGTAAATCCAAATTTAATAAATAATGTTATTATTTTGTTATTAAATTGAATAACCAATTATGGAGTAAATCATCTCATAACATGTAATAAACTCAATAAAATTAAACCATGAAAACTTTTGTGTCTCTTTATGTGATTGCATTAAATAATTAACTAATAATTAATTATTTACTCTCATTTATTCATTTTTTTTATAATTTAAATCATAATTAGGTGAGGATGATACCGATAGACCTATAGTTTTAAGTTCCAATAATTTTCGTAATTAATGTAAACTTTTCTTATTGATTAATATAATTATTAACTCTAAAATATAAATAGAGAAATTATCGATTTTAACAATGTACTATACCCGTAATTTCAAGTAGCCGTCTGTACTAAAAAAATCGGCAAACCTTACCTTGTACTATGATTCCGTTATCAGTCTTGACCTTCCGTCAACAATTTCGTTAAGTTACTATTTAAAAAAATGAGGTATTTTAAAAAAATATCAAACAATATTCAATTTACTGGAAATTTTTACCACATATTCACTATATTATGGGGAGATAATCTAAATTTTCGTAATTTTAAAATATTTTTATGATTTGTTGTAATTTTATTTACTTATTTTATAAAACAATTATAATAAATCATACAAGTGTTAAAAAATCATAAAAATTTATAGATTATCTCTTCATGATGTGTTGCACATGTAGTAAACTTTTCAAGTAAATTTAATATTTGTTGGCATTTTTAACAATTAATCTCATTTCCTTCTTCAATTTATAAATTAATTTTAACAAAATAGCAAACAATATCTAATTTACTTGAAACTTTTATCACAACTTGAGAAGATAATAAAAAAATTTGTGTGATTTTCTAAAATTTATATGATTTATTATAATTGTTTTATAAAATAAGTAAATAAAATTACAATAAATCATACAAATGTTTTAAAATAACGAAAAGTTTTGTACAATCTTCCCATGATGTACGAAATATGTGGTAAATATTTCAAATAAATTGAATATTGTTTGATATTTTTTTTAAACACCCTTTATTTTTGTAAATAGAAACTTAACGGAATTGTTGACGGAAGGTCAAGACCGATAACAAAATTATAGTATAGGGTTCGGTTTTCTAGTTTTTTTAATACAGAGAGCTACTTGAAATTATGGGTATAGTATAGGGTTAAAATCGATAATTTCTCATATAAATATAATATTAATCAATATAAATTTATTTATATATTACAAAAATTATTATATTACATTTATGCTTTTTGGGTACATAATTACCAACAATCTCTCATTTGCCTTAAAGCAAATTAGACATATCTCTAATCTTTAAACCTTCAAGATGTTTCTCAAAACTCTTTACAAGTAACGTCTTGGTGAAGTGATCGGCAAGTTTCATAGTTGATGGAATCTCCGAACAATTACTTCTCAATGTTGCATTACATCTATTATCATATGATATATTCTCTTTATATGTTTTGTTAGCTTATAATTTAAAGTTTATTTAGATTTCATCACTGCTCCAATGTTGTCATTGTAGAGAGTTAATAGTTTATCCTTATCTTGTACTACTTCTACAATATTATAGAATTTTCTATGCAGCCTCCTTTGTTGCTTCCCAAGTAGCAATATATTATACTTCCATAATTGACTCTCGAACACCATCAAGTTTCATACTTCTCCAAACTTTGGCTCTACCACCCCTATGGGCGAAGACTAATCCATATATCAACTTTTGATGATCTACATCAGTTTGAAAATCCAAACATATAGTTTCTTGTTCTCTTTAAATATTGAATATGTTTGACAATCCATTGATCTAATCCAAGATTTGACTAGAACCAACTGACCATCCCTACTGCATAACATATGTCAGATCTCATGCATGACATAGTATATATCAAGCTCTCAATAGTTGATGCATAGAGGTATCGTCTCATATTTTCTTAATTTCGAGGTGCATCAGGATATTGCTTCTTAAAAAAATTAACTTTATGTGTAGAAGCAAAATTACCTTTCTTGAAATTTTGCATTGAATATCTGACAAGTAATTTGCAATATATAATGTTTGAGACAAAACTAACATTCTATTCTTGTGATCTCTTAGTATATGGATTCCAAGAATGCAACTTACATTTCTCAAATTTTTTATTTAGGATTGTTTGGCCAACTATGCTTTTATGTCTTATAATAATTTTACATTATTTCTAATAAGTAACATCAACATAAAGAGCTAAGTAAAATTGTGACAGCCCGAAACCCAACCCGATCGGGGTCCGGGATCGGAGCCGTCAATCCGGGGCAGTTAACAGAAAACGGTGACTATTTTTTTTTGAACATTAGACTTTTAAAACAAAACCGACTGGACTTTTAGAACTCCACAGAAATCGGAAATGAAATGAGATAAACTGAAGAAATTTAAATATAAACCAGATTTGAAAAATGCAATTGACAGGATGAGCTTTTAAAGTGACTCATAAACTTTTCGGAAGAAGGGAAAAACATTCCCTGTGTTCGGAAGCAAAACGGGAAAAACACCGTGAACAGATTTACAATCGGAAGGAAGAACAAATAATAGAAGAAGGTGGTAAGGGCAGAAAACAGAATATAAAATCAGAAGACTGAGGCAGCGAGAATCAGTCTACATTAATGGCAGAGCAAAAGCGGAAGACTATCGGAAGATTGGCGGAAGATGTGAGCTGACGTCAGACGGAAGATGCATATGCAAAGACAGAAGTAAGGGTGACGTCAATCGGTAGATGCTACTTCAATTGGGAAAAACAGTTAACATAATCGGAATGTGTGATGACGTCAGCCGGAAGATGGATGACGTCACCGGAAGATGCAGACATTAAATGTAATCGGCAGAAGAAAAGAAACTGAAGACGAGTAAATCTGAGCGGAAGATATAGGCAGAACTCATCGTATGACGTCAGTCGAAAGATGTTCTGACGTCATCGGAAGATGAAGCCAGGCAGATGAAAGCGGGATGTGTGATGACATCATCGGAAGATGTGATGACGTCATCAGCAGATACAGGTAGTGAACGTAATCAGCAGAAGGTGATGACGTCAGCCGGAAGATGTTCTGACGTCATCGGAAGATGCAGATAGCAATTTAAATCGGAAGATGAAAACCTAAGGCAGAAACACTGTTTGGCGGTAGATACAGGCAAAATTCCTAGCGGTAGATGTAATCGGAAGACATAGTTTTAAAGGCAGAATTTACAACTTTTGACAGGAAAGCATACAGACAGAGGGCATAAAGACAGAAGACTTAAACGTTTCAGATTCTCAAACCACGTCAAAACATGGTCCTCGAGCACAAGAGAAGGCATGCAGGTTTCAGACCTTCATTACAAATGACAGATTTCAAGAAAACAAACTGCATGGATAGCTCTAAAATTCGAGACCATCCATGCATGACCTGAAAAGGGAGAACTCAAGCAGTTCCAGAATGTTTTCAAAACATTTCAAGGCATTAATACAGAATATTTCAGGGGACAACTATCAACTGTCGACAGAGATTAAAACTTGGACATCAGAACTGATACATTATATATATATCTAACAGAATCTCCTACAGAGTTTTTAAAACAAATACACCAGAATTTCAGAAAAGTTTATAGATATGAACATTTCTTAAAAGACTAAGACTTAAACCTCGGGACAGAAAATTGTGTCTGACTGCAACAACCACCCCGAGAGTTCGAGCCACCAGCCATCTAGTCATCAGATTGAGGCACAAAGTCCTCATTTTCAGGTTCAGTACCTACATCAGGGAGTTCACCTATGAGTCTAAAACTCAGTAAGAACATATTATAAATGTAGTGATGCAAAATGCTATGCATGCAGTTTTCAGAATACAGTGGCAGACCAGAACTTTACGTTACAGTGGCAGAGAGGTATAAGTGGGGCTTATAGGGGAACTGGCAAACAGAGGGTGCACTATCAGGCACAGCAGTTTTCAGAGTCCCAGAGAGGGATAAAACCAGAGGGTCCTTGCTAGGGACAATAAATTTTCAGATTCCCAGGGAAGGATAAAACCAGAGGGCCAGTCCCCGTCCCGCACTTAACCGGTACATTTCAGTCAGATTTTTTTTTTATCTTGCTTAACTTCAAACCGTGTACAGAAAACAGTTTTGCATGAACTTTCAGAAAATCGTGTATGCATGGACATTTACAGTGCTTACAGTTGATACAGCAGAGTACAAGAAGATAAAACAACAGAAACCTAAACAGAAACCACAGAGTTTAACTCTAACCCTTCTACCCGAAACCAGACAACAGAATGAAAAACCTAGTACCTCCGAGATGTAGGGCCTTAAGGGCCAGCCTACGGGTATGAACTTACCTGTTTGCTGCGGTGTCAGAAGTCTTGAACGTGTTGCCTCGGTGATGCACGAACCTATACATGCATGTAACATTACTTACCTGACGCCCTTAGCTAAATCGACCCGGTACGATCGACTCATTTATCCTGAAACCTAAAACATAACATTTCTACATAAACATCCAAAATCTCTATTTCCAATTTAAATTCATAACTACCATCCTACAACCAACATCCGTAATCAACTTTCAACAACTAGCAACAATTCCCAAGTATCAACACTCCAGCATAAATTGAACTCAAACGGATGTACATCCTATTTAAATCTCAACCACCATTAAACACCTATCAGGCAATCTAATAAAAATTTAATTCCAAAAGATGCTCCAAGGATAGGTCACATTTCACATAATTCTCATCAAGCACTTCAAACAATCAACATTTGGATCAATTTTTAATCAAACAACTTAACATCAAGCAAAAACCCGGATTTGGCTTACAGTTTTGAGCAAACTTCTAAAATTCGTAACTTTCTCTAAAAATATTGAAATGACTTGATTCCAAAGGCTACGACTTCTTTAAAGTGTCTATTTTCATCTAGTACAAACCATTTATCAAAAACAAATCACAATGAGTGGCAGAATTTCCAAAACCGTAACTGCCCAGAATAAGTTTTACAGTTTTTATCTTGACTTCGAAAATTCATAACAAATTGTATATCCATCCGAATTTGATAATTCTTATGCCTATGAAATCCCTAAGATGTCTACTTTCATGTGACATAATCCATTTAACAAAAAAAAATACAATAAATGGGCCGAAAATCCTCAGAACCAAAACTGCCCTGTATTTTAACCTTAGATTTCTTAACATTTTTAATCAATCCCATTTTCTTTTCGTATGAATCATCAACGATCAACTCTTAATCCATTTAACATCAAATAGAAGAAGAAAATGTAGCAACTAGTCAGAATTTTCGTGCATCAAATTAAGGTTTACCAAACAGCCTCAACGCTTAACAAAATCAACAACAAATCATCTATAAACCCAATATATATATCATCAATCGATCAATCTATAAACAACCCAACTAAAATCACCCAAAACATACCTTGGAATGAAGAGAAGAAAAGTGTGTTTCTTCGACTTTAAATGCTAGAGGAGAGAGGAAAGGTTTTCCCCCATATTTTTCTTCTTTAAAACTCAAACTAGGAGAGGAAAGAGGAGGGCTGGCTTGGGCGCTGGCGTGGAGCTGATTGGAGCCGAAGGAGAATGGTGATTTCTTCGTGGGAGGGGAAAGAACAAGAGAGGGAAAGTGAGAACGTAGCAGAGAGAGGGAGGGAGGGAGAGAGAGTGTTTTATTGGAGAAAAAGAGAAGGAATGAGTTACGTAAAAGAGGAGGGGAGGTAGGTGAGTTGTTTGGATACATGGATTGTAGTGGCTTGTTGAAAAAGCCATTCCACCTAAGAAAATTATCTAATTAAATTTCTCTTTTCATTAATTTACTTTCTCTTATTTTTCCCAATTAGTAAATCCTTCTAAAATTTCTCGTGAATTTCGTGCCCGAGGTAAATTCCTAATAGTTCTATGCACAAATTAAGGAACTCTGGAAAAATTCAGGGTGTTACAAAAATATCATCAACACATACTCATCAAGACACTACGTGAACTTAAAATATTTGATTACTACATCAAATCTCATATACCATAATCAAGATACTTGCTTGAGTCTATAAATATATTTATTTAATTTGCAAACTTTTTACTACGCATTCTTATCTATGAAACTCTCTGGTTGCTCCATGTAAATAGTTTCTTCAATATGATCATTTAGAAATGTTGTCTTGACATCCATTTAGAAATGTTGTCTTGACATCCATTTTAGAAATCTCGTGGTCATAATGAGCAGTTATCGTCACGACCCGGATGCTGGCCTAACAAAAATGCTAGATCGAATGACCTAAACCTCAGAGAGAATCTGATCGGCCAAACTGTAAAATTTGGTAATTTTAAGATTTCTGTCTAATATAAATTTTGAGTGAAATTTATAAATTTTTTAAGTTGTGGGATTAAAGTGTAATTTTGTAGAAATTTGATAAATAGGGTTAGAAAAATCCTATTTCCATTCTTGCTTGGAGCTGGTAGGGAGAGGGAGAGAGGAGCGATCGTGTTTTGTTCGATTCATCGAGTTTGGTGGCTAAGGAATCATATGTGAGGCTTCATGCGTCACCTTTTGTGAAGTGACTTCGATTATTTGTATGTGTTTCTCCTCCATATTTGTGATTGAAGCTTAGGGTTTTAGGTTGGGGATGGATTCGAGCAATGGAGCTCGATTCCATCTAATTATTCTGTATATATTAGTGTATTAAGAGTGTGTGCAGGTGTTGTCACCATTTGGAGCCAAGAATCGACGAGGGGGATCAATTTTTGCGACTTCCCATTGCTAGAAATTGCCCAAATGTCTATCGCTGTGGACGCCGGTTGACACTTCAAACCCTATGCTAAAAACAGAAAGCTTTAATTGTCGACCGCTAGTGTGGTATGGGCTGAAACCTGAGAGTTTGAGGTGTCGACATTTCAGGGGAAGTGTCGACTGAGCAAGTGTCGACACTTGTAGTTGAAGTGTTGACCGAGCAAGTGTCGACACTTGTGGATGAAGTGCCAACCGCTAGGCCATTTGATGATTTAACCTGAGAGTTTTAAGTGTCAATCACTTGAAACAAAGAGTCGACTGTGGGTCGACTTGAGAGATATAAAGTGTCGACCCATGGTCTGAGATCCTAGTTCTGGTTTAGGACGCATCCTAGTGTCTTCCCTTAGTGTTAAGTTTGATAATTTTAACCTAAGTATTATTTTAGGGTTAGAAGACTTCAAGGACTTCAAGCAAGTTACTAAGGTTGTGCCCTCAATTTGAAGAATGAGCATTCGACGTAAAGGTATGAGTTTTATATTGATTACTTTGAATTGCATGAAAACCTAATGGGCATGGCTGCCAACACATCAGTATTTTACGTGTGTGTGTGTGTATATATATATATATATATGATTTACATGTTTGTCATTGACGTATGGTTTTCATTATTGTTATGATAGAGGATTGATCCTCGTGATACTTTGGATGGTCTTGGTGTCAAAGTATGAGTGTAACACCCGACAATTTCGGCCAGGTGATTTCTTAACTGATTTAACTGTCACCATTATTATTGGACCTTTTGATTTAAATTTAATACTAAGATTTGCTCCAAATTGTGTGAAACTAGGTTGAGTGGCAAAATTGTAATAAGGGTGGGTTGTGATCGATATATAAAGGAAATAGAAAATTTTTAAACCTCACCAACGCCATTGTAGCCGACACTTTCTCCTTCAGTAATTTTCTCTCCTGAGCTCTCACTCTCTGCCTGCCAGTAATCCTCCCTTCGACGACCAGTTCCCTTGCTATTTCTCGGATACTCTACTCTCGAGGTGAAGAAGTCTGAAGAAAATGAGCAAGATTTTGCTAAGGAAGCCAGGTAAGTGAATGTATTAAGATTTCCGGCCATTAGGGCCCTACATCTTAAGGATACTAAATTAGTTATGTGTTTGATGTTTGTTTAAGTTAGTAAGACGGTTTGTACTTGGATGATTTATGGATGTTTGAGAACTATATTATGTGATGTTCTGATAGAGTCTATGAAGTCAACTGTCTAGTATGATATTTTCTATAGTCTGATGATTTAAGAACATTCATGTCATGCATCATGATTTACTTATCAAGCATATGAAAACGATTTATGAGCATGTTTTCCCCCATGAACAAGATATGAGAATGAATATGAAACTTATGCAACCGGATTAAGTGAGGGTTGAGGGCGGTTTGGCGTATGTCACTGTCCAAAGAGAAGAACCATGAATACGGCCCGAAAGGGACTATGTACACTTGAACTGTCATCCCCCCTTTACGGCACAAATCCTCCTTTAATCCATATGATGAAAGTGATGAACAAGAACACAAATAAGAACAAGAGAAGAACATGAAACGAACATGATTATGATTTTCTTGCAACTATGCATTCACGTATACATGTTAGTATTGTATTCCTTACTAAGCATTAGGCTTATAGTTTAAACCTTATGATGTAGGTGACGAGATATCAGGTGAGGAATTCAAAGTTGATGAAGATGTTTAAGTTTGTTGCTGGAAGGTGCTCAGGGTGGATGTTTGTGGCTGGCAGGCAAAATCGACCCATGGTTATGCACTTATTATGTCAGTAAGGTTTATGAGAAAACTGATGTTTAAGTAGGATGAGATCTTTCTTTGAATACTGGATTTTGTGATTGTCTGGTTTGGTTACCGAGTCGGGGATGATTAAAAGAGAATAGAATAACCTGTTTCATATAAGTCTTCCGCTACATGTAATCTAGATGAGTCCATGATTTATGTCTGCCTATGTTTATGTCTACGAAGTATGAGATCTGTGAAGGTCAGGTTGCCTTTCTGTCGGTATGAGTTGTTTAAAGATTTCTGGGTTTCATTGCTGTGTGATAGAAGTTGAGTGAACGTGTCATCTGGCTGACGTCATCGGCAGGAGCTGTGTGTTAGAAGCTAGATGAATGAATCATCCTGGCTGACGTCATCGGTGGATGGTGAACGTTTGCTGTTCACTGGATGATGTCTCTTATCGGATGAGGTAAGTGAGTCACGTGTTTTGCACATGCCTACCGGAAGATGTCTTTGACGGATGAGGACATCTTCTGGCTGACATCATCGGTGGATGGTGAACGATTGTTGTTCACCGGATGATGTCTCTTACTGGCGATGTTAAGTGGTCACGTGGGATGCACATGATAACCGGATGATGTAGATTTTCACTACCGGCAGAAGCGAGCCCTATGCTTGTCGTTTAGTGATCGGCATAAGTGAGTTTTATGTTTTGTCGTTTAGTGATCGGCAGAGGTCGAGTGTTTTATGCATCGGATGATGTGAGTAGAACTGCTTGTTGTCTAGCAACCGGCAGATGCCTGCGATTTCGAGTAGCTCAAGAATAATGAGGTTGAGTGTTCTAAGGGCATTTTCTATTGCCCGATTATGTTACAAAACCAATGTATGGGTTAGTTGTTCGATTCTGTTGATGATGAATTCGTAAAATTTAAGACGAAGGCAAGTTTTGAAAGGATCGAGCTTTGTCAGTTATAGCGTTGTCCCGAGTTCTGTCTAAAAAAATAATAAGGGATATATATATATAATAGAAGGATTAATATTTATGATTTAAGAAAGTTTATTATTTATGCCTTGACCCTACTGGGGTCGTTACAATGAGGGGGACATTCATAGTTCACCTTCTGCTGCGTGAAGGTTGTCATATATGCACGTCACGAAATAGGTAATAGGGTGGTGATGACAAGTTTCTTAGGTTTCGAATCCCTAAATCTAATAAGGGTTATATTTGTTGTTTATTATCGATCATACAGGTTGCTTCGTAGATAATCATTGTCCATAGACAACTCGGGTAACAAAGCTTGATTCTTGGATCGCACGTTGCTTGACTTTTCTTCTGGCTCATATGGTGTTGCTGGATTTCAGTCACTACCTTTCTGTGTTTATGTGTCGGAGGGGTCCTTGAGTGACACTATAATATATAAGTTGTACAGATAGAAGGATTAATATTTATGATTTAAGAAAGTTTATTATTTATGCCTTGACCCTACTGGGGTCGTTACAATGAGGGGGACATTCATAGTTCACCTTCTGCTGCGTGAAGGTTGTCATATATGCACGTCACGAAATAGGTAATAGGGTGGTGATGACAAGTTTCTTAGGTTTCGAATCCCTAAATCTAATAAGGGTTATATTTGTTGTTTATTATCGATCATACAGGTTGCTTCGTAGATAATCATTGTCCATAGACAACTCGGGTAACAAACAAAGCTTGATTCTTGGATCGCACGTTGCTTGACTTTTCTTCTGGCTCATATGGTGTTGCTGGATTTCAGTCACTACCTTTCTGTGTTTATGTGTCGGAGGGGTCCTTGAGTGACGCTCCTTTTTCACTAAGATGATTTTCAAGTGAATTGTATGATGATGGGGTATTTTCATATAGTCGTCTATGTATGCGACAAATGTTTTACTTAATGCCTCATAGTTTGTTCGTGTAACGTCCCGAGTTATCTGAACCCGGTTCGCTACACAAGATACTGAACCGAACTATGACTTTTTGAGAAAATTTTAAAATTTCATTCAATGGTTAAGATTTGACTCTTAAAACGTTAAAACTTACAGCGGAAAAATCATCGTATAAAAAAAAAATATTTATTAAATAGTTAAAATAGTCAAGATGGTTGGTTGAAAGATAAAAGAAAACATAACACATCGACCAATCACTAAACGACAAAAATCTTTTACTCACAAACAGAACAGAACACATTGACCGATCACTAAACGACAAAACACCTCTACTACACAGACCACGTGATATCCACGCGATTGAAATAATTCGGCAGACGACGTCTATCGCTCACAAACGACAAACATTCTCAGCTCATATCTGCCGATAGAACAAACTACGTCTTCCGATCGCTAGACGACAAAAATCCTCACTTCACATCTACCGATCGCAAAATGACAAATTTCTTCCTACATCATCCGATTACCAAAATGACAAAGCTACTAAAGACTTATACCGAAGACATCTACCGATGACTTCTACTGAAGACATCTTCCGATGGCTTCTTTTGAAGACATCTTCCGATTACAAAACGACAAATTCTAATACTCACATCCACTGATGGACTATATCCACCGATAGACAAAACTCTCGACTTCTACCGATAGACATCATCTACCGATAGATCAAAAATACTCAACATCTGCCGATAGACATCATCTACCGATAGATAAAAATACTCAACATCTCGATAGACATCATCTACCGATAGATCAAAAATACTCAACATCTGCCGATAGACATCATCTACCGATAGATAAAAAATACTCAACATCTGCTGATAGACATCATCCACCGATAGATTAAAAATACTCAACATCTGCCGATAGACATCATCTACCGATAGATCAAAAATACTCAACATCTGCCGATAGACATCATCTACCGATAGATCAAAAATACTCAACATCTGCCGATAGACATCATCTACCGATAGATCAAAAATACTCAACATCTGCCGATAGACATCATCTACCGATAGATCAAAAATACTCAACATCTGCCGATAGACATCATCTACCGATAGATCAAAAATACTCAACATCTGCCGATAGACATCATCTACCGATAGATCAAAAATACTCAACATCTGCTGATAGACATCATCCACCGATAGATTAAAAATACTCAACATCTGCCGATAGACATCATCTACCGATAGATCAGAAATACTCAACGAAAACAATATAGCAACAATTTCACTATAAACAAAGTAAACTCCGACTACCAAAAGAACTTGAGCATTTTACTAAAACCGTTCAAAACTACTTAAAGTCATGTACTACTCCAAAATTTGGTAAAAACCACTATTAAACTAACAGAGTATCATTATCAGAAAAAGTCTCAGATTGTATTCAAAACATCAAAACTACTACTGTCACTAAAACACTCAATATATTTAAATTGAATCATGGTTCACTAAACCTTCTCATCTACTGACACCAGTTAAACCGCCCTATCAGTTCGCCAAGTCGAGGCATGAATGTGCTCCCCTAACCAGCCTATTCCTCAACATGCTCAGAAAACACACCTGCAGTCACTTCTTCACCTACATAACAAAACTCATCTATTAGCCTAATACTAAGTAAGTAAAGCAATAATGAAATGGAATGCTGCAATATAAATTCCTAAACATGCAGTTTCTATTTTTTCATCTCAGTTGCATATGCATTCATTTCTGATCTGATCCCCCTATGAAATTGGGAGTTTGATCACTTCTTCCAAAGTCATACATCCTTTCTCTCAATTAAGGGGCAGATTAGTTCTCTTAACAACTGTTCAGATCCCCCTGTGAAATTGGGAGTTGGATAACTCCTCCCAAAGTATAAATCTCTTCATAAGTTAAGGGGTGGATTAGTTCCCTTAATAGCGTCTGTTACAGTCTGTTCATTCCTTACCATGTCATATCATGTAAATTCATTTTCGCATACTTTCAAAATATGATGCATGACATACAAACTTATTCAAGCAAACATAAACCTACTGTTTTATGATGTAGGCCCGAAGGCACAAGCATACTTCACTTACCTGGTCTCCTGGAAATCGCTCGGTTGTAAGCAACTTTAGAAGCTCGCTCACCTAAAGTCATAACAGTACAGTAATCAAACCTTCACTAATCTTCACCAAAAATAAATCAGAAGTTTGAGGAAAACAGTTTGAAACCTTGCTCCCGTGCATTCCTATTTATCACCAAAACCCGAACCTACTCTCAATCACAGCATCCTCGAAATTTCTCACATTGTACTCCCTCAGTTACCTAACTGCTAAAATACAAGAAAACGAGGAAAAACTTACCTAGGTTAAAAGAGAATCGCCAAAAGGGTTCTGCTGAAGAGCTGGAGGCCGAAAGAGGAATGATAAACAGAATAGTGGCGGCTACAGTGCATTAAACCCAAACCTCTCTCTTTAAATACGTTATCTACTTTTAAATTTCCAATTACCCTTATGCCCTTTCCTAGTCATCCATTAACCCTACTTTTATTATTGTCATTTAAAGTGTACCATTAATTTAAAAAAAGAATTGAGAACTGGTTCGATAGAACAGGGTGTTACAGTTCGCAAAGATTGTTTTCTTAAAATGGTTAAAATGAGTTTTCAATAAAAAGATATTTTGAAAACCATTCTGTTTCCTCATCATATTTTGAAAGGAAAAATAAAAGAAATTTTACATGTATTTAATATAACATTTCTACGGAGTTAGTTACTCATCCCTACGACCCCCTTCCCTTTCTAGAAAGGAACCATGGCAGTGAGTACTTGGAGATCAGGAGTTGTTTCCTTATTTTATTTCTTTTTGCACTTGAGTGTTTAGTTTTTCCCTTGGAAGAACTTATCTTTATTTGGCATGTACAAGATATTTGGGTTAGATTTGGATTTGAACTTGTGAACCTTATTGAAATATTTTAGTTTATCGTATTATTATATCTGTAATCATTGTATGGATCTTGACTTTTGATTATTATTCAAGTCTTCTGCTGCAAACCAAACCTTGGACTGTGTGATTGGGTCCTTATCAAGAATCGGGTTGCCCGACTCGACATTCTATTAGGCCTGCCTCTAGGTCATGACACAACTCAAGGATTAGATTACAGAGAAAAACTTTTAATTGAATCAAGCACTACTCTACATGATATGAGTAGAGGTCACGGTAGTGATCACAAGAAAATATAGTGCGAAAAATAAAGCAATAGTTCAACAAGATCCAAGCATTCAACATCCTCACATCAATATTCTTATACAAATTCAAATAGAGTTCATACTAGAAAACAACGAAATCCCTCAAATATCCATAAATCTAGTGGCACCTCTAGAAAGAAATAAAATGAAAGTGATGACAATATGAAGATTCTATGGTACCTCATGAGCCTCAATAATACGTAACTTTAGCTATATAGATCCACATTCAATAATGTTGGTGTCATTCTTTTTAATAGAATCGTCTACTTTAATATCCTAAAATTTTATAAAATCTCATTCAACAATACTAAAAGATCTAAACTATTCATACTAAATTGTTTATATTTAATCATTATTATGCACAATTATTTAGTTTTTCTTCCAATCATGCAAATTTACTACTTTAATGCTCCCACATCAAATTTACGTCATTTCTACATATGCATATTTTCATACTATCACTTTGAAACTCGCAATGAATTATTCTTTCTTTTTATTTTTAACACAATATCATGCACAATATTGTGTTAACCCGTATCATATGTACAATATCATGCACAATATCGCAATGACTTCTTTCCTTGACGATTCCACGCAAACCCATATCGTATGTTACTATTTCATTAAGTCAAGTTTCAAAAACTATAATGGTTGCGGTCGTTTTAAATTGTCGATCATAGTTAGTAGATTGCAAGCCAGACCATGGAGTATGGTCACATTTTGTGGCCAAATTGGGATTTGCCCAAATGTCGAAAAATGGGACTTTGCCTTTTATCCACGCGTCTTCGCTCATGTTTTATTTCAAGGTGGCTCTCTTTTTGTTCTAAGTAAAATTTGTCATCGCAACTTTATACCTATACGTGGTATTATAATTCTTAATTTTAAAAGTTGGAGATTTGCATAAATTTCTCTAAAGTTAGGGACTAGTACTCTTAAAGTTGCTTCCATAGTATTTGGGATCTATTGTTTTCTAAATATGTAGACTGAAAATTACTATGGATCTGCATATTTAGCGTTATCGACAGAAGGTGAATTGATGATAGTGATTCGTTGGTATAGTCTTAGTCGGGATCAAGAGAATGTACAAGTTATAGATAAGTTTATCGAGAATATCTTCATATACAAATTGCTTTTTTGCAAAAAAATGATTTTTTTTATTGCAACTCAATACTTGATAAAGGTGACCAACTATTATTTTTGGGACCAGATGACTTGCAAATGTTGTCTTCTAAAATTTTCAATGGGAAACGAAGATATTACATTTAAAAAAAAAAAAATTGTAACTGGGTGAGCAAATAGTCTGGTGTGTTCAATTTGAAAAATAGAACGATGGAGTGTTTAGTTTACATTTGTTTAAATCATTATCCATTTTATTTGGATTGGTTTTTTGTAACACCCGGGTTTTTTTTAGAGGAAAATTGGAGAGAAAATAACAGATTAATAAATTGGTTGTTTTAATTAATTTAAAAGAAAAGTAAATAATTTTTATTTAGGTTCAAGTATTTCTCATGAAATTAAGCCGAGGGTTAGGTTAAATTAATAACGAGATTTGACGAAATTCGAAGAGGCCGAAAGTACGGGAGGGCAAATCGGTAATTGATGATTTGTTAATGTTTAATAGAAATTATTATTATTATTATTATTAATAAAAATAAAAAAACAAAACAAACAACAGAATCGCATTCTGTTGTTCGTCGAGCCCGACGGCCGAGAGGGGAACAGGGGAGAGGGAGGGAGGCGACGCGAGGGATCTTTGGCGCCGTTCACCGGCGACTTCCGACACTCTCTGGCCAGACGACGGCGACGAGCAAGGTCCGGCCCGTCTCCGCGCACAAATCCGACGTGTAAGCCATTTTTGCCCTGTTTTCCGTTCTGTCGTGGCCGAGAGTGACGAGCTCGATTGAGCTCCGATCACCAGCCGATTTTGGGTGTTTCCGGCGTGGGTTCGCCGACCCTTGGACCGGCTTTTGTCGTCTGGTTGTGAGGAGCTCGATTTGGGCGAAATTCAGAAAGCCCTCTTTGGGGCATTTCAGGTTTTTGCTTGTAATTCAAGATTTTTGATTAGTTTATGCTAATTGAGGGTATAGGTAGTTGATTGGTGAGGAATTGGGTGGAATTTGATGGAAAATCGAAAAGGGGGATTTTTCGGGTAAAGGGGCAGTTCGGGTTTTGCTAGTTTCGACCTAGCTAGGGTCGTTTGTTTTCAAGTTCCTTTTGGCAGGTGAAAATAGGTTATTAGAGAAGTACGTGGCCGCTAGAATCGTTCGATTCCGATAACCGACGCAAAAGTTACGCCCATTTAGTTAGATTTTAATTGGAGTAAGCTAGAAATAGTAGTTTGAGAGTAATTGGTGAATGTAGGCTTGGTTTTAATGGAGTTTGAAGTTGGACGGTAAAATTGGCATAAAAACCGAGTTTTGAGTGTTTAGGTTGAATTGTGTTATAGTTTTAGTTAATTGAGGATTAAGAAGATCTTTAGAGTTTACTAAATTAAGTTTTGTTACTTTAGGTGATCGAGTGATGGAATTATTGGACGAAGTGTACAATGGAGCAACCAGGTAAGTAGTGGAATGTTTTGCCTTCGGGCCTACACCACGGAACGGTAGGAGATTCTTTGCTGGTTTGATTGCTTTATTCTGATTTGGTTGCTTGTAATAGATTGTTTGCTTGCTTGGTTTTGTTTGGTTGTTGTGTGATTGTTGTGTTTATTGGATGTTGTGCATTGGTTGACTTGCATTATAGTTAGAGATGTTGTGCATTGGTTGACTTGCATTATAGTTAGAGCTGTTGTTCATTGGTTGACTTGCATTATAGTTAGAGATGTTGTGCATTGGTTGACTTGCATTATAGTTAGAGATGTTGTGCGTTGGTTGACTTGCATTATAATTAGAGCTGTTGTGCATTGGTTGACTTGCATTATAGTTAGAGATGTTGTGCATTAGTTGACTTGCATTATAGTTAGAGCCGCGAGAATTGAGTTGTGAGCTAACTTGCAATATAGTGTGATTGTTGTGTTTATTGGATGTTGTGCATTGGTTGACTTGCATTATAGTTAGAGATGTTGTGCATTGGTTGACTTGCATTATAGTTAGAGATGTTGTGCATTGGTTGACTTGCATTATAGTTAGAGATGTTGTGCATTGGTTGACTTGCATTATAGTTAGAGATGTTGTGCATTGGTTGACTTGCATTATAGGGGAGTAGTGCTCGTGGAGCACCTCGGTAGGGTCTCTACAAGGTGCATTGCACTGAACAGTGATGTCGAGTAGAGCTGCCTCATCGGGGAGTAGTGCTTGTGGAGCACCTCGAGAGGGTCTCGACATGCCTTGCCGGGGAGTAGTGCTCGTGGAGCACCTCGGAAGGGTTTACTGCCTCATCTGGGAGTAGTGCTCGTGGAGCACCTCAAAGGATTGCTATTAGAGATGCCCAGTCAGCCAGATATTTTATAGAGTTGCTTCACCGAGGAGTAGTGCTCGTGGAGCCCTCGGGAGGGTCTCTATAAGATGCACGGGTAAAAGATTAATAAATGGAGAATGTAATTGAAAGTAGCATGAGGTGTACGGGGAGTAGTGCTCGTGGAGCACCTCGGAAGGGTTTACTGCCTCATCGGGGAGTAGTGCTCGTGGAGCACCTCAGAAGGATTGCTATGAGAGATGCCCAGTCAGCCATGATATTTTATAGAGTTGCTTCACCGAGGAGTAGTGCTCGTGGAGCACCTCGGGAGGGTCTCTATGAAAGATGCACGGGTAAAAGATTAATAAATGGAGAATGTAATTGAAAGTAGCAGTGAGTGTAGAAGTTGCATTTTGTGTCGTGCTGAGTTAAAGAGTAAGGCATCCTTTCGGGTGCGGGCAACTAGTATTGTCTGACCGTGTTGTCGTGTTGTGTTGAGTCCGGTTGTTGAGTTGCATTGTGGTGTTGTGGTGTTGTGGTGCGTTGTCGTACTGTATTAAAGCATAAGGCATCGTTGATGCGGGAATATCTGTGTTTTGTTTCGTGTTGTTGTGTTGTTTGGTTGTTTTGTTCAGCGTTGTGCGTAGCTTGCATTTATCTAGTCGTATTTGTTAATCCCTACTTGCTAAGCGTAAACTTACGTGTGCATGTGTGTTCTGTGGTGTAGGTAACGACGCGAGTACAGGTGTGCTATGTGAGTCAGCCAAGACTTGGGAGCAGTTGGAGATGCACGGGACGTACCGGTGCGGGCAGTTGTCGGGGCGACTCCACCATGGTCTTCGGGAGATGTGGGACTTTGTATTTTGATAGCGTAGTGTAGATGTCTGTTGTTGTATATAGTTAAGTTAAGGGTGATGTGTCGCCCTATATTGCGGACTTTCTTCACTTAGGAATGTTGTATTTTAGTTTTCCCTCTGCACTGCTACTTGGAGATTTCGTATACTGGTTATTGTGTATTCTGGATCTGGTTGGTTGGGAGTTGATTCTTTTGCAGGTACTTAGCATTTTGGAGGCGCCATTTTCAGGCGTTACTTTGCCGAAATTTTTGGGAATGACGCCGTGGTGCTTAAAGATTAGGGGTAAGGGATTTGGTGAGTCTAGGCAGCTAGATATGATTTAAGAGAGTTCCAGGAGTTTAGTTTTAAATTCAGATGTGTTCGTTTCCTTTTATGTTTGGGAGTCAGTTTTAACGTGGGATTGATTAGCAAAGTAGCGCTCCGAGCCAGGGTGGGTTCGGGGGCGTTACATTTTTACCAATCTCTTCGTAACATTGTTATATATACTTTAATATATACTTATTAATATAATTATTGTCACGACCTAAAGGTAGGTCTAACAAAATGCCTGGCGATTCGAAGATTGATAAAAGTACCATTGTTTTATTCTAGCAAAATATTAGGTTTTGATGAGTAAGGTTGTCTATTATTTTATTTGAATTGTTTTTTCAATGATTTATGTATAGTGATAAAAATTATACATGTCTAATTATTTTTTGTAGAAAAACAAAGATAACATAGTAGAGTAATTAATAATTAATAGTATGTTTTTATGCTACGTTGATAGTCATTTTTATAATAAATATTAAGTACACGATAATCATTTTTTATAAGAAAAATTATACATGTCTATTTTTTTTGTAGAAAAATAAAGATAATACAGTAGAGTAATTATATAATATAATAGTATTTACTTTTTTAATGCTATGTTAATAAAAAAATAAGTTGAAAATGCTCTCTACCTCGTCTGTGTCAGGAGCATGCACCATCGGTGGACAAAAATCTAATATAAAAGTACAAAAAAAAGATACAATCACATCTACTCATTGATGCATTAAAATTAACATATAAAACAAAAAACAAACACAAAATTAAATTAACTAAAAAAAAAACTTAAATAGACTCATTGCCAGTCTTTTCAATGCCCACATGAGAGTCAAAATACTCTGCTTGCAATCTATTCTTCAAAAGATGTTTTCAAAAACTTCCCTACTTGAGTTGCAAAATAAGTGAAAAAAGAAGTGCAAATGAGATACATTAAACTCATCATCAAAACACTAGGGATACCAAATCACCTACCAAAAATACTCTTGTGATTAACATTTCCATTGCCCAATGTTGTGAATGTACAAACAGAGGGAAAGAAGGCATTAATCCACATTTTCCTCCCTTCATTGTGACTCTCGGTGACATATGTCCATACAGTTCCAAGAAGCAGAGGTAAATATACGAATATCATACAAAAGATGCATTTGAAAGAAATCTTAACCTTTCTTTTTGTCATATAGAGTGTTGTGCCTGTGAAAAATCCCAGAACCATCACTCCATAATTATCCAAAAGGTTTTAATAAATTTATCGAAACAATAACTATAAATTGTGACCCCAAAAAAAATGTAGAAAGAGAGAAATTGTTTCATCCTTGTAGACACTGGTTTGAGTCAATCAAGACTAAATACTATCTACTAATCTCAGACTCGTTCGATGCTCAAAATCAAAATGAAAATGGTATATCACAACCAAACTAATAACTATGAAAGATTCAGCTATGAAGAAACAATATACCAGATTCTCCAAGGTTTCCCACTTGTCTTGCTCCTCAATGAACATAGGGTCCTCAGAGTCCTGAACAGCCTTAGGGCAGCTTAGGGCTCCTGACTAGTTTGTGGCTCCTAAAAGAGAAGAGGATGGGGAGGAGGCTCCAATGGATGGAAGTGTTAATATATATGAGGGGGTAGAACTCATCTCACAAAAGCTAGCTCGAGTGGAGAGGGAACCCCTCTCACATATATACCAAACACATCCTCGTCCAATAAACGATGTGGGACAAACATACAATCAATACCCACTCTCACGCCTAGCGTGCCTGGGCTGGGTCCAATTCCCACCATCGTCTCTGATACCAAACTCTGATATCATGTTAATATATGTGAGGAGATAGAAGTTATCCCACAAAAGCTAGCTCGAGGGGAGAAGGAACCCCACTCACATATATACTAAGCACATGTTCATCCAATAGACGGTGTAGGACAAACACACAATCAATACCCATCCTCACGCCTAGCGTGTCTGGGCTGGGTCCAATTCCTACCATCGTCTCCGATACCAAGCTCTGATATCATGTTAATATATGTGAGGGGGTAGAACTCATTCCACAAAAGTTAGCTCAAAGGGAGAGGGAACCCCCCTCACATATATACAAATCATAAGCTCATCCAATAGACAATGTGAGACAAATACAACTATCAATACCCATCCTCTCGCATAGCGTACCTGAACCGGGTCCAATTATCATCATCGTCTCCGATACCAAACTCTGATACAATGTTAACATATGTAAGGGGGTAGAACTCATCACACAAAAGCTAGCTCGAGAGGAGAGGGAACCTCCTTCACATATATACCAAGCATGTCACGCCACGAAGACGCTCCAGTTTTTGGAGCGCGGCTGGACATGACATTCCATAATTTCTAACTCAAATCCTTTTGAGATTGGGGAAAGTTAAATCCTAACCAAGGATACGATCTAAGTCGATGAAGGTTTGATCAATTCTTCCAAAGCTGAGATCCTCATAATCGATGAAGGGTGAATAACTTCCTTCAAAGCATACATGTTCGTTTCGTTTCTGTAACGCCCCGAAAACCCACCCGGGTTCCCGGTGCGCACAGGGACTGCTGTGAGCTAAATGACTCCCTTTGACTACTATCTCATCCACTTAACTACTAACGCAAGGAATCCATTTTAGTTAAACGGACGCAGCGAAATTTAAAGCTAAGTCTCCTCTAGACTTCACTCGTGCCTGGTTTCATTAACCCACTAAGTTCTCATAATCTGATTCGCTTAAACTTCTAACGCTGGAAATACCTTCCAATAAAACTCACGCAACAGAATTAAAACTAACCTCCTGAAGCTCTCTTATGTCTTACCTAGCTGCCTAGACTCACTAATTTTCCTTAATCCTAACCGTTAAGCACCACGGCGTCCTCCCTGAAAATGGCGCCCCCAAAATGCTAAGTACCTGCAAACAAATCAAATCCTCAACCAAATCCAGAATACTCCTACTCAACTATCCAGCATACGAAATCTCCAAATAGTAGTAAAGAGGGAAACTAAAATACTAACACCCATAAGTGAAGAATCCACAGTATAGGGCGACATATCACCCTTAACTATGACTATATACAACAAATACAAAATACCCCCACAAAAGACAAAAAGTCCTACTCCTGATCAACACCATACAACGGCTCCATGGGTCGGGTCGCCCTAACACTGCCATCAATCAGGGCCCTGGTCGCACGCCACCAACTGCCACCTACTCCTGGTCAGGCTCTCGGTACTCACCCTCCGCTCAGCGGCACCTACACCACAGAACACACTATAAGCTTAAAGCTTAGCAAGTAGAGTGCTAAAAATAAACGTGAAGCATGACAACTGGTTATGCAATCCTAACACATGCACGTCTCTACACACATTGTCATCACCTCACCGCATTGTATTTCACCGAGGTTTGGAATGTAACTGCACCGGGTAGTCAGTCCGTACACCGCACTGTTTACCGACACGTCACTGCCATCCCGGTTCCTTCAGGAACGGGGTCCATAAGTCACACCCAAAACCCCCTGTCTCAACTCGAAATGCAACCGCACCGGGCAGTCGGTCGTACACCGTACTGTTTACCGGCACGTCCTCGCCGTTCCTGTTCCTCCAGGAACGGGGTCCATAAGTCACATTCCAGCCACTGTCTCGACTCGAAGTGCAACCGCCCAGGGCAATCGGTCGATACACCGCGCTGCCATCAGCACGACGCCACCATTCCAGCTCGTTCTGAAAGCGGGGCCCACAGTCACACTCCAGCCCACTCTCGCCTATCCACACCGTACCTCACCTCCTCTACTCTCCCTCCGTGCTTAAAACCATGCTCAAAACATTTTGCGTAGTTTTTAAAACATGATGCATGCTGACCATAACCAACTAACTACGACTCCACATACGCATCACATCACAAACGTACCTACGACCCACAACATGGACAAGACTCACAACATACGTACAACTGACCCACAACCTGCACAAAACTCACAACCTACATACAACTATGGTGTAGGCCCTTCTGGGTGACTCTCAAGCATTTACAACCACACTACTACTTACCTGGCGTCCTAGCTCGCTGGGTTTGTTCGGTTCCCTGTCCCCCTACTGCTCGACCTAAGACAAAAATTTAAACTTTGTTAAAATCAAGCTTACATTCACCAATTCACTCTCAAACTACTATTTCTAGCCTAACCCAACTAAAACCCAACTAAACGGGCCACTAATTTGGGTTTGGTAGAAATCGTCCCAAAACTTTGGATGCGCGTAACTTTCGCGTCGGCTAACGGAATCGAATGATTCCAGCGGCCACATACTCCTCTAATAACCTAGTTTAATCTGCCAAAAAGAAATTTAAAACAAATAACGGTAGCTAGGTCATAACCCCCAAAAATAGAACTGGTTTTTAAAGCTAAATATCCCACTTTCGGTTTTTCCATCAATTTCGCTTAATTCCTCACTAATCTATCACATTCTAGCCTATTAAGCATAATTTAACACAAATTAAGGCTTCCAAATTCAGAAATATGAAATCACAGAACTCCCCCTTCACGGTTTTCTCCCTAAAAATCAGGGTACCACAGTCCACCGGTAATCACTCGTCTCACACCTCTAATTCCCCCACATTTCCGTCACAAATCAACCACAGAATCGACCCAACTCGCAGACCACTTCTCGGCCTAGCAACAGAGAGCATACAGGGAGGAGAAGCTACCTATTTTCGGTCAGAACTGGCATAGAAAAAGCCAAACCAAGCTTTGGCTTCAACTCGCCAGAGTAGTGGAACGCCAGCGTCCTTCTCCCTCTCCCTCCTGTCGGTCGTCGGCGAGAATACGCTCGGCTCTCTCTCTCGGGTGCTCGGGCTTAAGAAGAGAGAAGAAAAACTAAATGGCTTCTTCATGAAGCCATTCGATTTTTCTTTTCCTTTTTTTTTCTTTTTTTTAACTAAATTACTAAAGCGCCGTCGCGTGTTTTGAACTTCCGTATTTCTGTCAAGTTCGCGACCTCTCGACCTAAAATTTTGGAAATCTTCTTCCAAATAAAATCCCAAGTTTTAATAAACTAAATAACTCGTTAAAATCCCTCACGAAAATTCTAATAGGACTTTTAATTTACTCAGTAAAATTTTCAGGTTATTACATCCTCCCCACCTTATAATAATTTTGTCCCCAAAATTTAAGTACCGAATGACTCAGGAAACTGTCGCTCCATGTCCTGCAGTCGCTCCCAAGTGGAATCCTCCACATTGCTGTTGCGCCACAACACCTTGACCAAGGGGATCTCCTTGTTGCGCAACACTTTAATAGCTGACCCCAAAATCCGAACTGGTCTTTCTTCATAAGACAAGGTCGACTGGATCTCAATCTCCTCCATCAGTGCCTTCAACTCTTTTAGCTCAGTAGGCGCTAATCTGTACGGGTTCCTGCACACGGGTTCAGCCCCTGGATACATGTTGATGACGAACTCAATCTCTCTATCAGAGGGCAAACCTAGCAAGTCTTCAAGGAACACCTCTGGAAAATCCTGCACGACCTCGATGTCCTGTAACTGGGCCTTTGCCTGGTGCCGTCCATTTTTAACACTAGCCAAAAAACCCAAACATCCATCTCGCAATAACTGACTGGCCCTCAGTGTAGATACTGCAGGAATCCTACTCAAACCTTTCCCCGGCCCTGAATGAGTAACTCTCCCTATTCGGGGGTCAGACATGAATCTCCCGGGTCTTGCAGTCCATCGAGGCGTAATGTCTGAACAGCCAGTCCCTTCCCAAGATGACTTCATACCCCTTCATGTGGAGTATGATCAGATCGGCATACAGTTGTCGCCCTTCCACAGTCACTATATCCACACGCACCATCTGGTCTGAAAATAAATGCTCCTCTGACGGCAACATTACCTCGTAAAATCAGTCTGCAGGACAAAACTCCAGGTTTTCCTTAACCACAAAGGCCGCAGACATAAATGAATGTGTAGTATCCGTATCAATCAAGGTGTAAGCTGCAACTTCGAGAATAAAAATGCTACCTGAAATGATGGACAGCTGGGCAGCATCATCTGGCTCAATAAGGGAGAAAACCCAAGGTACAAATCTCGCCAGGGCTCTGCTCAAGTTCGGGCACTGTCTGGCAAAATAGACTACCTCATTGCAATGGTAGCATCAATTTGTCTTCGGACACTCACTCGCAAAATGGCCCGTCCTATTACATTTAGGAAAAAACAGAGAAGTACTCGACTCCTGAGGCCATTTGCTGCTCCCCTAATTGCTTCCCTGGCTCTCACTGGGCCTCTTCTGTCCTCTTTACTGCTGCTGAGGTGTGCCCCTTGATGACTGAGGCACTATCTCTTGGAGGGATTGTCGCGGCTGCTCCTTAGGCTGCTCCCTATAACTAGGAAGCTTCGTGCTAGCCTCCTCAATATCTAACGCCTTGGCAACCACTTCCTCGTATGGCACGCCCTGTGTCCCTGCTATCTGGATACCCATATAAATCTCCGGCTTCAGCCCCTGGACAAACTGGAGTACCTTGTTCTCATTTAGGCTCACTAGGTGACCAGTAAAACTCGACAAAGTCTAAAATTGCCTCACATAATCAGCCACTGTACCAGTCTGCTTCAACTGAGTAAACTTGACCATCTTCGTGGTTTTGACCGAGTGGCTGAAGTATTTGCCGACGAACACTGCCCGAAACTCCTCCCACGTCATCCTATTCACATCAGGGGTGGTCTTCACTATGTCCCACCAGAATCGGGCGTCCCCTGCCAAGTGGAAAACTGCACTAGATACCCTGTCCCGATCATCCACCTTGGCATAACCCATCATGTCTTCCATCCTTCGAATCCACTCCTCAGCAATGAGTGGGTCCAAAGATGATCCGTCAAAGACTAGGGGCCGCAACCTGTAAAACCTGTCCCCCTCGCGGCCCGCTGCAGCAGCGCTACCACTGGACTAACCTTGATCCTCCCTGCTCAAAAATCACTCTAACTGCTAAGACTGGCGCTCTAACAGCTGAGACTGGCAGTTGACCAACTCTGTCAACTACCTAATAGCATCGTCTCTCCTATCTGCCTCTCTCTGTGGCTGTCCCCTAGTCCCAGCCCGGTCATCTACCTCCCTTCGAGAGCATCCCCGTCCTCTACGCCCTCTCGGCATACCTCTCTATCCCTGAACCATTTAACACTATCGTAAATAAAAAAAAACAAGGGTTCTAAGAAATACTTACAGTTGGCGAAGCGCTCCCAGGCAGCGGCTGACGGTGTTAGGTATTCCACTGAACGACGTCGATCCCATGGCTCTGATACCATATCTGTAACGCCCAAAAAACCCACCCGGGCTCCCGGTGCGCACAGGGACTGCTTTGAGCTAAACGACTCCCTTTGACTACTATCTCATCCACTTAACTACTAACTCAAGGAATCCATTTTAGTTAAACGGACGCAGCGGAATTTAAATCTAAGTCTCCTGAAGACTTCACTCGTGCCATACCTGGTTTCATTAACCCACTAAGTTCTCCTAATCCTATTCGCTTAAACTTCCAACGCTGGAAATACCTTCCAATAAAACTCACGCAACGGAATTAAAACTAAACTCCCGAAGCTCTCTTATGTCTTAACTAGCTGCCTATACACACTAATTTCCCTTAATCCTAACTGTTAAACACCACGGCGTTCGCCCCGAAAATTTCGGCAGAGTAACACCAGAAAATGGCACCCCCAAAATGCTAAGTACCTGCAAACAAATCAAATCCTCAACCAGATCCAGAATACTCCTACTCAACTATCCAGCATACGAAATCTCCAAATAATAGTAAAGAGGGAAACTAAAATACTAACACCCATAAGTGAAGAAAATCCACAGTATAGGGCGACACATCACCCTTAACTATGACTATATACAACAAATACAAAATACCCCCACAAAAGACAAAAAGTCCTACTCCCGATCAACACTATACAACGGCTCCATGGGTCAGGTCGCCCTAACACTGCCATCAATCGGGGCCCTGGTCGCACGCCACCAACTGTCACCTACTCCTGGTCAGGCTCTCGGTACTCACTCTCCCGCTCAGCGGCACCTACAGTACAGAACACACTATAAGCTCAAAGCTTAGCAAGTAGAGTGCTAAAAATAAACGTGAAGCATGAAAACTGGTTATGCAATCCTAACACATGCACGTCTCTACACACGTTGTCATCACCTCACCACATCGCATCTAACCGAGGTTTGGAATCTAACCACACTGGGCAGTCAGTCCGTACACCGTACTGTTTACCGACACGTCACTGCCGTCCCGGTTCCTATAGGAATAGGGTCCATAAGTCACACCCAAAACCCCATGCTTGACACCCTCATGATTATGGTTATTAATAAACTATTGGTGTGAACACAAACAAATCTGCATTAGTAGATGATCAGTTTTTATAAAGATTAACAAAAACTTTGGAGCAAATTCATTGACAATATGATCTCTCTCTGGCGACATTTGGCTTTCTCAATCACTAACAACGTCTTCTGTTCAATATCTTTAGCTCAAATCTTGAACAAAAATGCTGGATTATGCACAAAATGTACTTTCAATTTTGAAGTCCGAAATTGTATCCAGCAGGGAATGACAACCAAATCAATAGCAACGATGACCACAATCCAAACAAATAAAATCAGCAGCACTGTCACGACCCGAGAGGGGGCCGGACAGAAATGCCAGGCTAAACGATCAATAATAGAAAAACGAGCAATAATAGAAAAACTAGAAAAATAAAGATAGTTACAAACTGAAAAATGTAGCAATATCCAGATTATGTTCTGACATTTCACGAAATGACTAAAAATAGAAATAAACACGACTCCAAATCGATTGGTGCCGAACCAGCTCACTTCTGCTTCCTTCTTCCTTTACCTGCGGAGGAGGGGGAAGTCGATGGGGTGAGTGACAAACTCAGTATGAGATGTTATACCTACCACTCATGTTATAATGCATGCTAGTTATAATATCAATGAATGGATATCAACTCTTAAAACCAATTCTATGTTATTAAATCTCTTCTCATTTTTAGATAGATCGATCGGGCTAATTTTTAAAATAAAGTGTATACATACTACGCCCTCACTATCCATATCGTACTACATAGTCAAGTGTATAGTGAAAAAGAAGACCACACAATGATCCTCTGATACACACAACACAGAAAGGTAGTAATAACATTAGACAAAACCACATATGGAGAATAGATATAGTCAACCACAAGGGGAATCACGGTCGGCATACCCTGTGGGCTTTGTGGATCACACGGTAGCTCACCAGAAGGGAATCAACGATCACTCTCGATTGGTCGGCATACCATGGGCACCGTAGATCACACGGTAGCTCACACAGAGAGGGAGGCTACTTGGGAGCTGGAGTTCGAGATGGCGAAGAGATACCCTTATTTGTTTTATGAATAGTAGTTGACGCAAATTTTGAGGACGAAATTCATAAAAAGGGTGAAAAGATGTAAAATCCGCCAAATTTTAGTGAATAAAAATTTCTGAATAATTTTTTCGCGCAATATAAGTGGATTAAAATCACAAGGGTAGAACATTCGATATTGTCAAGCAAAGTTATTCGAAAGTTTTAATTTGGAAACTGAAAATCTATTAAAATCATAAGAGTAGAACATTCAATATCTTTAGCTCAAATCTTGAACAAAAATGGTGGATTATGCACAAAACGTACTTTCAATTTCGAAGTCCGAAATTGTATCCAGCAGAGAATGACAACCAAATCAATAGCAACGATGACCACAATCCAAAGAAATAAAATCAGCAGCACTGTCACGACCCGAGAGGGGGCCGGACAGAAATACCAGGCTAAATGATCAACCTTGGGGAGGTCCACCGTCTAACCTAAGGCTGAGTGCGAAAGTTTTTGCAATGATCAAAGACTCCTCAATGTAACATGTATGATAAACGAGCAATAATAGAAAAACTAGAATAATAAAGATAGTTACAAACAGAAAAATGTAGCAATATCCAGATTATGTTCTTACATTTCACGAAATGCCGAAAAAATAGAAATAAGCACGACTCCTAATCGATTGGTGCCGAACCAGCTCACTTCTACTTCCTTCTTCCTTTACCTGTGGAGGAGGGGGAAGTCGTTGGGGTGAGTGACAAACTCAGTATGGAATGTTATACCTACCACTCATATTATAATGCATGCCAGTTATAATATCAATGAATGAGTATCAACTCTTAAAACCAATTCTATGTTATTAAATCTCTTCTCATTTTTAGATAGATCGATCGGGCTAATTTTGCCAGTTATAATATCAATGAATGAGTATCAACTCTTAAAACCAATTCTATGTTATTAAATCTCTTCTCATTTTTAGATAGATCGATCGGGCTAATTTTTAAAATAAAGTGTATACATACTACGCCCTCACTATCCATATCGTACTACATAGTCAAGTGTATAGTGAAAAAGAAGACCACACAATGATCCTCTGATACACACAACACAGAAAGGTAGCAATAACATTAGACAAAACAACATAAGGAGAATAGATATAGTCAACCACAAGGGAAATCACGGTCGGCATACCCTGTTGGCTTCGTGGATCACACGGTAGCTCACCAGAAGGGAATCAATGATCACTCTCGATTGGTTGGCATACCCTGGGCACCGTAGATCACACGGTAGCTCACACAGAGAGGGAGGCTACTTGGGAGCTGGAGTTCGAGATGGCGAAGAGATACCCTTATTTGTTTTATGAATAGTAGTTGAGGCAAATTTTGAGGACGAAATTCATAAAAAGGGTGAAAAGATGTAAAATCCGCCAAATTTTAGTGAATAAAAATTTCTGAATAATTTTTTCGCGCAATATAAGTGGATTAAAATCACAAGGGTAGAACATTCGATATTGTCAAGTAAAGTTATTCGAAAGTTTTAATTTGGAAACCGAAAATCTATTAAAATCACAAGGGTAGAACATTCAATATCTTTAGCTCAAATCTTGAACAAAAATGGTGGATTATGCACAAAACGTACTTTCAATTTTGAAGTCTGAAATTGTATCCAGCAGAGAATGACAACCAAATCAATAGCAACGATGACCACAATCCAAAGAAATAAAATCAACAGCACTGTCACGACCCGAGAGGGGGCCGGACTGAAACGCCAGGCTAAATGTTGAACCTCGGGGAGGTCTACCGTCTAACCTAAAGCTGAGTGCGAAAGTTTTTGCAATGATCAAAGACTCCTCAATGGAACAAATATGATAAACGATCAATAATAGAAAAACTAGAATAATAAAGATAGTTACAAACCGAAAAATGTAGCAATATCCAGATTATGTTCTTACATTTCACAAAATGCCGAAAAATAGAAATAAGCACGACTCCTAATCGATTGGTGTCGAACCAGCTCACTTCTACTTCCTTCTTCCTTTACCTGTGGAGGCGGGGGAAGTCGTTGGGGTGAGTGACAAACTCAGTATGGGATGTTATACCTACCACTTATGTTATAATGCATGCCAGTTATAATATCAATGAATGAGTATCAACTCTTAAAACCAAATCTATGTAATTAAATCTCTTCTCATTTTTAGATAGATCGATCGGGCTAATTTTTAAAATAAAGTGTATACATACTACGCCCTCACTATCCATACCGTACTACATAGTCAAGTGTAAAGTGAAAAAGAAGACCACACAAGGATCCTCTGATACATACAACATAGAAAGGTAGCAATAACATTAGACAAAACCACATAAGGAGAATAGATATAGTCAACCACCAGGGGAATCACGGTCGGCATACCCTGTGGGCTTTGTGGATCACACGGTAGGTCACCAGAAGGGAATCAACGATCACTCTCGATCGGTCAGCATACCCTGGGCATCGTAGATCACATGGTAGCTCACACAGAGAGGGAGGCTACTTGGGAGCTGGAGTCCGAGATGGCAGAGAGATACCCTTATTTGTTTTATGAATAGTAGTTGAGGCGAATTTTGAGGACGAAATTCATAAAAATAGTGAAAAGATGTAAAATTTGTCAAATTTTAGTGAATGAAAATTTTTGAATAATTTTTTCGCGCAATAAAAGTGAATTAAAATCACAAGGGTAGAACATTCGATATTGTCAAGTAAAGTTATTTGAAAGTTTTAATTTAGAAACCGAAAATCTATTAAATGAGTTAATAGGTTTGATATAAAATTTAAAGGAATTAAAATAGAATTTAAAAACATTAAAATAAAGGGAATAAAATAAAAGAAGAAAATAGGTTAAGGAACCTATTTTCATTCCGCCGAAGAAAAACAGAGAGAGAGAGGGAGACGGCTACGAAGAGGGAAATCGGTCGGTGGGATTCTGACCTCCGTTCGACGCAATCTTGGTGTCAAAATGTTCGTCTCGAAGCGTAGATCAGCAGCACCCTTTCTCTTGCACGCTGCTGAACCAGCGAACCTCCAGGAAAACCCACTCTAAATCGTCTTCCCGACGGCCCTACAACGAATCGTCTCATTGTGCCCTAAATCGCCCAGACGAAATCCTCTGTTTCTTGCCTTTCGATATAAACCTGCTGTAAATAAAACTTAAAACCGGTTCAGGTGATCAATTCGAACCGGACCATTAAAACACAGCTTATAAAATAAACCAAAAGTCAAACCATTTTTCACAAATTTCACCGGCAAAAAGAAACTAGCTTTAATGATAAAACTATAATAACAGTTCATGCATGTCTCTTCCTGTTTTATCTGAAAAAGATAACAATGACGAAGATGAAGCAAAGTTACAGAGAGTTGTTCTTTTATGGGGGATATTCTTTTTCAATCATGTCATTAATCGATGGTGAATATGCGCTCTCTTTCTTGTCACTGATAATAAGACGTTACACAGCAGCCTGAGAGTATTTGATTCTGCATGAAACATGTGTACATGCGTTGCCATAAAGCATGTTTTTGGGGCTAAATGATGACGATTTTCATTTGTCAAACAAAAAAAGACAAACTTTTTGCTGAAACCGTCATAACTTTTTTTTTTTTTTTAGAAAAAAAAGGCTTAAAACCACATGTCCGCAAGGAAGATGAGGCTTGTGTTGAGAAAAAGAGCCTTCAGTCCATGTGTTCATCTTGAAATTGAGCTCTGTTTTTTGTTTTGGAATTATCTACTTCAGTTGGGTTTGGAAAATCTTGATTTGGTGGGAAGAACAAGCAGGTGGAAGACGTGGGTCCTCCATTGTGACCAAGAACCATCTCATAATTATGTTTGAAAAGAAGAAAGAAGAAATTTCATCTTTCTTCATTTTCGGGGTCTCCTTCAGTTTCTTGCGATCACATTCCTTATAAGGAATGTGTCTCTTCTCAAGCCTCTATAAATAGAGGCTTGATAAAAGAGTGTTATTCATTCGAAGCAGCTTCTTCTGTGAGAGAAAAAGAAGTAAAGAGAAGAGAAAAACCTTATCTGAAATTAAAGAGAGAAATAGTGAGGATTATTTTGGAGGGAGAGAAAAGAAAGGTGTGAGACAAAAATAGATGTGGTTCTTTTGTGCACAGTGAGAATTCTAAGAGTGATGATTTCTTTTAGTGAATATTTTCTAGGATATTCGATATCTAGAAAAATATTGTAAATCCTATTTTTCATAATGAGATCTTTCTAGACTTGGTTCTCGTGATTTTTTCATGACTTGGGTTTCCACGTAAAATTCTTGGTGTTCATTTAGCCCTTATTTCTCTTACTTTTTGGCCGTTATAATCTTACGGCGTGAAAAAATATTCCTGGTATTTTTCAGATCGCTTCTGCTATCATTTCTCGTTCTCGCAAAATTTTATTTATTTTCCCAACAAGTGTTATCAGAGCAAGGTTGTAGTCTTTGTGCCATGTTTGAATCATGGAGAGTAACCCGATTCAGATGGTCACGTTGAACGGCTCCAACTATCATGTGTGGAAAGGGAATATGGAGGATATTCTTTATGTGAAAGACTATTATTTACCCATATTTGCTGGTTCGAAGCTGGCAGATAAATCTGACGTCGAATGGGAATTATGTCATCATTAAGTATGTGGTTACATTCGACAGTAGGTAAATGATAACGTCCTCAACCATGTCAGTGAGGAAAAGAACGCTCAAAGCTTGTGAAAAAATCTTGAGGAGTTGTACGCTTGGAAGACTGGTAACAACAAGCTATTTTTGATTAAGCAGCTTCTGGGGTTGAAGTACCAGAACAGAAAAGCTATGACCGATCACTTGAATACATTTCAAGAAATTATCAATTAGTTGGCTGGAATGAAAATCAAGTTTAATGAAGAAGTTCAAGGGTTGATGCTTCTTGGAACTTTGCCGGACTCGTGGAAGACATTCAGAATGTCGTTGTCTAACTCGGCCCCAGATGGTGTTTTGGCTATGGATGTAGTCAAAAGTAGTGTTCTGAACGAGAAAATGAGAAGAAAGTCAACGGGTACTTCCTCACAGTCAGATGTCCTAGTCACCAAAAATAGGGGAAGGAGTCAAAGCAAAGGTCCAGACAACAGAAATTGGAGTCAATGTAAGTCTAGAAAATACGTCAATGTTGAGTGTCATTATTGTGGCAAGAAGGGTCACATCAAGAGATTTTGTCGAAAGTTTTTTCGAAAAAGTCCAAATGCCAAGGGAAGCTAAATGAAGGCCGAAAAGGGTGACACGGGCGAGAAGGTAGCCATGGCCACCGAGGAGTTCTTTATTGTGTACGACCGAGACGTCGTTAATCTCGCCTCCCAAGATACAAGTTGGGTAATTGATAGTGGCACTTCAATACATGTTACTTCGCAGAGGGATTTCTTCAAGTCCTACACTTCTGGTGACTTTGGAAGTGTAAGAATGAGAAATGATGGCGTTGCAAAAGCCATTGGTATAAGAGACATATGCTTAGAAACCGACAATGGCAACACCTTGTTTTTTAGAGGTGTGAAGCACATTCCTGATATCTGCATGAATTTGATCTCGACCGGAAAGCTTCACAACGAAAGGTTTTGCAACATCTTTCGTGACGGAAAATGGAAGCTCGCCAAAGGCTCTTTAATTGTGGCGAGAGGAGAAAAATGCTCCTCTTTGTATGTAATGTATGCAAAGATCGCAGATTCTACAGTCCATACAGTGGACGATGAAAGTACTATAGAACTTTGGCACAACCGGCTTAGCCATATGAGCAGGAAGGGATTGATATTCTCACCAAGAAGAATTTACTCTCAGGTATTAAAAATGGCTCTCTAAAATAGTATGTTCACTGCTTGGCTGGTAAGCAGACTCGAGTAGGCCTTTAAAAGTGTTCCTCACTCTCGAAAATCGGGTATACTCAACATGGTGTACTCCGATGTAGGGGTGAGCATGGTCTGGTTCCAAGCCAGAATCGGACCAGACCAAAGGATTCAGAATTTTTTTTCCGAATCTCAGAACCGGACCAAAATTTTCGGTCCGATCCCGGTTTCTCCCACCAAATTTTTTTTTACAGTAAATTGTAATACAAAAAATTAAAAATAGATATTCTTGCAGAGAACTACAGGAAAATGAAGTTCTTCTCCATCATTTTGATCATTGTCCTCTGCCCCACCACCACAACAATGGGTCTACTCAATATTCCTACACCAACCGATCAAAGTTTTAATAAACTAGATAAAGAGAGAGAGATCCTTAACCTTTGGTTTTGGGTCAAATTCCACATCACACAGTAATCCCACCATTTGAAACCCACAAGAGGTCTTACCATCTCCACTCTCCAGTAGGTTTTGCATTAATATCTTTCTCGTCGTCTTCCTGCAATTTCTTATGATAAAAGTAAACTGCAATATCAAAAATTACAAGCAAGAATCTCTGCAGATTTTTGTTTCGAGGGATCAAATGAAATGTGGAGACAAACAAAACGAAAAAACAAACGAATTAGACGAAGAAAATTCATCAGAATCCAATCCGACAGGAATATTTAACTGTTTAGCCTGCCACCATCTTCATCGTCCAAGCTTTACACCACACCCACCTCCTACAAAACACGTCCTAACTCAGCAGATTGTGAATAAACAAGATTACGTTTCTTCTGGTTTAGGCGATATTTTTTTTTCCTTTAAATGACAAACAAAATACACAATCAATCAATCTATATTTTTATTTAATGTACTTTCTTTTTGTATTTTGAATTTTTGGCTCTCACTTGCTTTTGGTTGGTGAAGTGCAGTCCATACACAAGAGAGAGAGGCAAAGAAGAGATAATAAAAGGAAAAGACAAAAGAGTTATAGTCTTGAGTTAACGTTAACTCAATTTTCAAACAAAAAATAAGTATAAGTGTATAACAGTAGAGTTTGAAAAAGAAATTGAAAAAACTTGAAGGTTAGGGATTTGTAGAAGACTGAAACTCTGAGCCTTAAATGGCTATTGAATTAAAGTTTTGGTCTGGTCCTGGATTTCAGGAAATTTTGGTCCTGGACCGAGAACCAGACCATTTTCCACGGGAATTCTATTTTTAGGACCGAAATCGTGGTCTAGTCTGGTTCTCGATCCTCGGTCCGATCCTGCTCACCCCTACATTCTGATGTGTGTGGTCTGATGAAGACAAGAACACTTGGAGGTGTGTTGTACTCTGTGACCTTTATCGACGATCATTCAAGGAAGATTTGGGTGTATATGTTGAAGACAAAAGATCAAGTGATAGACGTCTTCAAACAGAGAAACAGGTGTGAAACTCAAGTGCATCTAGACAGATAATGAGGGTGAATATTGTGGTCTTTTTGATGAGTACTGCAGAGAGTAGGGTATTCGGCATCAAAAGACACCTCCGAAGACTCCTCAGTTGAACGGTTTAGCTAAGAGATTGAACAGGACACTTTTTGTGAGAATGAGATGTTTGCTCTCGCAGTCACAGTTGCCAAGATCCTTATAAGGTGAAGCCTTAAGTACAGTGGTTCACATTTTGAATGTCATGCCAAGTGTTCCACTAAACTTCGAAGTTCCAGACAAGATGTGGTCAAGAAAAGAAGTTTCTTACAATCATCTGCGCATTTTTGGGT
Source organism: Begonia masoniana (assembly GCA_022432975.1). Lineage (NCBI taxonomy): Eukaryota > Viridiplantae > Streptophyta > Magnoliopsida > Cucurbitales > Begoniaceae > Begonia > Begonia masoniana. Next base: position 24,384,953 of record CM039511.1, read on the forward strand.
GCAAGGCCTTGGTTCATATTCCGAAAGACGAGCGGTCGAAACTAGATGTGAAGACGAGGCTGTGTGTGTTCATCGGTTATGGTCTTGATGAGTTTGGCTATAGGTTCTACAATCCGGTGCAGTAAAAGCAAATCAGAAGCTAAGATGCATTGTTCGTAGAAAAACCAAGGCATCAAAGACATCGATAAGGCAGAAATGGTAGAGAGGTGCAGTGATGATCTGATCGATTTGGATCTGATTTCTACATCTGCAAGGCATTCCGATAAAGGGGGAGCGGAACCAGAACATAATACCAGTCCCGCAAATGGCGAAGTCCCCACAACTGACAATGTTGAACCAACTGAACAATGTGAAGAAGAGGTTCAAGAGTTGCCAGATGAACCTCATTTGAGAAGATCTATTAGAAAACGGCGTCCTTCGACGAGATACACTTCAGATGAGTATGTGATGCTCATAGATGCCAGAGAGCCAGAAACTTACCAAGAGGCAACTTCCGTTGATCAGAAGAAAGAGTGGCTGGAAGCCATGGAAGAGGAAATGCAATCTCTTCACGAGAACTACACTTATGACTTGGTAAAGCTACCACAAGGAAAGAAAGCTCTCAATAATAGATGGCTCTACAAGTTGAAGACCGAAAATACAAGCTCACAGCCAAGGTACAAGGCTCGGTTAGTTATGAAGGGGTACAGTCAGAAGAAAGGAATCGACTTTGAAGAAATATTCTCACCGGTGGTGAAGATGTCCTCGATCCGAGTTGCTCTTTGTTTAGCAACACGCTTGAACTTGGAGATCAAGCAACTTGATGTGAAAACTGCATTTTTTCATGGTAACTTGGAGGAAGAAATTTACATGCAGTAGCCCAAGGGATTTAAAGTCAAAGGGAAAGAACAACTTGTGTGTAAGTTGAAGAAGAGCTTGTATGGCCTCAAACAAGCTCCACGCCAGTGGTACAAGAAGTTTTAATCTTTCATGGTGAGTCACGAGTACAGCCGGACATCGTCGGATCATTGTGTGTTCAACAAGAGGTATTCTGATGATGACTTCATTATTCTCCTCTTGTATATTGACGATATGATGATCATAGGCCGTGACACTAGCAAGATTGCTAAGTTGAAAAGAGAGTTGAGCAAGTCTTTTGCTATGAAAGACTTGGGTGCTGTAACGCCCCCGAACCCACCCTGGCTCGGAGCGCTACTTTGCTAACAAATCCCACATTAAAACATAATTTAAAATAAGTCTAAACTCGTTAATTTCCCTTAATCCTAACCGCTAAGCACCACGGCATCTTTCCCAAAAATATTGGCAAAGTAACGCCTGAAAATGGCGCCTCCAAAATGCTAAGTACCTGCACACCGTCCAATCTCAACCAGATCCAGAATACCTATACTCAACTATCCAGCATACGAAATCTCCAAAGAGCAGTAAAGAGGTAAACTAAAATACTAACATCCCTAAGTGAAGAAAATACGCAATATAGGGCGACACATCACCCTTAACTATGACAATATACAACACTCCCATAACAGTATTTCCATAAACAAAATCTACAATAAACTAGCAAATACAAAGCCCCACAAACTACCAAAATAGAAAACCCCACATTCCTTGAAGACCATGGTCGAGGCGCCCCGACAACTGCCTGCACTGGCATGCTCCGTAAATCAACGACTGCGTCCCAATCCTAGCTTTCTTCGTAACTCTAACCTGTACTCCTATCGTCACCCACACCACAGAACACACACACACGTAAGCTTACGCTTAGCAAGTAGGGGATAACAAATATAAACAAGCACAATGCATACACAACCCTAACACAACAACGCAACACCACTCAACATGACAATGCACCCCAACACTAACAAAGGTATCATACCAAACAATGCAACACAACACCCCACTGCAACTCAACAACCCGACTCGACACCACACGACAACACGACCAAACAATGCTAGTTGCTCGCACCCGAAAGGATGCCTTACACATTGCCTGCACCGAAGTGCCTTACACATTGGCCGCACCGAAGTGCCTTACACATTGCCTGCACCGAAGTGCCTTACACATTGCCTGCACCGAAGTGCCTTACACATTGGCCGCACCGAAGTGCCTTACACATTGCCCGCAATGAAGTGCCTTACACATTGCCCGCAATGAAGTGCCTTACACATTGCCCGCAATGAAGTGCCTTACACATTGCCCGCAATGAAGTGCCTTACACATTGCCCGCAATGAAGTGCCTTACACATTGCCCGCAATGAAGTGCCTTACACATTGCCCGCAATGAAGTGCCTTACACATTGCCCGCAATGAAGTGCCTTACACATTGCCCGCAATGAAGTGCCTTACACATTGCCCGCAATGAAGTGCCTTACACATTGCCCGCAATGAAGTGCCTTACACATTGCCCGCAATGAAGTGCCTTACACATTGCCCGCAATGAAGTGCCTTACACATTGCCCGCAATGAAGTGCCTTACACATTGGCCGCACCGAAGTGCCTTACACATTGCCCGCAATGAAGTGCCTTACACATTGCCCGCAATGAAGTGCCTTACACATTGCCCGCAATGAAGTGCCTTACACATTGCCCGCAATGAAGTGCCTTACACATTGCCCGCAATGAAGTGCCTTACACATTGCCCGCAATGAAGTGCCTTACACATTGCCCGCAATGAAGTGCCTTACACATTGCCCGCAATGAAGTGCCTTACACATTGCCCGCAATGAAGTGCCTTACACATTGCCCGCAATGAAGTGCCTTACACATTGCCCGCAATGAAGTGCCTTACACATTGCCCGCAATGAAGTGCCTTACACATTGCCCGCAATGAAGTGCCTTACACATTGCCCGCAATGAAGTGCCTTACACATTGCCCGCAATGAAGTGCCTTACACATTGCCCGCAATGAAGTGCCTTACACATTGCCCGCAATGAAGTGCCTTACACATTGCCCGCAATGAAGTGCCTTACACATTGCCCGCAATGAAGTGCCTTACACATTGCCCGCAATGAAGTGCCTTACACATTGCCCGCAATGAAGTGCCTTACACATTGCCCGCAATGAAGTGCCTTACACATTGCCCGCAATGAAGTGCCTTACACATTGCCCGCAATGAAGTGCCTTACACATTGCCCGCAATGAAGTGCCTTACACATTGCCCGCAATGAAGTGCCTTACACATTGCCCGCAATGAAGTGCCTTACACATTGCCCGCAATGAAGTGCCTTACACATTGCCCGCAATGAAGTGCCTTACACATTGCCCGCAATGAAGTGCCTTACACATTGCCCGCAATGAAGTGCCTTACACATTGCCCGCAATGAAGTGCCTTACACATTGCCCGCAATGAAGTGCCTTACACATTGCCCGCAATGAAGTGCCTTACACATTGCCCGCAATGAAGTGCCTTACACATTGCCCGCAATGAAGTGCCTTACACATTGCCCGCAATGAAGTGCCTTACACATTGCCCGCAATGAAGTGCCTTACACATTGCCCGCAATGAAGTGCCTTACACATTGCCCGCAATGAAGTGCCTTACACATTGCCCGCAATGAAGTGCCTTACACATTGCCCGCAATGAAGTGCCTTACACATTGCCCGCAATGAAGTGCCTTACACATTGCCCGCAATGAAGTGCCTTACACATTGCCCGCAATGAAGTGCCTTACACATTGCCCGCAATGAAGTGCCTTACACATTGCCCGCAATGAAGTGCCTTACACATTGCCCGCAATGAAGTGCCTTACACATTGCCCGCAATGAAGTGCCTTACACATTGCCCGCAAACCAATTGCACACCACAAACCATCGAACTTAACAACAAAACCCAGCGTACATCTCTTCGAGACACAAAGCGTACATCTCTTACGAGACACCCAGCGTACATCTCTACGAGACACCCAGCGTACATCTCTTACGAGACACAAGCGTACATCTCTACGAGACACAAAGCGTACATCTCTTACGAGACACCCAGCGTACATCTCTTACGAGACACCCAGCGTACATCTCTTACGAGACACAAAGCGTACATCTCTTACGAGACACAAGCGTACATCTCTACGAGACACAAAGCGTACATCTCTTACGAGACACCCAGCGTACATCTCTTACGAGACACAAAGCGTACATCTCTTACGAGACACAAAGCGTACATCTCTTACGAGACACAAAGCGTACATCTCTTACGAGACACCCAGCGTACATCTCTACGAGACACAAAGCGTACATCTCTTACGAGACACAAGCGTACATCTCTTACGAGACACAAAGCGTACATCTCTTACGAGACACAAAGCGTACATCTCTTACGAGACACCCAGCGTACATCTCTTACGAGACACAAAGCGTACATCTCTTACGAGACACCCAGCGTACATCTCTTACGAGACACAAGCGTACATCTCTTACGAGACACCCAGCGTACATCTCTTACGAGACACAAAGCGTACTCTCTTACGAGACACAAAGCGTACATCTCTACGAGACACAAAGCGTACATCTCTACGAGACACAAAGCGTACATCTCTTACGAGACACCCAGCGTACATCTCTACGAGACACAAAGCGTACATCTCTTACGAGACACAAGCGTACATCTCTTACGAGACACAAGCGTACATCTCTACGAGACACAAAGCGTACATCTCTACGAGACACAAAGCGTACATCTCTTACGAGACACAAGCGTACATCTCTACGAGACACAAAGCGTACATCTCTACGAGACACAAAGCGTACATCTCTACGAGACACAAAGCGTACATCTCTACGAGACACAAAGCGTACATCTCTACGAGACACAAAGCGTACATCTCTTACGAGACACCCAGCGTACATCTCTACGAGACACAAAGCGTACATCTCTTACGAGACACCCAGCGTACATCTCTACGAGACACAAAGCGTACATCTCTACGAGACACAAAGCGTACTCTCTTACGAGACACAAGCGTACATCTCTTACGAGACACAAAGCGTACATCTCTTACGAGACACCCAGCGTACATCTCTACGAGACACAAAGCGTACATCTCTACGAGACACAAAGCGTACATCTCTTACGAGACACAAGCGTACATCTCTACGAGACACAAAGCGTACATCTCTACGAGACACAAAGCGTACATCTCTACGAGACACAAAGCGTACATCTCTACGAGACACAAAGCGTACATCTCTACGAGACACAAAGCGTACATCTCTTACGAGACACCCAGCGTACATCTCTTACGAGACACAAGCGTACATCTCTTACGAGACACAAGCGTACATCTCTTACGAGACACCCAGCGTACATCTCTACGAGACACAAAGCGTACTCTCTTACGAGACACAAGCGTACATCTCTACGAGACACAAAGCGTACATCTCTTACGAGACACCCAGCGTACATCTCTTACGAGACACCCAGCGTACATCTCTACGAGACACAAAGCGTACATCTCTTACGAGACACAAGCGTACATCTCTTACGAGACACAAGCGTACATCTCTTACGAGACACCCAGCGTACATCTCTTACGAGACACAAAGCGTACATCTCTTACGAGACACCCAGCGTACATCTCTTACGAGACACAAGCGTACATCTCTACGAGACACAAAGCGTACATCTCTTACGAGACACAAGCGTACATCTCTACGAGACACAAAGCGTACTCTCTTACGAGACACAAGCGTACATCTCTTACGAGACACAAGCGTACATCTCTTACGAGACACAAAGCGTACATCTCTTACGAGACACCCAGCGTACATCTCTACGAGACACAAAGCGTACATCTCTTACGAGACACAAAGCGTACATCTCTACGAGACACAAAGCGTACATCTCTACGAGACACAAAGCGTACATCTCTTACGAGACACCCAGCGTACATCTCTACGAGACACAAAGCGTACATCTCTTACGAGACACAAAGCGTACATCTCTACGAGACACAAAGCGTACATCTCTACGAGACACAAAGCGTACATCTCTACGAGACACAAAGCGTACATCTCTTACGAGACACCCAGCGTACATCTCTTACGAGACACAAAGCGTACATCTCTTACGAGACACAAGCGTACATCTCTTACGAGACACCCAGCGTACATCTCTTACGAGACACAAAGCGTACTCTCTTACGAGACACAAGCGTACATCTCTACGAGACACAAGCGTACATCTCTACGAGACACAAAGCGTACATCTCTTACGAGACACAAGCGTACATCTCTTACGAGACACAAGCGTACATCTCTTACGAGACACAAGCGTACATCTCTACGAGACACAAAGCGTACATCTCTTACGAGACACAAGCGTACATCTCTTACCTGTCCACCTACGGCTCGACCTACGACAAATATGCAAACTTCATTAAATCAAGCCTACATTCACCAATTATTCTCAAACTACTATTTCTAGCATAACCCAACTAAAACCTAACTAAACGGGCCACTAATTTGGGTTCGGTAAAAACCGACCCGAAACTTTAAATGCGCGTAACTTTTGCGTCGGTTATCAGAATCGAACGATTCCAGCGGCCACGCACTCCTCTCATGACCTAGTTTAATCTGCCAAAATGAATTTTAAAACGAATAACCTAGCTAGGTCAAAACTGGCAAAACCCGAACTGCCCTTTAACCGAAAAATCCTCTTTTTCGATTTTTCATCAATTCTCCTCCGATTCTTCACCAATTAATTCTCCTCATACCTAATTAACATAATCTAACCAAAATTCCGAGCTACATACCACAAAACTCGAATTGCCCAAATCGGCTTACTGGTTTTTTGCCCAAATTGGGCTCCTTACAGCTCGGCGACCATTGCTGGTCCAAGGGTTTGCAAACCCATGCCGAGAACACCTAAAATCGGTCGGTGATCGGAGCTCAAACTCGCTCCTCACCCTCGGCCACGAACAGAACCGAAATAGGGGAAGAGAACGACTTACCGTTCAGTTCTGTGCACGACGACGGCCGGAACTGGCAGCCTAGGAGTCACCGACGTCGTCTGGCAGAAAATCGTCGGGAATCGTCGGCGATCGCCGTTCCTCCCTTCCCTCTCCCCTGTTCTTCTCTCGGCGTCGGGCACTCGACGAACAACAGAATGGCGAAGCCATTCTGTTGTTTTTTGTTTTTATTAATAATAATAATAATAATAAATTATAATAATAAAACTAAACTATTTCTTTAATTTAAACTAGCTAATTACCGTTTTACCCTCCCGTACATTCAACCATAACGTAACGAACCCTCGATAAATCTCTCACCTCACCCTCGTTCTAACTCCTCCATCGAAACTCCCGAGCATAACTACTTAACCCAAGAACTAACATAACGTAAATGAATCAAATCTAATTCTTAAATTAATTAAACAACCTATTTTATTGTTCTTTTATTTTCTCTCTAATTTAAAAACATCCCGGGTGTTACAATCCACCCTCCTTATAAAAATTTTGTCCTCAAAATTTGTGGCCTTGTTATTTCTTGATTTACTCACTCCACTCAAACTCTATATTCAAGCCTTTGGGTTACTGGGTCGCCCTGCTAAAGCTCAACTACGCTACGGTCTTACACATCTATCAGGTGCTCATAACGATCATTCATTCATTTCCCTAACTATGCCCTCCACTCCTCTCATACGTCATTAGACTCTAACTTGAGTACTCATGACTTAGACTATAGACCATTCAATTTCTCCAATTTAGTTAACAACTCAAGCTTTTCCTCAAATTTAGTTTATCTAATTCGTTATTTTCTATTTTCGTGTCTATCACACAAGTACATCAAGCCCTCAATACATCCTCCATTTCAATTCCTTTTCTACTCTACCCACTCCTTTCTAATTTATCACTCTCATTTCTTATACCAACTTACCTCGAGAAATCACGATAGTTCATTTATCACCTTAACACTATTCATATATTTCAAGTTTTCACTCCAAGTATTTCAAGCTCTCAATACTTAAATTTATTAACTAAAATCTATTATAAATTCTCAAAATTATAATCACTAAACTCAATTTAATTCTTTCAAACTTTTACAATTTAATTCTCAATATCCTCTACTAATACTCGAGTTCATATTCACATCTTACGCTTAAATTCGCCAACTCCTAAGCTTATCAACTCTTTACGACATCAGCAGTTTCGACTTCGTTACATACGAGTCGAACCCTCGAAACTTTCTAACTTAAACTTTATCCATAAGGCATGCTAAAGTTCTTTGACGAATTCTCATTATTCTCATTCAACAACTTTTATATCTGTTTAGATTGTATTCCACTCAACACGTATGATCTAAATCTCAAATCTTTCTATCTAATACTAGTGCTATTTTCTTTCCAAGGCTTTCTACCTTTATACACACACTTAATTTTCCTCCACCTTTAAACAAATATTTAATTTCACTCAGGATTCTCACCAAAGTTTAATAACCAAATCTACTCCATTTTGCCCTTCCAACTCGCCTAGTCTCCTACCCGTTACATTTCTACAATGGTACTCACTCATTCTAATTATACCTCTTAACACTCAATAGTCTTTTCCATTGTTAACCTCACTTAATTTGACAATCAATCAAACTTATAACTTCCTCTCATTTAGACTAGGCTCCCCTTTAGGTTTTTCTTGCATAAAGTTCATTAAAATTTTCTCCTTAACAATTTACTCAAGCTAGGCACTCAAATACAATTTATATTTATATAATTCTAATCTTCTATGACGGGCTACCAAATCCCTCAAGATTCCCCAAATTTTAATCTGAATTTCGTTTCACCTCACAAATATACTTCAATCCTCTAACATCTCATATTTGTCAGTTTCCTATCCTATCTCTAAGTAAATCCCTATACTTCCATCCTTGGTCCTACTAAATTACTCAGTTCATACCCTCAATCATTCACTTAAACTAAACCCTTGAATACAATTTATATCTATATACTTTTATTGTACGTAACTCTAAATATCTCACCTTGCTATCTCATCTTATCCACATAATGTACTAAGGGTCTCTCAATGGTTTAGGACATCTATCTTTTCTCACATAAGATGTAACTCTTAAAGGGAAACCCATCCTAACGTTCTCTAATCTCTCTATCCTCAATCCTACTTGTATCTATTCTACGGATGTTACCTTGTCTGTTTCGCTTTTCAAAAAAATTCCTAACTATTCAAACTATAGGTTTACTGCGTCTATAAGTTAGCTAATGGAATCCACCGAAGTTGTCATGGTACATTCGAGATTTTTGTTCTAAGCCTGAACAAGATTAAACAATCTAAACTCAGCTCTAAACAACTAAAAGAAAAGAATTACTTACAGTCGGTGAAGCACATTGCATGGCGGCTGGCATTGTCGGGTAATCCTTTGAACGATTCGACCATTTATGCTCTGATACCATCTTGTAACGCCCCCGAACCCACCCTGGCTCGGAGCGCTACTTTGCTAACAAATCCCACATTAAAACATAATTTAAAATAAGCCTAAACTCGTTAATTTCCCTTAATCCTAACCGCTAAGCACCACGGCATCTTTCCAAAAATATTGGCAAAGTAACGCCTGAAAATGGCGCCTCCAAAATGCTAAGTACCTGCACACCGTCCAATCTCAACCAGATCCAGAATACCTATACTCAACTATCCAGCATACGAAATCTCCAAAGAGCAGTAAAGAGGTAAACTAAAATACTAACATCCCTAAGTGAAGAAAATACGCAATATAGGGCAACACATCACCCTTAACTATGACAATATACAACACTCCCATAACAGTATTTCCATAAACAAAATCTACAATAAACTAGCAAATACAAAGCCCCACAAACTACCAAAATAGAAAACCCCACATTCCCCGAAGACCATGGTCGAGGCGCCCCGACAACTGCCTGCACCGGCATGCTCCGTAAATCAACGACTGCGTCCCAATCCTAGCTTTCTTCGTAACTCTAACCTCTACTCCTGTAACACCCGGGTTTTTTTTCGGGTTTCCGCTCCAATGGTATTTTCATAAATAAGTAAATTAAAGTCTTTTCTCGAATGGGAAGTTTCATTAGAACCCTAGGAATTTATGAGGATTTTTAGAGAGATAAGCAAATTTTTAGAAATCCAATCGATAGTGTAACGCCGAGTTACGGTTTTCCGCCTATAGTGTTTTAAGTCGTAAAAATAGTAAATTAAGTCTGTTTTACAAACGGAGAGTTTCGTTAGAACCCTAAAAATAAGTTGGAATATTTGGTGGAAAAAGAGAGTTTCGGAGAAACCAAATTGATAGACGAAATAACGAATTAAGCAAAGAATTGAACAAAGGGCAAGATGGTAATTTGTTAAGTTAAATTTTATAAAAACAAAACACCCCCCCCCCTTCCATTCCATTTTCCAGATCGTGAAATCCCCTCCCTTAGGCGATTTCTTCTCCTCCTCCATCGTTCCTTCAAAGATCGATCAACGCCTCCCCCTCCGGCGTTTTCTCTTCCGGTTTTCCTTCTCCAATCGACGTTCTAGGTAAGCTCCGACCTTTAAGCAAGTTTTGTTTAGTTTTTAACGACGGATTTTCGGTTAGGGTTCGTTGTTTAAAATAGAGATTTTCGACTTTGTTGTAGATCGATAATGTTATCGTGTTTGTGGTTGTTATTGGAGCCTTTGAGATGGGTTTTGATTGTTAGGATGAAAGATTTATGAGTTGGAGGGTTTGTGGAGGAATTAGAGTTAATTTTGGGTTGTTGGAGTTGAAGGAAAAGCCATTAATGGAGTTTTGTTGATGGTGAGCACAACATGTTCGATGAAATGCCCGAATGGAGAAAATTGAAGTTTTAAGGAAAATAGTCTTAGTTAGGAGCTTAGTTTGAGTTTGGAATTTGTTGATTTAGGATCGGTTTTAATGCCCTTAATTGTGAAATGCTTTAGGTGGAGACGACTTTTGGATGGTGCTCGGCTAGCTACGGACGTCAGGTAAGTGGGTGCTAGGTTTTCGGCCCTTAAGGCCCTACATCGTGTCAACGTTAGGCTTTCATATTTTGATGATGATTTTCTGATTGTGGGGTTTACTGAGTCGGGTAGCCTAGGATGTTAGTTATTAGTTGTTTGTGAAGTTCGTTAAGAATAATGTATGTCCATGTACATTGTGAATTGTTTGATGATATGTTATACGTAGATTCCTCATGCATCATGTTTTCTCAAATGTAATATGAAACGTCTCATGTATGATGTATGTAAAAGAAAAGTAACGATTAAGTGTGGGTGGGACTGTATGGCCATAACAACAAAACCAATGTCACTTCCACGCGATGGACTATGAATACGGCCGAAAGGACTATGTACACGCACTTGGCCTACACTCTCTGACAAGATCCCCACCTTAATCTATGTTATCGAAAATGAAAAAGAATAAGAACAAGTAAATGAACATGTTTTATGAAAAGTCATGCATTCATGCATACGTCATTTATAGTGCATTCCCTTTCATATACGATTGTGAGTCGTTTATTTGGGTGATATTTCAATTAAGGAGGGATTAGTGTTGAAGGGTTGGTTGGAAGTATGTTTAGAGGTAAGATGTTGTGGAGGTTGTTGTGTTTAAAGGTGGGGTGCAGGGCGTAGAAGGAAGAAAAGAAGAAAGAAATAAGGAAGGGGGAAGTCGCCGCTCTCTGGAGAAATCCAGAGAGGGTGGCGACTGATCGCCACAAATTGTGGCGATCAGTCGTCACAGGCTATTTTGCAACAGGCGACTGGTCGCCTGTTGCAAATCGCCGAGGGTGATCAGTCGCCACCTTTATTGGAGACTGATCGTTGTGGCATGATGTATTTTATTTGTTTATATTAATTAATTAATAGTTTAATTGATTTAATTGTTTTAAGTTTTAATTTTTTTAGTATTTGCTTTAAACGATTTACTAAACGAATTTTGATTTCAATTCTGCTTTCGATTTCAATTGGGATTTAGTCTTAAGTACAGTTAGAGTTAAAAGTTAAAAAAAAAAAAAGATACTAAGGGTACGGATAAGGGTCGTGACAATTATGGTATCAGAGAGACGGAGTTTTAAAAGCGACTTCTGTGAAGTGCCTGCCAAAAACATATCGCCGCATGAGGACCCTCCATCGACTGTAAGTATTTAAGTTTAAGTCTGATTTATAGATGTTTATATTGTTTTGTCTTGTGTTTGTATTGTGTCTCAGAACAAGAAATGCCGAGAGCACCTAGGCAATTCCGAGTGGATCCCATTAGCCAGCTTACAGATATGGTGCGAATTGTTGAGCTAGAGGAGAAGCAGCTACCAGTTAAGGGCATAAAAAGAGTTGGTGAGGATTTAATTAGCGTGGTAAGTAAGAAACGTGCACGAAGGCTTGTGCAGTTCCCTCAATGCCAAACGTGTAAGAAGTGCCACGGTGGGGTGTGCAAGGAAGGTTCTGGACGATGCTTTGCGTGTAACGAATTAGGTCATCTCTCTAGGAACTGTCCAATGAGGTTTTTCCGAGAGGTGCAACCGCAACAAAAACAGGATTAGCAACTACAACGACGGGGCGCTACGAGGCCCAACGATGCACCGTTTATACAAGACAGAAGTAAACGGCCACAAGGGGCTCAACAAGCTCCTCGATGCCCTATATGTCTGAAGAATCACTTCAGGGAGTGCAAGTTGCATTCTGGTCGATGTTTTCGGTGCGACAAGGTGGGGCACAAGGCCAGAGATTGTCTAGGACCGAATAAGATACCGCCGTGTTGTCCTTGAGGATGTCTACCTTGATCGAAGAAGAGGGAATCGCTCAACCATCGGTTATTCCAGGTATATTCATATAGTGGCGATTAATAAGATAAGGAGCGTTAGAGTAGAAGTGTAATTAGAGTAGGGGTTTAAAACGTAACTTTCGTATATTGGATAGAAGGAGGATAGTGAATGGAGAAAATTACGCATTGAGACGAATGACCTGGGATAGTTGTACGAGTGTATACATACTTAGAGTTTATTACCATTGGAGGGATACAACTTAAGAGATATAACGGTTGAATAGACATAAACTGGACTTTATTTGACGAACCTCATAAGTATTTAAATGAAGGTAGTAACCAAAAGTCTAGCTTAGGTGAATTGTCAAATATGAGCATTTGACTTAGTAAATATCAGTGAAGAGAATAAAGATATTTAGGCGAAGTTGGTAGATTAACAAATTTGGAGACGTTAGAAAGTAGGGAATTTTATGTAAGGCGGTACTTAAGTTACAAGAATTGGACGTATGCTAGGAGATATATACCACTTTAGAAGGTTAGTCGATAAAAAGAGGGATTTGTTTCTCTTTTTGATGTGTGAGGTTTACAACCAACGCGATAGGGGAGAAAACTTAGTTAAGCTAAGAGCGATCTGTAAGTAATAGACGCGTCAAGTCATGAGTACGTGTTATTCAGAAAGTATGGAGCAAGTAGATGAGAGTTAGAGTCAATTTAGGAATTCAGATGTGTCAGTTAATTTGAGAGGCATTTAACACTCTAAAGTAAAGGTCATGATATGAGGTATAGTGCAATGTTAGGCGGAATAGTGGTTCGACAGAGTGAGTACCAATTAGGGAAGGTAACGAGTAGTTGATTTCGAACTTTTGGTTTAGAAATATAAGAGATAAGTAGTAAGTCTAAAGTTGATGCGGTTCGAGTTAAACACCGTAACCTGTGACTTACCTCCAAGATGGAGGTAAGAACTTTAGTGTTTAAAGGACCTTTCCGGATTTTGGGGAAAAGAATTGACTGGAGAGTTTAGATGGCGGCCAATTAAGTGGAACCCGAAGTGCGTATGAGTGATCGAACGATAGAGCGTAAAACTGAAAAAGTTTAGAACCTTGTGGATGTAGAAATAGTCATTACTCAATAGGTGGTTAAAGCCATTGATCAGTCAAAAAAAAAAAATTAGCGCATAGGCAGTAATTGAGGAAATCTGGAGAATGAGATCAAGTTAGGTGAGTTAGAAAGCTTGGCCTATGAGGGATTAAGTGAAGGCCGATTCATGTGAGAATTTAAGGAAGTGAACTTGATCACTTTATTATTTGCATGGAGACTTGAGAATCGATAGGGCTTGTGGTATGAGCCATGACATGCTTAGTTCCATTAAAGGTAATGGATGCTTCTAAGTTTTAGGAAAAATAGAAGGACAAGATTTGGGAATTTTAGAAGATTATGATTAAGATTGTAAATCTATTTACAACAAGTTTGCTAACAAGAAAATTGTTAGATAAATCATTGTGAAGAAGCTAAGGAAAATATTGAGAACCTAACTAGAAGGAAAGAAAGATAGTAGACTAGTTAGTAACTTTGAGGAAGTCCTTGTGGAATATTAAGAATAAGTGTAGGACTTTGTAAATTAAATAAAGGGTTTAGATATGAAGTTAAGCTTGAATGCGAAGTTTTGCGAATCAAGGGATTAGAGAGTTATCAAGTACATTAGGAATAAGATTAAATTAGGAATTTCAAGGCTCGACCCGTTTGTATTGAAGTCAAAGCCAAAGATTTTGTAAATAGCCAAGGTTAAAGTAAATAAACTTAAGTAAGTGAATAAGATCGCAACTTAAGGAAAATAAGGACTATGTGATGTAAGATAAAATGGCCGGTTAGGTAGGTCTTTGGGCTTCGAATAGTGTCATGGAGATAAGTGAGAAAACTAACTAGATTAAAGGGAAGGTTGAGTTATGAGTCAAGTAGTGAAGGTTATGAAATTAGGAGCATATTGGATGAAAGGAAGAGAGGTTTGCACGAAGACTGTGCAAGTGAGCCCAGAAGTGAAGTTAGAACAGGAGGTATTGGGGATGTTCCGACTCGTAAGTTACGTCGATTCGTTTGTATACCCTTTAAGGTTGGGAGAATAATTTAAAGAATTAGTTTAAACTTAAGAATTTGTCAGTGATTGACGAAGACTGAGGTAAAAGTTGGACAAGAACAAGCGTAGTGAACATATATAGAAACTTAGAGGATACCGTGAAAGCGTCAAGGGGTAGATTTAATCAATTAAAGCCCTGTGTATAAGAATAGCATTAGAGTGACTAAGGAAGTGTAGTGATTGCCCAAGGTACGTAATTATAGGAGATAAGAGTGCTAAATAGGAAATGAGATAGTGGAGTAAAGAGAGTTCGAAATGGAGGGTTCGGATGAGAAATCTACGTATCAGGTCCTTAGTGTCATATAATTGAAGAAGCTTTGAGGAGTTAGAAATCGAATGAACTTAGCTCAAAGTTAAGTTAGAGGAAATTCGAAGTTCTAGATGATGAAGGGTAAGTCGAAGTCGATAAATGTATGAGCGACTGAGCTAAGAAGTGCGTAGTAAGAAAGATTTAAAACTTTGGAGATATAAGGAGCTATCGAAACCCGAAGGGTGAGTAAGACTATAGGAGTGTCGAGGTTAGTATTACGAGCGTTGTACGTGAATAATGTGAGGGTGAGTAATTAGAAGTTTAACCAAGCAATAATTTTGGGGGACAAAATTCCAATTAAGGAGGGAAGGATGTAACACCCGGGTTTTTTTTCGGGTTTCCGCTCCAAGGGTATTTTCATAAATAAGTAAATTAAAGTCTTTTCTCGAATGGGAAGTTTCATTAGAACCCTAGGAATTTATGAGGATTTTTAGAGAGATAAGCAAATTTTTAGAAATCCAATCGATAGTGTAACGCCGAGTTACGGTTTTCCGCCTATAGTGTTTTAAGTCGTAAAAATAGTAAATTAAGTCCGTTTTACGAACGGAGAGTTTCGTTAGAACCCTAGAAATAAGTTGGAATATTTGGCGGAATAAGAGAGTTTCGGAGAAACCAAATTGATAGACGAAATAACGAATTAAGCAAAGAATTGAACAAAGGGCAAGATGGTAATTTGTTAAGTTAAATTTTATAAAAACAAAACAACCCCCCCCCCCCCCCCCTTCCATTCCATTTTCCAGATCGTGAAATCCCCTCCCTTAGGCGATTTCTTCTCCTCCTCCATCGTTTCTTCAAAGATCGATCAACGCCTCCCCCTCCGGCGTTTTCTCTTCCGGTTTTCCTTCTCCAATCGACGTTCTAGGTAAGCTCCAACCTTTAAGCAAGTTTTGTTTAGTTTTTAACGACGGATTTTCGGTTAGGGTTCGTTGTTTAAAATAAAGATTTTTGACTTTGTTGTAGATCGATAATGTTATTGTGTTTGTGGTTGTTATTGGAGCCTTTGAGATGAGTTTTGATTGTTAGGATGAAAAATTTATGAGTTGGAGGGTTTGTGGAGGAATTAGAGTTAATTTTGGGTTGTTGGAGTTGAAGGAAAAGCCATTAATGGAGTTTTGTTGATGGTGAGCACAACATGTTCGATGAAATGCCCGAATGGAGAAAATTGAAGTTTTAAGGAAAATAGTCTTAGTTAGGAGCTTAGTTTGAGTTTGGAATTTGTTGATTTAGGATCGGTTTTAATGCCCTTAATTGTGAAATGCTTTAGGTGGAGACGACTTTTGGACGGTGCTCGGCTAGCTACGGACGTCAGGTAAGTGGGTGCTAGGTTTTTGGCCCTTAAGGCCCTACATCGTGTCAACGTTAGGCTTTCGTATTTTGATGATGATTTTCTGATTGTGGGGTTTACTGAGTCGGGTAGCATAGGATGTTAGTTATTAGTTGTTTGTGAAGTTCGTTAAGAATAATGTATGTCCATGTACATTGTAAATTGTTTGATGATATGTTCTGATGATATGTTATACCTAGATTCCTCATGCATCATGTTTTCTCAAATGTCATATGAAACGTCTCATGTATGATGTATGTAAAAGAAAAGTAATGATTAAGTGTGGGTGGGACTGCATGGCCATAACAACAAAACCAATGTCACTTCCACGCGATGGACTATGAATACGGCCAAAAGGACTATGTACACGCACTTGGCCTACACTCTCTGACAAGATCCCCACCTTAATCCATGTTAACGAAAATGAAAAAGAATAAGAACAAGTAAATGAACATGTTTTATGAAAAGTCATGCATTCATGCATACGTCATTTATAGTGCATTCCCTTGCTAAGCATTAGGCTTATCGTTTATGTTGTATGATGTAGGTGACAGGTGTGATGGTGAGAGTTCTCTCGATGGCAAGGAATAGGTGGTCGATGGATGGTGCTCGTGGCGACGGCGTGTGTTTTGGCTTGGCTAGAAGATCCGATGGTGTGCCCCGAACTGTTTTGTGGCGAATGAATGTGAGTTAGTTTTGTTGGTTAGAAAGGTGATGGATTTTAGGGTGTATAGTTAGGTTTATCATTTAGGAATTTTATAGTGGATGTAGGTTTGAAGTAGTATTATTTTGAACGATTTGATAATGTATGTCATTGGTGATGTTTTAAGGAAATTTCATGTTTATGTTCGATGTTTGTTTTGAGGATTTGATTGGGTTTTAGCTGATGATTTTAGGTGATTTATGACTGTATGGATACGCACGGTTTTAGAGCGATCCATGCAGTCCAATTTCATAAA
This sequence comes from Begonia masoniana, assembly GCA_022432975.1. Lineage (NCBI taxonomy): Eukaryota > Viridiplantae > Streptophyta > Magnoliopsida > Cucurbitales > Begoniaceae > Begonia > Begonia masoniana. The sequence continues at coordinate 24,402,387 of CM039511.1, forward strand.
AATTTCTAATATGTTTTCATATACGATTGTGAGTCGTTTATTTGGGTGATATTTCAATTAAGGAGGGATTAGTGTTGAAGGGTTGATTGGAAGTATGTTTAGAGGTAAGATGTTGTGGAGGTTGTTGTGTTTAAAGGTGGGGTGCAAGGCGTAGAAGGAAGAAAAGAAGAAAGAAATAAGGAAGGGGGAAGTCGCCGCTCTCTGGAGAAATCTAGAGAGGGTGGCGATCAGTCGCCACATGCGATTTTGCAACAGGCGACTGGTCGCCTGTTGCAAATCGCCGAGGGCGATCAGTCGCCACCTTTACTGGCGACTGATCGCCGTGGCATGATGTATTTTATTTGTTTATATTAATTAGTTAATAGTTTAATTGATTTAATTGTTTTAAGTTTTAATTGTTTTAGTATTTGCTTTAAACGATTTACGAAACGAATTTCGATTTCAATTCCGCTTTCGATTTCAATTGGGGTTTAGTCTTAAGTACAGTTAGAGTTAAAAGTTTTTTTTTAAAAAAAAAGATACTAAGGGTACGGATAAGGGTCGTGACAACTCCTGTCGTCACCTACACCACAGAACACACACACACACGTAAGTTTACGCTTAGCAAGTAGGGGATAACAAATATAAACAAGCACAATGCATACACAACCCTAACACAACAACGCAACACCACTCAACACGACAACGCAACCCAACAATAACAAAGGTATCATACCAAACAATGCAACACAACACCCCACTGCAACTCAACAACCCGACTCGACACCACACGACAACACGACCAAACAATGCTAGTTGCCCGCACCCGAAAGGATGCCTTACACATTGCCTGCACCGAAGTGCCTTACACATTGGCCGCACCGAAGTGCCTTACACTTTAACCGACTACCATGCCAACCAATGCAACACCACACAACCATGCAACTTAACAACACGACACCCAGCGTACATCTCTTACGAGACACCCAGCGTACATCTCTTACCAAACACAAAGCGTACATCTCTTACGAGACACCCAACGTACATCTCTTACGAGACACAAAGCGGACATCTCTTACGAGACACAAAGCGTACATCTCTTACGAGACACCCAGCGTACATCTCTTACGAGACACCCAGCGTACATCTCTTACGAGACACAAAGCGTACATCTCTTACGAGACACAAAGCGTACATCTCTTACGAGACACCCAGCGTACATCTATTACGAGACACAAAGCGTACATCTCTTACGAGACACAAAGCGTACATCTCTTACGAGACACAAAGCGTACATCTCTTACGAGACACCGAGACACAAAGCGTACATCTCTTACGAGACACAAAGCGTACATCTCTTACGAGACACCCAGCGTACATCTCTTACGAGACACAAAGCGTACATCTCTTACGAGACACCCAGCGTACATCTCTTACGAGACACAAAGCGTACATCTCTTACGAGACACCCAGCATTTCATACTCACCATTCAAACCATGCATGTCCCACAAATACTTAACCAGACCAAAACAAAGCAAAGCAATCAACCATCAATAATTCCCAAACAAAGCAAAGCAATCAACCAAAAATGCTTAACCAACGAAGAAGACAACCAAACAACAAACAACAAACAACCAACAAACAAGGCAACCAAACAACAAACAACAACAATAACAACAAACAACCAACAATGCTTAACCAACAATGGAGACAACCAAACAACAAACAACAAAATAAATCCTACCGTTCCGTGGTGTAGGCCCGAAGGCAAAACACAAGCACTCCACTACTTACCTGGTGTCCTAGCCCACTGAGGATATTTGGTTACCTGTCCATCTACGACCTACGACAAATATGCAAACCTCATTAAATCAAGCCTACATTCACCAATTATTCTCAAACTACTATTTCTAGCCTAACCCAACTAAAACCTAACTAAAAGGGCCACTAATTTGGGTTCGGTAAAAACCAACCCGAAACTTCAAACGCGCGTAACTTTTGCGTCGGTTATCGGAATCAAACGATTCCAGTGGCCACGCACTCCTCTCACAACCTAGTTTAATCTACCAAAAGGAATTTTAAAACGAATAAACCTAGCTAGGTCAAAACTGGCAAAACCCGAACTGCCCTATAACCGAAAAATCCCCTTTTTCGATTTTTTAATAATTCTCCTCTGATTCTTCACCAATTAATTCCCCTCATACCTAATTAACATAATCTAACCAAAATCCCGAGCTACACACCACAAAACTCGAATTGCCCAAATCGGCTTATTGGTTTTTTGCCCAAATTGGGCTCCTCACAGCTCGGCGACCATTGCTGGTCCAAGGGTCAGCAAACCCACGCCGAGAACCCCTAAAATCGGCCGGTGATCGGAGCTCAAACTCGCTCCTCACCCTCGGCCACGAACGAAACCGAAACAGGGGAAGAGAACGACTTACCATTCGGTTCTGTGCGCGACGACGGCCGGAACTGGCTAGCCTAGGAGTCGCCAACGTTGTCTGGCCAGAAATCGTCGGGAATCGTCGGCGATCGCCGTTCCTCCCTTCCCTCTCCCCTGTTCTTCTCTCGGCGTCGGGCACTCGACGAACAACAGAATGGCGAAGCCATTCTGTTGTTTTTTGTTTTTATTAATAATAATAATAATAATAATAATAATAATAATAATAATAATAATAATATAATACCGTTTTAACCCTCCCGTACATTCACCCATAACGTAACGAACCCAGCGATAATCTCTCACCTCACCCTCGTTCTAACTCCTCCATCGAAACCCCGAGCATACTACTTTAACCCAAGAACTAACATAAACGTAAAATGAATCAAATCTAATTCTTAAATTATTAGAACAACCTATTTTATTGTTCTTTTATTTTCTCTCCAATTAAAAAACATGCCGGGTGTTATAGGGTGCGGCAAAGAAATACTCGGTATAAAGATCTCTCGTGATAGGAAGAATGAGAAACTGTTGTTGTCTCAGGAAGACTACATCGAGAAGGTCTAGAAAAGTTCAAAATGAGCAAGGCCAAAGCTGTGTGTTCTCCAAATTATAATAATAAAACTAAACTATTTCTTTAATTTAAACTAACTAATTATCCGTTTTACCCTCCCGTACATTCAACCATAACGTAACGAACCCTCGATAAATCTCTCACCTCACCCTCGTTCTAACTCCTCCATCGAAACTCCCGAGCATAAACTACTAACCCAAGACTAAATAACGTAAATGAATCAAATCTAATTCTTAAATTAATTAAACAACCTATTTTATTGTTCTTTTATTTTCTCTCCAATTTAAAAACATGCCGGGTGTTATAGGTGCGGCAAAGAAGATACTCGGTATAAAGATCTCTCGTGATAGGAAGAATGAGAAACTGTTGTTGTCTCAGGAAGACTACATCGAGAAGGTGCTAGAAAAGTTCAAAATGAGCAAGGCCAAAGCTGTGTGTTCTCCACTTGCAGGTCACTTTAAGCTCAATTCAGAGCAATGTCCTACAAGTGAGAAAGACAATGCTGACATGATTCGAGTTCCTTATGCGTATGCAGTTGACAGTTTGATGTACGCCATGGTTTCCTTTCGGCCCGATATTGCTCATTCAGTTGGAGTAGTCAGCCGATTCCTCTCCAATCCTGGCAAAGAACACTGGGAAGCAGTGAAGTGGATATTCAGATATCTCAGAGGCACTTCCAGGTTGTGTTTGTGTTTCGGTGGTAGTGATCTTATGCTAGTTGGGTATTGTTAGTGATTTTGTACACTTTAGGCAAGTGCACGTATCGCAATCAAGTAGTATATAAATATCGATCCCACGAGGATATTCTTAGTCGAGTTAGATGCTATAAAAATCTTATAAAAATATTAAAATGATAGATGAAAGTAATTAGAAATAAAATTTGAATGACGATTTGACAAAATAAAGTAGGATAAACGAGATAAAATCAATGAAAGGAAGCTCTGGCTAGGATCGATTTCTTCGTTACGATAATTTTACTACTGATGCTCTGCAGAATTGTCTATGAACAGCAAGAATAAATTAATTTTAGGATTCTTTCGAATTGCCTAGGTAAATTCAATTTAGAATTTCTCTCTACGTTAAAAGAAGGTAACTAACATTGAATCTTTATAAATCCAATTCTTATTGCCAATCGAATTAATGCTAACTACGTTGTAACAATTTAATTCGATTAATTATTCGTGCATCTTAGAATTTATATTTATCTTTCGATACAATATAAACATGGATTATCTGTAACGACCCGGGAGGGATCGTCACATAATCCATATCTTTCTTAATCATTTAATTCTTATTACTCATACTCAACCTATTTTCAGTAATATATTTTTTGAACATCTCTTAAACTGGGTCTGACAACAAAGAAATAACTTACATCGACCGGTGGTCATGTGTGCTTCACGTGACCGACTTAAAACATTACCTGGACATTATACAATAAGAGAATACTCACATCATCCGGTCACTAGACGACAAATTAACACTCTCATCATCCGATGGCTTAGACACTACATCTGCCGATCGCTAGAGGATAAAATAGCACTTTCATCATCCGATGGCTTAGACATTACATCTGCCGATCGCTAGACGACAAAACAACACTTTCATCATCCGATGGCTTAGACACTATATCTGCCGATCGCTAGACGACAAAATAGCACTCTCATCATACGATGGCTTAGACACTACATCTGCCGATCGCTAGACGACAAAATAGCACTCTCATCATCCGATGGCTTAGACACTACATCTGCCGATCGCTAGACGACAAAATAGCACTCTCATCATCCGATGGCTTAGACACTACATCTGCCGATCGCTAAACGACAAAATAGCACTCTCATCATCCGATGGCTTAGACACTACATTTGCCGATCGCTAGACGACAAAATAGCACTTTCATCATCCGATGGCTTAGACACTACATCTGCCGATCGCTAGACGACAAAATAGCACTTTCATCATCTGATGGCTTAGACACTACATCTGCTGATCGCTAGACGACAAAATAGCACTTTCATCATCCGATGGAAATTACCACAACTCACCCGAATCTTAACTTAGTAACCATAAACCTCAAAGAGTAAAAATCATAAACTCATCTAAAATACGCATAGCGGAAGACTCAAGCAAAACAAACCATTCATTAGTCCTTAAAATCGTATTCAGACTCTAAAGACAAGCCCTTCAAATCCAAATCTCATTGTTATAAGAAATTCTGTTCTATTTAGTCATCTGTTCATCGTAAACTTTTCTAACTTACTATGAGCATAACCAGGGAACTTAATCGCCTATCCAGCCTTCACTGTCACACTGAGCATCCTCCGGCAACCAACTTTAAACATCATCTCTGGACTGGAAATCCTCACCTTTTAACTCTTCACCTACATCATAAGATTTAACTATAAGCCTAATGCTTAGTAAGGAATGCAACACTAACATGAATGCATGAATGTATAATTTGGGAAAATCACATGCTCATAAGTCTTTTCTTGTTCATATCTTTGCTCGTAATCATCATTCATAGTCATAGATCATATTCATCATTCATAGTCATGGATCATATTCATCATTCATAGTCAGAGATCATATTCATCGTTCATAGTCATGGATCATATTCATCGTGCATAGTCATTGATCATATTCATCATTCATAGTCTTTGATCATATTCTTCATTTAGGTTGTGTAAACTAAGATAGGATTTGTGCCGGTAAAGGGGGTTCGACAGTGAGTTTGATCTTGTTCCCTACTGCGGGTCGTATTCATATGTCCCTCTTTGGACTGTGACATACGCCGAACGGCCCCCAACCCTCACTTAGTCCACGTTGCATAAATCTTATATATATACATATATACATACATATCTTGTTCATGGAAAACATGCATTAAAACATTTTCTTATGCTTGAGAAACATTCATGATGCATGAACATGAGAACTTTTAACCCATCAGACTATGACAAGGATCATACCAGAGCAGACAACTTCACATTCACTAGTAGGTCATCAAATAGTATAACTCACAACATTCATCAATCCTTCAAGCGCAGACAAGCTCATCATCATAAGGTAAACATTAGACATCTAAAACAACCTAGTACTCCCACGATGTAGGGCTCTATTAGCCGGAAATCTTAATACATTCACTTACCTGGTCTTCTTAGCACTTGAGCTCCTTTCTCTTTAAACTTCTTCACCTAAAACATTTACATTGCAGTAGTTAAAACAAAAATCCTAATAGTTCTAATCTCAAGTTATCCTAAGATTTAATAGCTAAAGTCATTCCCACTCTCAGATTTCAAATGTCCTTATTATTAGTCGGCCATTGGAAGATCCAAAACTCCAATGCCGAGTAGAAAACAGGGCTAACAAACTAATAGATAGCTACATTGTCTATTGCATACCTCGGGCACAAAGTAGTCGAGTGGTGGCAGAGAAACCGATCGTCGAAGAGAGTATGCTGAAAGTAGAGAGCAAGAGCTTGGGAGAGAAGAAATCGCCGAAAGGAAAGGCGTCGGCTACAGTGGTTCAAGTGAGGTTTAAAACATTTCCTTTTTCTTTATATATTGGTCATCACCCTCCATTATTACAACTTTGCAACTCAACCTAGTTTAAATCCACATAAAATTAATTATTCTTGGTATAAAACTCTAAACCGTGAAGATTGAATATTTATGACCGTTAATACAGTTAAGAAGTCACCTGGCTGAAGTTGTCGGGTGTTACATTATCAACCTATCTATCGATACGATGTGAATTAAGCAAGGAATATCACAAATAATTATTCAATAAACAATTGCATAAACAAACCGAGATCGTAGCAAAATTCGTAACAAATACTCTCGTCCTAAACAAGTAATGAAATTTAACTACTAGACATAGTTAAATAAAATTCAAAACAATAGTGTTAACAAAAATCATAAACAGTAAAAAGAAAAGGAAGAAGATCATAAAATTCGTCGTCGGTGTTCTTCTGTAGATCCAGGTCTCTGGTCCCTCAAAATCTCTTCTCAAGAATGCCTTTTATTTGTTCTTCTTTCTTCCTTAAATTCAGCAGCAAGATCCACCTCTCTCCAGTCTGTTCCCATTATCAACGATTTATTGTTATGACAGAATCTTCTTGATTTGCTCTTCTCTGTCATTCGATTTTTTGTCCATTTCTATTTTCGATCGTTTGTTGTTTGTCGTCCATTTATGTTTTTCGTCCATTCTGCATTTGTCGTCCATTATGCCCTCAGTCGTCCAATCGTCCACTTCTCGAAGTCGTCCACTCTTTCTAGTCTACTTTATGTTTTTCCCAGCCAAGTCCACGCTTTCCAGACGTCCACGCTTTCCAGTCGTCAACGGTTGTTGTCCATTTTGCATTTATCTTTTAGTGCTGCCCTTTTTAGATTACCACTTCAGCATCGTCCACTAGCTTTTATCGTCCATTTGCATTTGTCTTTTAATGCTCCTTTTTAGATTGCCACTTCAGCATCGTTCACTTGTTTTTGTCTTTTAGTGCTCTTTTTTTCAGATTGCCACTTCAGCATCGTCCACTTGCTTTTGTCTTTTAGTGCTCTTCTTTTCCAAGTCATCCATTTTCTGCTCAGTCGTCCATTTGCTTTTTCCTTAATAAAATTTGGGATTTTATTCTCCTCTTATCCCATAAATTATGGCATCCAGTTAAGGTAAAAATCAATTTTCTCCAAATTGGTTTTTCTTCCCATGATTTACTCATTTAAGCTCCTTGATTTAAACTTGAATTTCCTGATTCATCTTTTTGTCTTTCCCGCTTTAATTTCTGCATTAATAAAAATATGTTGAATAAAAATAATCTGCTCATTCTAAAAATATGCATAAAATATATCAATTTCACCCAAATTATTGATACTACATGATGTTTGCAGAATCACCGCGACATTAGCATTAAAACTCACAATTTCATAATAATTTTACTCAAATCATTTGAGTTACATCTTGCACATTAATATCAAATAACTCTAAAATAAGAGTTATCAGCTATACTGATTCAGATATGACCGGTAACGTTGATTCCAGGAGGTCCATTTTAGGATTCTTGATGATTTTTACAGGAGGAGCCGTGTCTTGGCAATCCAAGCTGCAAGATTGTGTTGCACTATCCACCACAGAAGCCGAGTACATTGCGATCATTAAGGGTTGCAAGGAGGCTTTATGGATGGAGAGATTTCTATAGGAATTGGGTTTGTGCCAAGAGAAGTATATGATGTTCAGTGATAGCGAGAGTCCTATCCATCTTTCCAAGAATTCGTCATTTCATTCGAGATCCAAGTATATTGATGTGAGGTATCATTGAGTTCGAAATTTACTCGAGACAAAGCAGTTGCACTTGGCAAAAGTGCACACCAGTGAAAACGGTTTAGATATGTTGACTAAGGCTTTGCCAAAGGAAAAGCTCGAGACTTGTCAGCAAAGAACAGGATTGTTGGAGATGCCTCATCATAAGTCGAGAGAGGGAGATTTGTGGGGTCTCTCCATTATGATGAGGGACCCATCTCATAAATATGTTTGAAAAGAAGAAAGAAGAGATTTCTTCTTTCTTCATTTTTGGCGCCTCCTTCACTTTCTTGTGATCACATTCCTTATTTTAAGGACTGTGTCGCTTCTCAAGCCTCTATAAATAGAGGCTTGATGAAAGAGTGTTATTCATCCGAAGCAGCTTCTTCTGTGTGAGAAAGAGAAGAGAAGAGAAGAGAGAAACCTTCTCTGAAAATAAGGAGAGAAATAGTGAGGACTATTTTGGAGGGAGAGAAAAGAAAGGTGTGAGACAAAAATATGTGTGGTGCTTTTATGCTCAATGAGAATTCTAAGAATGATGATTTCTCTTAGTGAATATTTTCTAGAATATTCGATATCTAGAAAAATATTGTAAATCATATTTTTCATAGTGAGATCTTTCTGGATTCGGTCATCGTAGTTTTTTCGTGATATGGGTTTTCACGTAAAATTCTTGATATTCATTTAACCATTATTTCTCTTACTTCTTGGCCATTATAATCTTACGGCATGAGAAAATATTCCTGGTATTTTTCGGATCGCTTCCGCTATCATTTCTCGTTCCCGCAAAATTTTCGTTATTTTTCCAACAGAAGATGCCTTTCAATGTTTTCTCCAAATATTTAAGGTAATTGATCAATGCATCATGCATGTTAGTGTATAGAGTAAGATTGTTGGTGAACAAGAGTTGTTTTCTTGTTTTGGAAAAACATGAGAGATGGTTTATGGTTTGGCCTAAAGTTTTGTTTGAATCATGTGCTTGTGTTTTTTTGCAGACATGTTTTTAGATTGGACAGCATTGGGAGAGAAATTTTAGGAATTGGTCAGCCTACCCCATTGCTTCACTGGTTGATACAGCATTTGTTGGTCATATTGGTGTTGTCTTTGAAACAAATCACTGTTTCTACTTTTTCTTTTCACTTTCCGACTTCCCAAATACTTTTTGTATGAATTTCAGGGCTCCAACTCGATTATGGTTTTTTTCCCCTTCATTTCAATCATCAACACTGGAATATCTCTATTTTTTTAAAAAAATTTTAAATTTTTTCCAGGAAGAAAATTTGGTGAGAAAATCAGGGAAGTTCTTTTTTTCTTTCAACTCTTCATTATACATTGAAATTACTGAAGACGTTTCTCTAGATCATTTCCTCTTGCCATTTAAACAATTTCTCCTCACTTTCTCACTATCTTTTGTTTTGGCTAAAATCCAAAATACCCATTAAATATGGATATTGAAAAAAACCTCTAACAAAAAGTATTCGCAGTCAAAATTTCAAACTATAAAAAATACTAAAAAAAGACTCTGGTGGGGGGCCGATAGCCCTCCGAATAAAAAATTACACTGGATTCGAGGACCTATTTAAAATTGCGGCCCCCTCGCGTATGTGCTGAGCGAACCCCCGCCTAAAAATTGCGACTCCCTGCTATCTTGAATATTTTTTTATTTTTTTATAAATTAATAAAAAAATACTAAATCATATTCAATTCACTTGAAATTTTTACCACATATTTATTATATTATGGAAAGGTATCAAAAGTTTCGTGATTTTTTAACATTTTTATACAAATTAGTGAATTTTTATGCAAATTAGTGATCTATTCAATTCAAATGATCATAACTTTTGCTACGGATATCTGATTGGGGCCGAAATATATCAAATCGAAGCTCTCACAGAGATCTACACAGAGGTATTTTTATGACAATTTAGGGCCTAAAATTTATCGTTTAAGGCTTCAATTTGACGTCTGAAGAAGAAATAATGATTTAATTTTTAAAAAATACAAAATCATATTCCATTTACTCGAAATGTTTACTACATGTTCATTGCATCATGGGAAGATAATGTAAAAAGTTTCTTGATTTTTTAAAATTTTTATGATTTTATAACACTTGTGCCATATATTGTAATTTTAATTACATTATTTTATAACAACATTATATAAAATCATAAAAGTTTTAAAAAATCACGAAATTTTTACATTATCTTCCCATGATGTGATGAATATGTAGTAAAAATTTCAAATAAATTGAATATAATTTGATATTTTTTTAATTTATTTTAAAATAATGAAGAATACTTCGAGATCAGGGGGTGAGCTACAGTATGCGGCCCCTAGGGATTTTTAGTGTGGCCCCCCGAATGTTTATGTCGGGGTCTACTACAGTATGCGGTTCTTTGAATTTTTATGCGTGGGGTCTGGTACAGGGCTGCCCTTCAAAATTTTATACGGCCCCCTAAATTTTAGATTTTGGGGGCCATGATTTTAAATCGGCTCGCCAAATCTAGTGTAATAGATTTGGGGGCTATCTGCCTATTGACAGGTCTTTTGGAGCATTTTTGATAGGTCAAAATTTTAATTGCGAGGGGATTTTTTCAATAAATACCATGCTCTAGGGTATTTTGAATTTTACCCTTTTGTTTTTCATAGGAGCCGTTGAACTTGCTGCAGTAGGAGTATCAGTTGCCATTTTTAACCAGTTTTCGAGAATCACCATTTTCCCACTCGTAAGCATCACAACATTTTTCGTTGCTGAAGAAGACACCCTCGGGAAATCTGGAAAAGGCTTGGATAAAAACGAGGAGCCGAAGAAGGGTTGTTCGTCTGAAACCCGTGAGTCGGAAAATGTGGTTCAAGACGGTTCGCCGGAGAACACCAAAATGGGTCCAGGCGAACATGATTTGGATGTCAGAGATAATAAAGGAGAGGAAAATGAACAATCGAAAGCACCCATTAGAGAAAGGTCGTAGCTTGACAAAGGGGACGAAGCAGAAAATGGTACGGTTGAAGATTTAGAGAAGGATTTCTCCACCTGCGACGGAACGAAAAAGGGTAAAAACCTACTTTTTATTTCTTATTAATCATTCTTGATGCAGAAGAACTAGCATTTGAAATTCTGACTGAAATTAAAATCAACAACCGGTCGAACTTACTGGAAGATAACAATGTCGATTGATTTTGATGCACCAGAATCGAAAATGACGAACAAAAGCGAGGCTTTCTCTGTTGCCAACACTCCAATCTTCAGGGCTAGAAAGAAGGAGAAACGATATGTCGCTTCAGCGTCCACAGCATTGATTTTTGGTGTAGGTCTTGGTCTTTTGCAAGCTTTACTACTCACATTTGGAGCTAAACTTCTGTTGGGTTTAATGGGGGTGAAGCATGTAAGAACTATCAACATTTATTACTTGAAATTCTTGAAGTATTATTCTTCTGCAATGTGTAGTGTTATATTAATATTGTTTTTTGGTGGATTTAATGGATAGAATTCTCCAATGTTCGACCCTGCTTGGAAGTACTTGACTCTGAGGTCACTTGGAGCCCCTGCAGTTCTTATCTACTTGGCCATACAAGGGATCTTTAGAGTCTTAAAGGACACTGAAACGCCTCTCTATGTCATTGGTATTACCATGATCTCTCTCTCTCCTTTTCTTCTCTCTCTAAACTTATTTTCTTAGAACTAAAACAGAGAACTTGATCAAGATAAAGTTGTTAGTTCAAAAGTTTTTTGATGAGTCAGATGATTTGAATAGGGTGGAGAAGAAGAAGATAGAAAATGGTATAATCAGAAGCAGGAAGGAAAATACTCCTATTAGAAGTATAACTGTTAAGTCTATGATTAAAGAGACACTGTTAGACAATATATGCAAGATCCGGGAGATACTAAGAGTGATTGAAAAAAATCTGCCTCTCGGTCTGATTTATTCTGATTTTTCCATCATAAGAAACAAAACAAATTGAAGGAAGAAATTTACAATACGAGAGAGGAGAAGAACCCTTCACGGGAAGTAGAAAAAAAAAACTTCATTTAAAGCAATTTCTCTCCAATAAGAGAAAAACACAAAGGATAAATTCTAAAAAAATATAGAAGACATTCATTATTGGCATACTGTGAAATCAGAGTTAGGATTACTAAATGCAACTCTCACCTCAATAGTTTGTTTTGGTGTAGTTTTTGGATACACTGTGAATATCATTTTGGACCCTATTCTTATTTTTATCTGCAAATTGGTGGTTAGAGGTGCAGCCATCTCGCATGTAGTTTCTTACTAAGTCTAATTCATTATTACGAGTCTTATTCATTGGATTGTTGATTTCTTTTGATAAACTTTATCCTCTTAGATACTTAATTGTGTTGGTCCTCTTGTGGAGATGAATGCAAAAAAGTTGATCTCTTATCTACAGTTCGGTTGGTTTTTTAAAAACGGTGAAGTATCTTGATATCTTAACTACAACTTGTAGGTTTTAAATTAGTGGGGAAACTCTATCTCTAAACCTTGTTCTAATGAGAAGTCATTGGATTTCTTAAAAAAATCAATAATGATTTCTCTTATTAGGAAAAAGAGAATCTCAAAAAGTGAAGTTCTTAAAAGGGAGGGAAAATATCGAAAATAAGCATACGAATTTCGGATATTCGGATATGATATTACGTGAAATTATCTCTTGTATCGAAAACTTAATTTGTAAGATCGAGATTAATATAGTGGTCTCTAAAATCTGATTAATGATGAATCTAAAATATTTGTCGACAGGAGGTGTCTTGTTGGCAAGAGTGGTAGCAGTGACATTTTGGGACATTATCTGCTTCAAGAGCTTCAAACTTAGGTGCCATTCCAATGGCTGCTTTCCAAACTTGCCTGTAGATTTGGCTGACATCTTCTTTACTCTCTGATGGCCTAGCTGTTGCTGGACAATTAAATATAAAAAATGTTATGATTTTTCTGTGCATTGATTTCTGAATCAAAAAATAACAAATGGGTTTTTGTTTTTGCACAAATCGGTTGATTGAAAGGCAATCTTAGCTTGTGCATTTGCTGAGAAAGACTATGACAAGGCAACCAGTGTGGCTACAAGGGTGATACAGGTACACTCTTATGTTTATCATTACTATTTCTGTTTGGTTGCCGAGAAAGTTCGAGGGAAAATTTACCGAAATGAAAGTGCAGATGAGCTTTGTGTTTGATGGAGTGAACTTTGGAGCTTCTGATTTTGTATATTCAGCATACTCGCTGGCAAGTTTTCGTCCCTTTTGGAAAACTAGAACTTTTTCTTGGACCCATTTTTTGAAATGATTATACTTAAATTTACAGATTTCTTTGTGCAGGTTGTTGTTGCCATTGTAAGCATTGCGTGTATAATCCTTCTCTTGGAATTTGGATTGCTCTAACCATTTACATGCTTTTGAGAACCCTTGTGGGTGTGTGGAGGTAACCAAAATGATAACATGTTTTTGAATTCCATGGCTCGGTTGGTCGAGTCTTGTTCTACCACCTCTATATTTCCCTCCAGTTTTTGCAGTTAAATTCATTGAAATCTTCGATGTTTCAATTGCCAGCACACAAGAACATTAACCCGATATAATTTTTGAATTAAAAATGTGAATTGATATGCTTAAGGGTGTGAATTTGTTGTTTTGAAGGATGGGCAGTGGAACAGGACCATGGCGCTACCTCAGGGGTCAGTTGTTGCCGTAGCCTACAGCCTACTTGTTGAAAAACATCCATAATCCAATAACAATATAGCATCATATGCAATTGTAATTTTAGTTTAATAACCCTTTTTGGAGTCACATGACACATCTTTAAAATTAGGCCCCTCGCATTAAATTTTCTACTAAACACGAGGGGCCGAGTTAGATTTGTGGCCCCTCGAATTGGATTCACGTGCCTTGTAAGTGCTAGGGTGATCCAGTCCTTCCGCGTCAAATCCCGTATGGTGCGGCAGGTTGAATACGTGGCGTGGCCCCTCGAATTTGATTCGCGTGCAGCGTCACGTGCGCGAGGACCCCTGCATCTTCCCCCGTCGAATGCAGTGTCGGGGGGGGGGGGGGGGGGGGTTGCGATTTTGATTCGACCTCCTGAATTAGAATTCAGGGGCATGCAGCTCTTCGCCAGAGTTTTTTTTTTTTTTTTTTTTCTTCAGTTTTTGATAGTTCGAGGTTTTGACTGCGATAACTTTTTGTTTGAGGTGTTTTTCGATAAATACCCATACTTCGGGGGTATTTTAGATTTTAACCTATTTATTAATCATTGTAATTGTTTTTTGAATTTGAAAGTTTACAGGCTCTCTCTCCTCAATCGTACTCTTCTTCTTCCTCCATTTTCCCTTCCTCAAACTCCTGCAAGCTCGTTATTCCTTTCATTACTCGATTCGAAGGAGTACACTTGCATCACCCTCTTCCTCCTCTGTCTCTCCCCCCAATCCGACTACACGCTCCACCTTGTTTACTCCATGCTCCACCTTCTTTCTCTAATATTACCCTTCACCTCCACCACTACTGTCATTCTCTTTTTTATCCCCTCCAGTTTCAATGGCTTTAACTACCTCTCGCTCCCTCACCTCCCCCTCCCATATTCCCAACAGAGCCATTGTTTTCCCTTCCATTTTCCCGGTTGATCCTCCCCCTGTGAACGACCAAGGTTCTCCTGCCTTCCTTTTTTTCTCTAAACTTCATCTTCCATTATTTTCCCCTTTTTCAAATCAGATGTTGTATTTTTCTATATTTAGTTTGTAGTTTGGTCTTTTTTGTTTTTTTACAACGGAGAAATAAACGTTTGCAGATTGGGAGGAGAACATCACTCGCTATCTTCCTCTCTACAGTACGGCTCTGCTCGGTAACTGGGAGGTTGCACAAGCCATCATCGATCGCGATCCAGACGCAGCCTCTGCCAAACTCTCTTGTTATCAACAGACCGTTCTGCACTATGCCTTGAGTACAACCCACTCCCTACATTTCCTGAGGAACCTTGTCGACAAAATGTCGGTCCAAGCCTTGTAGTAGAAAGATTCAGGTGACTCTGTTGTGCTCTGCTATGCAGCCATTTGTCGAAACTTGGAGGTTGCCAAAATCTTGGTGGGGATAAACAAAGGGCTGCCTCAAATACCAAACAACAATAACGACACCCCACTTCATTATGATGCCTCCTCTGGCCACAAGGATATGGTTGAATATCTCTTGCCTGTCACCACCAATGATCTTCCTCATCCATTTTCCCGTCGAAGTGGTGTCAATCTTCTCAATCTTCTCATCACAACGAATTTCTACGTTTACACCAACAAAATCTATCAATCAACCATGAAAATCCTCCGCAGCCCGAAAGTGGATGTCAACCCCTCAACTACGGTGCTTTAATAGGTATGTCTTTCTAAAGGTGTACGTGGTTCGGTCTAGTCCGGTTTTGAGAAAAATTAGGACCGGACCAATAATATTCGGTTTTCAATTTTTAAGACCGGTATCATCAAAATTTTATAAGAATTGGACCAGAATTTCGGCTCCAGTTCTAGTCCGGTTCCAGTTTTCCCATTAAAAAATATTTTGTTAATAAAAAATTCTAAGGTACTGGTTTCTAGAAATGTTGAAATTTTTTAGTGTAAAGTTGTTTACTTCTGAGCATTTTTCCCCATTTTTGTGTTGCTCTTTACTTGATTTTTTCATCATGTTGCATGTTTTCTTTGTTGTGGGGAAAGTTTCTTTAGAAAATGGGAAAAAATGTTAAGAAGTAAACAACTTTACACTAAAAAATTCTAACATTTCTAGAAACCAGTACCTTAGAATTTTTTATTAAAAAAATATTTTTTAATGGAAAAATTGGAACCGGACCAGAACTAGAACCAAAATTTTGGTCTGTTTCTTAAAATTTTTGATGATACCGGTCTTAAAAATTGAAAATCGAATATTATTGGTCCAGTTCTAATTTTTCTCAAAACCGGACTAGACCGAACCACGTGCACCTTTAGAAAGACATACCTATTAGAGCACTGTAGTTGAAGGGTCGGCATCCACTTTCGGGCTGCGGAGGATTTTCATGGTTGATTGATAGATTTAGTTGGTGTAGACGTAGAAATTCGTTGTGATGAGAAGATTGAGACCACTTCGGCGGGAAAATGGATGAGGAAGATCATTGGTGGTGACAGGCAAGAGATATTCAACCATGTCCTTGTGGCCAGAGGAGGCATCATAATGAAGTGGGGTGTCGTTATTGTCGTTTGGTATTTGAGGCAGCCCTTTGTTTCCAAGATTTTGGCAACCTCCAAGTTTTCACAAATGGTTGGATAGTAGAGCACAGTGGAGCCACCTGAATTTTTCTACTCCAAGGCTTTGATCGACATTTTGTCGACAAGGTTCCTCAGGAAATGTAGGGAGTGGGTTGTACTCACGACATAGTGTAACACCCAGAAATTTCGTTTTAAGGATTCCGAGCTTTAAGTTTCGATATTAAGTAATTAAGCGTTATAGAGTTTTAAATTCGGGAAAATAATGAATTAAGTCCAAATGGCCAACGGGAAGTTTCGTTAGAGCCCTAAGAATAAATAGGAATATTTGGAGCAATAAGGGAATTTTGGAGAAGTTAAACCAATAGAGGAAGTAACAATTAGAGCTAAAGAAATATCAAAAGGGCATTTAGGTAATTGTTAAAGTTAAAATTTAATAAAACCTAAGGTTCCTCTCTCTCTTCCTCACTTCTCCTCTCCACGCACGAAACCCTCTTCTCTCTCTCTCTCTTTGGCGATTTTCTTGATCGATCTACTCCTCCATTTCGACGATTGCTCCTTCGAGTTTCTTCAACAAAACAACGTGCTAGGTAAGCTCTAGACTTTGAACAAGTTATTTGTTGTTTTGGAGTGATTTTCGAGTTAGGGTTTGTAGAGAAAATTAGGGTTTGTGTTAGAAATCGTTAGGGTAGCTTATTTATTCCTCATTGATGATGTTTAATGTTAAATCTAAGTTGTTGGAGTAGATTAATGGTGTTGGATGATGTTTAATGTGAAATCTAGGTTGTTGGAGGTTGGTAAAACACCATAAATGGGGCTTTGAAGTTAATGAACACAAAGTGTTCGATGAAATGCCCGAAAGAAAAAGGATTAGAGTTTTTAGAAGGATTTGTCTTAGCTAGAGAAGTCGATTGTTTAGATTTGATGTTTGAAAATCGATATTAATGATGTGATGTTAAATGCTCTAGGTAACCCAAGCTCAAAGGACGGTGCTCGGCATATTTAGGACGCCAGGTAAGTGAGCGTTAGGCTTTCCGGCCACTAAGGCCCTATGTCGTACAATGTTGATGATGTTAGATGTGATGAAAAAGGTGGAAATAGGGGTTGGTAGAAAGGACGGGTAGTTTTAGGTAGTGCTTTAGTGATTTAAGTAGTGCTCGTTTGATCGGTTTTTCCTTACGTATGTTATCCCTCATGCATCATGTTTTACTAAAGTGCATACGAACTATTTATGAGCATGTTTATGAAGATGTTGAATTAAAGAACGATAATGAATGATGAATGATGAATGATGAATGACAAATGTACTACGGGGCAAGTCATGAATGTACTACGGGGCAAGTCATGAATGTACTACGGGGCAAGGCATGAATGTACTACGGGGCAAGTCATGAATGTACTACGGGGCAAGTCATGAATGTACTACGGGGCAAGTCATGAATGTACTACGGGGCAAGTCATGAATGTACTACGGGGCAAGTCATGAATGTACTACGGGGCAAGTCATGAATGTACTACGGGGCAAGTCATGAATGTACTACGGGGCAAGTCATGAATGTACTACGGGGCAAGTCATGAATGTACTACGGGGCAAGTCATGAATGTACTACGGGGCAAGTCATGAATGTACTACGGGGCAAGTCATGAATGTACTACGGGGCAAGTCATGAATGTACTACGGGGCAAGTCATGAATGTACTACGGGGCAAGTCATGAATGTACTACGGGGCAAGTCATGAATGTACTACGGGGCAAGTCATGAATGTACTACGGGGCAAGTCATGAATGTACTACGGGGCAAGTCATGAATGTACTACGGGGCAAGTCATGAATGTACTACGGGGCAAGTCATGAATGTACTACGGGGCAAGTCATGAATGTACTACGGGGCAAGTCATGAATGTACTACGGGGCAAGTCATGAATGTACTACGGGGCAAGTCATGAATGTACTACGGGGCAAGTCATGAATGTACTACGGGGCAAGTCATGAATGTACTACGGGGCAAGTCATGAATGTACTACGGGGCAAGTCATGAATGTACTACGGGGCAAGTCATGAATGTACTACGGGGCAAGTCATGAATGTACTACGGGGCAAGTCATGAATGTACTACGGGGCAAGTCATGAATGTACTACGGGGCAAGTCATGAATGTACTACGGGGCAAGTCATGAATGTACTACGGGGCAAGTCATGAATGTACTACGGGGCAAGTCATGAATGTACTACGGGGCAAGTCATGAATGTACTACGGGGCAAGTCATGAATGTACTACGGGGCAAGTCATGAATGTACTACGGGGCAAGTCATGAATGTACTACGGGGCAAGTCATGAATGTACTACGGGGCAAGTCATGAATGTACTACGGGGCAAGTCATGAATGTACTACGGGGCAAGTCATGAATGTACTACGGGGCAAGTCATGAATGTACTACGGGGCAAGTCATGAATGTACTACGGGGCAAGTCATGAATGTACTACGGGGCAAGTCATGAATGTACTACGGGGCAAGTCATGAATGTACTACGGGGCAAGTCATGAATGTACTACGGGGCAAGTCATGAATGTACTACGGGGCAAGTCATGAATGTACTACGGGGCAAGTCATGAATGTACTACGGGGCAAGTCATGAATGTACTACGGGGCAAGTCATGAATGTACTACGGGGCAAGTCATGAATGTACTACGGGGCAAGTCATGAATGTACTACGGGGCAAGTCATGAATGTACTACGGGGCAAGTCATGAATGTACTACGGGGCAAGTCATGAATGTACTACGGGGCAAGTCATGAATGTACTACGGGGCAAGTCATGAATGTACTACGGGGCAAGTCATGAATGTACTACGGGGCAAGTCATGAATGTACTACGGGGCAAGTCATGAATGTACTACGGGGCAAGTCATGAATGTACTACGGGGCAAGTCATGAATGTACTACGGGGCAAGTCATGAATGTACTACGGGGCAAGTCATGAATGTACTACGGGGCAAGTCATGAATGTACTACGGGGCAAGTCATGAATGTACTACGGGGCAAGTCATGAATGTACTACGGGGCAAGTCATGAATGTACTACGGGGCAAGTCATGAATGTACTACGGGGCAAGTCATGAATGTACTACGGGGCAAGTCATGAATGTACTACGGGGCAAGTCATGAATGTACTACGGGGCAAGTCATGAATGTACTACGGGGCAAGTCATGAATGTACTACGGGGCAAGTCATGAATGTACTACGGGGCAAGTCATGAATGTACTACGGGGCAAGTCATGAATGTACTACGGGGCAAGTCATGAATGTACTACGGGGCAAGTCATGAATGTACTACGGGGCAAGTCATGAATGTACTACGGGGCAAGTCATGAATGTACTACGGGGCAAGTCATGAATGTACTACGGGGCAAGTCATGAATGTACTACGGGGCAAGTCATGAATGTACTACGGGGCAAGTCATGAATGTACTACGGGGCAAGTCATGAATGTACTACGGGGCAAGTCATGAATGTACTACGGGGCAAGTCATGAATGTACTACGGGGCAAGTCATGAATGTACTACGGGGCAAGTCATGAATGTACTACGGGGCAAGTCATGAATGTACTACGGGGCAAGTCATGAATGTACTACGGGGCAAGTCATGAATGTACTACGGGGCAAGTCATGAATGTACTACGGGGCAAGTCATGAATGTACTACGGGGCAAGTCATGAATGTACTACGGGGCAAGTCATGAATGTACTACGGGGCAAGTCATGAATGTACTACGGGGCAAGTCATGAATGTACTACGGGGCAAGTCATGAATGTACTACGGGGCAAGTCATGAATGTACTACGGGGCAAGTCATGAATGTACTACGGGGCAAGTCATGAATGTACTACGGGGCAAGTCATGAATGTACTACGGGGCAAGTCATGAATGTACTACGGGGCAAGTCATGAATGTACTACGGGGCAAGTCATGAATGTACTACGGGGCAAGTCATGAATGTACTACGGGGCAAGTCATGAATGTACTACGGGGCAAGTCATGAATGTACTACGGGGCAAGTCATGAATGTACTACGGGGCAAGTCATGAATGTACTACGGGGCAAGTCATGAATGTACTACGGGGCAAGTCATGAATGTACTACGGGGCAAGTCATGAATGTACTACGGGGCAAGTCATGAATGTACTACGGGGCAAGTCATGAATGTACTACGGGGCAAGTCATGAATGTACTACGGGGCAAGTCATGAATGTACTACGGGGCAAGTCATGAATGTACTACGGGGCAAGTCATGAATGTACACGGTATTGAAATTCATTTGTATGTTAACGTGAATCGTGTCGGTTTTGAGTATTGGAGTAAATGTTATGTTTGAAGCATGTTTATGGGATGTGTGTATAATGGTGTGAGGAAAGAATGAGATAAGTGTTGAGGGTTGAGTGTTTGAGTAAGTGTATGTGGAGAGTATTTTATGGAGATAGGTATGAATTTGGGTGAATTTGTAGTGAGAAAAGTGCTGAGATATGGGTTGTGTGTTTTTGGTGTTTAAGTGAGAAGTACAGGGGCGAAGGATGAAGAAAAAGGAAAGAAGAAGAGGAAGAGGAAGAGCCGGACTCTCTGGAGTCCAGAGAGTCTGCCGATTGCTCGCCTCCCAGAGGCGAGCAATCGCCTCTTCCTCTGGCAATCGCTGGAGAAGCGATTGCTCCAGCGAGCAATCGCCTAGGGCGATCACTCGCCAGTTTTCAGGCGAGTGATCGCCACCTTCTCTGCCTATTTATAAAAAAAAAAAATGTGTTTTAAATAATTAATTTCTTTTATTATTTAATTGATTAATTATTAGTTTTAAGTTATTTATAATAGATTTTGAAGTAGTTTTCAAACGTTGTTAATGATTTCAATTCCGACCTTAAAGGTTTTTATTTTCCGCATGAAAGTCCGAATTAGAGTTGTAAGTATATAAAAAAAAAAAAAAACAAAAGGTACGGGTTCGGGATTTAGGGACGTCACACATAGTGCAGAACGGTCTGTTGATAACAAGAGAGTTTGGCAAAGGCTGTGTCCGGATAGCGATCGATGATGGCTTGTGCAACCTCCCAGTCACCGAGCAGAGCCGTATTGTAGAGAGGAAGATAGCGAGTGATGTTCTCCTCCAAATCTGCAAACGTTGATTTCTCCGTTGTAAAAAAAAAAAAAGACCAAACTACAAACTAAATATGGAAAAATACAACATCTGATCTGAAAAAGGGAAAATAGTGGAAGATGAAGTTTAGAGAAAAAAAGGAAGGTAGGAGAACCTTGGTCGTTCACAGGAGGAGGATCAACCGAGAAAATGAAAGGGAAAACAGTGGCCCTGTTGGGAATATGGGATAGGGAGCTGAGGGACCAGGAGGTAGTTAAAGCCATTGAAACTGGAGGGGATAAGAAAGAGAATCGCAGTAGTGGTAGAGGTGAAGAGTAAATATTAGAGAAAGAAGGTGGAGTAAACAAGGTGAAGCGTGTAGTTGGATTGTGGAGCAGAGACAAAGGAGGAAGAGGGTGATGCAAGTGTACTCCTTCGAATCGAGTAATAAAAGGTATAACGAGCTTGCAAGAGTTTAAGAAGGAAAAGAAAATGGAGGAAGAAGAGTACGGTTGAGGAGAAAGAGAGCTTGTAAAATTTTTTATTCAAAAAATGATTATAGTTGTTAATAAATAGGGTAAAATTCAAAATACCCCATAAAGTTTGAGTATTTATCTAAAAGACCCTCAAACAAAAGGTTATTGCATTCAAAATCTCGAACTATCGAAAACTGTCAAAAAAAAATCTTGGCAAAGAGCCGCATGCCCCCCGAATTCAGGGGGCCGAATCAAAATCACGGCCTCCGACATTCGACGGGAGAAGATGCGGCGTGGCTATGACCCCATGTGACGCTGCACGCAAATCAAATTCGGGGGGCCACACCATTTATTCGGCCTGCCGCACCGTACGGAGTTTGACGCAGAGGGACTGGATCACCCTAGCACTTGCAAGGTGTCACGATCCTATTTTCAGGGGACGTATCGAGACCGTGCGGCACCCAATATCACACTTGTACTAGGTCAGCCAACGAGCGTGCCAACGGCACCGAGTGCCCACTTCGTTAGAACGAGCTTGTGTCTAATGAGTAAGCAACGAGCGAGCGAGATTAACCGAAAAGAGCGTCATTGAGAATAGTATGCATAAAGAGAGTGTGTAAAAAGCTTGTTCATTGATGGGGCAGCAAATTACATCGGTGGGTAGGGGAGTCTACGTGCATTCATGCCTCTCTCCTTAAAGAGCAATCCAGACCATCTCCACTACAGCAGTAGTATACATGCTATAGTGGCGAGGAGTCACTCTTGCCAAAAATAGAAAGAAAAAGAGTACAACAGAATTATTTAAAAAGGAAATGAATCTAACTAACAGCAAGGGCGGCCATAGGCAACATGCCTTGGACAAGCTCGGACCTTGACATTCTCCCCTATTTGAACTGTTGACGTCCTCGTCAACTATGATTCTGCTTGAATTCGTTTATCATCTTTGCGGAGTCTTCCAAATCTTCTTGCTTCTCCCAAGATACCTCGTCGTCTCCAAGTCCCTTCCATCTGATCAGATACTCCTGGTACTGTCGTCGACCTATTATGACGTTCCGCTCTGCAAGGATTTCTTCAACTTCTTTCTTCTTCTTGTTGCTGATAGAGATATTTAGTCAAGAGATGTCGTTCCTCTGTTTGTCTTCGTCGTCTGCATGATAGGGCTTTAAATTGTTGACATGGATGACATGGTGAATTTTGAGCCATGCTGGAAGATTAACTCTGTAGGAGGCTCTTCCGACTTTCTCCATGACTTCAATAGGGCCTTCGTATTTTCTGACGAGTCGCTTGTCCTTCTTTCCTCTAAAACGAAGTTGTTCAGGTAACAACTTAACTAGCACAAAGTCTCCAGCCTTGAACTCCATTGGTCGCCGCTTCTTATCTGCCCACTTCTTCATATGTTTAGAGGCACGTTATAAGTAGGCGCGAGCTATTTCCATATTTTGCTTCCATTCTTTGGAGAAGTTGTACGCTTTTGGACTCTTCCCCAAATATGGTTGCTCGAATGTGTGACCCATGATGGGTTGTCTCTCGCAGACTATTTCGAACGAACTCATCCCCGTCGAAGAACTCTTCTAACAGTTGAAACAGAATTGTGCTGCGTCAAGTAAACTTGGCCAATTCTTTTGATTGGTATTGATGAATTGGCACAGATATTCCTCAAGTAAGCTATTGAAGCGTTCCTTCTGGCCGTCTGTTTGAGGATGGTAACTGGAAGATCTATTGAGACTTGATCCGAGCAACTGGAACAGTTTGACCCAAAAAGACCCTGTGAATCGAGGATCTCGATCACTGACAATGCTTTGAGGAATTCCCCATAACTTCACGATATGTTTGAAGAAGAGTTGGGCTGTCGTCTCTGCGGGGCAGTGCTTCGGGGCCGCAATAAATGTGGCATACTTAGAAAATCTGTCGACGATCACCAGTATCGTCTCAAAGTCGTTAGCAGACGGCAAATTGATGATGAAATCAAAGGAAACACTCTCCCAAGGTCTTTCTGGTACTAGTAGAGGTTCTAGTAGGCCCGCAATCTTGTTCCTTTCTACCTTGTCTTGTTGGCACACCAAACATGTTTTGGTGTACTGAATAACATCTCCCTTCATTTGGGGCCAGTAGTATCCTCTTTTCAAGAGGGCATAAGTTCGCTGCCAGCTTGCATGACCGGCCCACAAAGTATCGTGGCATTCTCGCAGAAGAGTACGCCGTAAATTATTGCTTCGAGGAACATACAAACGGCTTCCTTTGGTGAATAGTAAGTCATTTTCAATCCAGAATTGCCGATTCTTTCCTTCTTTCACAAGTTGCATTATAGCCCGAGCTGAGTGACATCAGCTAGTGCGAGCACAGGCTCCTGTATCATGGCTTCTTTCAGATTGGCGAAGGATTTTTGGCATTCGGAGTTCCACTCCCAAGGAACTCCTTCTTTAAGAGTTCCGTTAGGGATGCAGCTCTCTTTGAAAATCCTTCCACAAAACGTCTGTAATAATTGGCAAGCCCGAGGAAGGAACGTAATTTGGTGACAGATGTCGGGGTCTTCCAACTTTTGACGGTACTTATCTTATCGGCGTCCATGCGAAGACGACCTTGTTCAACAATATGGCCGAAGAATTCGATGCTCTCTTGAGCAAAAGAACATTTTTCCTTCTTCACATATAGTTGGTTTTCTCTTAGCTTTTCGAAAACCAAACGGAGATGCGTCTTGTGCTCTTCTAGCGTCTCGCTGTATACCACAATGTCATCAAAGTACACCACCACAAACTTGTCAAGGTATTCATGAAATGCTTGATTCATGAGGGTGCAGAATGTTGCATGGGCGTTTGTGAGTCCGAAAGGCATCACCAAGAATTCAAAGGCTCCATACCTTGTTACGCAAGTTGTCTTGGGTTCGTCTCCTTCTGCAATCCTTACTTGATAATAACTTGATCGCAGATCAAGCTTGGTGAAGTGCTTGTGTAGCGACCCTATCACTGTACCCGATTTTTTTTTATATATCCTAATAACTTTAATTGCGTTGAAGCGGAAATTTAAAGTGGAAACCAGAATTTGTAAAACATTCGAATCTATTTTGAAAACCATTTAATAGAATCTTAAAACTATTAAAACAATTAAATAAAAATCATTTAAAATAAAAGTGAAACAATCGGCAGAGAACTGGACAAAAACAAGGGCAGAAACGGACAGTCTCCCAAAAAATGAAGGGGCGATCGATCGCCCAAAACCGGCGATCGATCGCCCCATGGCGATCGCACACTGACGATCGCTCGCCAAGTGGATCACCCCTGGGCGATCATCATATGCCCAGCGATCGCCTCAACAGGCGATCGCCTAGACGCAAGTGGCGATCGATCACCCGTTTGTGGCGATCGATCGCCGCACGCTCTGGAGTTCTTCCAGAGCGCGGCGTCCTATGGGCAATCGATCCCCACCCCTGGGCAATCGATCGCCATCTCCTCTGCCTCCCATTTCTTCCTCGCTCCTTCCTCTTCTTTCTTTTCCTTACACACATATACACTTAACACACTATGCATCACAATAGCATCAACCTCAACTCACTCTTAATTCCATCTATTTCCTCACTTCTTCAATCACCCGAAATAACGACTTAAAACTCGATTAAGACGAAATACATTTTCTCATGAAAATGAACTGCATGGATATGTTTAAAAATCGAACATATCCCTATTATCACACATTTTACAAAACTAGTTTCTAAAACGTTTAAAAACATTAAAATGTAAACCTATCAACTAATCAGAACCAAACACCCTAAAATGTTCTATCTGTATGCTTTCTACTCAAAATATCCCAAAATACCTACATCCCCACGGGTCATGAAACGCCTCGACTACGCCAGCACACTCCCGCAACCATCCTCCGTCAACTAAACTCATGCCTCAGGAGGAGGAACATCGTCCTCACCTGTTTCCTCGTAGTCACCTACACCATACAGACACCTATGAGATAAAAATCTCAGCAAGCTCTCGTAAATGTAAATGCATGCTATGCATATGAGTTCAAAAATCATGCAGCATTTTCTTTATCTTTACTCTGTGGGTGTCACCGAGATCTCAGTGTAACACCCGAAATAACGACCAGGTGATTTCCTTAACCGTTTTAACGGTCGTGTTTAGTTAATTTTTCCCGGTTTAGAATTATATGCCGAGCTTAATTATTTACATGTGGATTTAAACTAGGTTGAGTGGCATAGTTGTAATAATGGAGGTTTGAGACCGGTATTTAAAGAAAATGGAAAGGGTTCAAACTTCATTTAAACCACTGTAGCCGACATCTTCTACTCTCGGCGATTTCTTCTCTCCCGAGCTCTCGCTCTATGTTACCAGTAATCCTTCTCGTTGACGCCCGGCTTCAGGCCTGCATTCCCTACGAATCCACACCCAATGTATGAAATAGGCAAGGTAGTTATCTGTTAGTTGTTAAGCTCTGTTTTCAGCTCGGTGTTGAAGTTCTGGATTCTTCAATGGCCGAGTATTAATAAGGACATTTTAGAATCTGAGAGTGGTAATGTCATTCCGAATCGATTCTGGACATTTAAAATAACTAACCCTGAGTAATCGATAGTTGGGTCTGTCTATTTCGGTTTTTGGATTCAGACTGCACAGAGTATTAGACTAAGGATTCAGGAATGACTTTAGCTATTAAATCTGAGGTTGACTTGAGATTTAGAACTACTAGGATTTTGTTTTAACTACTGCAATGTGAATGTTTAAGGTGAAAAAATCTGAAGAAAAGGAGCTCAAGTTGCTAAGGAAAACAAGTAAGTGAATGTACAGGTTTCTCGGTCATTAGGACCTTACATCAAAGGATGCTAGGTAGAAACTCATACGATGATTAGTAGTTCCCTTATGTTATTATCTAGCATTATGCTGATGATTAGCTCAATGGTAAGGTTTCATGTTGGATAGTGCTTTATTCTGTAGCTTGATGATTTAAGAATTTCCATGTACATGCATCATGACTATTTTATGCATATGAAAATGTTTTAAGAGTATGGTTTTCTCATGAACAAAGTAAGAAGATAAAACTTATGCAACGTGGATTAAGTGAGGGTTGGGGGTGGTTCGGCGTATGTCACAGTCCAAAAAAGGGACATATGAATATGACCCGCAGTACGGACCAAGATCAAACTCACTGTCGAACCCCCTTTACCGGCACAAATCCTCTCTTAATCCACACAACTTAAATGAAGAATATGATCAATGATTATGAATGATGAATATGATCCATGACTATGAATGATGATTACGAGCAAAGATATGAACAACAAAAGACTTATGAGCATGTGTTTTTCGAATTATGCATTCATGCACCCGTGATAGTGTTGCATTCCTTACTAAGCATTAGGCTTATAGTTAAACCTAATGATGTAGGTGAAGAGCTAACAGGTGAGGATTTCCAATCCAGAGATGATGTTTAAAGCTGGTTGCTGGAGGATGCTCAGTATGACAGTGCAAGGCTGGACAGGCGATTAAGTCCTCTGGTTATGCTCATAGTATGTCAGTAAAGTTTATGATAAACAGATGTCTAAGTAGAATAGAATTTCTTATAACAATGAAATTCGGAATTGATTGATAGACTTCAGAGTCTGATAATTATTTTAAAGATTATCGAATGGTCTGTTCTGCTTAAGTATTCTGCCATGTGTATTCTGGATGAGTCTATGATTCTCACTCTTTGAGGTTTATAGTTACTAAGTTAAGATTTGGGTGAGTTGTAGTATTTTCCTGTTTAATGAAGTTGTTTGATGATTATAGCGTTTTACTGCTGTATGATAGAAGTTGGATGAGGCGATCATCCGGCTGACGTCATCGGTGGATGTCAAATGATAGAGGTTGAACAGATAGTGTAACACCCCAATTTAAAAATCTCCAATTTGAAACCCTAATTTTTAAAAACCATAGAATTTTCCCCAAATTGATTTTTAATACGAGCGTTAAATCAAAATTTTAAAATTTAAACATATTAATTGAAAACTTTAATATCGCGGAAGTTTTGATAATTAATTTATCAAAATCTTGAAATCATCGCATAATTAAAACAATTAATGAAACTTTATTTAATAATAAAAAGTCAACAAAATTATTTAAAGTCTTAAATTAAAGTAAAGCTTTAAATATCGTTTGAAAACTAAAACATACTTAATTTAAATCATTTTCTTGGAATTCAACAATCTCTTCTTCTTCTGTATGCTCGTTCGCCACTGGAGGATTCTCAATTGCAGCAATTTCTTCCTCAGACAAAAACTTACCTACATCACAAGTTTAAAACAAAAAGGTGAGAAAAACCCAGTAAGTGGAAATACGTGCAAAATTTTTACTTTTACCGAATCCTGTTAAGACTTAGCCATCTCATTGTCGTTCAGGCATCGTCATCTTTTACTTTTAATTTTAACGATCAAGCTCACCATCTCACTGTCGTTCAGGCTTTTGCTATCACGTTAAAACATATGCTCAAGCTCACCATCTCACTGTCGTTCAGGCTTTTGCTATCGCATTTCTTTTACTTTTTCATACACATGCAATTAACCTATCCATTTTATCTTTTAAACTAATCTATGTCGATATTCTAATATATGTGCACAATCATCAAAACGTGTGACAAAATAAAACAATAATAAAATAATATATATATATATATATATATCTTGTGATGTAGGGCCGTAGCCAAAACTTGTATTCCACTTACTTGGATTCCAAGCAATAAGCGTTTATCGGGATTTTCCAAAATTTCCAAAATAATATCCTGCTCAAATAAAATCTTTGATATTAAAATCCTACTTAATAAATCCTTCTTCAAAGTAATTTGAGCAGAATTTACCTACGTTATAAACTTAGGTCGGTTTGGATCGTTCGGATCGTTTTGGGTCGAATCGGATGACTCCTAAATTTATCCTGCCCAAACCGAATATTAATATTAAATTCCCACTTGAATTATTTCAACTTTTAAAGGATTTGGGCAGCAATTCCTTACCGGTTGAATTTTTGATCGGTCTAGTTCGAATCGGGTCGAAAATCGGGTCGGGTCCGGTTCGAGTGAATAGTGCCGGGTCGGGTGAACAGTACCGGGTCGGGTCGGTTGTAACACCCGGGATTATTTTTATTGGAGAGCAAATAAAAGAACAATAAAATAGATTGTTTTAATTAATTTAAAAGAAAAGTGAATGGTTTTAGATTTGATTAATTTAAGTTATGTTAGTTATTGGGTTAATTAGTTATGCTCGGGAGTTTCGATGGAAGAGTTAGACCGAGGGTGAGGTGAGAGAATTACCAAGGGTTCGTTATATTTTGGCTGAAATTACGGGAGGGTAAAACGGTAATTAGCTAGTTTAAATTAATGAAATAGTTTTATTATTATTATTAGGGGAGAAGGGGAGAACGGCGGGAGGCGAGGCGACGTTCTCCGACCAAGACCGACGGCGATTTTCGACGGTCTCTGGCCAGACAACGGCGATGAGCGGGCTTCGGTTGTTCCCGCGCATGAACCGGCAGGTGAGACTCGGTTTAGCCCTGTTTTCGGTTCTGTTGGAGACCGGGAGTGACGAGCTCGATTGAGCTCCGATCACCGGCCTAAATTGGCCGCCTCCGGCGTGGGTTTGCCGACCCCTGGACCGGCTATGGTTGATTAGCCGTGAGGAGCCCGAATTGGGCGAAATTCAAAAAGCCCTCTTTAGGGCATTTCGGGTTTTCTGAATTGGAACTTCGATTTTAGGTTGGTTTATGTTAATTGAGGCTAGATATGGTTGATTGGTGAGGATTATTATTATTATTATTATTATTATTATTATTATTATTATTATTATTATTATTATTATTATTATTATTATTATTATTATTATTATTATTATTATTATTATTATTATTATTATTATTATTATTATTATTATTATTATTATTATTATTATTATTATTATTATTATTATTATTATTATTATTATTATTATTATTATTATTATTATTATTATTATTATTATTATTATTATTATTATTATTATTATTATTATTATTATTATTATTATTATTATTATTATTATTATTATTATTATTATTATTATTATTATTATTATTATTATTATTATTATTATTATTATTATTATTATTATTATTATTATTATTATTATTATTATTATTATTATTATTATTATTATTATTATTATTATTATTATTATTATTATTATTATTATTATTATTATTATTATTATTATTATTATTATTATTATTATTATTATTATTATTATTATTATTATTATTATTATACGGTCTCTGGCCAGACAACGGCGATGAGCGGGCTTCGGTTGTTCCCGCGCATGAACGGCAGGTGAGACTCGGTTTAGCCCTGTTTTCGGTTCTGTTGGAGACCGGGAGTGACGAGCTCGATTGAGCTCCGATCACCGGCCTAAATTGGCCGCCTCCGGCGTGGGTTTGCCGACCCCTGGACCGGCTATGGTTGATTAGCCGTGAGGAGCCCGAATTGGGCGAAATTCAGAAAGCCCTCTTTAGGGCATTTCGGGTTTTCTGAATTGGAACTTCGATTTTAGGTTGGTTTATGTTAATTGAGGCTAGATATGGTTGATTGGTGAGGAATTGAATGAGATTGATGAAAAATCAAAAAGAGGAAATTAGAAATTACGGGTTAAGGGGCAGTTCGGGTTTTGTCAATTTGACCTAGCTAGAGTCGTTTGTTTTCAAATTCCTTTTGGCAGGTTAAAATAGGTTATTAGAGGAGTACGTGGCCGCTGGAATCATTCGATTCCGATAACCGACGCAAAAGTTATGCACGTTTGAGGTTTCGGGTCGGGTTTTACCGAACCCAAATTGGTGGCCCGTTTCAGTAGGTTTTTGTTGGATTAGGCTAGAAATAGTAGTTTGAGGGTAATTGGTGAATGTAGGCTTAATTTGAATGAAGTTTGATTAATTGTAGTTAGAGTTAGTTTAAATATTCTTTAGAAGTGAATAGTGATGTTTAAGTGAATTTTGTGAATGTGATAGGTTACCGAGTGGGCAAATGTACATAGCCAAAGCGAGTAAGTGCGGTGCCAGAGTTCAGGTAAGTAGAGGACGTTTGTTTTGCTTTCGGGCCTACACCACGGAATGGTAGGATTTATTTGTTTGTTGTTTGACCGTCTTCCTTGTTGGTTCTTTGTTGTTGATGTTTTGTTGTCTTCTTTGTCGGTCAAGCATTGTTGTGGTTGTGTTGGTTGTTTCATTTGGTGTGGTGTTGGTCGTTTTGTTCGGTATGGCATACTTGAAGCATGCATCATTGTATATCACGCTAGGTACGAGCATTGGCATAGTTGGCATTGTGAGTATGAATGTAATCAGATAAGAAAATTTTAATGCATCTCGAATAGGTGCCTTGTCGGGCTGAGGTTGCTGGCAGTAGCACCCCGAGGGGTACTCTATGAGAGAGGGCCTGCTAAAACATGTATTGCATTTCGAATAGTGTGCCTTGTCGGGCTGAGGTTGCTGGTAGTAGCACCCCGAGAGGTGCTCTATGAGAGATGGTTGGCTAAAACATTTAATCCTGAATAGTAAGCCTTGTCGGGCTGAGGTTGCTGGCAGTAGCACCCCGAGGGGTCCACTATGAAGGATGGTGGTTCGAGTGTGGCCATCCTAGACGGTTATGGGATGTGTGCCAACTCGTTCCACACGGCTTAAGAAAGATTAAAGCAAGAGTAATGCAACGAACAGCAAATAAGCACAACTGAGTGATAGAAACTGCATGTATTAGGTTGATTGCATTGTGTGTTGTCGTGTTATGTTGAGTCAGTTTGTTGAGTTGCATTGGGTGGTGTTGTGTTGTTGTGTTAGGGTAGGATGGTGTGTGCATTGTTATTGTTATTATTTGTTACTCCCTACTTGCTAAGCGTAAGCTTACGTGTGTGTGTGTGTTCTGTGGTGTAGGTGACGACTGGAGTATAGGTGAGCTATGTGAGTCAGCCAAGACTTGGGAGCAGTCGGAGATGCACGGGGCGTGCCGGTGCGGGCAGTAGTCGGGGCGACTCCACCATGGTCTTCGGAGATGTGGGGCTTTGTATTTTAGTAGTTTATTGTAATGTCTGTTTGTAGAAATGTTGGGAATATGTATCTCTTTTTAGTTGATGTTTTAATGGTTGTGGTATAGCTATGTGTATTTGTGGTATATAGTCATAGTTAAGGGTGATGTATCGCCCTGTACTGTGGACTTTCTTTACGTAGGGATATTAGCATTTTAGTTTCCCTCTTTACTGCTGTTGGAGATTTCGTAGGTTGGTTAGATAGTTGGAATATTCTGGTCTGGTTGGGATTGGATTTTATGCAGGTTTTTAGCATTTTGGAGGCGCCATTTTCAGGCGTTACTTTGCCGAAATTTTCGGGAAGGACGCCGTGGTGCTTAACGGTTAGAATTAAGGAAAATCAACGAGTCTAGGCAGTTAGGTATGACCTGAGAGAAAGCTTAGGGTAATTTAGTTTTAAATTCCGCTATGTCAGTTTTATTTATACCTAGGTGTTTATAAGAATTCTTGGGGTAGAGTGAGCCAAGTAGCGCACCGAGCCAGGGTGAGTTCGGGGGCGTTACAGAATTAATTGACTAATAATTGAGAATTTAACCCTAATTTGATATTAATTTTGGTGATAAATTTTTTGATATGTTACAATCTACCCTCCTTAAAGAAATTTCGTCCTCGAAATTTAAACAATTACAAGAATAACTCCAGGTAGATCTTTCCTATGTCCTCCTATCTTTCCTAATTTTTTTCCTCTATGTTTCTATTTCTCCATAAAACTCAGACTAGTGAAACCTTCATATTTCTTAATTATCATTCTTCTTATTTCCTCTTACATATCTAATATCGCTAATTCTTGTATCATCCTCGAGTTTGTAGGTTATACTCACTAAGCTTTCGCTGCGTCACTCTGATTTATAACTATATTTATTTATTACTAAATATTCTCATCCATATATTTAAACTTCCCTTATTTTGTCAAAAATTAATTTTTACTCCTATTTATCGTTAAAACTCTATCTCACAATTAATGATGATATAATAGTTGTGATTCTTAAATATTCATTTGTCATCTAAATTTAATATCAATCAAATGTTCAATTTCTTAAATTTTGAATTTTCTTTAGGTTTATGAATATTTCTCCATTACACTATTGAATCTCCATTTCTAGTAATCTAAACATTAAATTCTAAAATCATACGTAGTATTATCAAGTTCCACTATAACCTTATAATCATTATAGTTTTTCTAAATAAGTCTAGCATACATGTTTTTTTTATTATTATTATTATTATTATTATTATTATTATTATTATTATTTAGCAGTATTTATTCTAAGTTATATAATCAATGTAAATTACATCCTTAAGATCCTCGAATTTGTATTTTTCTTTTGGTCATCTATATCCTCAAGATTAAATAATTGATCAATAAAATATAAACTCTAAATTTCCTCGAGTAATGAAGGTCCTAAATTGAATATGTAAAAATTTCATACCTATAAACCTCAATGTCATTTTGATCAACTACAACATCA
This sequence comes from Begonia masoniana, assembly GCA_022432975.1. NCBI lineage: Eukaryota > Viridiplantae > Streptophyta > Magnoliopsida > Cucurbitales > Begoniaceae > Begonia > Begonia masoniana. Next base: position 24,436,017 of record CM039511.1, read on the forward strand.
AAATATCCTAAAATTTTTAATAATTTTCTAAGAAAAGTCTAAACTTCTAAATTCCCATACCTATAAACCTCAATGTCATTTTGATCAACTACAACATCAAAATATCCTAAAAATTTTAATAATTTTCTAAGAAAAGTCTAAACTTCTAAATTCCTCAAGCAATGTTTATTACAATCAAATACCTAATATAAATTTCATATTTACAACCTTAATTATATCCTCGATCAATGATATCATCAAAATCTATGTATTCATGACGATTAATATAACTCTCATGCTTATAATGATTTCTCTATATATCCTCGAAACCATGCCATTTAGCTACATCCTCAAAATTAAATTCTTATTTAAAGACCTTGGTTTCATTTGATAAACAATATCCTCAAATTTTAGTAATTCATCAACTAAGATTTAATCTCTATGGTTTCTCAAACAATGATCTCTCTAATCACATACTTGAATATAATTCTCATAATTATGCTCACTGTATTCAACTTGATCACCTATAATCTTGATTAGTTATCAAGTATTATCTAATTCTTATACCTCCAAAATTAAATCATTCTAAACTATGTACTTTTACACTCAATCATTCATACATTCTTTGACTTTAATTTAATCAACTATAACCTCAAATTTTTTAAAATCATCTAATTTAGCTTCATTTCTATGTCTCCTTGAACAAAATTTATTCTAATCCTCGATATCCTAATTCAATATCCTCAAAAGTTTTAATAATTGCTCCACCAAACGTAACTTTCATAAATCTCTCTAACATTAATCCTTTCAATTCAATGACTATGTTCCTCATGATATATTAATTCCTTTAATAAAGTCTATCCTCCATATTTCCTCAATCGAGCAATATTAAATACAAGGTAAAATTTTTATCATAAAAAATCTTCAACTTCAATCTAATTTGTCAAATAGAATCTAACATTAATACTTTCTCAAATTTTTCGTACATTAAACATTCCAATATAAGATCTTCAATACTTCCACTACCGATTACTCAATTATATCCTCAAATCAGATTTAACATCAAACGTTTTCTTATCCCGTGATTATAAATTCTCAAATCACTTAATTCCTCCTCCTTATCTATTTCTATATGATATCTATTTTATTGAGTAATGATCAACTTAAGATTCTCACTTCATTATAAAACGATCTCAAATAACCTCAAATTTTTCTTAGACTAAATATTCCAATATATGATACTCAATACTTTCACTACTTACTGGTCACATCTAATTTCATCAAGTTTTTCTCTGTACCATGATGACCATAAATTCTCACATCATTAATTTTTTTTTTCCCGTACACTCCGTTACTAATGATGTCACTTGTCTCTTTGAACAATGATCAATTCAAAATGCCTACTTCAACATAATTTCTTAATATTATCTTAATCCGAGGTAATCTCCAAAATAAAATCTAATATCATTTCTAATTCTTCATGTCATTAAAACATATATATATCCCAATAAACATTTAGGATAAAATTATTGAATTTCTAAACTAAATCGTAAAGTATATTCTAGCATCCTTTGTTTCATCAATTTCTCATTGAATAACTTTATCCACATTAATAGTTTCCTAACTCAAAACCAAATTACTCAAACAATATTTTTAGTAAATCCTCATATCTTATGGGTAAATGTTGTTAGAGGCATGAATTTCTTCAGACATGTCAGTTGGGCAAATGCGTCCATAATGACAGGGATCTCGTACCTGAAAACTAGCAATTTGCCATGTTAATCCTCCAGGTCCCAAATAACTCAATTTTCCCCTATGAACTATTTGTGTTAAAGGATTAGGTCGATCTAAAATTTGAGATTATGGTGTACTCCGAAAAATGATTCATAAGTGATTGTTAATGGAGTTGAGGTTACCAAATTCTGAGGAATAGGTATTATCTAAGAATCCTTAAATTTCTAAAATGTTTCATGTTGTGATTAATATATTTTCGTAATTCATACACTAACCATTGCACATCAATATTCTAAAGTTTTCTTGGAGGAGTCCATAAACTAAATAGGATACTAGCAAGGTTTAATACTCAAACATCCAATCATGATACACTTGCCTCTTATGCGTATCTTAGGCTCTAGGGTTTATATATGTTTTAAGAAACTTTATTAATCGGGATCAAATCTAGTAGTTGCTATTTTAGATTTATGGACAGATCTACATCACAGCGATAACTCCAAAAATTTAAAAAACTTGTGCTAAAGTGTAATTTAAAATAGTTTGAAATTGCTTTAAATAAATACTTGAAATTCTTAAAATATATATATTGAAGTTCTAAAACATATTTAAAATTTTATAAAAATATTTGTAAAATAATAAAAGGGAAAATTACTTACTTTAAAATTAACTACAAAAATTATCATACTTTTATATCCAAAATATAAACTTTTGATCACTTACTTGCTGATTGACAATCTTTCAGGTGCACGTGAGCATACAGAGTAGACTACAGAATCGTGTTATAAACCTTGTTTCTCTGATACCATTTTGTAACACCCCAATTTAAAAATCCCCAATTTGAAACCCTAATTTTTAAAAACCATAGAATTTTCCCCAAATTGATTTTTAATACGAGCGTTAAATCAAAATCTTAAAATTTAAACATATTAATTGAAAACTTTAATATCGCGGAAGTTTTGATAATTAATTTGTCAAAATCTTGAAATCATCGCATAATTAAAACAATTAATGAAACTTTATTTAATAATAAAAAGTCAACAAAATTATTTAAAGTCTTAAATTAAAGTAAAGCTTTAAATATCGTTTGAAAACTAAAACATACTTAATTTAAATCATTTTCTTGGAATTCAACAATCTCTTCTTCTTCTGTATGCTCATTCGCCACTGGAGGATTCTCAATTGCAGCAATTTCTTCCTCAGACAAAAACTTACCTACATCACAAGTTTAAAACAAAAAGGTGAGAAAAACTCAGTAAGTGGAAATACGTGCAAAACTTTTACTTTTACTTTTACTTTTACCGAATCCTGTTAAGACTTAGCCATCTCATTGTCGTTCAGGCATCGTCATCTTTTACTTTTAATTTTAACGATCAAGCTCACCATCTCACTGTCATTCAGGCTTTTGCTATCACGTTAAAACATATGCTCAAGCTCACCATCTCACTGTCGTTCAGGCTTTTGCTATCGCATTTCTTTTACTTTTTCATACACATGCAATTAACCTATCCATTTTATCTTTTAAACTAATCTATGTCGATATTCTAATATATGTGCACAATCATCAAAACGTGTGACAAAATAAAACAATAATAAAATAATATATATATATATATATATATATATATCTTGTGATGTAGGGCCGTAGCCAAAACTTGTATTCCATTTACTTGGATTCCAAGCAATAAGCGTTTATCGGGATTTTCCAAAATTTCCAAAATAATATCCTGCTCAAATAAAATCTTTGATAGTAAAATCCTACTTAATAAATCATTCTTCAAAGTAATTTGAGCAGAATTTACCTACGTTATAAACTTAGGTCGGTTTGGATCGTTCGGATCGTTTTGGGTCGAATCGGATGACTCCTAAATTTATTCTGCCCAAACCGAATATTAATATTAAATTCCCACTTGAATTATTTCAACTTTTAAAGGATTTGGGCAGCAATTCCTTACCGGTTGAATTTTTGATCGGTCCAGTTCGAATCGGGTCGAAAATCGGGTCGGGTCCGGTTCGAGTGAATAGTGCCGGGTCGGGTGAACAGTACCGGGTCGGGTCGGTTCACTGCTGGGTCGAGTCGGTTTACTTCTGGTCCGGTTCGGGTCGGTTCGGACTGGGCTGAACCGGTTCTGGTTGGATTGTTGGGTTTGGTCCGGTTCTGTTGACTTAAGTGAACCGGTTCAGTTTTTTCCTTAAAACTGAACCGCTCTTTCTTCTTCTTCGCGTAGATGTGCAGAGAGTGAGAGTGTGAGGAGCAGAGAGGGAGTTCGAAGAGGGAGAGTGAGAATAGAGAGCGATTGAGAAGAGCCAGAGCGAGAGAGGGAGAGAGTTCTTACACCGATGGGTCGTTGGCGGTGGTCTGGGAGCTTCGTCGGAGCTCGGCTGCAAGAGAGGAAAGCTTTGTCGGAGCTCGGCTGGGCAGCGGTCGGAGACGAGGTAAGTTCTTCTTCTCTGTTGAAGAACTTGGGAAGAGTTGTGGTGTGAGTTTCCTCCTCCACCAAAGGCTCTATATATAGGGGAAGAATTTCACCCCACGCCTCCAAGAAATCCGAAACTGCTCGGATATTCAGAGCTTCAGTTTGGAAAATTCAGCTATTTCCATTCTGTCATCTAACCGAACTTGGTCACCTTTCTTGACCGAGTTCTTGCTGAAAATCAATTTTCCAAACCGGGTTGATTGCTTAAAATCAGCAATCGGATTTTTACATTGGATTTTATTCTCTGTTTCTGGACGATATCCAGACTATGTTCATGCTGGATTTGTTTTCCCAAAATCTGAATTGGTGCGATTTCTCTCTGAATTTTTGGAAATTAGAAATTGATTTTAAGTTATCTTGATTTGGGAATTTCGATATTAAACCCTATATTAGCTTGATTTGGGAGATTGAATTAATTGACTAATAATTGAGAATTTAACCCTAATTTGATATTAATTTTGGTGATAAATTTTTTGATATGTTACAGATAGTCACCGGATGATGTAGTATGTTTCCTCACCGGATGATGTAGTATGTTTGCTCACCGGATGATGTAGTATGTTTAGTCACCGGATGATGGGAATGTAGTTGTCGTTTAGTCATCGGATGATGAAAACGTGGTTTTGTCGTCTAGTGACCGCAGATCAAGTGTATTTAGGTTACCGGATGATTTAAATGTCATTTTGTCGTCTAATGACCGGTAGATGTAGAGTATTTCAATTACCGGATGATGTGAGAAATTTCTTGTCGTCTAGTGCCCGAGGAATGTTTTAATTAGTCACGCGAGGCGCACATGACCACCGGTCGATGTAGTGTAATTAAGATCATCTAGTGGAGAATGTTCAGGACCGGGCGATGTCTTTAATTAGACACGTGTAATGCCCATGTCCGCGGTGGATGTTTTCTACTGGGCGTCTATAACTGAGTCACGTAGGGTACACGTGACAAATCGGATGATATTTACTTCATCACCCGATGCATGCAAACCCATGCAAACCCCAACTGAATAACGTCGAGTAGTCTGGGGCATTTCTTCCCTGCTCGATTAAGTCATTGATCAAATGACCAATTTTAGCCGCTCGACTTTGTGTAAGATTTAGTCGACGGGATTTAAGGAAAAATCGAGTTTGAGAGGGCGAGATTCCCTTGATGTTATAACGTCTCTGTTATCAGTCTAAGAGTGAGTTCAAAAAAATGTATGAAAATATTAGATTGGAAATGAAGAAGAAAAGGTAGAAGTTGAGTCAATGATTAATGAAAGATTATGACTAAGTGACGGCTCCCTGTCTGGGTCGTTACACTCAGCCTCATAACCGGAGAGAGCACATCCAGCGGTCGGACTACTCTTTCTAGCTAGAAGAGGGGGGTACACGTTTACAACGCGTACAGCCGTGCCTGAGCCCCATCTCGCATGACCTATAATTGTATAATTGTATGAGTATGTAATAGATGTGGTATTGTGACAAACCCGTAATCGGTCTTCACAATAGGTCGTGCCCCTATCCAGGCCACATCGCCATTTTCTTTAAAACATCATGCGGAAATTCATTTTCTATGTTCTTTTAAAACACGTGATGCGTGAACAGTTCAATGCGACAGAAGTAAACATACATGATTCGTACCATCGAGACAATAAAGCATTTAAAAGCATAACCTATACAGAACTAATCCTAACTACCCGACCAAAACAATTTAAACATCCGCGTCACCAAAACTCCTCGGGACGACTTCGACGTACGGTGTAGGCCAATCGGCCAGAGAAAATCACTAGAACTTACCTCGTGTCCATTGCAGCTCAAGCTCCGTCCACGAGCGTTGTTTATCTGAGGCAAAACACAATATTCGCCGTTAAAACTGTTGACTTAAATATAGTTTAAGTCTAAATATGTTTTTGATGATGTATTTGAATGATAAGTAAGTAATTTGATTATGTTTATAATGTGAGAATATTGAATTATGCATTGATTTTAATCCTGTGGAAATACCCTTGAAAATGGTATTTTAGTTGTCTAATGAATCGAGTTAAGTGTATAGGGCTAAATAATTTATTCACAGGTTACATCTGCCGATGAGCTTCAAAGTGCTTCTGCCGATGAGATGTTAAACAACACATACTGATGGCAATCACTAAACGACAGACATGAGTTCCTTAAACCGATCGCTAACCGACAAAGAAAAGAATACTTCTGCCAATGACATATCAACTTGCATCTGTCGATCGCGTTTTAAAGTTGCATCTGCCGATGGCGCTGCCAAGCCTGCATCTGCCGATCGAGTTTTGAAGCTGTATCTGCCGATGGCGTTGCCAAGCTTGCATCTGCCGATGGACTTGCTTGTATCTGCCGATGGCATTGCCAAGCTTGCATCTGCCGATGGACTTGCTTGCATCTGACGATGGTGCTGCCAAGCTTGCATCTGCCGATGGACTTCAAAGCTTGCATCTGCCGATGACTTATCGTGTTGCATCTACCGATGGAGTTTGTGAAGATACTCATGCCGATAGCTTTTAAAGCTGCTTCCACCGATGATCTTCCGCTAGAATTCAAAATAGCCGCGAAGCTACAGTGACGTCATTTTCAGCATTAACTCCAGAACTTTAATGGCGACGACGACTTGCAACCATAGACGGAAACGGCTATCTGATCTAGTACGGATGCTTCCCAACGGTAACATTTTCCATTTGAAGAAAGAAGAATTCAATTCTGAGCTAAAAATAAGACAGAGTATTTAAGCCGAGGTTAGAGCACGAAGATCCAACCTTTTTGCGAATATTCATTGCTGAGCCCTAACTTAAAATTATTCATACTCTGTGATATTATCTACATCTCTCCTCACCAAAACTTGAGATTCTGTTTTGAGAGTTTGTAGATTATTGTAATCTGTGATTTAAATCTGAAAACCCTGTAAGGTAGTGGATTGACGCCCGTAAAGTTCAATCCAGGATTGTGTAAGGCTGTGGATCGAAGCCCGAAAAGTTCGATCAGCATTTCTCGTTGAGGAGAAGTAAGGAATCTTCAAGGGGGAGCCTTGGAGCGTGGACGTAGGCAGTTTGGCTGAACCACGTTAAAAATTGTGGTGTTGAATTTTCTCTCACTCTCTTTACTTTATTTGATTGTATGCTTTTAGACTTTAAGCTTCATTTGTCACGACCCCAACCCCGTAGGGCCGTCACAGGACTTGACTTTACATTGACCTAACCTTTACCTAAGCCCTCGTGTTGTCGAATAATAAATTTTTTCTTTTTCACTCGACACTATAAAATAAACCGAACCTAGACAATTGACCCATCCCTAACAAACTTTAGGGTCTAACTTTGACTTAAGCATTTTGAGCGTAAAACATTTCGACTTTGAAAACATTTAAAGCTAGACTAAAACCATTAATAACTTAAAACCATTAACAATTAAAGTAAGATCAATTTAAAACAAAACACTCATTCGACGATCATCAAAACACGACACTAAGATAACCTATACTTTCGGGAAGAACTCGAGAAAACGAACTGCATGGATCGCTCTAAAAATCGAGCGTATCCTTACCTGTTTTAAAAATGACCAAACAGTTCAAAATAACCAAACAGTTTCAGTATATTTCTCCAAAATAAAGACTTCACATTTTAGACATTCTACTACCACATCATACACATCAAAAACTCTACTCTCAGACGTTTTTCTATCAAAACTAATCGATCCGCATACGTAACATTTTCATACTTTCGTTCATCACATCTCTATACACATACATAAAACTTCCATTCTCTTTCTTAATCAAAACGACACATAAACATACCCAAAACAGACACGTCCACATACTAACCACAGACACCTACTAACCACGGTCGGAATCGCCCTAACAATATTGCCGGGTTGCCACCATGGTCGTACTCCTCCAACTGCGTCCATGATCCTAGCATGCTCATGAAATCTCACCGTACCTGTTCTTCTGCACCTACATCACAGAACTCAATCTATAAGCCTAATGCTTAGCAAGTAGTGACAATATGAATTAAAAACATTTTACTTAACATATGCAGTTTCTACAGTTTCATCGTACATAATCGTTTCGTTTCGTTTCATCGTTCATATTCGTTTCGTTTCGTTTCGTCATACATATTCATTCCATTTCTATCGTACATACATGTAATCCTCTACCAATGGAGGGCGGATTAGTTTCTCCATCTCTAGACGTTCCACATATAAATCTTTATCTGAAGGGTGAACCACTTCCCTCAGATATCATACATTTTCTGGACGTTCCACAATTTACATCTGAAGGGTGAACCACTTCCCTCAGACACTTTACATTTTCGTTTTACATCGTTGTCGTTTCTACGTTCAAATCGTGAAAACATATGCTAAAACATTTTCGTACTTTTTCTAAAACATGATGCGTGAGAAAGCTAAACATACATAAAACATGCAACATAACCTAGCGTTCCGTGATGTAGGCCCGAAGGCAACACACATGCAACACTACTTACCTGGCGTCCTTAGTAATTGCCTCGATTTTGACTCTTAACCGTGGAACCTGAAAAACCTAACATATCAAAACATTGCATTAGAACTCGCTCGACATAACTAAACTCTTATTTTCATGAAAACATCTTAAACTACTATTTCTAGCCTAATCTAATAAAAATCTAACTAAATGGGCCACTCTTTTGGGTTCGGTAAAAACCGACCCGAAACTCAAACGTGCATAACTTTTGCGTCGGTGGTCGGAATCAAACGATTCCAGCGGCCACGTACTCCTCTAATAACCTATCTTAATCTGCCAAAACGAGTTTCAAAACAAACGACCTTGGCTAGGTCAATTTAAGCAAAACCCGATTCTACCCTTTCTCGGAATTTTCCCCCTTTCCAATTTTTCATCAAATTCCACCTATTTCCTAACCAATCGACCACATATACCCTCAATTAGAATAATCTAATCAAAAATCGAAGTTTCAAATTAAGAAAACCCTAGGCCCTAATTTTGGGTCCCCTGTTTCCAGCTCAACCCGAGCACCACGCTGCTCGGCGATCTACGTCGGCGTTAAGCTCGGCAATGCAACGCTAAAGCAACCAAAACGGCCGGCGATCGGAGCTCAATCGAGCTCGCCACGCACAGCACAAACCGAGCAAGAACAGGGAGCTTACCGTTCAGTTTGCGCGCGAAGACGGTCGGAAATGGTAGCCCTGGAGTCGCCGACGTCTTCTGGCCGAAAAAAGGTCGAGGTTGGACGTCGGAGGAGAGCCGTCGCTCGGCTCTCTGTCGTCGGGGCTCTCTCTGGCGTCGGGGCTCAGGCAGCGATAATGGCTTCATCGTGAAGCCATTATCCTTTTAATTAAAAAAAACTATAATTTTGAATTACTAAATTACTTAAATGCCCTTTCCCTCAATTCTATGCTTAACTCTTTAATTAGTCTATCGATTCGGTTTCTCTGCAACTTCCTTATTTCTCCAAATATTCCAATTTAATCTTAGAGTTCTAACAAAACTCACCGTTCACAAAACGGACTTATTTTGCTATTTTTACGAATTAACATACTAAAAGGGTAAAACGGGAACTCTAGCATTACTCTTCTCGATTTGGGTTTCTAAAATCTCACTTATTCCTCTAAAAATTCCCATAAATTTTTAGGGCTCTAAAGAAACATCCCGCTCAAGAAAATACTTTAATTTGCCATTTACGAAAATTATCTAAGAAATTAGAAAATCCTAAAATCCGAAAACCCGGCCGTTACATCATTCAAGAGAGAAATTGATTTAGAAAATTAAGTTAATTTAAAAAGTCTAATTCACCCCCCTCTTAGACAATACTGATCTTACAATTGGTATCAGAGATTGGTTATCATTGTCTAAGCTGTGATTAAACACTCTGTGTTATATATTTTCACAATGACATTCAACACTAACACCACACAAATAGAAGGTCAAGCAACGAATAGACCTCCTTTCTTCGATGAGAGTGATTATGTCTACTAGGAAGTCCCGAATGAGAATATTTGTTCAAGCTGTGGACTATGAACTATGGAATAACATAGAAAATGGTCCTTACATTGCTGTCAAAACAGAGAATGGTGTGAAGATCCCCAAAGTTTCACATGAACTAAATGATACAGATAAAAAGAACTTGAGCTTAAATGCCAAGGCTATAAACACCCTGTACTGTGCTCTGAATAGAGACGAATTTAATAGAGTACAAGGGTGTGAGAGTGCCCAAGAGATTTGGCACTTATTAGAGGTCACACACGAGGGCACAAATCAGGTGAAAGAGAGCAAGTTAAATATGTTAGTTCACGAGTATGAACTTTTTACCATGTTAAAGGATGAGTCTATTTTATCTATGTTTACTCGTTTCACTAACATTACTAATGGTTTAAAAGCTCTCGGTAAGATTTACTCAGGTGAAGAACAGGTAAGAAAAATTTTGATATGTCTACCCAGAGCTTGGCAACCAAAGGTGACAGCAATACAAGAAGCTCGGGATCTAAAGGTGCTCAAGCTGGAAGAGCTCATTGGCTCTCTGATGACTCATGAGATAACCATGAGGGCCAATGATAAGGAAGATCTCAAAGAAAAGGAGATCAGTAAGAAAAATGATATTGCTCGTAAAGCCTCATCGAGTAAGCAAGAAGAATCAGAAGAAGAAGATGAAGATATTGCTCTCATCACTAGGAGATTCAGTAAGTTCCTTCGAAGGAAGAAGTTGCAAGGGAGAAGTTTTCCCAATAATGAAAGGCAATCCAAAGGTAGATTACCTGCTTTGGATGTGGAAAGCCAGGCCACATGAAGGCTGACTGTCCACAAGCTAAGGGTCCCAAGAAATTCAAGAAAAAGGCAATGAAGGCCACATGGGACGATAGTAAAAGTGATACCTCCTCGGAAGATGAAGAGGTTGCCAACCTGTGCTTCATGGCACACGAGGATGAGGTAAACTTGTTCTTTGGTTCTCAAATGGTAGCAAGAACTTAACATTGCTAATAGGGAATCATAGAGCTACTCATGATAAAGCAGGTTTAGGCTATGACAAGTTCAATAAAAGAAAAGCTTTTAAGAATTTCTTTGTCAAACCGTCTACTTGCCATACTTGTAATGAAGTAGGACATAAATCTTTTGAATGTCCTTTGAAATCTAATAAGAAATCAAATGGAAAACTTCAATGGGTTCCTAAGGGAACTAGACCTAACACTAGGACCCAAAAGATTTGGGTACCTAAGAAGACAACCTGATTTCTGTTTTGCAGGATGATGTGTCTCCCTTAAGGAATCAATGGTACCTGGACAGTGGCTGTTCAAGGCACATGACTGGAGATGCATCTATGTTTGCTGCTGTCAGCAAGAAGAAAGGAAGTGTTACTTTTGGTGGAAACCAAAAGGGCAAAATTGTTGGCATTGGCAACATAGGTAACCCTATCAATCCTATTATAGAAAATGTTTTATTAGTTGATGGGTTAAAACACAATCGGCTCAGCATAAGTCAATTATGTGACAGAGGTTATGAAGTGATATTTAAATCAGATTTATGCATAATCAAAGATAGCTCATCCAGTTCTATACTGTTCAAAGGATTTAGAAAAGAAAATGTGTATATTATTGATTTAGATAATATAGATTTTCTGATGAAAAATGCCTTGCTGTGAATTCTTCTAATGATTGTTGGATCTGGCATAGGAGATTAGGACACGTAGGGATGGATACCTTAGCTAAGATTACTAAGGAGAACTTAGATAGAGGAATCCCTAAGATATCCGTTGAAAAGGATAAGGTCTGTGATGCCTGCCAAATGGGCAAGCAGATCAAAAGTTCCTTTGCATCGAAGAATGCAATTTCTACTTCTTAGCCTCTCCAACTCCTTCACATGGACCTCTTCGGTCATTCAAATATAGCCAGCGTAGGAGGAAAATTCTATGCATTTGTAATTGTTGATGATTTTTCTAGATTTACTTGGGTTCACTTTCTGAAGTCTAAGGATGAGACTTTTGACACCTTTTCTAGTTTTAGGAAAAGAGTTCAAAATGAAAAGGAGCTCACCATAGTTGCTATTTGTAGTGATCATGGTGGAGAATTTGAAAATGAAAAATTTGAACTCTTGTGTCTCAAATATGGAATTGAGCATAATTTCTCTTCTCTTAGGACCCCTCAGCAAAATGGTGTTGTTGAGAGGAAAAATAGGTCTCTCCAAGAGCTAGCTCGGACTATGTGTAACACCCGACATTTCGGCCAGGTGATTTTCTGACCATTTTCATTGTCACCCTCTTATTTAACCCTTATGATTTAAAATTTAATGTTAAGACAAATTTATTACAAGTTGAGTAAAACTAGGTTGGGTGGCAGTTTTGTAATTAAAATCGATGGATTTAGTATAAATAGGAAATGGAAACCTTAAACCTCATTTATTACCACTGTAGCCGACATTCCCTCTTGGCGATTCCTTCTTTCCCAAGTTCTTGCTCTCGGCTACCAGAACTTCCCTTTACCGACGGCTGGTTCGAGCTTGCTCTTCTCTGCAAATCCACACCCGAGGTATGAAATGGACAATGTAGTCATTCATTAGTAAATAGAGCTCTGTTTTCAGCTCGGCACTGAGTTCGGATTTTTAGCAGTGGCCGAGTAGTTTGAGACTTTTTAAAATCTGGGAGTAGAAATGTCATCCCGAATCGATTCTGAGCATTTTAAGTAACCAACTCGGATTTAATCAATGGTAAAACCTGTCCACCTAGTTTCGGATTTCAGACTGCAGTGTGTCAAACAGAGGAATCGGAATGACTTTAGCTATTAGATCCTAGGATGGTTTATGATTAGGACTATTAGGACTTTGTTTTAACTACTGTAATGTACATATTTTAGGTGAAGAAGTTTAAAGGAAAGAAACTCGGATTGCTAAGGAATCCAGGTAAGTGAATGTGTTAAGATTTCCGGCCACTAGGGCCATACACCGCAAGGGTATTAGGAAATCACTAAGATGTTAGCTTATTGACTATGATTTGTTATTTCCACGATATGAAGAAGTTGTGTAAGTAAATGTAAAGTTACAGGATGTTTTACTTGTCCTCATGATATGACTTCTCTCTATGAACTTTATGTCTATGCACTGTGTCCCTGTTATGATTAAGTTGAGAACATGAAAAGCAAATGTAACCAAGATTAAGTGCAGAGCGGGGAAAGACTATGTTATGTATGACTCGCGAATTCTCCCACTGGTGGAGGCCGAGTTAATGATATGTATGACTCGCGAAATCTCCCACTGGTGGAGGCCGAGTTAATGATATGTATGGCTCGCGAATTCTCCCACTGGGGAGGCCGAGTGATGTATCATGATTGCCGCGATAGGCAAATGATTATGTACGACTGCCGCGATAGGCAAATGACTATGTACCCCTGTCTTCCTCCCTCGTTCCCTGCCTTAATACATGTTATGTAAAAGATAGAGATGAACACGAATGATGAATGGTTTATGAACTTATGTCTCTTTAAATTGTGTACTCATGTATATCTGTCAGCATGCATTCCTTACTAAGCATTAGGCTTATAGTTAAACCTTATGGTGTAGGTGAAGAAGGTTCAGGTGAGGATGTTATGTTCAAAGAGGATGCTTAAGGCTGGTTGCTAGAGGATGCTCAAGGTGACAGTGCGGGGCTGGAGAGGCGACTTATGACCCCTGGTTAAGACTCTTATGTTACAGTATGTTAAAGGATATGGTAGCTTAAGTAGGATGAGATTATTTTAAAACGTTGAGCTTTGAAACTGTCTAGTGAATCACTGAGTCAAGGAATGATTATATAGATTTATAAATGATCTGTTGCTTAAGTCTTCCGCCATATGCATTTTGAATGAGTTGTGTTTTCTTTCTGTTGGGAGGAGTCATTTGATGATTTAGTGTTCTCTACCGTAAGACGGAAGCTGGATGAGGCAATCTTCCGGTTGACGTCATCGGCAGATGCCGAGAGTTAGTTGTTTGTTGGTTTAGTCTTCTGGCTGACGTCATCGGCAGATGCCGAAGGATAGTTGTATGAGGGTTTAGTCTTCCGGATGACGTCACCGGAAGATGTAAAATGTGTTTTGTCGCTTAGCGACCGGAAGATGTAAAATGTGTGTTGTCGCTTAGCGACCGGAAGATGTAAAATGTGTTTTGTCGCTTAGCGACCGGAAGATGTAAAATGTGTGTTGTCGCTTAGCGACCGGAAGATGTAAAATGTGTTTTGTCGCTTAGCGACCGGAAGATGTAAAATGTGTTTTGTCGCTTAGCGACCGGAAGATGTAAAATGTGTTTTGTCTATTAGCGACCGGTTGATGTTTTAATTTAGCACGCGAGACCCACGTGCCCACCGGAAGATGTCTCCTTTTAGGCGATGTTAAACGAGTCACGTGTAATGCACGTGATGACCGGACGACTAAATTTCTGAGGGTTGTCAACGCATGCAACTCATGCAAACCCGAGTGGTATTAAGTTAAGAGAATTGAGGGCACCTCCTCTTTTCCCGAAATTGTCAAGAAGCCAATGACCGAGTCTAGTCGCTCGACTCTGTGAAGGTTGAGCCGATGAGGCGTGGGAAGTCGGGCACGAGAGGGTTCGTCTTCCTTAATGGTTCTGTGTTTCTATTACCAGTTTAAAAAAAAAAAAATATATGTTAAATGTGAAAGTCTGTTGAGAGATAGTAAGTGAATGTAATAATAGTAAAAGTCAAGCAAACGATTAATGAAAGAATATGAACACGTGACGGCTCCTGGCCGGGGTCGTTACACTATGCTTAATGAGAATTCCCTTCCAAAATATTTCTGGGCAGAAGCTGTGTCAACAGCTTGCTATGTGCTTAATCGGGTCTCTATAAGACCTATTATTGAGAAAACTCCCTATGAGCTTTGGAATGGTAAAATCCCGTCAGTCAAGTATTTTAGAGCTTTTGGAAGCAAATGCTTCATTCTAAACACTAAGAATAACTTAGGAAAATTCGATTCCAAATCAGATCTTGGAATTTTTCTGGGTTATTCCCTTTCCAGTAAAGCATATAGAGTATTCAATAGGAGAACTCTAGTTGTAGAGGAATCAGTTCATGTTAACTTTGATGAGTCTCCTCAACCCACAATCAATGTGGATGAGGATGATATTTTGGATAAACAACTGGATTCTATTTCCTTAGAAAAGCCTAGTGATTCTCCTCAAGTAGAAAAATCAATAGAACCTTCTTCTACATCTCTAGATATTGTTCCTGTCAAGGATGAAAATCCTGCTCTTCCTAAAGATTGGAAATATGTCAAAAATCATCCAATAGATGAAGTTTTAGGTGATCCTTCTTTAGGAGTTAAGACTAGAGCTTCTCTTAGGAATCTCTGTGCCAATGTGGCATTCATTTCACAAGTAGAGCCTAAGAAATTTGAAGAAGCCGAGTGTGATGAAAATTGGATTTTGGCCATGCAAGAAGAGTTAAATCAATTTGAAAGGAGCAATGTATGAGAATTTGTTCCACGGCCTAAGGATCATCCCATTATTGGAACAAAATGGGTTTATAAGAATAAATTGGATGAAAATGGGATTGTTGTGAGAAATAAGGCTAGACTAGTTGCTAAAGGTTACAATCAAGAAGAATGAATAGATTTCGAGGAAACCTTTGCACCTGTTGCTAGATTAGAATCAATTAGGATGCTCTTAGCCTATGCTTGCTACAAAAACTTCACACTCTTCCAAATGGATGTGAAGAGTGCTTTCTTAAATGGGTATATTCAGGAAGAAGTTTATGTAGAGCAGCCCTTAGGATTTGAAGATTTTGCAAAACCTGATTATGTGTATAGACTTAAGAAGGCACTCTATGGACTTAAGCAGGCTCCTAGAGCTTGGTATGATAGGTTGAGGAACTTCCTTGAGGAAAGGAATTTCAAAAAGGGTAACACTGACTCAACTCTATTTACCATGCAAAAGGATAAGGATATTCTGTTAGTACAAATTTATGTTGATGACATTATTTTTGGATCTACTAATGTCAATATGTGTAATGAGTTTTCCTCCCTCATGCAAAGTGAATTTTAGATGAGTATGATGGGGGAGTTAAAATTCTTCTTAGGATTTCAGATTAGCCAATCTCCTGATGGAATTTTCTTCTGTCAAGAAAAGTACATTAAGGAACTTCTTAAGAAATTTGGTTTAGAATCTGTCAAATCTTCTAGAACCCCCATGAGTACTACCACAAAATTGGACAAAGATGAAAGTGGATTAAGTGTGGATATTAAGAAGTATCGTGGTATGATTGGATCATTGTTATATCTGACTGCAAGTAGGCCAGATATTCTATTTAGTGTATGTCTTTGTGCTAGATTCCAAGCTGCCCCTAAGGAGTCTCATTTAACTGCTGTAAAAAAGATTTTCAAGTATTTGAGTGGAACTTATGATTTAGGACTATGGTATCCAAAGGGCACTTCTTTTAATCTGATAGGATATTCAGATTCTGATTATGCAGGTAGCCTTGTTGATAGAAAAAGCACTAGTGGCACTTGTCAGTTCTTAGGTGAATCTTTAGTCTCTTGGTATTCTAAGAAACAGAACTCTGTTGCATTGTCAACTGCTGAGAGTGAATATATTGCTGCAGGCAGTTGCTGTGCACAAATGCTCTGGATGAAGCAAACTCTTGAAGACTATAATCTGTTTTATGATAGGATTCCTATTAGGTGTGACAACACCAGTGCAATTAACATTTCCAAAAATCCTATCCAGCACTCTAGAACTAAGCATATTGATGTTAGATATCACTTCATTCGTGATCATGTTCAAAGAGGAGATATATCTTTAGAATTTGTTAATTTAGCAGACCAACTAGCAGACATATTTACCAAGCCTTTGGATGAAAAATCTTTCAATAATATTAGAATAAGGTTAGGCCTCATTCGGGTAGATAAAAACTAAGATTATTTCTCTGTTGGTAAATCTTGTGTAATAGAGCTGTTTTTAATTGTGAGGGCATCAGTAGAAGCAATGTTGTTCAATGGGCATCGGAAGATGCATATGCATCGGTAGATGCAGTGTTTTTGTATAGGCATCGATAGATGCAGTGTTTTTCACAGGCATCGGAAGATGTATTTCTATCGGTAGGTATCGGATGATGAATTCTTAATCTGCCGACACGTGTGACCCATCGAACTAATGGTCGTACACGTGTAACTTCATCTCATCGGGCGATGCCCTACTCTTTTTAAACTCTGTTTCTTCTCAAAGACGCTTCACATTTCGCGCTCTTTCTGAAAACCCCTGCCCTATCAGTTCTCTCTCTCTCGCAAGTCCTAGTCCTTCAATGGAGTTTCCGGGTTCATCTTCTCGCGCTGCTAAGGAACCGGCCAAGAAGAAGGCCAAAGTGTCAGCACGTCCTCCCCGAGAGATTCCTCGTGCCAAAGAGTGGCCATCTCTCTTCTTTCTCTCTAAGGCTGCTGAGTTAAGGTACCATGAAGACTATAGGTACAAAACTTTGATTCCCTGTCGAGGGATTTACTGTGATGATTTAGCGGGAATGAATATTATAGAACCCTTGAAGGATCTCGGGTTATTAGGTTTATTTGAAGTAGAATCATACTATTACCCTGAGGCAATCAGAATGTTCTATGCAAATATGAGTTTTACTTCGAATTTCTCTGTTATAAGGAGCTATGTGTATAGCAAACATATAGAGATTACCCCCCAGTTCATAAATGCCCTTTTGGGTTGCTCCCATTTAGATAGCCGCCCTTACCAATTTATGACTGGCTCTGAGCCTCCTTTCTTTGGTACCTCTGAAGGTCTTAGTTTTCTACAGCTTATAGTTCTAGACCCAAACCATACCCCTGACCCTCTTAAAGGCAAACACCTGACTGCAAGAGCCAGGTTATTTCATCAGATGATAGGGTACAATATTGTCCCTAAGGGTGGTCACCATGATGAGGTGAGTGCCATGAAGCTTTTTGTTCTGTTTGCACTGTTTCAAAAGGCCCCCTTCAATCTTGGATATGTAGTGGTTCGAAGGATGATTCAGGCTGTGACATCCAGGGCTACCTCCTTTCCCTACAACCTGCTTCTCATGAGGATATTTATGCAGCTTGAGGTTGTATTTCCAGAGGATGAAGACCCCTTTCGTCTTCAACCCACAAGTTATTATTCCAAGACCACTCTGAGCAAAATGAGAATTAAGAGAACAAGAACAGGGGAGCTTGTTTTGAATGTTCATAAGAGAAATACTGCTAAGGCTGCAGTTGCCAAAAAGGGAAAAAGACAACTTATCTTGCCAGAGGAGTCCACTGCTGAATGAGGGGATGACTCTGAGATACCTGCCTTTTGTAATTCCCCTTCACAATCTCAGGCTTCTAGCTTCCAACCTCCTCCTCTAGTGAGAAGACGTCGTGCCCCTATCTCTAGAGCCCATGTTTCAGAGGCAATCTCTACTCCCTCCTCTGTGCCCCTACCCCTTCCAGAGAATCTTCAATCTCCTCCTCCTACACTTCCTTTACCGGCTCTGCCTTCTCCAGCTCCTCCCTCTCCAGTCCAACAGACTATGTCTCCTCCATCACCAGTCCAACCACCCCTTCAGTCCAATTACCTCCTCCAAGTCCAACTGCTTATCAAGTCAACATCCCTTCACCTCCTTCACCTGCACTTTTGATGCCTTCACTACCTGCCCTTCCACCTATCCCCCTCACTCCTCAAGTACCAGTATCCTCACCACTTCCCTCAGTTCCTCCTGCCACTCCTCTAACTTATCAGAGGAGATTTTCGGTGAGTGAGACTCTGTATAATGAGCTGAAGGCCTCTATTGACCGCATTGAGACAGCTCTCAGTTCCTTTGAAAGTAGGATTGTACAGTCTCTTGATGCCAAGCTGGCCATGATTCAAAAAGACATACGCAAAGATTTAGATATCGGTCTTGGCTTGTTGTCTCAGAAACTGGATGCTGATAGGCGCATTGTAGCCAGGGAATTTGAGTCACTCAAATCCTCACTTGACAATCTGAATCCCGAACCCGAACCTGAACCATCTAGCTCTGACAGTGTTCCAGAGGCCTGCTTTGAAGATTGGTTTCTTCCCTTCTCCAGGCTTGTAGTTGCCAATGATGTGCGCTTGATGTCATTGGATCTTCAGGAGGCTGAACTAGCATTTTCCTCCCCTGCTGTTCCTACTGCTGGTCTGTCTGTCGAGTCTCTTCCATGTATGGACATGGTGGTGTATCAAGGTCCCTCTCCCTCTGTTGCTCCTCAGCCAGAGACTACTCCGTGTCTAGAACTCATGCCTTATCAACCACCCCTTTCTCTTGATATTCACTCACTTCCAGCACATGTAGATGCTTATCTTAATTCGAACTGTGAAATGCCCGCTTGGATTAGCCAAGCTTTTTGAACACATTATGTAGCCTTCTTTAAATAAAATACTTGATTTAATGTGTACACATTTCTTGATTTTCTACTGTCATTATTCTGATGGTTTTATGAATTGTGTTAAATCCATTATTTTTCTTGTTTATCTGATTGTTTTTGATAATGTCAATGGGGAAGAATATCTATTTGATTGATATTGGATATGCATGTGGAATATGTTACTATGATTTGTGAAATCTGTATATATACATGTTTTAGAATATATGCATTTGCTATGGGGGGCTAGGATTATGGGGGAGAATAACAATTAATCAAATTGATGCTAATATTTTGTCATCATCAAAAAGGGGGAGATTGTTGACTTAAATAGAGTTTAAGTCTAAATATATTTTTGATGATGTATTTGAATGATAAGTAAGTAATTTGATTATGTTTATAATGTGAGAATATTGAATTATGCATTGATTTTAATCCTGTGGAAATACCCTTGAAAAGAGTATTTTAGTTGTCTAATGAATCGGGTTAAGTGTACCGGGCTAAATAATTTATTCAAAGGTTACATCTGCTGATGAGCTTCAAAGTGCTTCTGCCGATGGGATGTGAAACAACACATACCGATGGCAATCACTAAACGACAGACATGAGTTCCTTAAACCGATCGCTAATCGACAAAGAAAAGAATGCTTCTGCCGATGACATATCAACTTGCATCTACCGATCGCGTTTTAAAGCTGCATCTGCCGATGGCGCTGCCAAGCCTGCATCTGTCGATCGCATTTTGAAGCTGTATCTGCCGATGGCGTTGCCAAGCTTGCATCTGCCGATGGACTTGCTTGTATCTGCCGATGGCATTGCCAAGCTTGCATGTGCCGATGGACTTGCTTGCATCTGCCGATGGCGCTGCCAAGCTTACATCTACCGATGGACTTCAAAGCTTGCATCTGCCGATGACTTATCGTGTTGCATCTACCGATGGAGTTTGTGAAGATACTCATGCCGATAGCTTTTAAAGCTGCTTCCACCGATGATCTTCCGCCAGAATTCAAAATAGCCGCGAAGCTACAGTGACGTCGTTTTCAGCATTAACTCCAGAACTTTAATGGCGACGACGACTTGCAACCACAGACGGCAACGACTACCTGATCTAGTACGGATGCTTCCCAACGGTAACATTTTCCATTTGAAGAAAGAAGCATTCAATTCTGAGCTAAACATAAGACAGAGTATTTAAGCCGAAGTTAGAGCACGAAGATCCAACCTTTTTGCGAATATTCATTGCTGAGCCCTAACTTGAAATTATTCATACTATGTGATATTATCTATATCTCTCCTCACCAAAACTTGAGATTCTGTTTTGAGAGTTTGTAGATTATTGTAATCTGTGATTCAAATTTGAAAACCCTGTAAGACAGTGGATTGACGTCCGTAAAGTTCAATCCAGGATTGTGTAAGGCTGTGGATCGAAGCCCGAAAAGTTCGATCAGCATTTCTCGTTGAGGAGAAGTAAGGAATCTTCAAGGGAGAGCCTTGGAGCGTGGACGTAGGCAGTTTGGCCGAACCACGTTAAAAACTGTGGTGTTGAATTTTCTCTCACTCTCTTTACTTTATTTGATTGTATGCTTTTAGACTTTAAGCTTCATTCAAGAGAGAAATTGATTTAGAAAATTTAGTTACTTTAAAAAGTCTAATTCACTCCTCCTCTTAGACAATACCGATCTTACAAAAACTAATTTCAGCTACTAAACGTCCAAATTAACAAAACCTTAACTAAAGAAATTTCCTATAGTTTTAATTTAACTAATCGAGGCATTTAAACGAAATAAATGCTCGATAGTTCAAAACCACAATCAACGAGCTTTTTCCAAAAACCCGAAAATCCTCTAGTTTTAACATTTCTCACAATCAATCTAACTTCGTCCAATAACGTTCAATACGTCCTTTATATCCTCAAACACGACATACCTATCAATTTTGAACTCTAATTTACGTTTTTAACGGAAACCCTAAACTAAACCCTAACCGTATAACTTTGCAAAAACCGAAAACTAACGCTCTAAAACTATAGATTCATACCAAGAGCGTCGATTGGAGAAGAAAACGTGAAGAACGGAGGACGAATGGAGGTCGGAATGTTGAAGGATCGTCGATGGCAGATAAGGAAATCGTCGCCTGGGAAGAGGAGAGAAAACCAGAATCGTGAAGTGTTCTGGTGATGAGAGAAAAGTTTGATTTTAATTAAATTGGCTTGGTAAAGTACTGTTTTACCCTTCCTTCAAATTTTATATTTGTTTCATCCTTTGTTTCGTTAATTAACTAGCTATTCGGTTTCACCAAATCTCCTTATTTCACCAATATGTCCAACTTATTATTTGAGATTTATTAAAACTGTCCGTTCGTAAATCGGACCTCGTTTACTATTTTTACTACAACGTCCTTTATATTTCGAGAAACGTAATTACTCGGAATTAAGCGTTACTACTCCAAAAATTCTCATAATTTCCTTAAAATTCTTATTAATAATTAGGATTCTAATAACGTTTTCTTTTCACGAAACCAACTTGATTTGACATATTTACAAAAATGTCATTTACATTAAAATAATAATATTCTGTACAGCCGGATATTACAACTTGGCCTTGTACAATTGATCAAAAAGGTCAGTGATGAGCGGAATGAGATATTTGTTGCGCACAGTGACTTTGTTGAGCGCCCAGTAATCTATACACATTCGCAGACTTTCATCTTTTTTCTTTTGAAACAACACCGGTACTCCAAAAGGTGCTTTAGCGGGTCTGATGAATCCGGCCTCGAGTAGCTCGTCTAATTGCTTCCTTAGTTATACTAGTGCTGGTGGAGTCATTCTATACGGGGCTTGATCCGGGGTTCAGTTCATTCTGATGATCGATGTCCCTCCGTAGAGGTAATGTCTTGGGTAAGCAATTAGGCATGGTGCTCTTGAACTTTTCCAAGACTTTTGAAATCTCAGGATGTATTATTTCCTCCTTCTTTTCCTTTAACTCCAACGGAACAATCATATACGTTGGGTCATCGTGCTACAACCCTTTCTTGAATTGCATAGCAGAAATCATCTTTATGTTGACAGCACTTGGTGGTTTAAGAATCGCAGGAACAACAGTTGGGTTGTTACTTGTGATCAC
Source organism: Begonia masoniana (assembly GCA_022432975.1). Classification (NCBI taxonomy): domain Eukaryota; kingdom Viridiplantae; phylum Streptophyta; class Magnoliopsida; order Cucurbitales; family Begoniaceae; genus Begonia; species Begonia masoniana. Next base: position 24,458,667 of record CM039511.1, read on the forward strand.
TAAACATTTTACTGAGGGAATTGGGATGACTTTATGTTCCATCAAGAATTCCATCCCCAAGATAATATCAAAGTCATCCATCCATGCTACGACATACTCAATGAGTCATGTCCATGAGCTGAGTTTCAACTGGACTCTCCGTACAATCCCGAGTGCTGGCATCGCTTTTGTATTCACTGTTTTCATTTTACCGTCATTCTTTTCTAGCTTCAGACTGAGACGGTGAACTTCCTTCTCTGTAATGAAGTTATGAGTAGCTCCTGAGTCTATCATTGTACTCTTAGTAGGTCTATTATTGATGAATGACTCCACATACATGAGACCTTTGTCTGGGACTTTCCTTAATTCCTCCATCTGTTGTTGTACAGCTGACAAGAAAGTCATAGTCCCAACTTCGGCAAGCTCAGTGAATTCTTCTTCAACAACTTCCTTAACTGAGTCGTCATCCCGAATCGAAGCTTGTAAAGCAGTTAAGGCCGTTCTATGCAGACACTCGGTTACTCGATGAGGTCCCTTGCACAGAAAACAGGACATGTTCCTATTTGTTTGTCGTTGGTTGTTAGCATTTCTTGGTGCTTCGTAACCTTCTCTTGGGACAAATGGCTTCCTTTCAACAGTTCCAGTGTTTGATTTCTGGGACCTGGTGGAGTTTGAGCTACTGGGAGCGGTCTTCTTTGGTCCAAGGTTCTCGGAGTTATAATCGAACAACCGCTCTGCTGCGGCAAGTGCACTTGAAAGGCTTTGCACTCTTTGTTCATACAATTTTGTTCTGGCCCACGGTTTGAGACCTTCGATGAAAGTGAAGATCTTGTCTTTTTCCGACATATCTCTTATATTCAGCATGAGTCCCAAAAACTGCTTGACATATTCACAGATGCTTGCAGTCTGCTTTAGTTCTCGGAGTAGTCTATGAGCGTTGAACTCAACATTTTCTGGAAAGAATTGATCTTTTAGTTGCCTTTTTAGTTCTTCCCAAGTATCAATCACACATTCGCCAAGACTGATATCATGATATTTGGATCTCCACCAAAGTTTTGCATCACAAGTAAGATGCACTGTGGCCAAGGTCACTTTCGAATCATCATCCGTTTTAGTGGCCTTAAAATACTGTTCCATATCGAAGATGAAATTCTCTATTTCTTTTGCATCCCGGGCTCCCCCAAAGGGTTTTGGCTTAGGGATCTTCACTCGACTGAATTCAGCAGCAATAGTAGCCTGGGTTTGACTCCCATGGCTCTTATAGTCAGGTTCAGTTTAATGTTGATCTTGGCAATCTCAGCAATCTTGGCCCTGAGAGAATCAAACATTGTTCTGAAGTCCTCAGTTACTTGAGACACAATTTCAGACAATCGGGTATGAGCTAGATCGATCTCATCGACGCGTTCCAGGACTCCGATTATTGTACATGTGGAACTTTCTCCCGTGTCAACTCCCTTTCCCTTTTCTTGTCTGGATTCGAGGGTCTCCACCCGATTCAACAACTTTGGAATCGATATGACGTCTATTCTGTTGTGAATAGCCGCAATTTCAGCAGGAAATTCAGACATTTCCTTCATTCATTCCTCTATGAATAGAATGTTATCTGGTATGTCTTGCAGATACCGTACTTCTTCTTCCAACTCGACAAGGCACTCGAGTTGATCCGATGGTGCACTCGACCTTTCCATCGAACTTTTCTTCGGCATAATTTCTCACGATTTGAGCCAACCTGGCTCTGATACCAACTGTCACGGTCCTACTTTCAGGGGGCGTATAGAGACCGTGCGGCACCCAATATCACACTTGTACTAGGTCAGCCAACGAGCGTGCCAACGACACCGAGTGCCCACTTCGTTAGAGCGAGCTTGTGTCTAATGAGTAAGCAACGAGCGAGCGAGATTAACCAAAAAGAGCGTCATTGAGTACAGTTTGCATAAAGAGAGTGTGTAAAAAGCTTGTTCATTGATGGGGCAGCAAATTACATCGGTGGGTAGGGGGTCTACGTGCAGTCATGCCTCTCCCCCTAAAGAGCAATCCAGACCATCTCCACTACGACAGTAGTATACATGCTATAGTGGCGAGGAGTCACTCTTGCCAAAAATAGAAAGAAAAAGAGTACAACAAAATTACTTAAAAATGAAATGAATCTAACTAACAGCAAGGGCGGCCATAAGCAACATGCCTTGGACAAGCCCGGACCTTGACACAAGGCACGTGAATCCAATTTGAGGGGCCGTAAATCTGAGTCGGCCTCTCGTGTTTCGTAGAAAATTTAATGCGGGGGGCCTAATTTTAAATTCGGCCCCCCATTTTTCTTTGTTCTATACGCAAGGGGCCAAATTATAGATATCGATAATTCGGAAGGGCTAATTTCAAAGTCGGCCCCCCGATTTTTGCCCTAGTTCTAAACACGGGGGGTCGATATATTGACACGGGAAGCCCAATCGTCGTTTGTATTTATAAACTCGGCCCCGAGTTTGCCCTCCGCATTCTGAAATCGAGAGGGTAAAGGGCAAAGTTTTTGATTTTTTCCCGAAAATCGTCGAAGGTGCGTCCTCGTTACCGAAAATCGCAAAAATCGGAAGCTTAAGCATCGAGAATCCCAAAATACACTGGCGAAAACCCTATCGTCGAAAATCTGAATTGCCAAAAATCGAGGCTCCTAATTGCTAAAAAATCCTAAAACTGGAACCTACAATTGCCAAAAATCCTAGAACCTGTGTAACACCCGACATTTTTGCCTATGTAATTATTCCCCGAATCATTAAGCGGAATTAATTTGATATTAATACAATGAATGTTTTGTTGGAAAACAAATTGATGGTGCTTATATTGAATTGAATAATAGGATAAAAACCAAACTAATGTGTAACTAAACTAAACAATACCATTAGTTAGAGATGCATGGAGGGGCGGTTTGGGAAGGAATTAAGGTAGGTGGGAGGAAACCAAAGGATGATTGACACTTGGCAAACTTGTTGGAGAAGCCAATGCCTTTTCTCTTCCTTTATTCCTCCCTTCTCTTCACTTCTACGTAAAACACTTCCTTGTTTTCTCTCTTCCAGGCGACCAACAGCGGTTTTAACCTCAACCTTTTTCCTGTTTTCTCCATTTTTCTCCACCTAAGGTAATCCTCTAAGCTAGTTAGTAAGTATGGACAAGTTAAACGTTAGTTTTTTTTTTGAAGTTTAGGTTAATGTTTGATTTTGCATGCTATAGATTCGCAAAACACAATAATCGTGTGTGCAAGCTTGTTGCATTTCGGACAACAGGTAAATTCATGCGTATAAGTTGGCCTTTAAGGCCATACAACATGGAGATACTAGGTTTTAGTTCGGGTAGTTAGGTCGTATGTTAAGCTAAAAGCTAAACGTGTTCTGTGTGTTCTGTTTCATGTTTGTTTTTTTTTTCGCCTGTATATGTTGAGTTTAAGCACCGTATATGTTCATGCATACACGTTTTCTGGAAAACCATGTAAATGTTTTTCAGCACCAGATTTGAAGTTATGAAAGTTAAAAATGTGAATGTAATGTATGGTTAAGTGTGGACGAGGACTGACATCCTGTCATGTACTCCTGTTGCGCCAGCTCTTCTTCCCACTTATACCTTCCTGTCTAGTGAAACGTAATTTAATGTAACGTAATGTTCATGTATTTGAAAATGTTCATGCACAGCATATGCATCACTGCATATCATGTTTTTACTGAGCTGTAGGCTCATAGTTGAACTCCTTATTGTAGGTATGGATCCTCTAGATGAGGACTTTGTGCCTCAAGCTGATGAGTTGATGTAGTTGGCGGTTCGAGCGCATGGGGATTGGTCGCTACAGTCAGACAAATGTTATTCCTGTGAGGATGTATTTTTCTATAGTTATGTCAAGTTCTGTACAACTTCTGAAATTTTAAAACGATGTATAAACTTTTTGTTGATGTTTTAAAAACTTCTGTTTGACAGTTGATTGTATATTTGAAATATTCTGGAACTTTTTGGAATCTTTTCCTTTCAGGTTGTGCATGGATTGTCTCGAGTTTTAGAGCTATCAATGCAGTTTTTTTTCTTGAATCTCTGTCATGTTGTCAAGTGTGTTTTAAAACTGTGTTTTGAATCGGGTTTTAGAAGTTCAAAGTTTTCTGTGTCAAAAGAAGTAAGTCGTCAAATAGAGAGGTAGCCGATCGTTCGCCTGAGGTAACCGATCGATCGGCGGAGTATATGTTCAAGTCCTTCAAGTCTTCAAGTTTTTCCTTAGAAAACAGTCGTCCACGCCCTCTGTAAAGTAGTCGTCCACGCCCTTTGTAAAATAGTCGTCCACGCCCTCTGTAAAATAATCGTCCACACCTTCTATAAAACAGTTATCCATTCTGTTTTGTAAAATAGTCGTCCACGCCTTCTGTAAAATAAACGTCCACAGACTTCTGTTTTTGCCTTTGATTTTAAACGGCCACAGTTTACTATTTTTGCCTTTGATTTTAAACGTCCACAGTCTACTGTTTTTGCCTTTGATTTTAAATATCCACAGTCTACTGTTTCTGCTTTTGATTTTAAACGTCCACGGTCACTGCCTTTTATCTTAAACGTCCACAGGCTTCTGTCTTTGTCTTTTATCTTAAATGTCCACAGGCTCCTATTGTCCACTGTTTTTGCCTTTTATTTCAAACGTCCACGGCTTCTGTCGTCTACAGTAAGTCTTACACTACACAACTTCCAGTTTCTGTTTCCCATTTTATTAAGTTTTTCACTGCATGTCTGTCGTCCATTCTGCCTTCCAGTTTCAGTCGTCCACTTTTGTTTCATGATTTTTTGTTTTCACATCTTCAGATTTAAGATTTTTAAAAAGTCGAAGTTCAGTCCTAGTGAAAATTCCGGGAACTGTTTTCGTTCCTCCCTGCCTTCTGTCTTCCTGTTTTCTTCTGCCAATTATTCCTGTAACCTAATTTTAACTTACCTTCCAATCTTCAGCTCCAGAGAAGGTTTTCTCTGTGTAATATTTTAAAAGTTCAAAAAAAAAATGTCATGTTCTAAATGTCCAAAGTGAGGCTCGCCGGCCCCGATCGGGTCGGGGGATGTCACAACCTGAGCATTTCCTCCCAAATCTGAGGAAATGTTTCTGAAAATCGGAGGTCACTTTGTGAAATGGGCTCCAAAATTTCGTTCAAACATCCTCACCATTCGACACAAGCTGGTCCATCAAATCGGGGACCACCATCAAACTGACCAGCAGTAAATCAAGGATCTTCATCACAAGGTCCTCCAAACGAAGTGTCGCGACCACCGCCCTATTATTTCTCGATCGATTTTTGAAGCGAGGAGTGTAGAAAGGGGTTCGATCGGGACATGTCAGTCTGACCAATTATTTATGAAAAAACTGTCAACTTCACTGGTTAGAGTCTTTGCAGATCGAGGAAATGTTTGATAGGATTGGCTTGTAAGGGCTGTACAACATGAGCGGAGACACCTGTGATTGAGTTGTTCACTTATTTTACGCAAACTTGACCAACACTATGAGGGAGGGGTATATGAAGTCGTATGTATGTGGTAAGGATATTAGCTTTTGGGGAAGGCATGTGAACGAGTTGCTAGGATTTGCTGACGAGAGGGCTGCACAATATTATAACGCTTCTCGAGAGTGTGATTTTTGTAGAACACCGGAGGGATTGTAATTTCTCAGATAGATTCACCGCAATTCAGACATTGAAAAATTTATCAAACTGAAATCGAAGGAGTTAAACGCCAAAGCTCGGGTTTTTCACAATCTTATTAGCCACTCCCTGCTGCTGATGGATGGCCATAAAGATCTAATCAACTAGATGGATCTCTATGTGATGAAGAAGATATATAGTTGCACGCTCTTCGACCCCGGGTTCATGATATTTGGGTTTAGTCAAGGTCGTCGGGTGTTGGATGCTTAAGGGGGAGCTCGGGGACACTGCAGATCAGGATGCTCCGATGGAGTAGGACACCCCTACCACCGCGACGGCGCCGCCAATTGCCCTTTAAGTTCGTAGTAGCTGGGAAATGATGCAGCAGATGAAACATATGCATGAAGAGCGGCAGTAGATGCATGAGAAGGAGCGATAGATGCATCAGGAGCGACAACATATGCTTCGGCAGATAGAGCAGAGGATTGAGTTTCTCATAGGCAGGGTCGATGAGCTGATCGTGGACCAGACGAAGGTAGTTGAGGCACAGGACTATCTCAGTGAGGCCATTAGAGAGGTCACTGAGAAGATGGAGGATTGGATGATGAGCAGAGGCGGCGACGACAACGACGTGGATTGAGTTACTTCATATTTTGTATTTCATGTGATTTACTTTATTTTTTGTATTTTACTGGAACTGTTTGGATATATATATGTTATTTGAATTTGTAAGAACTATTTGAAGATAGCTATGAGGGAGTAATAAAACAAATAAAATTCTGCACACAGCAATTACAGGTACAATTTTGGTGTGTAACATACCTGCATATACTTTGTTAGACACGGGGGCCACTCATTCATTTGTGGCCATGGACTTTGCGGGTAGGGAGAACTTGTGTATTGCACCGTCAGATCAGCCCTACAGTGTCATGCTACCGTCCGGAGAGTTTATGCACTCCGAGCAGACAGTGCGGGGTGATATAGTGTCAATTGGAGACCAGAATTTGTATGCCAATCTTATTGTCATCGGTATGAAAGGGTACGAAGTGATTCTGGGGATGGACTGGACTGTTTAGACTTCATGCCACCATCGACTGCAGGTCCGAGCTCTTGACTTTTAAACGCCCGAACGAAGTAGAGTTCTCCTATCAGGCAATACCAAAGAAACATAGTATGCCTGTTATATCCACCTTGAAAGCTCAACGGCTGATGAGGTCAGGATGTGTCGGATTTCTTGCCCACGTAATGGATGTTCAGAGGCAAGGTGTAGTTGAACTTCAAAATATTCCAGGTGGTTCGAAACTTCCCTGAGGTTTTCCTAGATGACCTACCGGGATTGCCGCCTGATCATGAGATCGAGTTCGAAATTGATGTATATCCTGGTGCTGAACCGGTATCGAAGAATCCTTACCGTATGGCACCGATTGAGCTAAGGGAGTTAAAGGCTCAGCTAAAGGAATTGGTGGACAAGGGTTTTGTACGCCCTAGTTTCTCTCCGTGGGGTGCTCCCGTCTTGTTTGTCAAGAAGAAAGATGGGACTTTACGGATGAGTATTGACTACCGTGAGCTGAACAAGTTGACTATCAAGAATAAGTACCCGTTGCCAAGAATCGATGATTTGTTTGATCAGTTACAGGGGGCTCGGGTATTCTCAAAGATCGACTTACGCTCAGGTTATTACCAGTTGAAAGTCAGGGCTGAGGATATTCCAAAGACCGCCTTCAGGACCCGGTACGGGCATTACGAGTTCTTAGTGATGTCGTTCGGGTTAACTAATGCTCCGGCTGCATTTATGGACTTGATGAACAGGATATTCCAGGATGTATTAGACAAGTTTGTGATTGTTTTCATCGACGACATCCTGGTTTACTCCAAGAGTGAGGCCGAGCATGAGGAACACTTGGCTATTGTGCTGTCAACTCTAAAACAGCATCAATTATTTGTCAAACTATCAAAGTGTGAATTCTGGTTGAGCAGGATTAATTTCCTAGGCCACGTGGTGTATGCAGAAGGAGTTTCGGTGGACCCGGTCAAGATTCAGGCCGTGAAAGATTGGCCAAAACCAAGGAATGCTAGCGAAGTACGAAGGTTTATCGGACTAGCTGGTTATTACAGAAAATTCATCAAGGGATTTTCTGTGATAGCAAAACCTATGACCAGCTTAACGAGGAAGGACATCAAGTTCAAGTGGTCTGAAGCTTGTGAAATGAGTTTTCAGACACTTAAGCAGAAATTAACCACTGCTCCTCTGTTAGTATTGCCAGTTGAAGACGGCAAGTTCAGCGTATATTGTGATGCGTCGAAAATTGGCTTGGGATGCGTATTGATGCAAGAAGGGAAAGTGGTAGCATACGCGTCCAGACAATTGAAGAGCCATGAAGAAAACTACCCTACTCACGACCTTGAGTTAGCGGCAGTTGTATTTGCGTTGAAAGTATGGAGACACCACCTTTATGGACAGTCATGTGAGGTGTTCTCTGATCACAAGAGTTTAAAGTACCTCTTTACTCAGAAGGAGTTGAATATGAGACAGAGGCGGTGGTTAGAATTTGTAAAAGACTACGATGTTGAGATTAAATACCACCCGGGTAAAGCTAATGTGGTGGCCGATGCGCTAAGCAGGATGCCAGCTATTGTACAACTAGCTATGTCGGCCGTATCAATGCCTTTGATAAGCTCCACTTAATTTTACTGCCACTGTAACTAAATGCTCTGTACTGTCACTGTATTCTGAAAAACGGCATGCATAGCATTTTGCATCACTGCATACCGATTATGTCTTACTGAGTTTTAGACTCATAGGTGAACTCTCTGATGTAGGTACTGAACCCGAAACCGAGGACCTTGTTCCTCAAATTGATGATCTGATGTAAATGGTGGATCGAGCTCACAGGGTGGTTGTTGCAGTCAGACATGTTTCTGCTCTGAGGTTTCAGTTTTTAAGTAAAGTTTATGTCTGTAGGTTTTACTGAACTCTAGTGTTTCGTTTCAAAACTCTGTCTGGATTTTTGTTAGAAATCTGATTTATGTATAGGTTTTGTTGGTGTTTTCTAAAACCTCTGTATTTGACAGTTGTATTTATGTTTTGAAATGTATTGAAATCATTCTGGAACTGCTGGAATCTTTTATCCGTTTGTGCATGGATGGCCTCTAGTTTTAGAGCTGTCCACGCAATCTGCTTCTTTGTTTCTGTCAATTGTAAAGCATGTTCTACAACTCTTATGCCCTCTATTTGTACTGTATTTGACAGTTAAAAGAGGTCTTGTGGTATTCTGGAATTTGTTTGGGATGTTCTCTGATAATCTGTGCATGGATTGTCTCTGGTTTTGGAATAATCCGTGCAGTTGTTTTCTTGATCTTCTGTTAGGTTTTCTAACTTCTGTCATGTTCCCATGCATGTTTTAAAACTGTGTTTAGAATCGGGTTCGAGGGTTTGAAGCCCTTATGCCTTCTGTTTGAGGTTTTCTGTTCCTAGGACTTCCTTTTAAAAATTGTTAAGTTTCACCTTAGAAACTATATCATCCGATCACGTCCACCGCTGCCCGCTGCCCGTTTTAAAAGTCACATCCACCGGTAAGTATAAAATCCAAGTCCACCGCTACCCGTTTCCTTCTGTTAAATTACATACTCCGGTTGACGTCACCCAAGTCTTCCGCCAGTGTAATTACATTTTCCGGTGACGTCATCTGTCTTGTCCTATTCGACATCCACGGCCAGCTAAAGTCTTCCGCCCAGTTTATTCCCAGTTCTGTCTGTATCTTCCGGTTGACGTCATCTATTTTGTCTTATTCGACATCTTCCGCCCAGTCTATTTACAGTTTTTGCCTACATCCACCGGTGACGTCATCCATCTTCCGGCTGGCGTCATCATCTCACCCGGCTCTGTCTGTTGTCATTACCTCTTCCGATGACGTCATTACCTCTTCCGATGACGTCATCCACTGATTTCTCCTCCGATTCAGTTTAAAACTGCATCTTCCGGCTGACGTCATTCAAGCCTTCCGCTGCTCCTCTGAACTAAGTCTTCTGTCAGCTATTCACCCCAGCTCTTCCGCCAACGTTTCCTGTTTCCTCCTCCGCCAGCCTTATGCTAATTTCTGTTCTGTTATCCATTATTGAAACCTGTTTTAAATTTCTACACCCGAGAACTCTCTCTCCCTGTAAAGGCTTTCTGTTACTCACTGTAGTTTCTCCCCTCTGTAAAGCTATGCTCTTCTAGGGTTTTCATTGATAGTGCATGTTTCCTGTCATTCAATTCTATTTCGCTGTAAATATTTTAAAAGTATAATGTCTACCGTTTTGACCGATCTGTTTATGTTAAAAAAAATATAGTCACCGTTTTCCGTACACTGTCCCGGAGTGATGGCTCCGATCCCGGACTCCGATCGGGTTCCGGTTTCGGTCGTCACAAGGGAAGTCACCCGATGATAGAATGGATGAACGTAAATTTCTGGTTGCACTCTCAAGAAAAATATGCATGAAATGACATGGACACAGGGAATTCCAGTAAGCGTCTACCTGGTGCATTCGCACACCCACGTATTCATGTCGACAACAAATTGTTCATTGCCGTTGCTTACCTGAAATCGTGAACCTGCCCCAAGTGTAGGGCTCCAATTTCCAGCTGCATCTACTAGCTTGTCAAGCTTTTTATATTTTTAGGGACACATGAGGGAGTTAATTGGACTATTTTCTCAAATTTTTTAACGATGCGAGTCATCATGTATATTCGGATCGTCTCGAACATGATGAGGCTTGGTTTGTCCTTAGCAGGCAATATAAGTGCATTAAATGACTCGCACAAATTGTTTAAGCCAATTTTGCACTTGGTAATCAGAGAGAAGACATGACTTGCCCAATATCTAGGCTCTTCTCCTCGAAGCCATTCGTGGGCAACCGGGCTGAGCTCATGTAATTTCCTCATTTCTAAATCAAATGAGCTCTTGTGGGTGCCCTAGCTGCCTTCCATATCGCTTTTCTGTATGCTCTCCCCCGAAACAGCCCTTTGAAGTTTGCGTACATGTGTTGGAGGCAGAAGCGGTGTTTGGCTTCATTAAATTCCTCATCCACAACATTCATCAATCCCTGATATTAAAACAAAGTTAGTTACACACCTTAATTACACCACAACTAATTTAATTAAACAACATACCTTTTGTCGATCCGAAACAATCGTCCATCCAGCTCCATCTCTAGTGTACATGTCTGCCTTCAAAAGTTTCAAAAACCACGTCCATATTTTCTCGGTCTCTTTTTTGACGTTGGCAACAACAATGAGATATATTCCATCATTCGCGTCAATACTAACGGCTGTGAATAGTTGTTCGGCATACTAGCCCTTAAGGTGACAGCCATCCAAACAGATAATTGGGCGACCAAACTACATCAAACTCGCCTTGCAAGCAGCCAAACACATATACACTCTTTGGCACACTAATGTACTTCTCGTATCGTAAGTATGCACTTCGAAAGTGCTCCCCATATTTGACACGGGATCCCTTAGAAAAGGGTCCGTGTGAAACCCACAAAGACGTGCAAAATTTGCTCGGGTGTGTGGTTGTGTAAATGGCCAAAAATAAGGACTAAAATGACAGTAAATGCAAAGAAAAATATAAGGTGATGGTGGGTGCTATGTTGGCCGAGGGATGTAAGGGAAAAGGTGAATGAGATGCACAATAAAAATGGAAGAAAATGATGGTGGAAAATGTGTGTGAAAAGGTGAAGAAATGGAGATGAAGATGAAGGAATAAAATGACAAGAAAATAAATGGTGGAGTGTGTGAGTGTGAGAGCCGAAATTAAAGAGTGAAAGTGTGTGGAAATGTGATGGAAAGCAAGTAAATGGAAATACCTTCGGCGGATCCAAAGAGCTATCTTACATTTTACGCTCTTTGAATACACGATTTTCACAGAGGAAAGCCGACCACCTAGGGCCTAGGTTTTCATCCTCAACTCCTAATCCCGGTGGAAAAGGTGAGGGAATAGTTAAGAATTATCATAGTAACCCGAAGCTAGGATAATAATAGAGAGCTACTCCACTTGGTTCAAAGAACCAAGGAAAAATCAAGCACAAAGCTTAGGAAAAGAGAGATTTTATTGATTTTGGCAAAAACAGTTTCATACAAACACTAATGCCATGCATTTATAGAAGTCTTAGGGTGGATTGGGTTTGGAAAGGATGAATTTTGACCATTGGATTTAAAGAAAATTGAGCATTGGACGAGATGGAGCATCCTGTGCGCGCAGATCAATGGTGCAGGGGCGCTGGCGCGCGCCCCGTCAGCATGCTGCGCTCACACCCACTGGCCACTCCGGGCACGCCACCTCAGCGCCAGCGCAGCGCACCTCGCCCGCTCCAGCGCGCACCTGCCCGAGCTCCAGCACCTGCCCGCGCGCTCCAGCGCCTTCCTGTGCACCTCCAGCTGTGCGGTGGTGATTTGGGCTGAGCCAAAACTTAGCCATTGGTTGAGATTTTGCCAACTCATCAATCCATGCTTCTACCCACATATGTACATGCAAAATCATACCTTTGGATGTTGGCTCTTCTTTGGGCCAAGTATTTCTTTGGGCTCGATTTGTGGAGGCCTTTTTCCTTTGAATAATTTGTTGAATTTTCTTCAACCCATAATCCACCAACATACATCTAACCCTAACCACACAATCTAATGCATGAAATGCAATTATAAAATCCATACAATAAAGGTGAATGTATGCCAAATAAGTTTAAAAATAAAATTACACATTTAGAAGGTCGGGAAGACAAATTCCCATTGGCCACTTGGTGATTTCCTCCTTGTGCTCCACGTGCAATCCTTCTTTAAAAATATTCCTACAAAAAGAGAGAATACGTAATAAGTAGATAGATGATATAAAGTTTGGGATTTTGCCAATTCTCCTTTTGAGTGCAACCCGAGGCATGTCATCCTCTCTGGGTGATTTGAGGATTTGACCTCAAATCCGATGGTTGACTTTTTCCTAAAATGGTCTCCAACGATTTCTTGTCTACTCTTTGAAGGCTTGAATGTAATGAAGGCATATTCTTTCGTTTTAAAGCACTTCACCAAGAGATGTTGTAAATGGTAAATGGTTAGGATGGTCTTACTAATGTTTTCTTTGGTGTGGGTGGAAAAATTGAATTCAATGGCTACTTGGGAGGGCGATTGCTCAGTGATGGAAAGAAATTTTCCAAAGTAGTTGAATTTGACAAGTAGTGGAGTGGAAATGCTAAAGTCCTCCGACCAAAAAAATGATCTGTTTTTCCTTATGACCTTAAAAGTAAATTTTCCTACCTATTGACCATTAACTCTAGTTCTATGGTAGAATTTGTGGTAGTGAAATAATGGGGAGTGAGGTTTTGGTAATCCACCAAATTGTAGTATAGAGCATTTGTGGTTTGCAAAGGGAATAAAATTCTGATTGGTGGGATTGGCTCTAAGGAAGGATGTGGAAAGGCAATGGTTAGGCTCAAGGCCATAAATTAATCTCTTCCTAATTGATGGAAATGGAAGGAAAATTTCTTCAAGTCTAGGAAAGGAAAAAAAGGGAGTGATGATCATGCTACCTAATCCAAAAATAATTTCGTCACTTAATTCCATTTTCTCATGAGGCCATGTAAATTCATTCTCCAATCGCCAAGACTTCTCTTCGTCAAATAAGGGATTTTGGTGTCCCTTGATAAAGGAAGGAATTTTCTCAAGATTTGGAAAGGAAGGAAATGGAGCTATAACCATATTTCCTATGCCAAAAATGCTTTCTTCACTTATTTTCCTTTCCTCAACATTTTCCAAGGAATATGTCACCTCTTCTTCAAATAAGGGGTTGTCATGCCAATTGATTTGAGTGGGTTTTTGCTCTTCAATCAACCTACATTTTGATAATAATAGATTTTCCTTTAATTTCCCTTCTTTGCGGATGGTCTCGTAATGAGCCACTTGCTCGGGTGTCATTGGTAGCAATTTGATTTTTCTTCCTCCAAAATTAAATGTATAACGGTTGAGGAACCCGCCATAGTTGACTCTACGGTCAAAATGCCATGGTCGTCCAAGTAAGATGTGGCTGGCACTCATTGGGACAATGTCACAAATAACCGAGTCCTTGTACTTTCCTATAGTGAAATCAACGGTTACTTGCTTGGTAATCTCATGTTCAGTTCTATCGTCCAACCAACTAAGCTTGTAGGGTGTAGGATGGGTAATGGTTTCTAATCCCAATTTATCGACCATGTCTTGGGAGGCCACATTTATGCAACTTCCTCCATCAATTATCTTAGAACAAACTTTATCTCTTACAGCATATCGACTATGAAATAGATTTTCATGTTGACAGTCCTTGTCCACGTGCTTAGACATTAATGCTCGCCTTTTGACAATTAGCAAAGGTCCATCTTGAGTCTTGCATTCATCGGCTTCTTCATCTCTTTCTTTTGCTACTTCGTCCTTGTCGATTTTATTGTACTGGCCTTCGTCCTCTTCACTTTTCCATTCACCCGTGGATTCCTTGATGACCATCACACGGTGGTTAGTGCATTCGTTCGCATAATGTCCTTTTCCCAAACATTTGAAGCATTGGACATCACATGCTCTTGGTTCTTTAGGTTGAGATTCTTGGGTTTTGTTTGGTGGGGAATTGTGAGGGGTGTTGGATGCTTTTGTAGGCCAATTTCTATTAAAGGGTCGCTTTTCTTCATGTTTTTGGGCGGATTTCTCGGAATTGAAGTTACGGGGTGGAAATTTGTTAGGTAAGTCGGTCTTGCGTTTTCTCTTAAGTTGCATCTCCACCGTGAGGGCTAATTGAATGACCAAATCAATGGTCTCCAATTGTTACATTTCAACCGCATCTCCAATGTCACGGTTCAAGCCTCTTATAAATCTGGCGATGAGGCTGGTCCCTGTTCTCACTTAAAATCAAGAGAACCAGGATCTATTCTCGCAGACTGGGTCCCCAGTCCCTGATTATATATTATAGAATCGGGGATTGACCATCCTCCCTCAACCCTCCTCTCTAACAAAAAAAACCAACCCCTCTCTCTATTTTCTGTCTCCGGCCACGTTCTGGCCGGAACACATCTATTATGATCTAGCCATGAATTGTCGTCCACTTTGCAATGTGATGCGTTCTAGTTTGAGTAGATTATTTGAATTGGAAGCCAGTTTCTCATTGCTATTTTATGCAAAATAGCATATCTTACAGTGAGTTGAGATGCAGGGAAGTCTTTGCCTCGAGGCAAAACTCGTCTGACACCCCATGTGATATCAGCAATAATCTTGCTGAAATTAGGAGTAAACTCTACAGGATTAGTCTGGTGACAACATAAGTATATGCTGATCACATATGGAGAGAATTCAAATAAGTGTCCTCTTACATACACATGCCCATAATTTGGATGTTCCAAATCCTTCACCTCCGAGTCTAAATTACAATAAAATTCTAAGACAATTTTTCACACAAAAAGGTTTCAATCCCTTGAAAGTCTTCTCCAAATTTTGACGAGTAAAAATATTCAAAATACTTTTACAATCTTTAAAATCTCCTTCATAGATATATCTTTCACACCAAATAGTTTTCTGAAATACTCTATCCCAAAGGCTGGCATGATAATCAGATTTAAAATCCTCAACTACATAGCGAACTAAAGGCTTACTTGTTTTGGCTCTTGAATTCGCCTGTGACATGGACTGAGAGCGAGTGGAGCATCTTGATTCAGGACTTGTATTTAACTTCTTGTTTTTAGACTTTGAATTTTTCGTAGAAACAAGGGTTGGAATTGCTTTCTTGGGCTTAAACCTGAGGGTCATGGAATGCTTTGCAACTGGAACCTCTTCAATTTCATCATTGGAGGAACTAATTTTGTAACACCCGGTTCTATCGAACCAATTCCCTATTCTTTTTATTAATGACACACTTTATATGATAATAATAAATGTAGGGTTAATGGGTGACTAGGCAAGGGCATAAAGGTAATTTGAAATTTGAAAGTGGATAACGTATTTAAGGAAAGGGGTTTTGGGTTTAATGCACTATAGCCGCCACTATTTCTCATTTTCTCTCTCGGCTTTCAGCTCTCCAGCAGAAACCTCTGGGAGATTTCTTTCTTGCTCGATTCTCTTTCAACCTAGGTAAGTTTTTCCTCGTTTCTCTTGTGTTTAAGCAGTTAGGTAACTGATGTAGTGCAATGTGAGAAATTTCGAGGATGCTGAGATTGAGGGTAGGTTCGGGTTCTAGTGATAAATGGGAATGCTCGAGTAGTAGAGTTTCTAACTGGAGTCCTCGAACTTTTGTTTGATTCTTGGTGAAGTTTAGAGAAGGTTTGATTGATGTTCTATTATGAACCTAGGTGAGCGAGCTTCTAAGGTAGCTTACAGCCAAGCGATTTCCAGGAGACCAGGTAAGTGAAGTATGCTTGGGCCTTTGGGCCTACATCACAAAACATTAGGATTTTGTTTACTTGAATGTGTTTGTATGTTATGTATCATATTTTAAAAGTATACGAAAATGAATTTGAATGCATGTTAGTATGGTAAGGAATGAACATAATAAAACAGCTATGTGAATCAGATTTACTATTAAGGGAAATAATCCGCCCCTTAATGAGACAGTGGATATTTAGACTTTGGGAAATTTGATCCGCTTCCCATCGAACAGGGAATCAAAAACAGCTATGTGAATCAGATTTACTGTTAAGGGAATTAATCTGCCCCTTAATGAGTCAGTGGATATTTATACTTTGGGAAAGTTGATCCAACTCCCAATTTCACAGGGGGATCTGAACAGAAATGATGCATGAACAACTGAGATGAGAAAGTAGAAATTGCATGTTTAGGAATTCATATTTCAGCATTTAATTTCATTACTGCCTTACTTACTTAGCATTAGGCTAATAGATGAGTTTTGTGATGTAGGTGAAGAAGTGACAGCAGGTGTGTTTACTGAGTTTGCTGAGGACTAGACTGGTTGGAGGAGTGCATCTATGTAACAATTTGGCAGTTGATGGGGCAGTTTAACTGATGTCAGTTGGTGTGAAGGTTTAGTTGAAAATGTTTCAATTTAAGTATGTTGAGTTTTCATGACAGTAGTCGTTTCAATATTTGAATACGTTTTTGAGATTTTTCTGATAATAGTATTCTGTTGGGTTTTAATGTTGGTTCTTACTGGATTTTGAGTAATGCAATGATTTGAATTGTTTCTGAATGGTTTAAGTGAAGTAAGTAAATTCTTTTCTGTAGTTAGAGTTGTGTTTGTATAGCAAGGAGTAGTTGAAATGTCGCCCTGTTCTCTATCGGTAGATGATGTCTATCGGCAGATGTTGAGTTGTTGTTCTGTTGTCTATCGGAAGATGTCTTCTGTAAAGCCATCAGATGATGTCTTCAGTAAAGCCATCGGATGATGTCTTCAGTAAAGCTATCGGATGATGTCTTCAGTGGAAGCCATCGGAAGATATAAGTAGAAAGTTTGTCGTTTTGTGATCGGGTGATGTCGAGTGTTAAACCCATCGGACGATGTAGGATTTAAATTTGTCGTTTAGTGATCGGTGGATGTCGTGTATTAAACCTATCGGATGATGTAGTATAAGTTTTGTCGTTTAGCGATCGATGGATGTCGTGTATTAAACCTATCGGATGATGTAGTAGAAGTTTTGTCGTTTAGCGATCGGTGGATATCGTGTATTAAACCTATCGGATGACGTGGTAAAAGACTTGTCGTTTTGTGGTCAGCAGAGGCTGGATGAACGAATCATCCGGCTGACGTCATCGGTAGATGCGAGTAGCAAAACTTGTCGTTTTGCAATCGGTTGAGGTTGGATAATTGATTCATCCGGCTGACGTCATCGGTGGAAGCCTTCGGTTTGTTTCTGCCCTTCTCGTTGACTTTGTTTAGCGAATGATGTGTTTGACTTTTATAAACTTTAAGTATTTCATGTCTAAGCCTTCATCTCTTCCGGCCGAATTATTTTCTTAATATTTTAATTGATTATTCAAACACTATTTTATAGTTTTGCTTAACCTTGCTTTACTAAAAGATTTTCCGCTGCAAGTTTTTTTTATGTTTTTAGCAAATGTTCAAATTTGACTTTCGAACGAAGTTTTAAATTTGATCCGAAATTTTCTTACTTATGTTCGGGTTTATGAGTAACAAACCGGGTTCAGAAAACTCGAGGCGTTACAAATTTCAATCTCTTCTTCACTGGACCAAACTTCATCAGAGGAAATGTCTTTCTTCGATCGAGTCCTCTTTCCCTTTGAGGCTCGAGAAATCCTAGAGTTGTCAGGTGCCCTAGGAGGAGCGGCACTAGTTTTGAATCGATCACCACTTGGTCAGTTGAATCGCCTCTTCACACTGAAAGAATAAATGGGAACAGCTTCTACAAGAGATTTTGAGGAATTAACCCATGAAATTTGAGGACTTGTCCTTGTCAGTCGGTACTGAAAACTTTACAAGGGTCGTTTCCGATGACGATTGTACTTGACCCAAATTACCTTCAGGATTAGACTCTAGAACATCACTTATAGGCATTTATTCACTAAACTCTTCAATAATCACCATGGTTGAAGGCGAAGAAACAATTAGAAAACCCTAACTTTTGAGAAGAAGTTGTGAAATCGATAAGCCCTCGGGTTGACGAAGAGAGAATGAGGGGGAAAAACACCAATGTCGTTTGTCTTTAATGGATATATGGAAATAAACCATTAATCTTTATTTGAAATTTGAAATAATGCCATAAATATTTCTTCAAATCCCAACAAAATATCTCTCAATTCCCATAAACTTTGGAAAATAAATCCAAAGTTCTTTAGATTGGAAAATAAACCCAATCGAAAACCACAGATAAATTCAAAATCTCACTCAATTTGAAAAATAAATTCAAAGAGCAAATAGAATAAAATATCATAAATATCTCTGTGACACTGAGCCAAACACTATATTATCAACATAAATTTGAGGGAGTAAAAAATAACCTTTGTCACGACGGATGAAAAGGGTTTTATCTACTCCCCCTCACTCATATCCCTTGGACAATAAATATTCCGTGAGTCTTTCATAGCATTCTTGATGGGCTTGTTTGAGAACGTACAAGGTATTTTTGAACTTGTAGACATACTCGGAATAATGAGGATCTTCAAAACCCTTTGGTTGAGCAACATATACTTTCTCATTTAGAAGACTATTAAAGAAGACACTTTGCACATCCATTTGATATAACTTGAACCATATCACACAAGCAATAGCCAACAAGAGACGAATTGACTCAAGCTGAGCAATCGGTGCAAATGTCTTATCAAAGTCAACACCTTCAATCTGTGAGTACCCTTGAGCAACTAACTGAACCTTGTTGCGGGTGATGTTTCCATGCTCATCACTCTTATTCTTGTATATCTACTTGGTGTCAATGACATTCACGTCGGGGGGACACTGTACTAAGTTTCAAACTTGATTCTGGGTGAATTGACCAAGTTCTTCATGTATAGCGCTAATCCAATACTCATCTAGCAATGCTTCTTTCACATTTTTGGGCTCAATAGTTGAAGTAAAACACGTCATATGGATCATTTCACGATAGTTTACTCTTGGTTTGTCTCTGGTTTGAATACCATCATTTAGACCTCCAATAACTTCATCTGTAGGATGATTTGTTTGAACAAGTGTGGATGGTTTCCTGTTGTCCGGGGTGATTACCTCTACTTCATCAATTGTGGCAACCTGATCTAAGACACTTCTTGAGACACCATCTGTGACACTGGTGGGAACACTAGTGCTTTCATTCTTTGGAATTATCAGCTGTAACTAGAGAATTGTCCACTTGAACATTTGCAGATTCTATGACTTTTTGAGTCCGTTTGTTGACACGATAAGCACGATTGTTTGTGCCATAACTTAAAAAAGATAACCTCATCACCTTTGGGATCTAGCTTCGCCCTATGTTCCAGTCATTCAACACATAGCACGTACTACCAAAAGGATGAAAATAGTTAAGATTTAGAGTTTTATCTTTCCATATCTCATAGGGTGTCATTGAAGTTCCTCCACGGAGATACACTCTATTTATGGTATAACATGCAATGTTCATCGCTTTAGCCCAGAAACTCTATGGAATATTTTTCTCGTGTAACATTACACGAGACGTCTTGGCTTTTATTCTATTCTTTCGCTCAATAACTCCATTTTACTGAGGAGTTTTAGGTGCTGAAAATTCATGAATTATTCCAAACTGATTACAAAAGTCTGAGAATTCTGAGTATTCAAACTCTCTTTCACTCAATAACTCCATTTTACTGAGGAGTTTTAGGTGCTGAAAATTCATGAATTATTCCAAACTGATTACAAAAGTCTGAGAATTCTGAGTATTCAAACTCTCTTTCATGATCAATTCTGATGCAAATAATCTTCATAATGATACAATCTTTTTCACGTTGGAGCCTAATACACAATGATTTGAAAGCTTTGAAAGTGTCGGATTTTTCTCTAAGAAACTACACCCATGTGTAATGAGAGAAATCATCAACAATTACATAAGCATACCTTTTTCCTCCAATACTTTCTAGTGGCATTAGACCCATTAGATCCATGTGAGGCAACTCAAATACACGAGTAGTTGCAGGTGTCTAAGACTTCGGGTGTGACACCTTGGTTTGCTTCCCAATTTGACATGGTCCACACACTTTGTCTTCATCAAAATTCATATGGGAATCCCATGAACAGCTCCCTTTGAAACTATCTTTTTCAGCATCATAATATTGACATGTCCCAACTTTTGATGCCATAAAATAGAGTCTTCCGTGCTTGAACGAAAACAGTTAGAAGATGAGGAAATAAGATAACAATTGTGAGAAGATCTTACCCCTTCTATAATGCATTGTTTGTCTTGATCAGAAACCACACACTTTTCACGAGTGAAGTGAACATTTAGATCTTGATCGCATAACTGACGAATGCTAATTAAATTTGCCTTTAGACCATTCACCAGAAGAATATTATCCAACTTTGGTAGCTCTGACACATTTAACATTCCTCTTCCAATGACACTAGCTTTGACACCGTTGCCAAATCTCATTTTTTCCATACTTTTAGATACAATATTCTTCAAAAATTTCTTTTCACCGATCATGTGCCTAGAGCATCCACTATCAAAGTATCAAGCATCGGTTGTAGTGGCCTTTAGAGAAATATGTGTAACATTGCACTTTGAGTTGGATCTCTTCACCCATTTTTTATGAAGAAATCAATGAGAATAAAAATTTCTAGCAGTACCTTGTCTTAAGTTAGCAAGATAGGTAAAACATCTAGGACGAATATGACCACGGCGGTTGCAATAGTGACAAATAGAAATAAATCTACTACCTTTACTACTGGAAACATGATAGAAATCATAAGGATTTGACTTCTTCTGGTAGTATGCAGTACTCATAATAACTTGCTTTTCTTTGTGATCACTACCTTTCACTAACACTATCTGTGACATTGAGTTTGACACTGTCTGTGACACCGTGCTTTCTCCTTTGTAGCCAAGACCAGAACGATTGCCATTTGGTTTGCTGATTTTCAGAATATCATCCAGCTTAGAGGAACCTGAATTTAACATTTTGACATTTTTCTTCATGTGATTTACCTCATTGAACAGATTCTTAACTTCATCCCGACTCGTTCTCAATTTGGCTTCTAACTCCACAACAGAATTTTGAAGATTAATCTTCTTATTTCTCAAGCCTCCAATCTGAATGCGTAGATGTTGATTTACTCTAACAAGTTCGATCCATTTCTTATGAAGAGTCTTGTATTCAACGATGAGGTATTCTTCTGTAACTTTCTCTTCATCTTCATCACTACAAATCAATATATTTTCTGTGACACCACATGTAACACCACCATTATCTGTATGTTCAGCTCCAACAAGAAATGCCACATGGTTGTTCTGAAATTCGTCTCCTTTTTCTGACTCATCTTCACTCCAAGTCGTGCTAAGAGAGTTTTTCTTCTTCTTCTTCAAAGTATTAGCGCATCCAGCCTGAATATGCCTAAAGCCATCACATTCTCTGTATTGAATTCCTCTGTTATTAAGAGATTGATCAGAAACATGATTTTCTTCTTTGTACTTCTTATGGCTTGAAGAGTCATTCTTGGTGTTATTGACACTGTGCTGGACACCTCGATTATTTCTACCAAATCTCTTTATAATTCTGCTGAAATTCTTAGATAGCAGTGCTAAAGATTCCTCAAGATCATCTTCATCATGATCAATTAAATCCTGCATTTCTGCTTTTAGAGCTACTCCTTTCAGTTTCTTTACTTCTATGTTCACTATAAGATTCATCTCAAATGTTCTAAGTGATCCCATCAGCTCTTCTACCTTCATTTTGGAGACATCTTTTGCTTTTTTTTTAGTAGTGACTTTATAAGCAAAACGTTGAGGAAGAGATCGTAGAGTTTTTCTTACCAATCGTTCTTCAAGAAAAATCTCACCAAGAGCAAACGCCTCATTTGTAATATCACAGAGTTTGGCATTGAACCTGTAACACCTGAAAAATTTAACGGATAAATTTCCTTTAAGGTCATAAAATTTTATGATTTAAGATTATCAAATATTAAGCAAAGATAATGTTATTGGGAAGTATAAGCCAACATTGTTAGCTTAATTAGGGGTTTGGAGTAGATTGAACCAAACTAAATAGGATTAAGTATGTTGGTTATAGGGGTGAGCAAAAATCGGTCCGGTCCGATTTTAGAGAAAATTGGGACTGCAATAATAAAATTCAGTTTTAAATTTTCAGGACCGGAACCGTTTAAATTTTTTTATGGACGGGACTAGAACCGGACCAGAATTTTGGTTCCGATTCTGGTCTGAATCTTGTTTTCATAGAGAGAAATAGGCAAGCAAAATTCTGGGACCCATCAACTTTAACTAATGCACACAAACATCAACTAATGCACACAAATATCAACTAATTAACATCAAGCAGTTCAGCAATTGCAAAGCAAAAAAAAAAAAAACACAGAGAAAATCACTGAAAGAAAACAATTTGAAGAAACTACAGGAGAAATCAACCTTCGTGAAAATCCACCCCCGGCGCAAATGAAACAAGCGCTTACCTTAATCGGACGTTGGTGACTCAATTAGTCCTTCAGTCTGACGAAGACAGGCACGGTGCTGTGATGTGAGGTGCGAGCAGAGAGAGTGGTTGGGGCTTGGGCGTCGAGCGACTGTGAAGTGCGAGATGAGAGAGACAAAGAGTGGCTGGGCTTGGCGTCGGCAATGGGGGCTCGGCGTCGGCGATGGAGGCTCGGCGATGGGCGACTGCGTAGGGTTCGCACTTTGCAAAGAGCGAAGTTTGCTCTGAATCTCTGATTTTCGAAGAGTGAAGACCGAAGAGGTGAAGACCACGAATTTCACAGAGAGGAATAGATAATTAATTCGGTTCGGTGTTTTTCGGGTTTGTCTCACTAAACTCGAAAACCGAACCAAATTTTTCTGTTCTCCTACAAAAAAACTGAATTTTGATTTTTTAAAGTGCAAAACCACCCAGAGCCGGACCAAATTTTCGGTTCCAATCCAATTCTTCGGTCCAATCCGATTTTTGCTCACCCCTATTTGGTTATAGGAATGAGAGGGTAAATTTGGAAGAAATTAAGGTAGGTGGTGATGGACCAGTAGGAAATTAACACCTCATTTTTTCTTCCTTGAGAAGCTATCCAATCGATCAAACTTTTCCTTCAGCAGAGTCCCTCTCCTCTCCCACACAAGAGCTCTCTTCTCTCTTTCTCTATGAAGCTCTTCCCCTCTTTGGTGAAACTCTCCCATGAAAGGAAAGGAAGAAAACCCCCACCCTCACGATTATTCCCCTCTTGTGCCCGAGCTTTCATCTTTCTCTCTCTCTCTCTCATTTGATTTCCAGAAGAGAAACAGTGCGCCAATGTATTTTTCTCCCCTCCTATGTTTCGATTTTAGAAGGAGAAAATCCACGCCACCACTATCGGTTCTAGGTAAGGATTTTTCTCCTTAATGGGCTTTCAATTTATGGCGTAAGAATGCGAGATTGTAGTTGGATTTTGTGGGTTCAATGGATCGGATGTTTGATACATGGAATTTTAGACGTGTTGCTCAACCTTATTTTTAGATGTTGTATAATAATGGTGTATAACATGTTGTGATTATTGGGATTGTGCAAACTGGAATTTTAGGCATACTTCAGTTCTGTGATTTTGGGTATCATTGAATTTAAGATCTATCAAACTTAGAGGTTTCGGTTGCTACATTGTGGAATTTCTGGACTTGGATTGTTTTGACTTAAATCTAGTTGAATTTAGAGGATTGGGACGAAATTGGCTTGTTGGATTGTAATTGATTCAAATGATTCCAATTGAGTTGTTAAAAATAATGGTATCTTCATTGAACAATCTTTGGTATATAATGGATTGCTTGAATTGAGTTAGGTTTGGTTATCTTGGATGGGGAGATTTCAATTTTTGGTGTTAAATTACGAGTTTGGAAACCTATTGTAACACCTGTTTTACGGGTTTTGAATTTTGCGCGCAATGACAATTTTGTAAATAATCGAAATATGTATGTTTTACGAACCGAGAGTTTTAATGGAATCCTTATAATTAATATGAATTTTGAGAGAATTATGGGAATTTAAGAAATTCAAAACGAGATATAATGCTTAAGTTTCCGATTTTGACCCTATGGAGATTTAATTCGTAGAATTAGCAAAATAAATCCATTTGACGAATGAAAGGTTTTATTAGGACCCTAGGAATAAATTGGAATTATTGGTAAAATAAGAAAGTTTTAGAGAAACCGAACCGATAGTCGAACCATAGGACAAACGGAGATCGAAGCCGAAGGGAAATTTCGTAAATCGACAAGCCAAATTAACTTAAATGCCAAAAACCCTCTATTTTTACACACTTGAACATTTCTCTTCTTCTCCTCTGGCGATCCATTTCTCCCTACGCCTCCCTTCCACGGTTTCTCCCCCTTTTCTTCATTGATTCTTCCTTCAATCGCTCGGGTTCTTCACGTTTTCTTTTTCCCTTGTGATTCTAGGTAAGAATCTATGGTTTTTCAGCTTTAGATAGTGATTTTCAGAGGTTTGAACGTTTAGGGTTTCATAGGAATTTCGTAGAAATAGTTGGGTTTTGCTAGGAAACGTTAGAAAATAACTTTGTTAACGTTTATTGGGCGAAATAATGGATGATTTGGGCGTTTGTTTTGAAAAAATTGGTTATGGAGCTTTGGAAAACCTCCATTAATGGAGTTTGAGGATTGTGAGCGTAAGTTGTTCGATGAAATTCCCAAGAGAGATTTATTAGAGTTTTAGGAAATTTCCTTTAGTTAGGAGTTTCGTAAATTTTCAAAAATTTATGTTTAGGCTCGATTTTAACAAAGGATGCTATGAATTGATTTAGGTGACCAAGCTCGAGACGAGGAGCTCGGTGTGCACGGGACGTGAGGTAAGTTCTCGTGACTTACTCTGGCCGATTGGCCTACACCATATATCGAAATTTGTGTTGAGAATTGTTCGTGCTTGGTTTGTTTATTTGTTTTGGTTGTTTTTATAGGTTAAGTATTGTTATGTTTTGATGGTATTGGTAGCGTTTTGATGGTATTCACGTTATATATGTTATATTGTGCATATTGAACTGTTCACACATCATGGTTTTCTAAACGTCATGAAAAATGAATTTACGCATGAATTTCAAAGAGAAAGAATTGCATGCATGAAATGACAAGTAAAGTTTCATAGTAAACAACACATGGCATGAGGTTATCGGGGATGAGGTTCAGACCTGGTGTTCCTGTGGTGAGCAGGTTTTCCTCCCTTCAGATGGTGTGGGCTGTCTAACTGCTTGACGTGCCCTATCTATCTGTCGAGCATTTCCGATAACCGTAGACTGACACGTACTGATATATTAAATGACATGGACAGTTTTCTTAGCATTGAGCATACATGATCATGCATTGGTATTTACGTAGAATTTACTGAGATTTTTATCTCATAGGTGTATTTATGGTGTAGGTGACTACGAGCAAGGTGAGGACGATGTCCCTCCACCTGACGAGCCTGCAGCTTAAAGGAGGATGTTCGTGGGAGCGACCGGTGTAGTCGATGCGAGCACGACCCGTGGGGAGCATAGGTTATGTGTTTTTGGATTTTGGGATAAAATGGGTTGATGGGTGATGATATTTTGATGAAATGTATAGAAAAACATATTAGGATGTTTGGTATCTGGATAGGTTGAAAATTGATGTTTTGATGATTTTTTGATAGCTTCCGCTATGTATGGATAGTTTTGATGAAAATAGATAGGATATTGATGTTAATGTGTATTTGGGTGAATATAGAAGATTGTGGAATGTTTTGATGAAATAGAATAGATTTTGGATGAGTTTTGGTGATTGGAAAATAGGTGTATGGTTTTAAGTTGAAATCGAAGTTTTGTGTCGTGATTTGATGATTTAGGTTGGATGTTCGGGTTTTGGATGTGTAATTTAGTTGGTTTATCGATGGACGTTTTGATAATGAAATTTGAAGTGTGTATTAGGTGAAAATTTGAAGAAAAATGGCAAAGGGGGTAGAAAAAGGGGCAAGGAGGCGTGGGTGGTGCGCTGGTCGGGCACCGGAGGCGTGCTGGGCATATGCGCGCGCGGGGCACGCTGGGCGTGCGGTGCGCGCGCCCAGGATACGCCCATCCCGATCGATCGCGCCCGAGGGGCGATCGATTGGCATTTAAGGGTCGTTTTAAGTCAGAAAACAGAGAGGGCCCGATCGATCGGCCTTATGTCCCGATCGATCAACGATGAAGATCGTTTTTAAGTCGGAATCCAGAGAGGGCCCGATCGATCGGCCTTATGTCCCGATCGATCGTCGCCACACTTGACCCCCAACGTGATGTTTTCAAAAATTGACTTTTCAAAACACGTTTTAACCCGACCTTTTACGATACTTTTTAAATGTATTTTACGAGCGATCCTCAAGCATTTTAAAGGATTTTAAGAACCCAAATGTCTAGATATGGATTGAAAGCCCGATTCCGTTCTCTAATTATTAAACGAATGAAAAGGAAAGGAAACAAAAAATGCAATGAAAGAAAAAAAAGAAAAAAATTTAAGTGAGAACGGGCGAGGGTAATACACATGTACGTATGTATGGACGCACGACATAGGTCTTGACGGCATCAACGCAGAGTCGGGGTCGTCATACCTATATTGTTAATTATTAAATCGAAGCATGAAATTGGCTATGTTGGGTTGGTGGTGAATTTTGAAGTAGGGACTCATTATGCACCTTGTTATGTTGGTTTGATTTAAGTTAATGATTTGAGTTAAGGTTATGAATTTTGGTTGAGGTTGTGTTTGGAATGTTAGGTTATGGGTATTGATTTTCAGAGCTTTTATGCTATAGGGTCTCAAGTTAAAGAAAGTTAACGAAATTTGTTTAATTACTAAGGACCCGAGGTAAGTATGCTATGCATGTGTTTTGCTGTTAAGGCCTACATCACGAAATGCTAGGTTTTATGTGTATGCTTTATGCTTGAATCTCATGTCATGCATCATGTTTTAGTAAATGCATGAAAATAATTTATGCATACGATTTTCATGAAATGTTATGTATGTACGAATGAACGAAACAAACAATCAGGTATGCTTCAAAGGAAGTAATTCGCCCTTCGTCGATTATGAGAATTTATGCTTTGGAGGTATTGATCGCCCATCCATTGGCACTTAGATAACAACATTGGTTAGGTTTTAGTTACTCATAGTTTGAATTTCGTGATGTAGGTGACGAGCTAAACGGTGAGTTTCACGAACCTGTCAAAGAGGAAGACGGAAGTAGTTGATGGCTGGATTTCCAGCGGTGGACTTGGGGGTTGTTTGGTGATTTTGACCGTGGTGGCATGTAAATGTTTTGGGTTAGTTTATACACATTTTTTGTTTTAAATTACGTGTAAAGGAATTTGATAGGTCTTAAATGTTTTGATTGGTCGGATTTGGTGTATGACATGTTTTGATAGATTTTAAATGGGGATGATATGTTTTTATTGAAAGATGTAAAGATTGGTTTTCAATTTTTATGAATTGATGTTTGGTTGGAAAATTGAGAGATTTGGTTTCGGTTTTAAAGTTGAAGTTTCAAATATATTTTGGAATGAAACTAGATTGTTTGGTTTAGTATGAAAATTTGGATTATTCAGGGAGGAAGAGAAGAAACAGGGAGGAAATGATAAATCAGAGGAAGGGGAAATGGATCGCCCCAGGGGGAGCGACCAATCGCCCTAGGGGGGGGGCGAATTGCATCGCCTATCCAGAGGATGAGCCGATGTATCGCCCTAGAAAGGCGACCAATCACCCCAGGGGGAATTGCATCACCCATCCAGAGGATGAGGCAATGTATCTCCTCATAGAGGGGCGATCATTCGCCCCTGCTTAATGAGCAAACAGTGTTCAAAAAATGTTTGGCAATTTTCAAACAGTGCCCACTTAAAAAAATAAAATAATAAAATATGTTTTTTTTTGGGTTTAATGTTTCAACTCGAGTTTTAACGAAGGGCTTTAAACGCGTAACAAGTCTTTCACTACGTATTTCAATCGATTGTTTCTAGTCAAAAGAAAATTTTAAATTTTTACCAATTTTGAAGGACAAAAAAAATGAGGGTCGTTACAGAACCCGACTATCCTCTCATCTTCATGCATTTTTAGGTTCTCAAATCTTGCAGTTAGCATTTGCATTTTTGATAACTTAAGAGCCGGCGTTCCTTCATAAGTTGTCTGGAGAATCTCCAATGCCCTTTTGGCTTACTCACACGTAGAGATGAGTCTGAACTAAATAAGATCAACTTCATTGAAAATAGTGTTAAGTGCCTTTGAATTACTGTTTGCCAATGTATCTTCCGTTACCGACCAACTTTCTTTAGACTTGGAGGATGTGACACCCTCTTCATTGGTAACCATTGGAGGATTCCATCCTGTCAAAATGGATCACCAAGACTTTTCATCTATGGCTTTGATGAACGCTCTCATCCTAACCTTCCAATAAGCATAATTACTTTCATCCAATAGAGGTGGATGCATTGTTGAACCTCCTTCCTTCATAAAGTCCATCGCACAAACACTACGATCTTGTCCCGAGGATCCTGCTTAAGAAACAGAAACGACTTGCTCTGATACCAATTGAAAGATCGTGATTAGATACACGGTGTTCTAATGGGTTGGAACACTAGGTGAGACACATATAATAAACGCGATGATAGACAATATAAAAAATACAGAAAGTAAAGAGATAGGAGGTTGGTAACGCAGTTCGGCAATTGCCTACATCTGCGGGGCCACGCCCAAATATAAAAACAATTCACATAGTTTACAAAGTTACAAGACACTCGATCTAACAGAAACCAAGACTCCCTCTTATCTTTGTCACCGCCTCTTCCTTACTTCTTCAGTGAATCTGTTTTTGCGAGCTCCCCTCGTCTTGAGATCGATCCCTTCATGAATCTAAACGTGACAAGATCCTCTTGTTGATGATGACTCCTCTCGGAATCCGTGTATAGCAAGATCCCATTGCCCACGATCAGAACTCCTCCCGAGTTCCAAGCAACCTCCTCCCGAGACTGAGATTTAAAAGAATATCATAAGGATTGCACCTTTTACACCGTTTGTAACACCAACCGTTGTCGTCGGATGCAATCAATCAACACACTCAGATAACAATGAATTCTAACCATAAACAGAGTGTGTAAACATTCATTAAATAACTGAATGAATAATCACAAACTCATACGCCGAAACGTTAGGGAGAGAAAGAAAAACTTGTGGCACAAGCAATTTTTGGAGAAGAATCAATAAACCGCCCAAAACATTCTGTGAGAGAAAATATCATTTTCAACAAATTTTTCTATTTTTACTTCAAATATTTTATCCAAATAAATATGCACAGAAGAAGGAAACCGAATCCACGAAATTCGGATCTGTGACATCGGTTGTGACATTTATGGAAAGTCCGATCCACAAATCAGGAAAAACGCTAGCAACAAATCTAGAACAAATCTCTTAGTTGCTGTGATCATGTATCTTGCCATAATCCATTTTAACAAAATTACAATCTTCAAATTAGCTTTCCAAAATAATAACTTCCCATAATACCGTGATAACTTGCTCTCCAAGTCCAAAATATAAATAGATAAATATAGGGGAAGTTACCAATTATGACAACGAAGTATACATTTTTTTACGTGAAACTTTAAAGTATCAAATTTAACAATCCAAACGTTAAACTATCAAAAACTTAACAAAACAAACCCTACCATCTATCTAAATTGCGTTTGGTATCCATTTTGGCCATATAACAGACAGATGGAAAAAAATAGCGTCCGTCCATTTTAAAACTTTTGTCGTATACCGAACAGACGTTTAAAAATAGAGTCCATCCAGTACATACGGACACACGAAAGTTCGTCTGTCCATACCTAAGTTTGTTGTGGCAGTCGACGCGTAGGATCGGACAGACTCTTTATTTAAGCATCCGTCTATTATTATGTATGTCCTTCCATTCGTTTTAAGGCATTTTATAAATGGACGGACGTTCTAAATTAGGGCGAGAACGAAAAGACGCTTAAATACAACATCCATCCATTCTCGTAATTTATATTGCTCCAGCGGCTAAAATCTGACATTTCACCGTGCCAAAAAATGATTTTCTCTCAACCATCTTGCAAAATTTTTGCAGATTTGTGACCGAAAAATGCTTCAGGTAATAGTTTTCTTCATTCTGATTGATTTAGTTCAATTTTTATCGTAAAAAATCAACTCAAAAATTTGAGCGCTATTTGAAACTGTACGCTAGGGCTATTTACTAGACAGACACTCTTTTCAGAGCATCTGTCTGGTATAAATTTTACTGGACAGTCTCACTGAAATAATGTTCGTATGGTAAACATTGCAGTCGTGAAGACAGTTTCAAATGGGTTAGAAATTGTGAGTTATTTCAAGTTATTTGAGACTAATTTCAAAAATTCCCAAATTGCAGAATATATAGAAATGGTAGACAGAGACAGATTGACTGTTAGACGAAAGTTTACCCTGAGTCGTGCACCTTTAACTTCACAAGCTGGATCCTCAAACTAGCTAGAGAGGCTGCCGCTGCCTCCATTTGCAGTCGGAGTTTTTGTCGACTAAACTTTATAATTAGCATTGTCGAGAGTAATTCGACCTGGACTTGTTACACCGCTAGGTTACGTTGTCGAAGACTGTGGACTTTACAGGTTGGAAGTCCTTGCAAATCAAGGAGATGTTCGACAGAATCGGCCTCCAAGGAGTGTATAATCTACAGGGCAAAAGCTGTGATAGAATTGTTCGCTTATTCTATTAGAACATGAGCTGGTTCGGGAGGCCCAGAATTATAAAGACTTACATATTGGGTAAGGAGATTGTCATTACATCAGAAACTATCAATCGGTTGATCGGGTTTGCCGCAGAAGAGGCGGATAGATACTATCATGTCCAACGTAAGTGTCTCATTCTCGAAACAGTCGAGGAATTAGAGTTCATTAGACAAATTCATCAGAACTCTGACATTGTGCAGTTCATTAAGCCAGAAGCGAAAGACTTGAATGTAAAAGCTAGCGTTGTCCACAACCTATTGTCACACACCATTCTATTGCATGTTGGACATAAAGATCACTTTTAACAAATTTGATATCAAAGTTTTTTTTCAAAGCATAATCTCGTACTTTGTCTCTGATGGCCTTTAAAGAACTATATTGTCTACTCAGAGTAAAATCTCTTGACTTTTCTACCTTTACTTGTATTCTTTGCGCCTCGTCATCATCTGAATTAAACAGTTCTCGAAGCCATCATCTAAGGTTTGTGAGATTAAATACTTTAACACCTGAAAAATTTCCTATAACGTGCATAGCCTTTGATTGGTTAAGTAATGAGAGTTTAAATGTTATTTAAGGGTTATACTACATATAGAAATGAGAGAGTGATTTTGGAAGGGAAATTGTGAGAAACCTAGATTTAAGTGTTAGAAAATTTTAAGTGAACAAAAAGTGAAAGAAAGGAGGTCTTTCATGTTGGTTTTAAGAGAGAAATAGAAGGAAGGTCATTTTATAAAATTGGAAAGCTTGGTGGAAAAGTCAAAAAGGTTAAAAAGATTGTTTTTAAAAGGAGATGAATTGAAGGGTTGAAAGACAATTACATTGTCTTCTTCCCTTTCGTCCTTCGTAGGGCAGCCATAGCTAGGGTTCTTCTCCTTCTCTTCGTCAAGTGTTGCAAAGTTTTAAGGTAAGCTTTTATGGGGTTTTTGTAACGACCCGGGGAGGATCGCCACGAAATTCTTGACTTTACATAAAACTTTAACTCATATTTGAACTCTTTTCTCCTTTTTTTTTTTAATAACAGTATACCTAACAGGCTTAAAGACTTCAACTTAATGGTTGGAAAGTTAGTCCCTCGTACATGCTTCCAATCGACGTAGAAGTTGCATGGGTCTGCATGCATCAACCGATAGACATTGCATCTTCCGGATGGCACGTGCACCCCTCATGACTCATTTAAACACCTATCGGCAGATGCGAATACTCGCATCAACCGACGATCACGTGCATCTCGTGTGACCAATTTAAAACATCCACCGATAGACATGTGAAATTCACGTGTTCATCTATGACATCTTCCGATAGCTTACAAGCTCTATATCATCCGATCACTAAACGACAAGTTATTATTTACATCATCCGGCGAGGGAATATACTTCATCTTCCGGTGAAATAGGGAAACATCATCCGATGGACATGTGCTCCCCACGTGCATAATTAAAACATGACCCGGTCACTAAATGACAAGAAAACCCTCACATCGTCCGATGGCTAAACACTCTATATCTGCCGATCGCTAGACGACAAAATAGCACTTTCATCATCCGATGGCTAAACACTCTACATCTGCCGATGGAGAAACATACTACATCTTCCGGTGACGTCATCCGGAAGACTCAATCGTTCGACTCCTATCATTTGACATCTGCCGATGACGTCAGCCGGATGAATGCCTCATCCAGCTTCTATCTTATGGCAGTAAAACACTATGATCATCAAACAACCTCATCCAACAGAAAATACTACAACTCACCCAAATCTTAACCTGGGAATCATAAACCCTAATGAGCGAAAACCATATCTCATACAAGATACACATAGCGGAAGGCTTAAGCAAAACAGACCATTCAATGATCCTTAAAATCGTTAACAGACTCTGAAGTCAAACCATTTAAAATCCAAATCTCCTTGTTATAAGTAAACTCTATTCTACTTAGTCATCTGTTTATCATAAACTTCTCTGACTTACTATGGGTATAACCAGGGAACTTGATCGCCTATCCAGCCTTCACTGTCACACTGAGCATCCTCCAGCAACCAAGCTTAGACATCTTCATTGACCTTGAGTTCCTCACCTGAAAACTCGTCACCTACATCATAAGGTTCAAACTATAAGCCTAATGCTTAGTAAGGAATGCAACACTACATGGATGCATGAATGCACAATTTGGGAAAATCACATGCTCATAAGTCTTTTCTTATTCATGTCTTTGGTCGTAATCATCATTCATAGCCATGGATCATATTCATCATTCATAGTCATTGATCATATTCATCATTCATAGTCATTGATCATATTCATCATTCATAATCATTGATCATATTCATCATTCATAGTCTTTGTTCATATTCATCATTCATAGTCTTTGTTCATATTCATCATTCATAGTCTTTGTTTAGGTTGTGTGGATCAAGAGAGGATTTGTGCCGGTAAAGGGGGTTCGACAGTGAGTTTGATCTTGTTCCCTACTGCGGGTCGTATTCATATGTCCTTCTTTGGACTGTGACATAGGCCGAACCGCCCCCAACCCTCACTTAATCCACGTTGCATAAATCTTATACATATACATATATACATACACATCTTGTTCATGGAAAACACGCGTTAAAACATTTTCTTATGCATGAGAAACATTCATGATGCATGAATATGAGAGCTTTTAACTCATCAAACTATGGCAAGGATCATACCAGAGCAGACAACTTCACAATCACTAACAGGTCATCACAGGGTGTAACTCGCAACATACATAAATCCTTCAAGTACAGACAAGCTCATAATCATAAGGTAAACATTAGACATCTATACAACCTAGTACTCCCACGATGTAGGGCTCTATTAGCCGGAAATCTTAATACATCCACTTACCTGGTCTCCTTAGCACTTGAGCTCCTTTCTCTTCAAACTTCTTCACCTAAATATTTACATTGCAGTAGTTAAAACAAAAATCCTAATAGTTCTAATCTCGAGTTATCCTAAAATCTAATAGCTAAGAGTCCTTCCCGAGTTCTTAGTTTAATACTCAATGTAACCCGAAATCCCAAAATCAAAACAGACGGATTCGATAATGATAACTCAGGGTTGGTTGTTTTAAATGTCCAGAATCGATTCAGAATGACATTACCAATCTCGGGTTTCAAAATGTTCCTATCAATACTCGGCCATTGAAGAATCCAAAACCTCAATATAGAGCTGAAACAGAGCTAATAAACTAACAAATAGCTACATTGTCTAATGCATACCTCCGGCGCAGAGTAGTCGAGTGGTGGCGGAGTAAACCGGCCGTCGAGGAGAGTTTGCTGATAGTAGAGAGTAAGGACTTGCGAGAGAAGAAATCGCCGGAAAGAGTGGTGTCGGCTACAGTGGTTTAAATGAGGTTTAAATCCTTTCATTTCTCTTTAAATACAGGCCTCAATCCTCCATTATTACAACTTTTCCATTCAACCTAGTTTAGATCCACATGTAATAATTAAGCTTGGCATAAATCCTAAACTACGAAGATTAAATATTTATGACCGTTAATACAGTTAAGAAAATCACCTGGCCGTTGACTCGGGTGTTACAGTTTTAATGGTAATGCATTTAGGTGGTAGTTTTTGAGGTTTTAAGGTGTTTTTGGTGAAGTTTGAATAGGGTTTTGAAAACCCTAAATGGGAGTTTCAAAATTTGCATGCCCTAGCTAGTTTTCTTTCTAGATTTAGCGTTTTAAATGTTAGAGGGATTAGTTTAGATGGTTTATGAAATTAGAATGGAGTTTTGGTGGAAATGAATAAAACACCATTTTTGAAAACATTAAGGGCCGATTCTGTTTCTGTATTTTGAATTTTATTCGTGTAAATGCTGGTGACATTTTATAACTCTTTTGGATCAATGTTTTGGATTACAAATGATGTCTGGAAGTTATTGTATAAAGTGTTTGATTTTTAGGTTTTTGGGGTTTTAGTAATTTCAGTCGTTATGATGCTCGTTTTTTTTCGTATAGCAAATAACGTTGGGGTTTATTTGTTTCACGTTTTCGCTTACAATTTGGAGTCAGTTTTCTGAGATTTTTACGTGTCACGGAGTCGGGGATATCGGGGACGTTGGAGTAAATTTTGGGTGATTTGGGTGTGGGTGGTTTGAAGAAAAAATGAAGAAAATGAGAGAAGGTCTGCTGGTGGCCGAGGAGTGGCGCGCAGGGTGTGGTGGTGGCTCCCGTAGCGTGCGCATGACGTGCACTGCGTGGGCGTATGGAGCGCTCAGTGCCGATTGATCAGCGCATTTCACTGTAGGTCGCTTGGCAACCCGAGAGGTTGTCGATCGATCGGCGCTGTGCGCCGATCGATAAACACCTCGCGCGCGGGGTGGCGCGTGCGGCGCCCAAGTAAGCTAGTCCATTTTTTTTTTAAATTTTTGGTTTTTTAAATATGTTTTAACCAGAACTTTTTCAACACGTTTAGCATGTATTTTATGCACATTTTACAACCATTTTTGAGGGTTCGAAAAACCCAAAAATCAAGTCGAAATTTTATCAAAAATTGTTTTAAATTATGTTTTAAATGCGGGATTGGTTAGTAAAGTAGCGCAGCGAGCCAGGGTGGGTTCGAGGGCGTTACAAGTTGGTATCCGAGCAAAGTGGTCGAGTCATTCAAAGAATTACTCGACAATGCTGGCTGCCATGCAACGTGCTTCACCGACTATAAATAATTCTTTCCTTTAGTTAGTTTATATATCTAAGATTAGAATGTTTTAACCATGCACAAGATTAGATCCAAAATGCAGAGGACCCATTACGACCCAGACGACCTAGAAACGAACCAGAGCCACCTAGAAATCCACTCGAGGAGTCAGTTAACAACTTGTTGATTTGGTAACAAGACAAGCATAGTTATTTGGAGCGTTGATTGGTTAGGGAGTACCGGGAAATGTTGGTGCCGGTTCTAGTGGAGATAAGTTCCGGAGATTAAAGCCTCCTATGTTTGAAGGCAATTTGACAGATCCGACAGCAACTGAGAGGTGGATATTTACGATAGAGAACATGTTTTAGTATGCAGATGTGGAGGAAGGTAATAAGGTAAAGTGTACAATGTTCCACTTGATTAACGACGCGCAGAGTTGGTGGGAGACGGTGGGGGCTACCACCGGTGCCCAGGGTTTGACATGGAAAGAATTTAAGGATCTATTTTTCGATAAATATTATAACCAGACAGTCCAAGCTACTAAGAGGTTAGAATTCTTGTAATTAAAGCAGACCGGTTCAGTGAGAGATTACATTCGACAGTTCGAGTCTCTGTCACAGTTTGCCAGCCATATAGTGAGTCGGGAGGAGGATAAGGTACTTAGGTTTGTACAGGGTCTGAAACCAAAGATCTACAGGCTAGTGAAGACCTACGGGATGGAAGGAGTATCCTTCTCGAGGGTGATAGCTGAAGCTCCGAGAAGAATGTTTAAATAGATTACAGCTCAGATTAGCCGAGGTGGATCGTCTTCTCAGTCTCAGGGAACCAAGCGACCGGGAGGAAACTTGAATGATTAAAGAGGAGGGAAGAAGCCGCACAACAGCAGAGAAAAGGATATCCACAGTGTCCAAAGTGTCTAAAATTTCACCCTCGTGAATGTGAATAGTATACAGGAAAGTGTTACAATTGTCTAGAACCTAGCCATCTAGCCCAAGATTGTACAAAGCCTCGAGTCACCAGATGTTTTAAGTGCAACGAGCCTGGACATGTATCAAAAGATTGCCCTACAGCGAAGAAGGGACCAGTCAAAGCTTCACCCCAGATTTTTGCTATGATCGAGCCTGATGGTGAAGACCGTTCTGCTGTGATCTCAGGTACTGTGTTTGTTAACTCAGTGCCTGCATTTAAGTTGATAGATTCAGGTGCATCTGATTCATTTGTAGCCGCAGCTTTTGTGGTAAAATTGAACTTTGAGGTAAAGCCTGTGGGGTGCATGTTTGATGTGAAGGTACCATATAGCGAGTGCCTACATTCAGATTAGGTTGTGCAGGATGGTCTGATATCAGTTGGACGGAAGCAATTGACAGCTACTTTGATTGTGATGGGGATAACCGGGTATGATGTGATACTCGGTATGGATTGGTTGTTCCGATATCATGCGACGATTGATTGCAGAGCAGGGACTGTCAATTTCCATCCTCCGAATGGTGAAAAGCTTTCACTGCAGTCTCTGAGGAGTGTAAAGAAGCTTTTAGTTATGGCGCCTAGGGATGTTCAAGGATATCCTATGGGTGAGTTTATGTGTTTTCTTGCAACCATAGTAGATTCTCAGTCTTTGGTAGAAGTTAAACCTCAGGATAAAGCTGTTGTTCATGATTTTCCTGAGGTAATTTTGGATGATTTGCCTGGTCTACCTCCGGACCAGGAAATCGAGTTCGTGATTGATACCTATCCGGGAGCAGAATCTATGTCAAAGAATCCTTACAGGTTGGCTCCTCCTTAATTGAAGGAACTAAAGAAGCAACTAGAGGAATTGGTGGATAAGGGGTTTATACACCCTAGTTTTTTGCCTTGTGGAGCGCTCGTGTTGTTTGTAAAGAAGAAGGATGGGTCGCTTCGGATGTGCATTGACTACCGGGAGTTGAACAAGTTGACTGTTAAGAACAAGTATCCATTGCCGAGAATTGATGACTTGTTCGATCAACTCTAGGGAGCTAGAATTTCTCTAAGATTGATATGAGATTGGGGTATTACCAGTTGAAGGTCAGATCGCAGGATATCTCAAAGATAGCTTTTTAGACGCGGTATGGACATTATGAGTTTTTGGTGATGTCGTTCGGATTGACGAATGCTCCAGTTGCGTTCATGGATCTAATGAATCAGGTATTTCGAGAATATCTCGATAAATTTATAACTGTGTTTATCGATGATATTCTGGTTTATTCCCGTGATGAAGATGAGGATAAGGAGCATATGAGGATTGTTCTGGAGACTTTGAAGCGGCATCAGCTATATGTTAAGTTTTCGAAATGCAAATTTTGGCTGAATAAAGTACATTTCCTTGGTCATGTTATTTCCTGTGGAGGGATCTAGTGGATCCAGCCAAGATTCAGTCAATTAATGAATGACCTCAACCGAGAAATGTCAGCGAGATTCAAAGTTTTCTAGGGCTGGCTGGGTATTACAGAAAGTAACATAGGATCCCCTAGAGAAGGGTTCGTGTATAACCGACAAATTAATTAAAAGTGTGCTCGGGTGATTGGTGTTGCAAGAACCAAAAGTACATAAAGAAAATTGCTAGAAAAGATGAATGAGATGAAGATGTTGTTGTGTGCTAATGATGGCCGAGGGGTATAGGCATGATAATGGCATGAAATGTGAATGAAAATAGAGAAATAAATGAAGAGAAAAGTGTGTGAAAAGTGAAGAAATGGATAAGAAGATGAAGGAAATAAAATGCAATAAAATAAATGTGAGTTGTGTGGGAGTGTATGGCCGAAAATAAAGAGGGTGAAGTGTGGGAGAATGTGATGGAAAGAAAGTAAATGAAAATACCGTTGGCAAGTTCGAAGAGCTATCCTATGTTAGGCTCTTTGAACAAACGATCTTCCCGGAGGAAAACCGACCACCTAAGGCCTAGGTTTTCTTCCTCAACTCCGACTCCCAATGGAGAAGGCGAGGGAAATGTTAAGAGCTAACCTAGAAACCCAAGCTAGGCTAGCAATGGAGGGCTACTCCACTTGGTTCAAGGAACTAAGGAAACTCTCAAAGGCTAACTACCTCAAAGAAGCAAAAAGGGATATTTTATAATTTGGCAAAAGTTCCATACAAACATTAATGCCATGCATAGAATTCCTAGGGTGGATTAGGGTTGGAAAGGATGAATTTGGGCTGTTGGATTTGAAGAAAACCGATCAAAGGCTGAGAAGATGCAATTTGTGCACGCAGATCAGCGGTGGTGAGCCTCGTCAGCAATCCGTGCGCGCGCGCTGTAGCCTAACCCGGACGCGCCACATCAGTGCCAGCGCGCCCCTGCCCGTACGCCTGCCCGCGCAGCTCCGTCTGCCTGCGCGCGCTCCAGCGTGCTTCCAAGGGAAATCCGAGCCATTGCTTAGCCTTTGGTTTAGATTTTGCCAAGTCACCCATCCATGTTGCCACTAACTCTTGTACCTGCAAAATCATACCTTTAAATGTGGGCTCTTCTTTGGGCCATGGCTTTTCTTGGGCTCGATTGGTTGAAGGCCTTTTTCCTTGGTTGAATAATTTGTTGAATTTTCTTCAACCTATAATCCACCAACATACATCTAACCTTAACCACACAATCTAATGCATGAAATGCAATTATAAAATAACCTTACAAAAAGGCTAATGTATGCCAATGAGTTTAAAATAAAAATTACAAATTTAATTGGCCGGGAAGACAAAATCCCATAGGCCACTTGGTGACTTCCTCCATGCGCTCCACGTGCATTCTTTCCTAAAAAATATTCCTACAAAAAAAGAGAGACATGTAATAAGTAGAGAGCTTAGATAATGTAAGGGAATTTGTTAAAATTCTTTTTGCATGCAACCCGAGGCACGTCAGGAAGTTTATCGAAGAATTTTCAAAAATAGCAGCACCTCTTACTCAGCTAACCAGAAAAGATATGAAGTATGAATGGTCAGAAGAGTGTGAGCTGAGTTTTGAGATGTTGTAGCAGAAATTGACGACAGCTCCGGTATTGACATTACCTGTAGCCGAGGAGAAGTTCAGTATTTATTGTGATGCCTCTCGGATTGGATTGGGTTGTGTGCTAATGCAGAAGGATAAAGTGATAGCTTATGTTTCTAAACAAATGAAGTCTTATGAGAAAAACTATTCGACCCATGACCTGGAGTTAGCAGCAGTGGTCTTTGCTTTGAAGATCTGGAGGCATTACCTGTATGATCAATAGTGTGAGGTATTTCAGATCATAAAAGTCTGAAGTATATCTTCACTCAGAAAGAGTTGAATATGAGGCAGCGGCGGTGGTTGGAGTTCGTGAAGGACTATGATCTGGAGATCAAGTACCACCCCGGGAAGGCCAATGTAGTGGTGGATGCTTTGAGCCGAGTATCGACTTCAGTTGCAGCTTTGAAGGCTGAGATGTCTATAGCGTTGAGAACTGAGTTTCAGAGATTTGATTTGGAGTTGGTTTCAGACGTGACGGTAGTTTTATCAGCTCTATCTCTGAAGCCTACTATTCTGGAGAAGATCAGAGAAGCTCAGCAGGAAGATTCAGAGTGCAATAAGTTCAAGCTGAGTATGTTATCAGATGACAGGACTGAGTTCAACTACTCAGAAGATGGTATTATGAAGTTTTGTAATAGGTGGTACGTTCCGAACAATGAACAACTTCGGAACGAGATTTTAGCTGAAGCTCATTGTTCGAGGTTTCTGTTCACCCTGGTAGAACAAAGATGTACAGAGACCTCAAACAACATTATTGGAGGCCTGGCATGAAGAAGTCTGTAGCGGAATAAGTGAAAATATGCTTGGTCTGTCAGCAGGTAAAAACAAAACATTAGAGACTTGTCGGGAAGTTACAGCCACTGCCAGTTCTAGAGTGGAAGTGGGACCAAATTTCTATGGACTTTGTGGTTGGTCTACCCAGAACGACAAGAGGATATGACGGTATATGGGTGATTGTGGATCGCTTAACCAAATCAGCTCATTTTCTACCAGTGAAGATGACTTACAGCATGGATCAGTTTGCTGAGTTGTACATTAAGGAAGTTTTGAGGCTGCACAGTGTGCCGACTTCTATAGTGTCAGATAGAGACCCGAGGTTCACGTCGAAGTTTTGGAAGAGTCTGCATAAGGCGATGGGGACTCGGTTGAACTTCGGTACTGCATTTCATCCTCAGACGGACGGACAATCAGAGCGAACTATTCAGATTCTTGAGGATATACTTCGTGCTTGTGTGCTGGAGTTTCAGGGGTCGTGGAGCAAGTATTTACCTTTGGTGGAGTTCTCGTATAATAACAGCTATCAGGATACGATTGGGATGACTCCATACGAGGCTCTATACGGAAGGAAGTGTAGATTACCACTTTATTGGGACGAAGTCAGATAAGTTAGCCTGATTGGACCCGAGATTGTGCAGCAGACAACAGATAAGATCAAATTCATTCGGCAGCGCATTTTGACAGCTCAGAGTCGATAGAAGAGCTATGCCGATGGAAGAAGGCGCGAGCTATAATTTGAAATAGGAGATGAGGTTTTCTTAAAGATTTCCTCGTTTAAGGGTCTGATGAGATTCAAGAAGCGGGGTAAGTTGAACCTGAGATACGTTGGTCCGTTCTCGATCGTGAAAAGAATTGGGAAGACAACATATCAGTTAGAGCTGCCAGCTTCGATAGAGGGAGTGCACAATGTATTTCATGTTTCGATGCTAAAGAAGTGCCTAAGGGATCCATCGCACGTTGTAGTGCAACACGACATTGAGGTGCAGCCTATATTATCCTACGAGG
Source organism: Begonia masoniana (assembly GCA_022432975.1). NCBI lineage: Eukaryota > Viridiplantae > Streptophyta > Magnoliopsida > Cucurbitales > Begoniaceae > Begonia > Begonia masoniana. The sequence goes on from CM039511.1 coordinate 24,500,078, forward strand.
AGAAACCAGTGGAGATTTTGGATTATGCAGTGAAGAAGTTGCACAACATGGATATTCCACTGGTGAAGGTGCTGTGGCGTAACCACAATGTTGAGGAGGCGACGTGGGAGCGGCATCAAGATATGATGGAGCCCTATCCTGAGCTTTTCAGGTACGCAAATTTTGAGGACAAATTTTTTGTTAAGGAGGGTGGATTGTAGCACCCAAAAAATTTCCTATAACGTGCATAGCCTTTGATTAGTTAAGTAATGAGAGTTTAAATGTTATTTAAGGGTTATGCTACATATAGAAATGAGAGAGTAATTTTGGAAGGGAAATTGTGAGAAGCCCTAGATTTAAGTGTTAGAAAATTTTAAGTGAACAAAAAGTGAAAGAAAGGAGATCTTTCACGTTGGATTTAAGAGAGAAATAGAAGGGAGGTCATTTTATAAAATTGGAAAGCTTGGTAGAAAAGTCAAAAAGGTTAAAAATATTGTTTTTAAAAGGAGATGAATTGAAGGGTTGAAAGACAATTGCATTTTCTTCTTCCCTTTTCTCCTTCGTAGGGCAGCGAGAGTTAGGGTTCTTCTCCTTCTCTTCATCAAGTGTTGCAAAGTTTTAAGGTAAGCTTTTATGGGGTTTTAATGGTAATGCATTTAGGTGGTAGTTTTTGAGGTTTTAAGGTGTTTTGGGTGAAGTTTGATTAGGGTTTTAAAAACCCTAAATAGGAGTTCCGAAATTTGCATGACCTAGCTAGTTTTCTTTCTAGATTTAGTGTTTTAAATGTTAGAGGGATTAGTTTAGATGGTTTAGGAAGTTAGAATGGAGTTTTGGTCGAAATGAATAAAAAACCGGTTTTGAAAACATTGAGGGCCGATTCTATTTCTGCGTTTTTGAATTTGAGTGTTTCAATGGATAGTTGACGTGTAGAGGTTTACGGAATGGGGTGGCACGTTGAAATCCGTTGAAAAACAAATAAGTTATGGCTGTTTGAAGTTGGACACAAAAATTGTGGGAAAAATCGGGTTTTAGGGTTTAGAGTTTGATTTGTCTTAATTGTTGTTAGTTTTGGTTAAGAAATTTCCTTAGAACTTCTTAGGTTGATACTAAGTGAGTTTTCTCTATTGGATAGGTTGACGAACGAGCAAATAGCTTAGTTGACGTAACTGAACACGTGCAGAGAAACAGGTAAGTAGTGGATTGTAATTGTTGTGCCTTCGGGCCTACACCACAGAACGGTAGGGTTATTGTTTGATTGTTTGGTTTCGTTTTATAGTTGAGTATTGTGTGAATGTCATGCATTATGTTTTGAGTTTTGTGCATGATTGGAATGGTAAGTATGAAACGTGTAAGAAAAGCACTAGAGGGTTGAACGCCTCATCGTTAACGTGCAAGTAGCACTAGAGGGTTTAACGCCTTGTCGTTAACGTGCAAAAAACACTAGAGAGTTAAATGCCTCGTCGTTAATGTGCAAAAGGAGCACTAGAGGGTTTAACGCCTCACCGTTAACGTGCTAGAGCATGCATTAGAGAGTTGAACGCCTCGTCGTTAAGGTGCAAGAAGAGCACTAGTGGGTTTAACGCCTCGCCATTAAAGTGCTAGAGCATGCATTAGAGAGTTGAACGCCTCTTCGTTAACGTGCAAGAGGAGCACTAGGGGGTTTAACGTCTCGTCGTTAACGTGCATGAGTAGAAATTGTATGTGTTAGAGTGGTGTGTGTGTATCGTGCATGTTTACATTCATCATTCATTACTTGCTAAGCGTAAGCTTATGTGTGTGTGTTCTGTGGTGTAGGCAATGATATAGTTACAGGTGAGCTTGAGGAAGGAACCCAGAATTAGGAGACAGTCGTTGACGCACGGGGTACGCCGGTGCATGAAGTTGTCGGGGCGCCTCGACCATGAATTTCTAGGAGTTTTTGTAACGCCCCGAGTTTTCTAAACTCAGTTCGTTACTCATAAACTCGAACATAACTAGGAAATTTTGGACCAAATTTAAAACTTCGCTCAAAAGTCAAATTTGAACGTTTGCTAAAAACACAAAAACTTGCAGCAAAAAATCTTTGAGCAAAGCAAAGTTAAGCAAAACTATAAAACAGTGTTCGAATAATCAGTTAAAATATTAAGAATTAATTCGGACAAAAGAGATGAAAGCTTAAGCGTAAAATACTCAAAATTCGTAAAAAGTCAAACGCATCTGCCGCTAAACAAGGTCAACGAAAAAGGGCAGAAATAAAACTGAAGGTTTCCACCGATGACGTCAGCCGGAGGAATCATTCTTCCAACTTCAGCCGATCGCAAAACGACAAGTTTTGCTACTCGCATCTACCGATGACGTCAACCGGATGAATCATCCATCCAGCCTCTACCGATCACAAAACGACAAATACACTTACTCACATCTTCCGGTAGATAAAATACTCGACATCATCCGGTTACAAAATGACAAAAGACTTTTACCTTTATCATCCTATGGATAAATTACTCGACATCATCCGGTTACAAAACGACAAAAGACTTTTATCTTCATCATCCGATGGATAAAATACTCGACATCATCCGGTTACAAAACGACAAATTTTCTACTTATATCTTCTGATGGCTTCCACTTAAGACATCATCCGATGACTTTACTGAAGACATCATCGATGACTTTACTGAAGACATCTTCCGATAGACAACAGAACAACAACTCTACATCTGCCGATAGATATCATCTACCGATAGATAAAAAATACTCAACAAAAACAGCATAGCAACAATTTCGCTCTAACAAAGAAAACTCCGACTACCAAAAGAACTTGAGCAATTTACTAAAATTCGTTCAAAACCACTTAAATCCGGACACTACTCCAACATTTGGTAAAAACCACTATTAACACCAACAGAGTATAATTGTATGGAAGAAAATCTCAAAATGAATTCAGAAACATTAAAAACTACTACTGTCATAAAACTCAACAAATTTAAATCGATTTATTGTCCATTAAACCTTCACAACTACTAACAACAGTTAAGCCGCCTCATCAGAACACCAAGTCGAGACTTGGGTGTGCTCCTCCAACCTGTCTAAACCTCATTGTGCTCAGGAAAAATACCTTCAGAAGCTTCTTCACCTACATCACAAAACTCATCTATTAGCCTAATGCTAAGTAAGCAAAGCGATAATGAAATGAAATGCTAAAGCAAAATTCTTAGACATGCAGTTTCTATTTTCACATCTCTATTGCATATGCGTTCATTCACTGATCTGATCTCTCAATTCCATTGGGAGTAGGATCAGCTCTCCCAAAGTTATAAATCCTCTTCATCAGTTAAGGGGTGGATTACTTCCCTTAATAGCTATAATGATCCTATATTCCACTTGGAAAGTGGATCAATCTTCCCAAAGTTATAAATCCCTTCATAAGTTAAGGGGTGGATTAGTTCCCTTAATAGCTTGTCTGTTGCAATCATTACATTCCTTACCATGCCAATGCATAAAAATTTATTTTTGTATTCTTTCAAAAACATGATGCATGACATACATAAAATATTCAAGCACACACACAACCTACTGTTTTGTGATGTAGACCCAAAGGCACATGCATACTTTACTTACCTGGTCTCCGGGAAATCGCTCGGCTGTAAGTTGCCTTAGAAGCTCACACACCTCGAGTCACAATAGAGCATCAATCAAACTCTCACTAAGCTCCACCAGAAATCAACCAGAAGTTTAAGGAAACTAGTTTGAAACCCAGCTACTTGTGCATTCCCATTTATCACCAATAACCCGATCCTACGCTCACTCGCAGCATCCTAGAAATCCTCACATTGCACTCCCTCGGTCATCTAACTGCTAAAACATAAGAAAATGAGGAAAACGTACCTAGGTTGAAGGAAACTAGGGCGAGGGAATCGCCTAGAGTGTTCTGCTGCAGAGCTGAAGGCTGAAAGAGAAATGGTAAGCAGGATAGTGGCGGTTACAGTGCATTAAACCCAAACCTCTTTCCTTAAATATGTTATCCATTATAAGTTCTAAATTTACCACTATGCCCTTACTTAGTCACTCATTAACCTAATTAATATTTCCCTCAATTTTCTCCACAACATGCTTACTATTAAATAACAGAATAGAAATTGGTTTAATAGAACCGGGTGTTACAGTTTTGAAGGACTTGGTATTTTATTAGTTTGTTGGATTTTATATGTTGGATTTTGGATTTTATTCGTGTAAATGTTGGTGACGTTTTATAACTCTTTTGGATCAATGTTTTGGATTACGAATGATGTCTGGAAGTTATTGTATAAAGTGTTTGATTTTCAGGTTTTTGGGGTTTTAGTAATTTCAGTCGTTATGATGCTTGTTTTTCTTTGTATAGAAAATAAAGTCGGGGGTTATTTGTTTCACATTTTTGCTTACATTTTGGAGTCGGTTTTCCAAGATTTTTACGTGTCACGGAGTTAGGAATGTCGGGGACATTTGGAGTAAATTTGGGGGATTTGGGTGTGAGTGATTTGAAGAAAAAATAAAGAAAATGAGAAAAGGTGCGCTGGTGGCCGAGGAGTGGCGCGCAAGGCGCAGCTGTGGCGCGCGCAGTGTGCGCTGATGCATGTTGCGTGGGCGTGCGCAGCGCCCAGTGCCGATCGATCGGCGCATTTCATTGTAGGTCGCTTGGAAACCCGAGAGGTTGCCGATCGATCGACACCTCGCACGCATGCAAGGTGGCGCGCGCGGCTCTCTCCTGCGCGCGTGATGCGCCTGCGGCGCCCAAGTGAGCCAGCCCAGTTTTTTATTTTAATTTTTCGTTTTTCAAATATGTTTTAACCTGACCTTTTTCAACATGTTTGGCACGTATTTTATGCACATTTTCCAATCATTTTCGAGGGTTTGAAAAACTCAAAAATCGAGTCAAAATTTTATCGAAAATTGTTTTAAATTATTTTTTAAACGCGAGATTTTTTAGCAAAGTAGCGCACCGAGGCGGGATGGGTTCGGGGGCGTTACAAATACACCTGTATTTCTACATGACCCTCTAAGTGATCAAATGGTTAAATATCAATGTGTATGGGACCGTGCTCCTCCATATACCACTCTATGTTCGCAGGCTCATCTGCATCAACTAATCTTTCAGCCATTTACAAATATCGGCAAAAAAAATTAAAAATTTTATTCAAGATAAACAATAGCCTATCAATTGAATGAAAAATAATTTTGCCGATAAGATAAATCCAAATTAAAGCTCAATTTGAGCCTATCAATTGAACAATACAACAATAACGAATAGAATAAATAAAGAAATTCAGAGAAAAATAATCTCAATTCAGCAAAAATGGAGAATGGACAGACCCTCTTTCAGTGTGTCCGTCCGTTATACAGGCTAGAAGACAGTTTTCAAATAGCGCTCAAATTTTCAAGTTTTTTACGATAAAAATTGAACTAAATCAATCAGAATGGAGAAAGCTATTACCTGAAGCATTTTTCGGTCACAAAGCTGTAAAAATTTTGCTAGAGGGTCGAGAGAAAATCATTTTTTGACGCGGTGAAATGTCAGATTTCAGCCGCTGGAGCAATATAAATCACGAGAACGGACCGACGTTGGTCTGACGTTGTATTTAAGCGTCCATCCGTTCTCGCCCTAATTTACAACGTTCGTCCGTTTACAAAATTCCTTAAAACGTACGGATGGACATACATAATAATGGACGGATGCTTAAATAAAGAGTCTGTTGATCCTATGCGTCGACTGCCACAACAAACTTAGGTACGGACGAAAAAAAATTTCGTGTGTCCGTCCATAATATCTACCGGATGGACTCTATTTTTAAACGCCTGTCCTGTTACGACGAAAGTTTTAAAACAGACGGACGCTATTTTTTTTCGTCCGTCTGTTATACGGCCAAAATGGATACCGGACGGAGTTCGGACAAACGGTAGGGTTTGTTTTGTTAAGTTTGTGATAGTTTAAGGTTTTGATTGTTAAATTACATAGTTTAAGTTTTCACGTAAAAAAAAACGTATACTTCGCGGTCATAGTCGGTAATTTTTCTAAATATAGAATAAAGTATAAACCTAATTAATTGTCAATTGCTAAAAAATCAATACCAACATAATTTAACATTTACACTATCCATGCAATCCCGATATCTAAAAAGGGTATGCTTCATGCTGCGAGAAAACAACAGCCATTTTAGCGACAACGAAAAAAAAACGTATACTTCGCGGTCATAGTCGGTAAATTTTCTAAATATAGAATAAAGTATAAACCTAATTAATTGCCAATTGCTAAAAAATCAATACCAACATAATTTAGCATTTACACTATCCATGCAATCCCGATATCTAAAAAGGGTATGCTTCATGCTGCGAGAAAACAACAGCCATTTTAGCGACAATTTCTTTCCATGTTAGTTTATGTTCGAGTTCTTGGATTAAAGTATTAGCTTTTTGATTTTGTTATGACTAGTTCTTTTTATTTATGACCAAGTGCATGCTTGTTTGAGACAGCAAATACTTTGTGATGGAGTCTATTTCAATCTTTTCATTCGTATTGCCAATAAAAAGAGGTAAATTTTGATAAAATGGAATTACTTAATTCACAAACTTTACATTATATATTTATTTTTGAACTATTAGGGGCTACCATTTCTTAAGAATCACTGAAATTAAATAATAATGATAATAATAAAAAATCAACTAAGGATCCCGAGGAATAAAACTAAAGCTTGGAGATTGTGAATCCATACAAGGAGCAAAACTTGAAACGAAAGAGTAAATACAAGCGTTTTTCAAATCTGATTTTGCTGAACTCTAGCAATGCACCTGACTTTTCAAAGCCAGAAACCTGAGAGGTGTTAGCGTATGCATAGTCATTCAATTGGATTAAATTAGTCATTATTCCTTCTTTACTTATTTCCTTTATTATCTACATTTTTCCTATATACTGCACATTTGTAAAATTAAACATGTAAGGAAAAATACACAATAGATTACTTTATCTCTATCGTCTTCTTCTTTCTCTGCCTTTCTCTTCTCTAGAATAAACCAATATCTATTTCTCAACTTGGTATCAGAGCCGATGGCTTCATCTTCTTCAACAGTCCCCTCTTCTCCTCTGGTCGCCTCCCTCCCTCCCTTCCCTTCCATGAATCAAACACTGACTATTAAGCTTGATTCTACAAATTACATTATATGAACAACACAGCTCCTCAATATTGTTATCGCCAATGGTATTGATATCATTCTTGATGGAACCTTCCCAACTCCTCCCCAATTTCTCAATTCTCTTTCCACCTAGATTAACCCAGATTTTACACTCTAGCAGAGATATGGGCTTATTATGAGTTGGATTTTCTCATCCATCTCTAAATCTATTCTTCCTCAAATCTTTAGCTTCAATACTGCCACAGACATATGGCTTGCCCTTGGCCAATTATTTTCTTCTTCCTCCTTAGCCCGCATCACCGACCTCCGTAGCCAACTCCATAATCTGTCTAAAGATGGTCTCCCAACAGCAACCTATATTCAAAAACTTACCTCAATTTGCAACACTCGATCTGCCATTGGCGAACTCGTCTCATACCGCGACCATGTCATTTATTTCCTTGCCAATCTCAGTAGAGATTACAACCCATTTGTGACTTCCATCACAGATCGACAGGATGAACCACCATTGGAGGAACTACATAGCTCCTTGCTGAGTTATGACTTTCGCTTGGAGAAATAGAACTCTTCAACCCAGCTCTAGACCCCGAGCTCCCTTCAAGCCAACGCCGCCGTTTAGAGGCCGTTCCACCCTCTTCGGCCGTTCTACCATCACGGTCACTCTGGCGCTCACAGCCCTAATTTTGTGCCTCCACTGGCGAACTACCAATCTGGATGTGGATTGGGCACTGGACCAAATCAGAATTCAGGATGGCCCAGCTCTTCATTCAAGCCTCGTTGTCAGATTTGTAATAAAATAGGCCACATCGCAGCGGTTTGCTACCACCTCCTCAATGCCTCCTACCGGCCCAGCAGTCTAGCCCACTATCCTAACAATCATCCCAGACTTGCCCCCTACCCAACCAATTACTCTAGCCCTGTAACGACCCCGGAGGGATCGTCGCATAAACCATATCTTTCTTAATTATTTACTTTTTGTTACTCACACATGATTAATTATTAGTAGTGTATTTTTTTTTGAAACATAATTCAACTCAAAATGTCATACGCGATTCGCTAAGCCTCAACCGGCAAGGAAAACATTACGCATCTGCCGGTGGGCAGTGCAATGTGTATCGGCTAGTGAAGAAACACTTTTAGCTTTAGACTGCATCTACCGATAGAGGAACAAAACCACATCTACCGGTCCTTAGACGACAAAACCGTGTTTATACCATCCGGTAAAGAAACTCTCTACATTATCCGATGAAATAAGGGAACATCATCCGATGGACATGTGCTCCTCACGTGCATAATTAAAACATGACCCGGTCACTAAACGACAAGGAAACCCTCACATCATCTGGTAACTAGGCGACAAACTATACTTACATCTTCCGATAGCTTAAACGCTCTTCATCTGCCGATCACTAGACGACAAAATAACACTTCCATCATCCGATGACTTAAACACTCTACATCTGCCGATCGCTAGACGACAAAATAACACTTCCATCATCCGATGGCTTAAACTCTCTACATCTGCCGATCGCTAGACGACAAAATAGCACTTCCATCATCCGATGGCTCAAACACTCTACATCTGCCGATCGCTAGACGACAAAATAGCACTTCCATCATCCGATGGCTTAAACTCTCTACATAACTCTCTACATCTGCCGATCGCTAGACGACAAAATAGCACTTCCATCATCCGATGGCTTAAACTCTCTACATCTGCCGATCGCTAGACGACAAAATAGCACTTCCATCATCCGATGGCTTAAACTCTCTACATCTGCCGATCGCTAGACGACAAAATAGCACTTCCATCATCCGATGGCTTAAACTCTCTACATCTGCCGATCGCTAGACGACAAAATAGCACTTCCATCATCCGATGGCTTAAACTCTCTACATCTGCCGATCGCTAGACGACAAAATAGCACTTCCATCATCCGATGGCTTAAACTCTCTACATCTGCCGATCGCTAGACGACAAAATAGCACTTCCATCATCCGATGGCTTAAACTCTCTACATCTGCCGATCGCTAGACGACAAAATAGCACTTCCATCATCCGATGGCTCAAACACTCTACATCTGCCGATCGCTAGACGACAAAATAGCACTTCCATCATCCGATGGCTTAAACTCTCTACATCTGCCGATGACGTCAGCCGGATGATTGCCTTATCCAGCTTCTATCACACGGCAGCAAACATCATAATCATCAAACAACCTCATCCAATAGAACATACCATAACTCACCCGAATCTTAACTTAGTAACTATAAACCTCAATGAGTAAGGATCATAAACTCATTCAAAATACGCATAGCGGAAGGCTTAAGTAAAACAAACTATTCAATAATCCTTAAAATCGTAATCAGACTCTAAAGACAAACCATTCAAATCCGAATCTCATTGTTATAAGAAATTTTGTTCTACTTAGTCATCTGTTCATCATAAACTTTTCTGACTTACTATGAGCATAACCAGGGAGCTTAATCGCCTATCCAACCTTGTACTGTCACACTGAGCATCCTCCAGCAACCAACTTTAAACGTTCTCTTGGAATTGGGAATCCTCACCTATTAACTCTTCACCTACATCATAAGGTTCAACTATAAGCCTAATGCTTAGTAAGGAATGCGACAATAATATGAATGCATGAATGCATAATTCAGAGAAATACATGGTCATAAGTCTTTTCTTGTTCATAATCATGAATCATAATAATCATTCGTAATCATTGTTCATAATCATTGTTCATAATCAACAATTAAGTTGTGTGGAATGAGAGAGAATTTGTGCCGGTAAAGGGGGTTCGATAGTGAGTTTGATCATGGTCCCTACTGCGGGTCGTATTCATATGTCCTTCTTTGGACTGTGACATACGCCGAACCGCCCCCAACCCTCACTCAACCACGTTGCAGGGATTTTATCATCTTATCTTGTTCATGAGAAAACATGCTTTTAAAACATTTTCATGTGCATAAAACATTGATAATGCATGAACATGGGAATTCTTAACTCATTCAGGCTACAGAACAGAACATTCATCCAGTATGAAAACTTACCATTAGACTAAACGTTAACATAAGTACTAGACTGTAGCATAATAACCTCTAATCGTCATATCAGTTACTATCTAGCATCCTTGTGATGTAGGGCCATATTGGCCGGAAATCCTATACATTCACTTACCTGGTGTCCTTGGCAATGAGAGCTCCTTTTCCTCAGACTTCTTTACCTAAAACATTTACATTACAGTAGTTAAAACAAAATCCTAAAAGTTCTACTCACAAGTCATCCTAGGGTCTAATAGCTAAGAGTCATTCCCGAATTCTTAGTTTAATACTCAATGTAGTCTGAAATCCCAAAATCAAAACAGACAAATTCGATTATCGATAACTCAGGGGTGGTTGTTTTAAATGTCCAGAATCGATTTGATAAAAGCATTCCCACTCTCAGATTTCAAATGTTCTTATTATTAGTCGGCCATTGGAAAATCCAAAACTCCAATGCCGAGTAGAAAACAGGGCTAACAAACTAACAGATAGCTACGTTGTCTATTGCATACCTCGGGCACAGAGTAGTCAAGTAGTGGCAGAGAAAACCGATCGTCGAAGAGAGTATGCTGAAAGCAGAGAGCAAGAGCCCGGGAGAGAAGAAATCGCCGAAAAGGAAGGTGTCGGCTACAGTGGCTTAAATGAGGTTTAAAACATTTCCTTTTTCTTTATATACTGGTCATCACCCTCCATTATTACAACTTTGCCACCCAACCTAGTTTAAATCCACATGAAATTAATTATTCTTGGTATAAAACTCTAAACCGTGAAAATTGAATATTCATAACCGTTAATACAGTTAGGAAGTCACCTGGCTGAAGTTGTCGGGTGTTACAAGCCCACCCCAGCATATCTTCCCCTTTCCTGGACAGGCTAACACTGCCAGACTTTTGCCGATTCCTTCTTCGGCCGTTTCTGCAACTTCATCTCCTTGGCTGCTGGATTCAAGAGCAACCCACCATTTCACTCTCGATTCTTCTTTGTTGCTCAACCCTACTCCCTACAATGGCTCCACAAATGTCTTGATGGTTGACGGTAAGTCTCATTCTATCGCTAACTCCGGTTCCACCATTATTCCCACTGCTAAATGCCCTCTGTTCTTACGAAATGTTTATCATACTCCATTACTTTCTCATAATCTCCTTAGTATTAATCAATTATGTCGTGAAAATCCAATCTTCGTTGAATTTCACTATGACTATTTTCTGATTAAGGATCGGAGATCCCATCAGACAATTCTTCGAGGATTCCTCAGTAATGGCCTCTATAAAACCCCTTGTGCTCTTCCTTCTGTGGCCGGCGTTCTGTCTGTAGCCACCAGTCCCTCCGTCCCTGTTTGCTCTTCCGTTGGTTCCTCTTCAAATTTGTGGCACTTCCGTCTTGGCCATCCATCAGTTTAAGTTTTAAATTATGTATTACGTCTCTGTAATGTCCCTTCTGTTTGTTAAGCTTAATTTACCCCAATTATGTACTGCTTGTCAGTTGAGTAAAAACCATCTGCTACCATTTTCAGTTTCAACTTCTCATGCACTTTTTCCTATTGATCTTGTGCACATGGATGTTTGGGGTCCTTCTCCTATTTCCTCTATTACTGGTGCTCGTTATTTTTTGTTAATTATTTATGATTGCACTCGTTTTACGTGGATGTATTGTTTAAAATTGAAAAGTGATGTTCTTAAAACTTTTCAAGAATTTAATCAGCTTGTTCAAAATAAGTTTGGTTTTCCTATTAAAACTGTCCAATCTGATTGGGGTGGCGAATTGCAATCTTTATCTACTATTTTTAAATCTCTTGACATTCATCATCGGATTTCTTGTCCCCACACTCCAAATCAAAATGGACGTGTGGAATGCAAAAATCGTCATGTTGTCGAAACTGGTTTGGCTCTTCTTTTTCATGCGTCCGTTCCTCAACATTTTTGGCCTTATGCCTTTTCTATTGCCACTACTTTAATAAATTGTCTACCTCCTCCTATTTTAAACAACAAATCCCCGTTTGAATGCTTGTTTGGGTCTATTCCGCCTTACTCATTACTACGTGTTTTTGGATGTCTCTGTTTTCCTTTCCTTCGTCCTTTCAAAACTCATAAATTATTGCCTCGCTCCCTTCCTTGTGCATTTCTTGGGTACAGTCCTCATCACAAAGGCTATCTATGCCTAAATTATATGTCAAATAAAATTTATGTTACTCGTCATGTCACCTTTGATGAGTCATCCTTCCTATTTTCCACATATACTTCCTCCTCTACATCACCTACTTCCTTCTTGGTCCCACTCACATCATTACCTTTTCCACCATTCCCTTTCCACCCTTACATCTTACCCGACCTTATACCTACCAACTCCACTACTTCTTCTACCATTCCCATAGCACCTCCTCTCCCTTATCCTACCCCAATTATCACCTCAAACCTGAGAGATAGTTTACTTACCGTCAATCATCATTCCATGAGAACCCCCTCCAAAGATGGAATTTTTAAGCCAAAAGCTCTACAAGCCCAAGCCACTTTACATCTTGAACCAACAACTTTCCAGCAGCATCTAAAATCCATCATTGGATGGTTGCTAAAGAAGAAATTTCAGTTCTCCACAAGAATGACACGTGGTAACTTGTTTCTCTACCTCAAGGTGCCAAGCTTATTGGTTGTAAATGGGTTTTTAAAGTCAAGCTTAACTTTGATGGCTCTGTCCATCGATATAAGGCTTGTTTAGTGCAAAAGGGTATGATCAGACTGAAGGCATCGACTATGATGAAACTTTGAGCCCAGTTGTCAAACTTACAACTATTTGCACTATTTTATCGTTGGCATTCTCTCTTGGTTGGATTATTAGACAACTTGATGTCAGTAACGTTTTTCTACATAGAGATCTCACTGACATGGTGTATATGCAACAACTCCTAGGGTTTGTTGATTCTTCTAATGCTTCTGCTGTTTGCCTACTACGGAAAGCCTTATATGGTATAAAACAGTCTCCTTAAGCTTGGTACAATAAGTTGTACTTTGCTTTGCTCGCATGGGGTTTCTCAGCATCAAAATCAGATACATCTTTATTTATTTGTCGAAAGCACTCCTCCATTATTCTCATGTTGGTGTATGTCGGCTTTATTATTCTGACGAGTAACTCCACTTCTCTTATGGACCAGTTTCTCCATTATTTACATCGTCAGTTTGTAGTTTGTGACCTTGGTCCTCTCTCCTTTTTCCTTGGCATTTCAGTTACTCGAACTCCTACTGGTATGCATTTTTCTCAATCTCGGTATATTTCTGAATTAATACATAAGGCTAAGATGAGTTCTTGTAACCCTGTGCCTACTCCGATGGTATCGAGCCCAATACTATCCAAGAATTCTGGTACTCCGTTACTTGATGGCTCTACTTATCATAGCATTGTTGGCGGTCTCCAATATTGTTGTCTTACGAGACCAGACATTGCCTTTGTAGTCAACAAAGTTTGTCAATTTATGCATGCACCTTCAGATGTCCACTGACAATCCGTTATGCGTATTCTCTGTTATCTTCAAGGGACACTATCTTTAGGTATCTCCTTCACTCCTTCGTCTCATTTTAACCTGACCTGTTATACAGATGCGGACTGGGCTCCATGTCCAGATGATCGAAAAAGCACAAGTGGCTATTGCATATTTTTGGGCACAAACCTTATCTCTTGGTCCTCAACAAAACAAAAAGTCGTCTCTCGATCAAGCACGGACTCTGAATATCGAAGCGTCGCAAATGGAGCAGCCGAAATTCTTTGGCTTCAATCCTTACTTAGTGAAATTGGTATTACATCACCTGATATCTCTATCATTTTTTTGTGATAATTTGAGTGCGACATATCTAGCATTCAACCCCGTGTTACACTCCAAATCCAAACATGTTGAAATTGACTTCCACTTTGTTCGAGAAAGGTACAACGAAAATCGTTACTGGTTCAGTTTACTCCTTCATAGAATCAGCTTGCCGATGCTCTTACCAAGCCTCTCCCACCTTCTAGTTTTTCTATTTTTATATCCAAGATCTTCAACCAACGGCCTTGCTCTTGAGGGGGGATGTTAGCATATGCATAGTCATTCAATTAGATTAAATTAGTCATTATTTCCTTTATTATCTACCTTTTTCCTATATACTGTACATTTGTAAAATTACACATGTAAGGAAAAATACACAACAGATTACTTTCTCTCTATCGTATTCTTCCTCAGCCTTTCTCTTCTCTAGAATACACCAATCTCTATTTCTCAACTAGAGGTTGTGATTTCTCAAGAATCAGACTTGAAATTATTCAAAAACTAGGTAAATCTCCATTGAAGTTCGTATTTCATCAAAAATCATGAAAAAAAACAAAAGAAAGGAAAATCTACACATAACCACAACTCAAAAACTGGAAGAGCTTCCCACTATTGGAGAAAACTACAACGCCCCTGAACCTACCCTTGCTCGGTGCGCTACTTTACACAATAATCTCGCGTTTAAAACGAAGTTAAAAATATTTTTCGATAAAATTTCGACTCGATTTTCTTGAACCCCCAAAAATTTGTTGGAAAATGTGCCCAAAATATGTACAAAACGTGACGGAAAAGATCAGGTTAAAACATAGTAGAAATAGAATTTTTTTAAAAAAAAATTTAAAATTGTATGCTGGGCGCCGCGCGCGCTAGCTTCGGCTACCAGTGACCATTTTCCTCTTTTTCTCCATTTTTCTTCCATTTCCACTCTAGCAATTCACCAAAATTTACCCTAAAATTTTCCCCAAGCGTTTCCGACCTCCTCGACTCCGTGACACATAGAAAGCTTGGAAAAACGACTCCAAAACATAAGCGAAAACTTTGAAACAGTGAAACCTGACGTTGTTTACCTTAAAACAAAACGAGCAGCATAACGACTAAAATTCATTTGAAACCATAAACCTGAAATCAAACATGTATAAAACACGTCCAAACCATATTCACACATCTTTCAAAACCATGAATATTTACACAAAATAAAATCTAACAAAGCCAATTCAAAATACCCAATCACACAATTCCCCAAAGACCATGATCGAGGTGCCCCAACAACTGCCCGCATTGGCATACTACTTACATCACCGATTGCATCCCAATCCTAGTTTTCCTCAAGGCTCTCACCTGTAATAACATCGTCACCTACTGACATTATTACAAAACATAAAACATTATAACGTCGTCACCTACACCACAGAACATAAAACGTAAGCCAAATGCTTAGTAAGTAGGGATTAATGAATGCAAAAACTCATATTTTCGTAGGTCGAAACCATGATACATGTCGCACAATGCTTAACCAGCAAACAAGACAAAGATAAAACAATCAAACAACAAACAATTCCCTACCGTTCCATAGTATAGCCCGAAGGCAAAACACAAACGTCCTCTACTTGCTTGAATTCTCGTAACCTATTCACCCGCTCCGGTTGTGCTAGCAACTCAACACGTTCACCTAATATAACAAAGGAAAAACAACTTAATAATCATACGACTAAATATAAGGAATATCTATTCTAACTCTAACAACTAATCAAACTAACTTTAAAACCTCAAATCCCAAATCCCAAAATTTTCCTTATTACAATGATCATTTTGAGTAATCTATCCAAAACTTACAAAACATGACATCATACATAACTCAAGTTAAAGATTCAAATCCAAGTGATTTTAAACACAACATAACCAATTAAATCCTTCCTTCACAAAAATTCAGATTATAACACAATGCATTAACCCAAATTTAAAAATTCATAACTAATTCTATACATATTGAAATGCTTTGATTCCAAAGCCCATGGATCCATTAAAGTGTCTATTTTGCCCCGTTTAAACAGTTTTGCAAGATAAATTTGGAAGAAGGATCAAAAGTATCGGAACAGTAACTTGCCCCGAATTCCGTTTAACAGTTTAGGCTAAACTTTGAAAATTCATAACTTTTTGTATACACATCCGAATTTAATGATTCAAGATGCTATTTAAACCTTAAATTGTCTATTTTCTAATGGTCAAATTTATTTTATTACCCACTTCAATCAGCATAACAGAAATTTTCCGAAAACCAAACTGTCCTGTTGTTTCAAAAATCCCAGATTTCATTCAACTTTAACTACTTCAAAAATTCACCATAAATCGTATACATATCCAAACTCGTCTATTAAAAATTCTACGTAAACCTTAGGATGTCTATTTTCAAATTTTGAAATCCCTTTATCCCTTTAATAGAAACAACTTGGTCGAAATAAATAAAACCCAGACCTGCCCTGTTTTATAAATTTTCTCAAATTTTCAGTTTTACATCAAACATCAACCAAGTTCAAAAATTCGTAACAAATTGAATAGAGGTCCAAATTTGACGATTCCAACGGTTATGCATTCCTCAAGGAGTCTATTTTAACATGCTAAATTCAATTAATCAAACAAAACTAATCAGAAAACCGAAATCACAGAATCGCCAACTGCCCTGTAGTTTAACCATTTTGGAATATTCATGCCTTATTTGGTGTTCTTTCTTGATTTTAACCATAAACAATCCTCAAATCCAGATTAGGCATCAAAACATTCAAGAATGAAGGAATAAAATATCTATTTTCATTCAGCCCTCTAGGGTTTATCAAAACATCCATTAACACTCCATCAACCTTTTTCATAAACAAAACCTAACATACTACTTACCTTGAAGAAATCTCAAGAAATGGTAGAAGAAGTTGACATGAGAAGCTGCTGAAAATGAAGCAAAAAAACGTGGAAGAAAGCTTCAATTATTGGTTTACACTTAAAGGATAAACTTGATCAACCTACCTAGGTGTGAGTTTCCAAAATTGCCCTCCAAACTCTACCTCTTCTTTCAACTTTCTTCTTTCTTTTTTTCCAAATTTTCTCCCACGTGGACATCAAAGTAAGTTTAAGTTATCACACTTCAAGCTTTCATTTCTCTTCTTTTCTATTGGTTCATCCATTCATTTACTTTTCAACACTTCTTTTCCTCTTTTTTTTTTTCTTTACTCTAACGTGAAAACTCTCTCCTCTTAACCTTTTTTTTTTCCATAACAAAAAGAAGTCTAATTTACTTCCTAAATTTGGCTTTTAAATTTCTTTAATAATTTAACTTGTAAAATAACTTCATTCCTACTATTCATTATTACATCTTTTATAATAACTAAATACTAATAATTTAAAGAATAAGAAAATTTTCTCGGGTGTTACAATCCACCCTCCTTAAAAAAAAATTTTATCCTCAAAATTTGATTTTAGTTATTCCTCAACTTACATACTCCAAACTGCCCTCTTAACTTTTGGGTTGCCACTAAAATCTCAATTATACTACGTCTGTAATCATCTATCGAGTACTGATAATTCTCTACCTCTCCAAAGTTTTAATTTTCCTAACTATATACTTCATAACTCAATTACTTCAACGTCCATAAACTTTAACTTAAGCACTTATCACCTATACTCTCAAACTCTTCTAACTGAGTTCTCAACTCTAGCTTTTTCTCGAGCTCAGTTTATCTAGTTCTTTACTTTTCTAATTTAATGTCCATTAAGCACTTACATAACTATCTCAATGAAAAAAATTATTTTATGCTAAATCCTCAAATTAAAATTCCCCTCTATTCACTATTTTACTATCTCATTTCTAACTTATCATTTCCATCTTTTGCACCTACTCTCCTCGAACAATCACGAACAATCACGAATCACGAACAATCACGAACAATCACGAACAATCACGAACAATCACGAACAATCACGAACAATCACGAACAATCACGAACAATCACGAACAATCACGAACAATCACGAACAATCACGAACAATCACGAACAATCACGAACAATCACGAACAATCACGAACAATCACGAACAATCACGAACAATCACGAACAATCACGAACAATCACGAACAATCACGAACAATCACGAACAATCACGAACAATCACGAACAATCACGAACAATCACGAACAATCACGAACAATCACGAACAATCACGAACAATCACGAACAATCACGAACAATCACGAACAATCACGAACAATCACGAACAATCACGAACAATCACGAACAATCACGAACAATCACGAACAATCACGAACAATCACGAACAATCACGAACAATCACGAACAATCACGAACAATCACGAACAATCACGAACAATCACGAACAATCACGAACAATCACGAACAATCACGAACAATCACGAACAATCACGAACAATCACGAACAATCACGAACAATCACGAACAATCACGAACAATCACGAACAATCACGAACAATCACGAACAATCACGAACAATCACGAACAATCACGAACAATCACGAACAATCACGAACAATCACGAACAATCACGAACAATCACGAACAATCACGAACAATCACGAACAATCACGAACAATCACGAACAATCACGAACAATCACGAACAATCACGAACAATCACGAACAATCACGAACAATCACGAACAATCACGAACAATCACGAACAATCACGAACAATCACGAACAATCACGAACAATCACGAACAATCACGAACAATCACGAACAATCACGAACAATCACGAACAATCACGAACAATCACGAACAATCACGAACAATCACGAACAATCACGAACAATCACGAACAATCACGAACAATCACGAACAATCACGAACAATCACGAACAATCACGAACAATCACGAACAATCACGAACAATCACGAACAATCACGAACAATCACGAACAATCACGAACAATCACGAACAATCACGAACAATCACGAACAATCACGAACAATCACGAACAATCACGAACAATCACGAACAATCACGAACAATCACGAACAATCACGAACAATCACGAACAATCACGAACAATCACGAACAATCACGAACAATCACGAACAATCACGAACAATCACGAACAATCACGAACAATCACGAACAATCACGAACAATCACGAACAATCACGAACAATCACGAACAATCACGAACAATCACGAACAATCACGAACAATCACGAACAATCACGAACAATCACGAACAATCACGAACAATCACGAACAATCACGAACAATCACGAACAATCACGAACAATCACGAACAATCACGAACAATCACGAACAATCACGAACAATCACGAACAATCACGAACAATCACGAACAATCACGAACAATCACGAACAATCACGAACAATCACGAACAATCACGAACAACACGATATCCACGTACCCCATACTCTCATTATCTAAATCTATCTACTATTCTTTCAAAGTATACTATGAGTTTCCATATTTTTTTTATCCACTACACTCATTTTGTCCAACTTCTACTTCAGTCATCACCAAACACTCTCAAGATTTAGGTTTAAACAAAATGCATTCACAACTGTTCACTCAACACCCTAAATGATGTATACGTAATTCAACTTCGACCTCATAATTTAAGAGTCGAAACCTTCATAGATTCATAACTCTCCTGGACGAACTAACCTTCCCCTGAGTTTACTCGTAAAATCTCTGTGTGAACTTTCTTTCCTTCTTATCTGTTATTCTCTAAATTCCTCAGCTTCACACGGAATAAAATTCTTAAGGGTTAGTCTTCTTACCTTAACTTTCCCTTAAATTTAACTAATTTCCTCACTTACCTCTTTCCTAAGTCCATTCAAAATTCATAACGCAAGCTAGCAACTCATCTATCTTGCATTGCAAAAATCTCAATTTTCTTTACCTAAGATCCAATAGCACTCAAGTTCTAACTTACATCATATGCTTAAGCTTATTCACTTAAACTTATCAACTCCAGCCTAAGTTATTCACCAAAATTATCGGTTTCGACTTCGTTACCTACGAGTCGAACCCTCAAAACTTTCTAATTTAACATTACTCCTAACACACTTGAATGTTTTCGTGCGAGTTTCCGTCATTCTCATTCAAAATTCTATATCTTCCCAATTTGTACACTACTAAATCTTTCCCAAGTTCTTCTCTACACTAATACAAATATCTAATTTCTCTCGGGATTCTCTCCAAAGTTTAATAACTAAATCTACTCTCTTTTGCTCTTCCAACTCGCCCAGTCTCCTACCCGTTACATTTCTACAATGGTACTCCTTCACTCTAACTCACTATACCTCCTAACATAGCGTGCATTACTCTAAACTTCGGAACATCACCACAATTCAAGAGGCTAGACCTTTCTTCACTTAATCAACGTATCTAGGTTTCTATTCCCACCTTTAGGTTTTTGGATCTATATTCCTAGGTCGAGTAACACCAAAAGCCCGACATGTCTACCACTTAACCAATCTAATTTCGCTAAGTCTTCTCCTATACCGTTCCGGTCGTAATCTTTTTGTGTATCCATTCTCGTCCTTGATTGAGTCATCTACTAAGATGGTACCCATTCCTTAAAGAAAATCAGTTTTATACTCTGAGTATTATCTTACATCTAACTTTGATCTTCTAATGCCCCAATTTATCAGTTGCTCAACTTTAAGTAAATCTCTCAACTTCCATCCTCGATCCTACATAATCATTCAGATCATATCCTCTCAATAATTTATTTAAACTAAACCCTTCAATATGGTCTACATCTAAATACTCTACTCCCACGGTACGTGAATCTAAATGTATCACATTTTGCTATCTCCTCTTATCCACATAAACTTACTAATGGTACCTTAAATTCATTTATAACTTCAAACTCCTGTTTGGTTCATCGTATCCTAGAACTTCTAGGGTTGGCTCACTAGGGTCCAATTCTACCTATTCAAATCTTATCTCCCATAAGATGTATCTTTCTAAAATAACAAAATCCACACCAGCTTCATTCTAAAGTCTATATTCCTACCATTTGGTTCAATCATGGCTGAAATTTTGGGTGTTGCTTCAGTTGGATCTTTCTTTGCTACGAGGCAATTCCTGGCTATATGTCCGAGCTCGTTGTAATTGAAGCACAAGGAGATCTTTGGCTTTAGACAATCACGGGCAATATGACCAGTTTCAAAGCTGTTAAAACATTTTCTCGCATATTGTCTGCACTTTCCTGGATGAAATTTCAAACACTGAGGACATTGTGGAAAACTTCTTCTTTGCTGCTGTTGCGGCTTCTTTCCTTCTCTTTGGTTATTCAAATACAGACCCGGTCTTTTAATTCCTAGCGACTTTGAAGAGTTTACCCCACTAGAACTTGCTCCAAGGTTTCCTTGTCCTCCTTGACTAATGAGCAATCCAATCTACTCAGCTTTCCTGACAACCAACTCCAGAAGCTGCTTATGTAACACCCGAATTTTCCTAGCGTATGTGGCTTTAGTTGAGGGATGTCATGCAATGTAAGTTTAACGTTAATTTAGGATGATGTTAAATGCTTGATTTAGAGAGAGATAGTGGAAGTGAAAATTGGGAGAAAACTTTAGAATTTAGTGATTTGAAATCTTATGGAGTTGAAATTGTAATAAAGATGAATTAAATAAATAAATAAAAGGGGGAGTGAATTGTGAGGTATTTACGTGAGTTGAATGGAAATGCAAAGGAGAGAAAAGTCAAAAAGAGAATTAACCAATAGGAAGAAAGAAAGTTAAAAGGATTAAGTGTTTGAAAAGTCAAAAGTGAATGGTTGACAAGTCAAGGAAATTGAACCAATAGAAATCAAAGAAAATGTAAAGAAAAGTGAAGAGAAAGAAGAATGATTGGCGTTGGAAATTCATGAGAAAAAAAGGGGGTTAATTGCAATTTTAAGAATTTGGGAGGAGCAAATTTAAAAGAATGTAATTATGGTTTTATAAATTTAACAAGTGGAGGGATTTTTTGGCATAACTCTTCCTTCTTCCTCTCCTTTCTCCACGCCATTTTCAGCAGCCTTGGTGATTTCTCTCCTCCATTTTTCCATCAAGTTTTGCAAGGTTTCAAGGTAAATTTTTATGGGTTTTGTTGGTGATACCCCTAGATGAAGATTTAGAATGTTTTTGATGAGTTTTGGGTGGGTTTAATAAGGGTTTGGAAACCCTAGAATGTGAAGTCCGAAAATGGAGTTTCAATGTTGGTTTTCCTTCCTAATTTGATCATTTAGTTGTTGAATGAATTGGGTTAGGTGGTTTTTGGAGAGAAATGGAAGATTGGAGTTGAGTTTGGGAAAAACCGGTTTTACTAAAAAGGGGGCCGATTCTGTTTTCTGGATTTCAGCTGGGCTAGTGTGTTTGTTTGGTTGTTGTGAGTGTTTCAATGGATAGTAGACGTGTAGAGGTTTACAGATTGGGGTGGCACGTCGAAATCCGTTGAAAAACGAGGGAGTTACGACCGTTTGAAGTTTGACGGTCAAAATGGTGCATAATTCGGGTTTTGTGTTTTGGGGAAGGAAGTTTGTGATAGTTTTAGTTAGTTTAGGTTAAGAATTTCTTTTGAGTTCATTAGTAAATTTCTAAGTTGAGTTTTTGTTATTTTAGGTAATCGAGCGAGTGATTTGGTTGGACGATAGAAAATCTAGGAATTTTGGGTTTTGTATGTTAGGTTGAAAAGTTGGTTAAAACCTACGGTTACTGTATTGCTAAGTGATTTCTCTTTTATTATGTTAGGTTGACGAGTGAACGATTTGGCTAACCGGGCATATAATTGTGAGCACACACAAGGAATCCAGGTAAGTAGCGGATGTGTGTGGTTTGCCTTCGGGCCTACACCATGGAACGGTAGGGAATTGGTTGTTTGCTTTGTTTGATTGTTTTGTTTAGTTTTGTGTTGAGTATTGCAATTGTGTGACACGCATCACGGTTTTCAAACTACGAGAAACGAGTTTTATGCATGGTTTTGCATGGTGAGCTTGAACCGTAAGGGATGGTGTGAGTTGAATCGTGAGGTGGTTTGTGTGGAGTCGCCTAGTCGCGTTAGGGTAGCACCTGCGGGAAACTCCATGGGAGTTGTCCAGTCGCGTTAAGGTGGTACCTGCGAGGGACTATTGTGTGGAGTCGCCTAGTCGTGTTAGGGTAGCACCTGCGGGAAAATCCATGGGAGTTGTCCAGTCGCGTTAAGGTGGTACCTGCGAGGGACTATTGTGTTGAGTCACCTAGTCGCGTTAGGGTAGCACCTGCGGGAAACTCCATGGGAGTTGTCCAGTCGCGTTAGAGTGACACCTGCGAGGGACTCCAGTGGAGTCGCCTAGTCGCGTTAGGGTAGCACCTGCGGGAAACTCCATGGGAGTTGTCCAGTCGCGTTAAGGTGGTACCTGCGAGGGACTCCAGTGGAGTCGCCTAGTCGCGTTAGGGTAGCACCTGCGGGAAACTCCATGGGAGTTGTCCAGTCGCGTTAAGGTGGTACCTGCGAGGGACTCCAGTGGAGTCGCCTAGTCGCGTTAGGGTAGCACCTGCGGGAAACTCCATGGGAGTTGTCCAGTCGCGTTAAGGTGGTACCTGCGAGGGACTATTGTGTGGAGTCGCCTAGTCGCGTTAGGGTAGCACCTGCGGGAAACTCCATGGGAGTTGTCCAGTCGCGTTAAGGTGGTACCTGCGAGGGACTATTGTGTGGAGTCGCCTAGTCGCGTTAGGGTAGCACCTGCGGGAAACTCCATGGGAGTTGTCCAGTCGCGTTAAGGTGGTACCTGCGAGGGACTCCAGTGGAGTCGCCTAGTCGCGTTAAGGTGGTACCTGCGAGGGACTCCAGTGGAGTCGCCTAGTCGCGTTAGGGTAGCACCTGCGGGAAACTCCATGGGAGTTGTCCAGTCGCGTTAAGGTGGTACCTGCGAGGGACTCCAGTGGAGTCGCCTAGTCGCGTTAGGGTAGCACCTGCGGGAAACTCCATGGGAGTTGTCCAGTCGCGTTAAGGTGGTACCTGCGAGGGACTCCAGTGGAGTCGCCTAGTCGCGTTAGGGTAGCACCTGCGGGAAACTCCATGGGAGTTGTCCAGTCGCGTTAAGGTGGTACCTGCGAGGGACTCCAGTGGAGTCGCCTAGTCGCGTTAGGGTAGCACCTGCGGGAAACTCCATGGGAGTTGTCCAGTCGCGTTAAGGTGGTACCTGCGAGGGACTCCAGTGGAGTCGCCTAGTCGCGTTAGGGTAGCACCTGCGGGAAACTCCATGGGAGTTGTCCAGTCGCGTTAAGGTGGTACCTGCGAGGGACTCCAGTGGAGTCGCCTAGTCGCGTTAGGGTAGCACCTGCGGGAAACTCCATGGGAGTTGTCCAGTCGCGTTAAGGTGGTACCTGCGAGGGACTCCAGTGGAGTCGCCTAGTCGCGTTAGGGTAGCACCTGCGGGAAACTCCATGGGAGTTGTCCAGTCGCGTTAAGGTGGTACCTGCGAGGGACTCCAGTGGAGTCGCCTAGTCGCGTTAGGGTAGCACCTGCGGGAAACTCCATGGGAGTTGTCCAGTCGCGTTAAGGTGGTACCTGCGAGGGACTCCAGTGGAGTCGCCTAGTCGCGTTAGGGTAGCACCTGCGGGAAACTCCATGGGAGTTGTCCAGTCGCGTTAAGGTGGTACCTGCGAGGGACTCCAGTGGAGTCGCCTAGTCGCGTTAGGGTAGCACCTGCGGGAAACTCCATGGGAGTTGTCCAGTCGCGTTAAGGTGGTACCTGCGAGGGACTCCAGTGGAGTCGCCTAGTCGCGTTAGGGTAGCACCTGCGGGAAACTCCATGGGAGTTGTCCAGTCGCGTTAAGGTGGTACCTGCGAGGGACTCCAGTGGAGTCGCCTAGTCGCGTTAGGGTAGCACCTGCGGGAAACTCCATGGGAGTTGTCCAGTCGCGTTAAGGTGGTACCTGCGAGGGACTCCAGTGGAGTCGCCTAGTCGCGTTAGGGTAGCACCTGCGGGAAACTCCATGGGAGTTGTCCAGTCGCGTTAAGGTGGTACCTGCGAGGGACTCCAGTGGAGTCGCCTAGTCGCGTTAGGGTAGCACCTGCGGGAAACTCCATGGGAGTTGTCCAGTCGCGTTAAGGTGGTACCTGCGAGGGACTCCAGTGGAGTCGCCTAGTCGCGTTAGGGTAGCACCTGCGGGAAACTCCATGGGAGTTGTCCAGTCGCGTTAAGGTGGTACCTGCGAGGGACTCCAGTGGAGTCGCCTAGTCGCGTTAGGGTAGCACCTGCGGGAAACTCCATGGGAGTTGTCCAGTCGCGTTAAGGTGGTACCTGCGAGGGACTCCAGTGGAGTCGCCTAGTCGCGTTAAGGTGGTACCTGCGAGGGACTCCAGTGGAGTCGCCTAGTCGCGTTAGGGTAGCACCTGCGGGAAACTCCATGGGAGTTGTCCAGTCGCGTTAAGGTGGTACCTGCGAGGGACTCCAGTGGAGTCGCCTAGTCGCGTTAGGGTAGCACCTGCGGGAAACTCCATGGGAGTTGTCCAGTCGCGTTAAGGTGGTACCTGCGAGGGACTCCAGTGGAGTCGCCTAGTCGCGTTAGGGTAGCACCTGCGGGAAACTCCATGGGAGTTGTCCAGTCGCGTTAAGGTGGTACCTGCGAGGGACTCCAGTGGAGTCGCCTAGTCGCGTTAGGGTAGCACCTGCGGGAAACTCCATGGGAGTTGTCCAGTCGCGTTAAGGTGGTACCTGCGAGGGACTCCAGTGGAGTCGCCTAGTCGCGTTAGGGTAGCACCTGCGGGAAACTCCATGGGAGTTGTCCAGTCGCGTTAAGGTGGTACCTGCGAGGGACTCCAGTGGAGTCGCCTAGTCGCGTTAGGGTAGCACCTGCGGGAAACTCCATGGGAGTTGTCCAGTCGCGTTAAGGTGGTACCTGCGAGGGACTCCAGTGGAGTCGCCTAGTCGCGTTAGGGTAGCACCTGCGGGAAACTCCATGGGAGTTGTCCAGTCGCGTTAAGGTGGTACCTGCGAGGGACTCCAGTGGAGTCGCCTAGTCGCGTTAGGGTAGCACCTGCGGGAAACTCCATGGGAGTTGTCCAGTCGCGTTAAGGTGGTACCTGCGAGGGACTCCAGTGGAGTCGCCTAGTCGCGTTAGGGTAGCACCTGCGGGAAACTCCATGGGAGTTGTCCAGTCGCGTTAAGGTGGTACCTGCGAGGGACTCCAGTGGAGTCGCCTAGTCGCGTTAGGGTAGCACCTGCGGGAAACTCCATGGGAGTTGTCCAGTCGCGTTAAGGTGGTACCTGCGAGGGACTCCAGTGGAGTCGCCTAGTCGCGTTAGGGTAGCACCTGCGGGAAACTCCATGGGAGTTGTCCAGTCGCGTTAAGGTGGTACCTGCGAGGGACTCCAGTGGAGTCGCCTAGTCGCGTTAGGGTAGCACCTGCGGGAAACTCCATGGGAGTTGTCCAGTCGCGTTAAGGTGGTACCTGCGAGGGACTCCAGTGGAGTCGCCTAGTCGCGTTAGGGTAGCACCTGCGGGAAACTCCATGGGAGTTGTCCAGTCGCGTTAAGGTGGTTTCGGGGTGGTAAAAACATGAGGGCAAAGTGCGGGAAAGGTCCAAAGGGGTCAAAATGGAAGTTTTTTTTTGGTGTTTTGGCGTCGAGAAAACCCGAGGGGAGCCAACTCGGTCGGTGCCCGGGGCACGACTTGGTCGTGGTCAGGATGATTTGGGTGAAAATGGCCGAGCCGGCCGACGATCTGGCACGGGCCGCTATCGGTCGAGGTGAGGCGTAGTGGGGCGCGGTGGGGCGCGGTGGGGCGCCCCAGCGCGCAGCGCGCATGGCGCGCGCTGGCGCCCTGCTGGGCACGCGCGACACCCAGGGCGCGCGCCCAGCACTCACACACACACAAAATTGATTTTTTTTAAATTTTTCCCGATTTCTAAAATGTTTTGACCCGACATTTTCCGACGTATTTTAAACGTATTTTGAGCCCGTTTTCCAATAAATTTCGAGGGTTCGAAAAACCCGAAAACCAAGTCGAAAAATTTACGAAAATTATTTTAAACGATGTTTTAAACGCGGGGTTGGTTTGCAAACGTAGCGCACCGAGCCGGGGCGGGTTCGGGGCGTTACAGCTTATTTGACTCCTCAAGCGGATTTCTAGGTTGTTCTGGTTGTCTTTCATTCCTTGGCATTTTGATCTAATCCTGTACAAGGTTTAAACAATCTAATCTTAGATATATAAACTAACTAAAGGAAAGAAATACTCATAGTCGGTGAAACACGTTGCATGACGGCCAGCATTGTCGGGTAATCCTTTGAACGACTCGACCATTTTGCTCTGATACCAACTTGTAACGCCCCCGAACCCACCCTGGCTCGGTGCGCTACTTTGCACAACAATCCCGCGTTTAAAACGAAGTTAAAAATACTTTTCGATAAAATTTCGACTCAATTTTCTCGAACCCCCAAAATTTGTTGGAAAATGTGTCCAAAATATGTGCAAAACGTGCCGGAAAAGATCAGGTTAAAACATAGTAGAAATAGGAAAATTTTTTTAAAAAATTTAAAATTGTATCCTGGGGGCCGCGCGAGCTAGCTTCGCCCACCAGCGACCATTTCCATCTTTTTCTCCATTTTTCTTCCATTTCCACTCTAGCAATTCACCAAATTTTTCCCTAAAATTTTCCCCAAGCGTTTCCGCCTCCTCGACTCCGTGAGACGACTATATGATAAATGAGACGACTAAGATGACTAAAATGAGATGACAATGACGACTAAAATGAGACGACTATGATGACTTACATGAGACGACTTATATGAGACGACTTACATGAGATGACTATATGATAAATGAATGCATGATATGATAAATGAATGTATGACATGATAAATGAAATGAATGCACGATATGATAAATAAAATGAATGCACAGGAACTTATGAAAATTGCATATACATGTTCATGCATTGTCATTTACGTAGAATTTACTGAGATTTATTCTCATAGGCGTCTTTATGGTGTAGGTGAACCCGAAACAGGTAAAGAAGATGTTCCTCTATTAGATGATCACGCTGGTTGAAGAAGGATGCCCGTGGGAGTGTGCTGGCGCAGTTGGTGCGATTTTAACCCGTGGGGACGTAGGTAAATGTTTTGGAAAAAATTGATAGATATGAAAATTGTACAGATAGAACATATTAGGATGTTTGGTTCTGGATAATAGTTAAACGACGTTTTAATGTTTTGATAAGTTAGTTTTATAAAAAGATTGTTAAGATTTTAATTCGCTTTTTAATAAACTGCGTGGTGATTTAAACAGGAGGAAAGGTTAAGTTTTTAAACGTATCCACGCGATTTGTTTTATGAAATTTAGTTATACTTTACAAGTATTTTGAGGAGGTTTTGGGTGATGTTTTGCTCTCTGGAAGTTCTGGTTACAGGGAGCATGTTAGGCATTTTATACACACCAGAGTGTGTGGCTACCGATCGCCGAAATGGGCTAGCGATCGCCTGATTGCTGCGGCGACTGGGCGCGAGAGTGAGGGGCGACTATCGCCCCTCCCGTTTGTAGCTTCGACGATCGATCTCCTGAATTTGGAGATCGATCGCCCTTCCCTTTCTTTGGCAGAGTTACGTTTCTGCCCTCTGCTTTGTTTTAATAGTTTTCATTAATTGTTTAATGGTTTATTTAATTTGTTTTAAGTTTTATTTAATTGATTTAGGGTTTTGTTTTAAACGATTTTCTAAACGAACTTCGATTCCGATTTAATAAGTTTTAATTCCGATTTAAGTTCATTTAAAAGTTATAAATGAAAAAGAAAAATTATACGGAAAATAATTAGGAATGGGTAAGGGTCGTCACAATTTATGGTATCAGAGCTCCCGGGTTTTAAAATCGGTTCTGTAGACTGCTCAACTGTGCAAGCCACTACACGGACACGCTTCCTCAACTGTAAGTACGTTTAAATGTTTTCTGTGATTTTAATTTCTTAGGACTATTTGTTTTAACCCTTATAGGAATTATAAAATGGTCCGACGTAGAGACGCCAGGGACGAAGCCGTAGATAGACTGACACATTTATTGGATCGTCAGGCCCGGCATATGGACAGGCAGGCGCAGCAAATTGGGAGCCTAGTAGACCGTGTGAACCAGATAGCCCAAGATATAGTCGTTCCAAACAATAGCAGTATGGAGAGGTTCCAGATGTTGCGACCTCCGGTTTTCGACGGACAGTCTATGGATCCCTCTTCAGTTGAAGAGTGGATTCGAACCATGGAGGACATGCTGGCCTATGCGAGTATTGAGGATGGACAGAAGGTGGCATTGGTGACTTACCACTTAGCACTAGATGCCCGATTTTGGTGGGATTCCATCAAGACTACTACAGATGTGACTATAATGGGTTGGGAGCGATTCAAAATGCTGTTTTATGACAAGTATTTCAGTCATACCGTACGAGAGGACAAAATGGTTGAGTTTATCCAACTGCGGCAGGTTGGTTCTATTGCCGAGTATGAAAGGAGATTTGAGGCACTGTCCCGATTCGCGCCACTTCAAGTCAGCATTAATGAGGACAAGATACGCAGATTTTTACAGGGACTTAGTAAGAAATTTCGGATGCGTCTTACTATATTAGGGGTACGGAATGTGCCCTATACAGAGATTGTGGCAAGAGCTCTAGAGATTGAGGCAGCTGAACCAACTTATGTCAAACCGAGAGAGCCAGTAAGTGGGTTCTTTCAGGAGATCCAGCCTCGACCTCAGAATGAGGTTTGGCAGCTAAGTGGGCAACAAAAACAACAACATAGGGGCGTTAAGAGGCCTTATAACGAAAAGGGCGACCAGGGAAGAGGAAAGCAAATTTAGGGATCTACTGAGAGGCCTGTATGCCGGACGTGCCAAAAGGCCCATTTTGGCACGTGTAGATTGGGGACGGACCGATGTTTTAGATGTGGGTAGGTGGGCCACTACGCCCATAATGTTCCAAAGACGGTTACCGATCAGAAGAGGGTTGCCCCGAGGATGTTCGCCTTCATTGAGCAGGGTAACGACGATGATGAGGCCAGACGTTCAGCTATTCCAGGTCTGGTTTTATGTCAATTGTTAATGAAATGAAAAACAAGAGATTAAGGTGTAGTGTAGAATGAGGATTTGAGTGTAATAATTGTGTGGTAGATAAAAGTAGACTTGAAAATAGAGAGGTAAGAGAATAGTAGAAACCTCAACGATAAGGCAGTAGGTTAGATATAGGATGATATAGACCTTGTAGAAAGAGAGTTATACGTTAATAGGATTAATCTGACTTAACCGTGAGGAGATGTGCACTTAGAATTTAGTTACCATTAGAGACGTATAAATGCGGAGTTGTAGACGAAAGATTTAGGCACGGCTTACGCGTGTTCATACTAGCCCATGCCCGCGAAGAAAATACATGGATCAAGCCAGGGTTGGAACGTTGATAAATTTTGTGGGCATTAAGGGACGAGTAAGTGTGGACAAAGGTTGGACAATTTTAGAAAATCAAATGTTTTAGTTAATCGAAGAAGAGATTAGCACCTTAAATTTAAAAGTCATGTTTAAAGTTTAAGATTGATGCGTGTAGCGTTAGGAGAAATAGCGAATCGATAAGAATGAGTGTCACTTAAAAAAAAAATTGCTATGGGCCTATAGTTAGTACAATTCGAGTTAAGGATCACAGTCTGAGGCTTACCTCCGGGATGGTAGTAGAAGTGTCTGTGTTCGAGGAACTAGGAGGATAAACCTTAACGAAGAGATATTTCAAATTATTGGAAAATAGAAGTGAAGAATTTGAGAAATTAAGTGATGATCGACTAAGTGAAGTCGATGGATGTGTGAGTAATTGAGCGATAAAGTGCATAGTTGGAAAGGGATAGGATTTCAGGAACGTAGAATTGTTAGTGCTCGATAGGTGGCTAAGGCCATAGGGTACTTGACAATGGTGTTACAACCATAATTATAAGGGTAGCGTCGAAACGAGGTCCCAAAAGACTGGTATTTATTTGATCGAGACCGGTAGACACCTGGGTGATTTAAGGTTAGAATAGATAGTTGGAACGAATCTATGGCGAAACATAGGGATTTGATTGTACGTGGAGTTAATAAGGATTCGAGTTAGACAAATGAGCGTAATGTAGATAGTAAGGGAACTTTAGTTAAGAACATAGCGATAGAACTCATTGAAGTAACCTGGAATGAAATGTGATGTTATAGGATCTTAATTACAAAGGAACTAGGACCCTAAGCGAGAAGTAACTTTATTCCCGGTTGAACTCGTCGAGGCCTTGGGGTAATCTCGATGAGATGATTGGTGAAAGTTAAGGATTTGAGTCTTAGTTAAGAATTTCTATCAAGACCCGCAGAGTGCCCAAGGGAGTGTACAATTTGGATACTGTTGACGGAGAAGTTCTATGGGAACACTACTAAGGAAATGTGGACTCGGGTCGTTTGGTGTCGGGTACACCGTTAGAGGTCGTTTGAATTAGGGACTTAGGAAATTGTGTAAGATTCGATGCATAGGCAAGAATAGGGATAGTTAAAGCGGACATAGTAGATGTGGTCAAGAGGCTGATGCTGCGTCATTTAGCTGTAGTAGTATGGAATGGAACCATGGATGTGGATCTCAAGTAAAGATAGGATCAAGGTTCTTAACGAGAAATTTGAGATTTTGGGGAAATGGAGGAATGATATGCGAAAAAGACCAAACAAGGCCGCAAGACAATGATATCAAGGACTATAAGCTATAACAAATTTTGAGGACAAAATTTTAAATAAGGTGGATTGAATGTAACACCCAGCTTTTCTGGATATTATTATTTTAATATATAATGACATTTTTGTAAATATGTCAAATCAGGTCCGTTTTACAAAAAGAAAGCGTCATTAGAATCCTAACAATTAATAGAAATTTTAAAAAATTTACGAGAATTTTCGGAGTAATAACGCTATATTTCGAGTAATTAAGTTTCTCGTAATATAATGGACGTTTTAGTAAAAATAGTAAACGATGTCCGTTTGGCGAACAGACAGTTTTAATAGAACCCAAATAATAAGATGGATTTATTGGTGAGATAAGGAGATTTAGAGAAACCGAATAGTTAGCCAATTAATAAAACGAAAGACGAAACAGATAGAAAATCAGAGGAAGGGCAAATTAGTAATTTTCCAAGTAAATTTATTAAAATCAAAAAATCTCTTCTTCCTCCCTCATTTTTCCTCTCTGCCCGCGAACACCAGAAAGGCTCTGGCGATTTCTCCTTCTCACGAACGCCGGCAGTTCTTTCTCAACCGATGCCGATTCCTCCTCCGATCAACGTCATTCCTTCACGTTTCCTTCCCCAATCGACGTTCTAGGTAACATTCTACAACTTTCGGACTTTAGTTTTTAGTTTTAACGAAGTTATACGGTTAGGGTTTTCGTTAGGGTTTATGTTAGAAATCTGATTTAGGGTTCGAAATCGATAGGTTTGCCGTAATTATAGATATAAAGGACGTATTGAGCATTATTGGACGAAGTTAATAGATTCGTTTAGAAATATGAGAATTCGTGAATTTTAGGGTTTTGGAGAAACTAGTTAATGAGGTGTTAAACAAGGAATGCTCGATATAATGCCTTAGTAAATTGAATTGGAATTTTAGGAGATTTATTTAGTTAAGTTTCTTGTTAGTTTGGACGTTTAGTGGATTCAGCTCGTATTAACGACAATCGTTGTGAATTGGCTTAGCTGAACAAGGCTCACGGACGGGCCCCGATTTGCTAAGGACAACAGGTAAGTTCTCGTGACTTGCTGTGGCCGATAGGCCTACACCATATGTCGTATTACGTTGTCAAGGATATTTGGAGTTATGTGTGTTTATTCACTTTGGTTGGGTAGTTTAGGGTTAGGCCTGTTATAGGTTATGCTTGTATTGTTTGATGGTATGCACGATGTATGTTTATGTTATACTTTTACTGTCATGCATCACTGTTTTATAAAAGTCATGAAAAATGGATTTATGCATGAGTTCACGAAAAGAAATGAATGAAAGTAAAGTGAAATGTAAACGAAATGAGATGACTAAGATGACTAAAATGAGACGACTATGACGACAAAAATGAGACGACTATAACGACAAAAATGAGATGACTAAGATGACTAAATGAGACGACTATGACGACAAAAATGAGACGAAATGAGACGACTATGACGACAAAAATGAGATGACTAAGATGACTAAAATGAGACGACTATGACGACAAAAATGAGACGACTATGACGACAAAAATGAGACGACTATGACGACAAAAATGAGACGACTATGACGACAAAAATGAGATGACTAAGATGACTAAAATGAGACGACTATGACGACAAAAATGAGACGACTATGACGACAAAAATGAGACGACTATGACGACAAAAATGAGATGACTAAGATGACTAAAATGAGACGACTATGACGACAAAAATGAGACGACTATGACGACAAAAATGAGACGACTATGACGACAAAAATGAGACGACTATGACGACAAAAATGAGACGACTATGACGACAAAAATGAGACGACTATGACGACAAAAATGAGACGACTATGACGACAAAAATGAGACGACTATGACGACAAAAATGAGACGACTATGACGACAAAAATGAGACGACTATGACGACAAAAATGAGACGACTATGACGACAAAAATGAGATGACTAAGATGACTAAAATGAGACGACTATGACGACAAAAATGAGACGACTATGACGACAAAAATGAGACGACTATGACGACAAAAATGAGATGACTAAGATGACTAAAATGAGACGACTATGACGACAAAAATGAGACGACTATGACGACAAAAATGAGACGACTATGACGACAAAAATGAGACGACTATGACGACAAAAATGAGACGACTATGACGACAAAAATGAGACGACTATGACGACAAAAATGAGACGACTATGACGACAAAAATGAGACGACTATGACGACAAAAATGAGACGACTATGACGACAAAAATGAGACGACTATGACGACAAAAATGAGACGACTATGACGACAAAAATGAGACGACTATGACGACAAAAATGAGACGACTATGACGACAAAAATGAGATGACTAAGATGACTAAAATGAGACGACTATGACGACAAAAATGAGACGACTATGACGACAAAAATGAGACGACTATGACGACAAAAATGAGACGACTATGACGACAAAAATGAGACGACTATGACGACAAAAATGAGACGACTATGACGACAAAAATGAGATGACTAAGATGACTAAAATGAGACGACTATGACGACAAAAATGAGACGACTATGACGACAAAAATGAGACGACTATGACGACAAAAATGAGATGACTAAGATGACTAAAATGAGACGACTATGACGACAAAAATGAGACGACTATGACGACAAAAATGAGACGACTATGACGACAAAAATGAGACGACTATGACGACAAAAATGAGACGACTATGACGACAAAAATGAGACGACTATGACGACAAAAATGAGACGACTATGACGACAAAAATGAGACGACTATGACGACAAAAATGAGACGACTATGACGACAAAAATGAGACGACTATGACGACAAAAATGAGACGACTATGACGACAAAAATGAGACGACTATGACGACAAAAATGAGATGACTAAGATGACTAAAATGGCGATTTTGGACCCGTGGGGACGTAGGTAAATGTTTTGGGGAAAATTGATAGATATGAAAATTGTACAAATAGAACATATTAGGATGTTTGGTTCTGGATAATAGTTAAACGACATTTTAATGTTTTGATAAGTTAGTTTTATAAAAAGATTGTTAAGGTTTTAATTCGATTTTAATAAACTGCGTGGTGATTTAAACAGGAGGAAAAGTTAAGTTTTTAAACGTATCCACGTGATTTGTTTTATGAAATTTAGTTATACTTTACAAGTATTTTTAGGCGGTTTTGACACGGGGTCCCTTAGAAAAGGGGCCCGTGTACACAACCCACAATAATAAAGGTAGGTGCTCAGTTGTGTGAAAGTGATAAATATTGAAATAAATGAAGAAAAGACAAAAATAAAATGCAAGAAAATAACACTAAGTTAGCAAGATATGGCCGATTATAAGATGATGAATATTAGTGAGAAATAAAAGAGAAATAATAAGAAGGAGATGATAGAAGATAATAGAGATGAATGTAAAAGGCAAAGAACTAAAAATAAGTAAATGACATAAAAATAAAAGTGAGTGTGTGGATATTGTGAAGCTGAAATTTAGAGGTGGATTTGTGTGCAAAGTGAAGACAATGAAAGTAAAGAAATACCCTTGGTGGATCCGAGGAGCGAGCTTACGGGTTAAGCTCCCGGATACCCATTTTTCGTGAAAAAAACGACCACCGTAGGCCGGAGATTTTCGTCCTCGTTTCAACTACCAAGGGAGAAGATGAGGGAATGAATAAGAGCTAACCTAGCAACCCAAGCTAGGCTAGCAATGGTGGCTAACTCCTCTTGGTTCAAGGAACCAAGGAAAACACCAAAGGAAGCCTTGGATATTTAGGGAAAATATTAGTGTATTGATTGGCAAAAAGTTCCCTACAATCACCAATTCCATGCTTAAATAGGCAACCTAAGGTGGATGGGGTTTGGAGGTGAAATGGTGGCCTTTGATCAAGTGAAAATCGGATGGATGAGGAGCTGGATCCGAGGGGCGCACAGAGAAGCCAATCAGCGCGCGCCAGCGCGTGCACAGCTGGATCCGGGTAGGCGCGCGCCTGCTGCCAGCTCGCTGATCCGTGCGCTGCTGCCCGCGCCAACCAGAAGCTACCCGCGCCCTGCTGCTTCTGCCCGCGCGAGCGCCAGATGTCCTCCAAGCGTTGGATCCGAGCCAAAAATGCACCAACGGTCCAGATTCGTCCAAGTCATGAATCCATGCTCTAACCCACTCATATACCTGCAAAAATATACCTTTAGGAGTGGGCTCTTCTTTGAACCAAGGCTCTCCTTGGGCTCGATTTGTTGAGGACTTCTTCCTTGGCTTTGAAAATTTGGTTGAATTGTCTTCAACCCCACATCCACCACATTCATCTAATCCTAACCATTCAATCTAATGCATGCAACGCAAATTATAAATCCTTACAAAAAGGCTAATGTATGCCAATGAGTTTTAAAAATTAAAATTACAATTTCAAGGCCCGGGAAGACAAATTCCCATAGGGCTGTCATCAAGCTCCGTGCGAATGCTCCAACGGACGACATGACAAGGTTTCTCCTCATCCTCCTTAGTCGGCTCCCAAGTGAAGTCCATGAGTGAATCGAAACCTGCAAAAAGAGAAAAGTCGTTAGAACATTGAACAGTTAAATTTTGTGCCCGGGTTTGTGATCTAGTAACTGGCCTACGAGGCACGTCAGGTTTTGGGTGATTTTTTGCTCTCTGGAAGTTCTGGTTACAGGGAGCATGTTAGGCATTTTATACACGCCAGAGTGTGTGGCTACCGATCGCTGAAATGGGCTAGCGATCGCCTGATTGCTGCTGCGACTGGGCGCAAGGGTGAGGGGCAACTGATCGCCCCTCCTGTTTGTAGCTTTGGCGATCGATATCCTAAATTTGGAGATCGATCGCCCTTCCCTTTCTTTGGCAGAGTTACGTTTCTGCCCTCTGCTTTGTTTTAATAGTTTTCATTAATTGTTTAATGGTTTATTTAATTTGTTTTAAGTTTTATTTAATTGATTTAGGGTTTTGTTTTAAACGATTTTCTAAACGAACTTCGATTCCGATTTAATAAGTTTTAATTCCGATTTAAGTTCATTTAAAAGTTATAAATGAAAAAGAAAAATTTATACGAAAAATAATTAGGAATGGGTAAGGGTCGTGACATAAATGAACTCAGTTCGGGAAGTCGGAGTTAAAATAGAGAGGAGTCTGAATCGCAACCTGGGTGTTGTTAGAAATCCTTGAACGATAGTCAACCCAAATAACGTTAGGAAATTGAAGTTAATTTAAGGATTGAGGATACGAGATAATCTTTAGGGAGAAAAACCATAATCATGGGGCTAATTGATAAGTTGGAGAGTTTAACGTTTTAGGTGATTAAAGATAGACCAATGCGTGCTCGAGTCGTTAGGCGTTGAGTACACAGTTAGAGATCGTTGATTGAGTTACAGCCCAGAAGTTGAAAGAAATTCTTGGCATTTAAGCTAGCTGACGTTAGGAAACATTAGCATAGCTCTGATATAAAGAGATAGTTAAGGAAAGACATCGATTAAAAAGAACTTTGGAGAATTGAATTACTGGGGGTAATTAAGTGAAAGACGACGCTTACGCAATATTAAGATGACAAAGTATGTCGTTGGATAAATTAATTTGAGAATTTGAAATTCGTTGTACTCGATATTTGAGTAAGGACGTGTATGATCCAGTTGAGAAGAGAGAATATAAAGAGTGACAGTAAGTAGAGATAGAATCGAAACCCTTATTTGGAGAGATAGAGGAAAAAACTTAAAAAGAATGGAGCGATTGTGAATCAAAGTATAAGGCCGCAAGACATGAGACGTTGATATCGAGGACTACAAGTTAAGTCAAATTTTAGGGACAAAATTTCAATTAAGGTGGGTAGAATGTAACACTCGATTCTTTTACGGGATTTATTAAATTGAATGTAAATGACATTTTTGTAATTATGTCAAATTAAGTGGGTTTCGTGAAAAGAAAGCGTTATTATGATCCTAATAATTAATAAGGATTTTAAGAAAATTTCGGGAATTTTAGGAGTCGTAACGCTAATTTTACGAGAATTACGTTTATTGTAATATAAATGATACTTTGGTAAAAATAGTAAACGAGGTCCGAATTACAAACGGACAGTTTTAATAGAACCCTTACAATAAGTTGAAGTTATTGGTGAAATAAGAAAATTTGGAGAAACTGAATCGTTAGACAATTAACGAAACAAACGACGAAACAAATAGAAAATCAAAGAAAGGACGAAACGGTAATTTACAAAGTCAAAAATTTAATTAAAAACAAAATTCTTTTCTCTTCTCCCTCAGTCACGATTCTCTGGTTTTCTCCTCTCCCTCCTCTCGCGACATTTCCTTCTCCTTCACGGCGATCTCCGTTCCGACAACCAACGCTCGTCGATCAACCTCCGTTCTTCACGTTTTCTTCTCCAATCGCAACCCTAGGTATGATTCTAAAGTTTAGGAAGGTTTATTTTGGTTTTTACGGAGTTAAACAATTAGGGTTCATTTAGGGTTTTCGCGAAATTGTTGAGTAATGCTAGAAATAGCTAGAATTGCCTTATTTATAACCTTAGTGAATGTATTAAATGGCATTGGAAGTAGTTGGGCGAATTAATGGACGTTAAGGTGAATTTTGGGTTGTTAGAAAACTGAGAAATCTCATTAATGGAGTTTTATGGATAACGAGCTCAAGGTGCTCGGTAAAATGTTTTAATGAATCAAATTAGGGCTTTAAGGAATTTCCTTAATTTAGGTTTCGTTAAATTTGGATGTTAATAGTTTAAATTCGTTTTGATGATAAAATTGTAAATTGCCGTAGGTAAACAACGCTCGTGGATGGAGCGAGAGTTGCGAAGGAAGCGAGGTAAGTTCTCGTGACTTACTGTGGCCTATTGGCCTACACCATAAGCCGAGTTTGTGGTTGATGATACGTTGGTGATTAATTGTTTACGTTGGTCATTGTTTCGTCTAATTGTCTTGGTTGGGTAGTTTAGGTTCGGTTGTTTTTATAGGTTGATTGTTTTGATGGTATTCGTAGAGTTTTAATGGTATGTTCATTTTGTATCTTTATATTGAACTGTTCATACATCATGGTTTCAAAACGTCATGAAAATGAATTTAAGCATTTATTTCATGAAAAGAGTGCAAGTAAAGTATCATGTAAACAACCCCATGTATGTGGTTATCGGGGTGAGGTTCAGACCCGGCGTTCCGTGGTGAGCGGGTTTTCCTCCCTTCAGATGGTGCGGGCAGTCTAACCGCTTGACGTGCCTTATCCATCTGTCGAGTGATATGCTTCGATAACCAAAAGAATGTCACGGTGAGAATGAATGAATGAATGCATGAGTGATGATGTTATAAAAATTGCATACATATTCATGCATAGCATTTACGTAGAGCTTGCTGAGATTTTTATCTCATTGGTGTCTTTATGGTGTAGGTAACCTTGACATAAGTGAGGAAGAGATCCCTCCACCTGAGGAATGATGCAGTTGAAGGAGGATGGCCTGTGGGAGTGCGCTGGGCAGTCGATGCTCCTTTTGACCCGTGGGGGAAGTAAGCGTATATTTTAGGAACACGGTAGTTAGAATAATTGTATAGTTAGAACATTTTAGGATGTTTGGGAATCTGGTTAGTTGATATGTTATGTTTTGATGTTTTTAAACGTTTTGGAAACTATTTTATGAACTGCTGGTGATTTTAGCAGGAGGATAACATATAATAGAGGAAACAAATGATATAGCTTGATGCAAAAGAAAACACAAACACAAAACCAAAAGGAGATGAAAATCGAGAGGAGAAAAGAAGAAAAATTGAGAGGATAGGAGATGAAAACCGATGCTCACCTTGGCCGATTCTTAAGCAATGAGTGCACCAATGAAAATTGATTTTACCTAAGCGATTCTCCTAAAATGGAAGGCTACAAAATACCGAAAAAACGTGCTGCAAATATTAAGTTATTCAACGTTAAAAGCAACAACAAAAAAAAATCGAAAAATGCAACCACAATGAGCGTCTACTCGATTTTTGTGCTATGCACTTGACTTGCTAAACCTTGTGAAAAAGGTTGAGCCAAATGCACCAAAAACACTCAGGGGAAGAACCTTGTGCTCTGATACCACTTGACACAGTGGCCCTTAGAGAAGGAACCGTGTAAACCCACAAAATGATGCAAAGTGCTCGGGTGAAAGTGATATGCACAAAACTGAGAGAAAAAGTGAAGAGTATGGAGATAAAGATGCAGCCAAATGAAAATGTGATGAGTGTGTGATATTAGGCCGAGAATGATGATGGAATGAAGTGCAAGAAAATGGATGTAATGGAAGAAACCTTTGGCAGACTCGAGAGCTATCTAACGTTATGCTCACGGGTGAATGTTTTCCCGTGGAAAAACAACCACCGTTGGGCCTAGGTTTTCTCGTCCTCCAACCTTTTAAACTCTATATGAGAGAGGTGAGGGAATGCTAAGAATTCACCAAACAACCTGAATTCTTGGGGAATAATGGAGAGCCACTCCACTCGATTGAAAAAACCAAGGAAACCCTAAGGTCTTCTAACACTTCGGTTAGGAAAAGGAGAGTTTGTATTAATTTGGCAAAAAAGTTCCTACAAACACCAATGCTATGCTTTAAATAAACAACCTAGGGTGGATGATTAGGGTTTGGCATTGGAAGGAGGAGATTTGAGCCATTGGATGAAGGAATGCAATTTGCGGCCATGAGCTTCACTCCGCGCACGCGCCATTCAACGGCCATGATGCAACCTGCGCCTCCTTGCTGATCTCACGCGTGCGCTATCCGATGGCCATGATGCAACCCGCGCCTTGCTTGATCCCATGGCTGATATGTGTCATGCCATTGATCCTCGAGGGCACCATCAGATGTACCTGTAAAGATCATACCTTAAGTTGGAGCGTTCCTTTGCGCCATATCTTCATTTTAGTCCATATTGATAAAGTAGTAAATCCACACATGTTAATGGACTTTTCTCTTTTGTTGGGCAATTCTTCAACCCATCAAACCACCATCATTCATCTAGTCCTAACCATTCTATCTAATGCATGATGTAATATAAATAAGTTCATACAACAAGGCTAGAGTTTGCCAACAAAAAACAAAAAAAAAATCAAAACAAAAGTTACACAATTTAGGGGCCGGGAAGACAAATTCCTGTTGGGCCATTTGATGAGTCCATCCGTGTATTCCAAGTGAGGTTGTGCAAGGGCTGATCCATGTCCTCCAAATTAGGTTCCCATGTGATGTCGCCAATGAGATCAACACCTGCAAGAAAAGCAAACTCATTAGTAAAAAAGTTAAGTAAATTATGGGCTTCAGTTTGTGACCTTGTAGTAGGCCTTCTTGGCATGTCACATGCGGTGCACGTCTCTCTTCATATGGGGCCAATAGAAGTGTTCCTTGAGCATATCAAGAATTTTCTTCTCCCCGAAATGACTTGCTATCTTTTACAAGGCACCACCTT
Source organism: Begonia masoniana (assembly GCA_022432975.1). Lineage (NCBI taxonomy): Eukaryota > Viridiplantae > Streptophyta > Magnoliopsida > Cucurbitales > Begoniaceae > Begonia > Begonia masoniana. The sequence continues at coordinate 24,541,237 of CM039511.1, forward strand.
AAACTTCCTTGGGGAATGCAAAATTTTCCCACTTTCACTAAGTAGCCATCCATAAGGCGATATTCTCCTTTGGCCTTGTCTATGAACTTGGTGTAATAGGATCCAAAGGCAAGGTTAAATTCATAGCTTTCCTTTATCCATTCAAATCCAAAGAATCTAGTCCCTAACTCGGTAAGAAGAATGTGTTTCCTAGAGAGTGCATCGGCGACTACATTATTCTCTCCTTTCAAGTATTTTAGGGTGTAGGGAAAGCTCCCTAAGAACTCCACCCACTTTACACGTTTCTTGTTCAACTTTTGATGACTCTTGATATGCCTTAAGGCTTAATGGTTAGTGTTGATAACAAACTCTCTCGACAAGAGGTAGTGTTGTCAGTGCTCTAATGCTCGTATAACAGCATAAAATTCTTTATCATAAGTGAAATAATTGAGCACGGTTCCTTTTAACTTATTACTAAAATATGCAATGAGTTTCCATTCTTACATGAGTACAACTCCAATGCCGACTCCAGAAGCATCACTCTTGACTTCAAATACCTTATTAAAGTCAGGGAGTGCAAGTACATGCGAGTGGCATAACTTGTACTTAATCAGCTCAAAGCTCTTTTTGCACGTTGGGGTCCAAGTGAATTCTTTCCCTTTCTTGGTGCAATTGGTAAGTGGTGCAACTATTGAGCTAAAGTCCTTGATAAAGCTCCTATAAAATGAGGCTAGTCCATGAAAGCTACGTACTTCGAATATGGAATTTGGTGTAGGCCAGTCCTCAATGGCGATCTTGTACACGTCAGCTTCCATTCCATCCTTTGAAATCATAAACTAGAAAGTATACATTGTCTTGTGCGAACGAAGATTTGCTTAAGTTTCCAAATAACTTAGTTTTTCAAAGGGTCTTAAAGAGAGTACTAAAATGGTTGAGGTATTGTGGAAGGTCCATGTTATACACTAGTATGTCATCAAAATAGACAGCAATGAATTTTCCTAAGAAATCTTTAAGCACATGGTGCATAAGTTTCATGAACGTACTCGGGGCGTTAGATAATCCAAAGGGCATGACCATCCACTCAAACAACCCATATTTTGTCTTGAAGGCCGTCTTCCACTCGCCACCTTCCTTCATTCTTATTTGGTGGTAACCACTCTTGAGGTCCTACCTTTAAAATATCAACGCTCCACTGAACTCATCAAACATGTCCTCGAGCCTAGGGATGGGAAACTTATACTTCACGGTGATTTGGTTCATGGCTCAGCTATCGACATATATCCTCATTGTGTCATCTTTCTTGGGAACTAATAGTGAGGGAACTGCACAGGGGCTCATGGACTCTCTTATGTAGCCCTTGTCCAATAATTCTTGCACTTGGTCCTGCAGTTTCCAAAGGTGTGTTCAAAGCCTTCACATAATTCATTTCCTATAGAAGAAAAAAGTGTGTGAGAATATAAGTTCAATAAAATGTGTGCTCGGGCTTGGGATCATGTGACGGGCCTATGGGGCACATCAAATCATGGATTTTAGAAAAAGGAGAGTAACTATATGTCTTACATAGGATTCGACTTTCTAAATCTCATGAGGAGAATGGTTTGTCTGCCATGGCCTGACAATTAAAAGCACTAGGATTGTAGTGTCTGTGATGACTTGCACACTATATATTTCATACTGAAATAAACATTAGAACATGTTAGTATGATGGATAATTAATGAATATGCAATAAATATAAATTAAAGATATTATTGGATGTCTATATGAATACTTATCATTATACACATGAAGATAGTAGATAAATAATAACATCTACACGGATGCAATCGAGGATCTAATTGATTGCATTAGTGTTTAATTGCATAATCATCATCATATATGCATAAAGGTAAACATATGATAATACTACCATGAAATTTGTACAATTAGGATCGAGTTAATTGCACTTGACTTAATTTCGTAAATAATGTTAATTAATTAAACTAATAAAATTAGAAACTAAGTGCATAAACATAGTTGCACTAGATGTTGGAGATTATATGCATAAGATTAGTTAAGCTTAAGGTTAGATGTTCATGTTGTTAGTTGCACTCATTGATACATTGATAACATAGTGTTCATACGTATGTTGAATATGACATTTAGGCTATGATTCGTGATATGATATGCCTTGTATTCATTACATGCAATATGAACTTCAAACGTATGAAAGAAGTGTATGATATGATTGGGCATTAGACGCAAGGCTGAGGTGTCTACAATGCGATGTGTCACAAAGATCAGGCCAAATATGTAAAAATATGTGTACACCAGTGAATTATCAACCTTATAATGAAGATTCTGCTTGTGAGAACTAATAATGTAGGAAGTTAGTACATGACAACAGAGTCCCTTAGAAAAGGGATCGTGTAATACCCACAAAAGTGACAAAGTGCTCGGGTGGAAATGTGTTGTACAAAACCAAAAATAAAGAGGAGAAAATGGAGAAAATGATGTAATCAAATGTGAGGTGATGTGTGTGAGGGGTGGCCGAATATTATAGGGAATGAAAGTGCATGAAAAATAAAAGAAACATGGGAAGAATATGAAGGTGATGGTGGTGTGAAATCCGTGGAGCAAATGCTAAGAAAAATAAAGAGAAATGCAAAAAGATGAAGGTGAATGTGTGAAGTGTTGAAATGGCCAAAAATGGAGAAATAAATTGCAAGAAAATAAGATGGATGTAAAAAAAATGGGAATATCCTTGGTGGACCCAAGGAGCTATCTCACGTTTGAGCTCTTGGGTGCACATTTTCCCGGAAGAAAACGACCACCATAGACCTAGGTTTTCGTCTTTGAACCCAAATCTCGAGAGAAGAGGGTAAAGGAAAGATTCGAGTTTACCTAGCAACTCAAGGGCTAGGGGAACAAGGGAGGACCTCTCCACTCGATTCAAGAATCGAGGAAACACCCAAGGAGGGGCGTCTAACCTTAGTTAGGAAAATAGCAATTTCATAAAAAGGGCAAAAAGTTTTTCATACATGCACCAATACTATGCATTTATAGGCAACCTAGGGTGGATTAGGGTTTGGCAAGGATTGAAGAGAGGATTTGAGCCCTTAGATGAAGGTGTAATTCGCGGCCCAAAAATTGAGATCAACGCGCGCCAATCGGGATGACCAGATGCTGCCAGCTAGCGCCATCAACAGTGCTGATGATCATCTGAGTGTGCTCCTCTCGAGCGAATCAGGTGCGGCCACGGTAGGAGCCACCTATAGGCCCAGATCAATGATCCGTGCACGACTACGATCAACGGTCAGAAGCAGCCCTTGTGCGCGATCCGTGGCTCCAGCGTGCGCCTCATCCATTGACTGGTTACTGCCCGTGCGCGCACCTGATTGTGCTTGTTGCTGCCCGCGCGCGCCCAGATCAACGGCTCAGCTTTTGTCCTGCTCCAACTTGATCAAGGGCTGATATTTTGCCACGTCATTGAGCCATGTTCCCACCAACATTTATACCTGCAATTTCATACGTTAAAATGTGGGCTCTTCCTTGGGCTAAGGTTACCTTTGGGCTCCTTTTATTGAAAAGAAAATCCATAAGTGTGGAGAGCTTCTTCACTTGGATGGCCAAGTCTTCAACCCATAATCGACCACATTCATCTAACCCTAACCACACAATCTAATGCATGATGCAAAATATAATAATCCATACAAAAGGCTAATGTATGCCAAATAAATTCAAAAACCAAAATTACATAATTTCATGGGCCGGGAAGACAAATTCCCATGGGCTGAGTAGGAGATTCCTCCAAGTGTTCCAAGTGAGGTTTCCATCACGATCATCAACTACCTGCAATAAAAGAAAATAATTTTCATTAGTTAAAAGGTTAAGTAATTCATTGGCCTTGGGTTGTGATCTAGCTATGGGCCTCCTTGGCAAATCATCCCCTCCGAGTGGATGAGCATTTGACCTCAAATCCATTGATTCAGCCACCTCTTCAAGAGTCCTAATATAAGCGAAAGGAATCAACACTTGAGACTAAAGGTGGATGTTAAGGGCATCATTAGAAACCGGGTGGTCTTACTAAAGTTTTCTTTGGCAAAAGTGGTATAATTGGATTCGAGAGCTACTTTGGTGGGCGATTTCTCAATGATGGAATGAAAGTTTCCGAAGTAGTCGAATCCGACAAGTAGTGATGTGGAAATGTCATAGTCCTCAGACCAAATAAATATTCCGTTTACTTTTAAGACCGCAAACGTAAATTTTCCTACGAATTGAACCTTGTTTCTAGTTCTATGGTAAAATTTGTGGTAGTCACATGGTGAGGGATATCATTTTGGTAATTCTCCCAATTGTAAGATAGGGCGTTTGTTGATCACAAAGGGAGTAAAATTCCTATTTATTTGTTTGGCTCTAAGAAGGAGTGTAGGAAGGCAATAGGTAGGCTCAAGGCCATAGACTAACTTCTTACTAGTTGGATGAGCTTGTAAGGGAATTTTCTCAAGATTCGGGAAGGAAAGGGATGGAGCAACAATCATACTACCTAGTCCAAAAATACTTTCCTCACTTATCTCCCTTTTCTCTTGATGCCATAAGGATACGTCTTCCAATTGGTACGGTATCTCTCGTCATATTAGGGATCGGTATACCACTTGATGAGAGAGGGCTCTTGTTCTTTTAACAACCAGCGTTTCGACAATAGAAGATTTTTCTTTATTTTTCCTTCTTTATGGATGGCCTTATCTTGAACCACTTGTTCGGGCAACATAGGCAATAAATTGATTTTTCTTCCTCCAAAGTTAAAAGTGTAACGGTTGAGGAATCCATCATATTGCACTCTCTGAACATAATGCCATGGTCGTCCTAGTAGGAAATGGCTGGCACTCATTGGGACAACATCGCAAAAAACCGAGTCTTTATATTTCCCTATGGTGAATTCTACAGTAACTTGCTTAGTTATCACGTGGTCATTTCTATCGTCCAACCATTTAAGCTTGTAGGGTGTAGGGTGGTTAGTGGTATCCAATTCTAACTTATTGACCATGTCTTGGGAGGCCGCATTGATGCAATTTTCTCCATCAATTATTAACGAGCAAACCTTGTCTTTGACTGCACAACAACTTTGGAAGAGATTTTCACGTTGACAGTCATTGTCCACATTCTTAGATATTAACGCTCGCCTTATAACAAGTAGTAGAGGTCCTTCTTGAGCCGTGCATTCTTCGGCTTCTTGGTCACTCTCTTCTACTACTTCCTTTTCGAACTTATTATATTGTCTTTTGTCTTCCTCACTCTCCCATTCACCCGTTGACTCCTTAATGACCATTACACGGCAGTTAGCGCATTCATTAGCGTAGTGTCCCTTGCCTAGACATTTAAAGCATTGGACATCACGTGTTCTTGGTCCTTTTGGTTGGTTTTCTTGGGTTTTGTTTGTTGGTGGGGGATTGTGAGTTGCGTTTGATCCATTTGGAGGCCAATTACGATTGAAGGGCCTCTTGTCTTCATACCTTAGGGCAGCCTTGTCGGGGTTTAAATTTCTTGGTGGAAACTTGTTAGGAAAGTCGATCTTACGCTTCCTCTTCAATTGCCTTTCTACCGTAAGGGCTAATTGTATGACCATATCCATGGTCTCCAATTGTTGCATTTCTACAGCGTCACCTATAGCACGGTTCAATCCACGGATAAACCTTGCTATGGTTGTTCTTCAGGCTCATCAATAGCACAACGCATATTGAGAGTCTCGAATTTCGTCAGGTACTCATCGATCGTGAGATTGTTTTGCTTGAGGTTGTAGAGTTGATGGAAGAGTTAGTGTTTGTAATGTCGAGGGACGAACCTATGATGCATTAGTTCTTTCATGGAATTCCAAGTTGAGACGGGGTAACATAGTGTTCTCATTCTTTGGGCTTTGAGGTTTGACCGCCATAGAGCAGCGTGGCCCGGAAGTTCAAGGGAGGCAAGTTGTATTTTTACTCTCTCGGAGTAATCATGGCATTCAAAAACTCTCGCAACTTTATCAACCCAATCTAAAAATGTGTGCCCGTCACACGTTCCATTGAAAGGTGGAATGGTGATCTTAACGTTACGGAGGTCGTCGTTGTCCCTACGACGATTTGGGCGATATTTCTCTTCATCATCTCCCACCCAATCCTCATCCTCGATTCATAATAACGGGGTTTCCTTCTTTGGGGCTCAGCGCATTCTTCTTCCTCTAAGGGTTGTTGGAAAGGAGTTCGACGTCTAGGACGTTCGAGTATAATCCTAGAGGAGGTCTCTCGTGAAGGATCTTGTTCATGGGATTCTCGTCGGGGACGGTTGTTCATGTGTTCTTTAAATTGGGTCATTTCAAGGTAAACGTCTTTGATTTGTTGGGTGAGGTTAGTGACCAAGGCCGTTAAGGCATTGATTTGTTCTTGCATTCCTCCTTGCATGCTAGATTCACCCTCGTGACGTGTATTTTTGGGAGGGGGGGTCCTTAATTCGATTAGTCTCTTGGTGTGGTGTATGACGTGTAAATCCACTTCTATTAGTCATAACTAAGTATTTTAATTTAAATCCAAATTCAAATTCTTGTCTAAGTTGTTCATCTTAAATTGGTGAGGTCAAATTCTAGTTAGTATCTTAGATGAAATTTAGGTACTAAGAAATGTTTCCTAATTAAGACAATAATAGATAAAAGTCATGCTCACACTTAACATTTTAAATTTGAAGCCAATAATCAACTTAGCAATTTCAATAAACACTTAGCAAACTAATTTTAGAAATGACATTTTCAAGAAATGTTTAATACTACAATTTTCAACCAAATTCAATCAAGTTATCAACTTTAAATTAGAATCACTCAAAATAATACTAATACCAACTAAATAAATTCAAAAACAGCAAGGACATATATTAAATCACAAGTTTGAACAAGTTAACATGCTGAAATTTTCAAGTTATATAGAGCGGAATTTTCATGTAGTGCTTGGTACTAATATGGCCAATTTTAACATGCTATTGCTTTATTCTTGTAAATCAAATTTGTGCACTCAAATAACAGCATATAATAGAGGTTAATCAACAAAAATCTAGATGTAAGTATCCAACAAATGATAAGAAAACCGTGGCATGAAAATGCTAGAAAAACTAAGAAGAATTATCACATGCTAACCGATTTTTATATATTCCACTTATGGTCGAAATTATGTATTGTTATAATCAGAATTTATATCAAGTTACTTGCCAATATTTAGATGCCAATCAAGGTTCAAAACATGCAAAATATGCTAAAGGAAACTGAGCCAACAAACATGTAAAAACCGAGAAGAAAAACAATACCAACAAACCGATTTTATAGCATTAGTTTTAGGGCCGATTCATGAATCCAATAATTCAGATTTTATCTCTAGTTATTTGTAAAATATTTAGATGAAAAACATGATTCACAATATAATCAAAGATGCTAGAAAAACCAAAGCTAGATGATGAGAAAAATCGAGAACAAAAATACACATAAAACCGTGAGGGAATAACAATATATATCGAGAGGAATTCATCCTTACCTTGGCCGATCTTATGCTTCAATGGATGCTGATTTAAACATAGGTTTTATACTATTAAATGATAAGAGAATGGCAGCAAATATTAAAGCAAACATAGCACAAGGTTAGCACATATATAGATCCAAAATTAATGCTAGAATGAAAGAGCGGCTTTGCGGTTTTGTGTCAACTTTTGGCTAACGCCAAAGACAACTAAAATGCATGTCGAAAGCACCTCGTGCTCTGATACCACTTGACACGGGGTCCCTTAGAAAAGGGGCCGTGTAATTCCCACAAAAGTGATAAAGTGCTCGGGTGGAAATGTGTTGCACAAAACCAAAAATAAAGAGGAGAAAATGATGTAATCAAATGTGAGGTGATATGTGTGAGGGGTGGCCGAATATTCTGGGGAATGAAAGTGCATGAAAAATAAAAGAAAAATGGGAAGAAGATGAAGGTGATGGTGGTTTGAAATCTGTGGAGCAAATGCTAAGAAAAATAAAGAGAAATGCAAAAAGATGAAGGTGAATGTGTGAAGTGTTGAAATGGCCAAAAATGGAGAAATAAATTGCAAGAAAATAAGATGGATGTAGAGAAAATGGGAACTCCCTGGGAAGACCCGAGGATCTATCTCACATTTGAGCTCTCGGGTGCACGTTTTCCCAGAGAAAAATGACCACTGTAGGCCTCGATTTTCGTCCTCGAACCCAAATCTCGAGAGAAGAGGGTGAGGGAAAGATTCAAGTTCACCTAGCAACCCGAGAGCTAGGGGAACAAGGGAGGACCTCTCCACTCGATTCAAGAATCGAGGAAACACCCAAGGAAGGGCTTCTAACCTTAGTTAGGAAAATAGCAATTTCATAAAATGGGCAAAAAGTTGTTTATACATGCACCAATGCTATGCATTTACAGGCAACCTAGGGTGGATTAGAGTTTGGCAAGGATTGAAGAGAGTATTTGAGCCCTTAGATGAAGGTGTAATCAGCGGCCCAAAAATGGAGATCAGCGCACGCCAATTGGGCGGACCAGATGCTGCCAGCACACGCCATCAACGGCGCTGATGATCATCCGAGTGCGCGCCTCTCGAGTGAATCAAGTGCGGCCATGGTAGGCGCCATCTAGCGCCTCAGATCAACGATATGTGCACACCTACGATCAACGGTCAGAAGCAGGCCTTGTGCGCAATCTGTGGCTCCAGCGTGCACCTCATCCATCCATTGGCTAGTAGCTGCCCGCGCGCGCGCCTGCATGTGCTTGTTGCTGCCCACGCGCACCCAGATCGACGGCTCAGCTTTTGTCCCACACTAACTTGATCAAGGGCTGATATTTTGCCACGTCATTTAGCCATGTGGGAACACCCACATTTGTATCTGCAATTTCATACCTTAAAATGTGGGCTCTTCCTTGGGCTAAGGCTACCTTTGGGCTCCTTTTATTGAAGAGAAAATCCGTAAGTGTGGAGAGCTTCTTCACTTGGATGGCCAAGTCTTCAACCCATAATCCACCACATTCATCTAACCATAAACACACAATCTAATGCATGATGCAAAATATAATAATCCATACAAAAAGGCTAAAGTATGCCAAATAAATTCAAAAACCAAAATTACATAATTTCATGGGCTGGGAAGACAAATTCCCATTGGCCGAGTAGGAGATTCCTCCAAGTGTTCCAAGTGAGGTTGTCATCACGATCATCAACTACCTGCAATAAAAGAAAATAATTTTCATTAGTTAAAAGGTGTAACACCCGGTTTTACAGAATTTTATTATTCCAATAAATAAAGGCATTTTTGTAAATGCCTTAATAATAAATTGAAATTTATGGTGAAATATGAAAATTTGGAGAAACCGAATCATTGGATAAATAACGAAATAAGTGGAGAAACAAATAGAAAATCAATGGAAGGGCAATTAAGTAATTTTGCAAACCAAAATTTTAATAAAATTCATATTTCTCTTCCTCCCTCATCACCTGCGATTTCTTCTCTGCGAAATCTCCCTCCAACGACGATTTTGCTCATCCCTCGTGCGTTCCTTCCTCCGACAACCAAAACTCCTTCTACGGCAATCATTTCTTCGCGCTTTCTTCCTTAATTCTGACCTTAGGTAAGAATGTACTGTTTTGGAATGTTAGATTTCAGTTTTTGCGGAGTTATACGGTTAGGGTTCGTTTAGGGTTTTGTTAAAAACATGAAATAAGACTTGAAATAGATAGGTTTACCATGTTTATGGTTTAAATGGGCGTATTTGTAGTCGTTGGTGAGCGTTAGATGAATTAATGAGGGTTGTTGAGGTTTTGAGTGGTTGGAGGTTTTAAAAACTCCATTAATGGAGGTTTAGAAATTCACGAGCATGAATTGCTCGATAAAATGCCTCAACGAGTTAAATTAGAGTTTTAGGAAATTTCTTTTAGCTAGGAGTTTATAGTTTTCGAAACTCGATGGTTTAGATTCGATTTAACGACGAATGTTGTGAATTGCCATAGGTAAACAATGCTCGTGGACGGAGCTTGAATTGCAACAGACGCGAGGTAAGTCTTCGTGTTTGTTTGGCCAATAAGCCTATACCGTAAGTCAAGTTTGTTGTTGAGGATTTTGGTGTTATGTGCTTTTACATGCTTTGGTTGGGTAGTTAGGGTTAGTTGTCTTTTATAGGTTATGCTTGCAACGTTTGATGGTATCCACGATATATGTTTACATTATGTTAATTATGATCTGTACATGCATCACGTTCTTTCAAAATAGCATGAAAACGGATTTCTGCACGTGTTTAAGAAAAGAAATGAATTATAGAAACAAATATACGTAATCTGGTCACGACGGGGTGGGATTCAAACATGGCTGTTTACGGATGGAAGTATGTTTTCCCTCCGGTAGATGGAAAGGGCTGTCTAACCTCCAGACGTGCCCTCTCCATCTGTTGAGAGTTTAGATCTAGGTGTAATATCCGGCTTGTACGGATTTCGGATTTAATATATTATATTGTTATTTTATTATATAGTGGCATTTTTGGTAAATATGTCAAACCAGGTCCGTTTCACAAAAAGAAAGCGTCATTACGATCCTAACGAATAATAAGAATTTTAAGAAATTTACGGGAATTTTCGGAGATCAAACGCTATATTCCGAACAATTAAGCTTTTCGTAATGAAAAAGACGTTCTTGCAAAAATAGTAAATGAGGTCCGAATTGTGAACGGACAGTTTTATTAAGTCCCAAATAATAAGTTAGACTTATTGGTGAAGTAAGGACGTTTGGAGAGGTCGAATGGCGGGACGATTAACGAACCGAAGAACGAAATCAATATAAAAACTATAGAAGGGCAAAAAGGTAATTTGTAAAGTTAATATTTCTTTATAAAAATCACTTTCCTTCAATCGGCAGAACACTTATGCAATTTCCTCTCTGTTTCTCTTTTTCTCTCGCAAACCCTCTCTGGCCGCCGACGATTTCACGGCTCCGACCTCCGATTTTCCTTCCGTTTGTCTCGTTTTCTTCACGTGTTCTCCTCCAATCGACGTTCTCGGTAAGTCTCTATAGTTTTGGAACATTGAAATCCGAGTTTCGTAAAGTTTTAAACGTTTAGGTTCGTTTAGGTTTTCGATTAAAAACGAGATCTAGGGCTCGTAATCGATAGGTTGTCAATGATTAAGTAAATATTGAACGTGTTGGACGTATTTGGACGAATCTAATCGATTTAAGAAAAAGGTTAGAATTTACGAAATTTCGAGATTTTTGAATAAACTCGTTTAACGTAAATCCTTGTAAATTGCTTAGGTAAACAGTGCTCGTGGACGGGTTTAAGCTGCTTTGGACGCGAGGTAAGTTCTCGTGATTTTCTTTGGCCAAATCGGCCTACACCGTACATCGTGTCGTCTCGAGGCGTTTTGGAGATGCCTTTAGTTAGTTTTGCTCGGTTTGGGTAGCTAGGTCTTAGGAGTTTATAGTTTACGTTTTTAAAGTCCCGATGGTCTATGTGTTGCTTGTTTATTGTATGATATTGAACTGTTCACGCATCACTTGGTTTTAAAGAAAAGCATGAAAACGAATTTCCGCACAGAGTTTTAAAGATAACGTAAAGCATAGCATCGGCCGAAAGGCTTACAGTGCACGGCCGAAAGGCTTACAGTTCCAGGCTTACAGTTCACGGCCGAAAGGCTTACAGTTCACGGCCGAAAGGCTTACAGTTCACGGCCGAAAGGCTTACAGTTCACGGCCGAAAGGCTTACAGTTCACGGCCGAAAGGCTTACAGTTCACGGCCGAAAGGCTTACAGTTCACGGCCGAAAGGCTTACAGTTCACGGCCGAAAGGCTTACAGTTCACGGCCGAAAGGCTTACAGTTCACGGCCGAAAGGCTTACAGTTCACGGCCGAAAGGCTTACAGTTCACGGCCGAAAGGCTTACAGTTCACGGCCGAAAGGCTTACAGTTCACGGCCGAAAGGCTTACAGTTCACGGCCGAAAGGCTTACAGTTCACGGCCGAAAGGCTTACAGTTCACGGCCGAAAGGCTTACAGTTCACGGCCGAAAGGCTTACAGTTCACGGCCGAAAGGCTTACAGTTCACGGCCGAAAGGCTTACAGTTCACGGCCGAAAGGCTTACAGTTCACGGCCGAAAGGCTTACAGTTCACGGCCGAAAGGCTTACAGTTCACGGCCGAAAGGCTTACAGTTCACGGCCGAAAGGCTTACAGTTCACGGCCGAAAGGCTTACAGTTCACGGCCGAAAGGCTTACAGTTCACGGCCGAAAGGCTTACAGTTCACGGCCGAAAGGCTTACAGTTCACGGCCGAAAGGCTTACAGTTCACGGCCGAAAGGCTTACAGTTCACGGCCGAAAGGCTTACAGTTCACGGCCGAAAGGCTTACAGTTCACGGCCGAAAGGCTTACAGTTCACGGCCGAAAGGCTTACAGTTCACGGCCGAAAGGCTTACAGTTCACGGCCGAAAGGCTTACAGTTCACGGCCGAAAGGCTTACAGTTCACGGCCGAAAGGCTTACAGTTCACGGCCGAAAGGCTTACAGTTCACGGCCGAAAGGCTTACAGTTCACGGCCGAAAGGCTTACAGTTCACGGCCGAAAGGCTTACAGTTCACGGCCGAAAGGCTTACAGTTCACGGCCGAAAGGCTTACAGTTCACGGCCGAAAGGCTTACAGTTCACGGCCGAAAGGCTTACAGTTCACGGCCGAAAGGCTTACAGTTCACGGCCGAAAGGCTTACAGTTCACGGCCGAAAGGCTTACAGTTCACGGCCGAAAGGCTTACAGTTCACGGCCGAAAGGCTTACAGTTCACGGCCGAAAGGCTTACAGTTCACGGCCGAAAGGCTTACAGTTCACGGCCGAAAGGCTTACAGTTCACGGCCGAAAGGCTTACAGTTCACGGCCGAAAGGCTTACAGTTCACGGCCGAAAGGCTTACAGTTCACGGCCGAAAGGCTTACAGTTCACGGCCGAAAGGCTTACAGTTCACGGCCGAAAGGCTTACAGTTCACGGCCGAAAGGCTTACAGTTCACGGCCGAAAGGCTTACAGTTCACGGCCGAAAGGCTTACAGTTCACGGCCGAAAGGCTTACAGTTCACGGCCGAAAGGCTTACAGTTCACGGCCGAAAGGCTTACAGTTCACGGCCGAAAGGCTGTTACGGATTGTAAGCGTGTCCCCCCCTCCTCTAGCTTGGAAAGAGTAGTCCGCCCGCTGGATGAGCTCTCTCTGGTTAGAGGGTATAGGATCTCGGTGACACCTACAGAGCATTGATAGAAAGATAAAATAAAGCATGATTTATCGAACTCATAGCACAGCCTGCATTGCATTTACTAGGGCTTACTGAGATTTATCTCATAGTGTGTTATGTATGGTGTAGGTGACATAGACTACGAGATACCAGGTGATGACGACGTTCCTCCACCTGAGGCATAGCTCAGTTGACGGATGATGGCTGCGGTGGTGCTGCTGGCGCAGTCGAGGCTCATTGACCCCGTGGGGACGTATGTATAGCTTTGAGGGTCTTTTTAGTATATTTTGGGATGTTTCGATGAATATGTATAGGATGTCTAACTTGTTTTGAAATTCTGGAACTGTTTGGTTTTAAACTGTATTTAACTGTTTTGGATTAAAGCTTTTATTTGATCGTTTTGAAATGTTTTAGGTTGTTACGGATAGCTCAGTTTTTAGAGCTATCCACGCAGTTGGACTTCGTAAAGTCCGGTGCTAAGTTAGTAGTGTTTTAAGATATAATTAGATTGTAAAAATTGGAGAGTATGAGAAGATTTGCTCTCTGGAAACCGGATTTCCAGATAGCACATTGGTGTTTTTCCTTCCTAAAATGTATTAGGGGTTGTGCTTTTCATTGTATTTCGCTCTCTGGAATAAGGATTTCCAGAGAGCACTTGGCGAGAAATGAGAAAGACCAAAAACAGAGAAGAAGAAAGGGAGGCGATCAGTGGAAGGCAAGGGATCGCTGGGCGATCGCTGCTTGCATGAGCAGCGATCGATCTCTGCAGCAATGCAGAGATCGATCGCCGATCGCTGCACTGCATGCAGCGATCGATCTCTGCAGCAATGCAGAGATCGATCGCCTGATCGCTGCACTGCATGCAGCGATCGATCTCTGCAGCAATGCAGAGATCGATCGCTGACTTTTGGCACAGCTTTGGACGGTTTTGTCCTCCCAACTTTTATTTGCTTTAATTAATTTATTTAATAGTTTTAATAGTTTTATTTAAATTGTTTTATGTTTGTTTTAAAATGAGTTTTAAGTCAGATTTTAATTCCGATTTCGATTCCAGTTTCGATTTCGGTTTAGATTCTGCCTAGAGTTTAATTAAAGATATTAGGATAAAAAAAAAATAGTACGGAAATACGGGTACAGTTTTAGGGGTGTTACACTAGGTGACATTCTGTTCTGTAATGAAACAATGAAAATGTCTGCAAGATTTATGAACCGCGTACGCACAGCATGCATTTGCATTTACGTAGATTTGCTGAGCTCTTTAGCTCATAGTTTATTTTCTATGGGGTAGGTGAATTCGATACAGGTGAGGACGACGTTCCTCCACCCGACGCATGAGCATGTTGACGAAGGATGGCCCGTGGGAGTGCGCTGGGTAGTCAACGCTATTTTGACCCGTGGGGACGTAAGTAAATATTTTTGGGATTATGATAGATAGAAACGTAGGAAAATTGTATAGTGAAACCATATTAGAATGTTTGGTATCTGGATATATAATGTATAGTATATTTTTGTGTTTTAATATTTTCAAACAGAGGGAAATATTAAATTTTTAAACGGAACCACGCAGTTCATTTTTACGAAATTTGGTTACGTTTTAAATCTGTTTTGAGTCAGTTTTTGGGTGATTGGTGGAATGAAGATTGTATGTAGGTAGTAGTGTTGTTATGTTGAAGTAGTGTTATGAAATGTATTTAGAAGAAGTGTTGAAGGTGTGAAGTAGAATGGGTGAAGTGTGTGTGTAACACCCGGTTTTACGAGATTTTTGTAATTCTAAAATATAATGGTATTTTTGTAAATATGTCAAATTAAGTCTGTTTTGTGAGCAGAGAGCGTTATTATAATCCTAATAATTAATAAGGATTTTAGGAAAATTTTGGGAATTTTAGGAGTTGTAACGCTAAATTATGAAGATTTTATGTTTCTCGTAATATAAAGGATATTTTGGTAAAAATAGTAAACGAGGTCCGAATTTGTAGATAATTAACGAAACAAAGGACGAATTAAATAGAAAATCAAAGGAAGGGCAAAATGGTCATTTGCCATGTCAATTTTAAATTAAAACACAACAACCCCTTTCCTCCCCCACCACTTTCACGATTTATCTCCTTCTCTCTCTGAATCCTCCCAGGCGATTTCTTTCTCCTCCGTGCGCGATTCCACTTTCGACGATAAGAGCTCCTCCGATCGACTTCCGTTCTTCGCGATTTCTTCCTCAAATGACATTCTAGGTAAGGTTCTACGGTTTTGAAAAGTTTATTCGTAATTTTTGGGTCGTTTAACGATTAGGGTTTCGTTTAGGATTTTCGCGAAATAGTCGGGTTATGCTAGAAATGGCTAGGGTTGCCCTATTTACGACCTTGGTGAACGTATTAATGGGCATTTGAAGTAGTTGGATGAATTAATGGTCATTAATGTGAATTTTGGGTTGTTGGGAAACTTAGAAATCTCCATTAATGGAGTTTTGGCTATTGGTGAGCATAAGTTGCTCGATGAAATGCCCGAGAGAGTTAAATTAGAGTTTTAGGAGATTTCCTTAGTTAAGGTTTTGTTAGTTTGGACGTTTAATGGTTTAAACACGTTTTAACGACAATTGTTGTGAAATTGCCTTAGGTGAACAATGCTCGTGGACGGAGCTAGAATTGCAACGGACGCGAGATAAGTTCTTGTGACTTACTATGGCAAATTGGCGTACAACGTACGTCGAAGTCGCGTCGAGGATCTTTGGTGAATTGCTTGTTTAAATGTTTTGGTTGGGTAGTTAGAATTAGTTCTTTTATATATTATGCTTTTATTGTCTCGATGGTATGTATGATGTATGTTTACTTTAATCACGTAATTGTTCATGCATCATGGTCTTCAATTATGCATAGAAAATGAATTTCCTCACTACGTTTTCATGAAAAGAGATGTGGCCCGAAAGGGGGCTATTGATCTATTGTGAAGGCCGAGAGGTGCTTGTCACAATACCACATCGCCTAAAACAAAATGAATCTACGTAATCTGTTATCTGGTCATGCGAGGTGGGGCTCAAGCATGGCTGTAGACGGATGTGAGCGTGTACCCCCCCCCCCCACCCCGGCTAGGTAGAAAGGGTTGTCCGACCGCCGGATGTGCCCTCTCAATTTAGCGGGCTGAGATCTCGATGTGTAATATCCGGCTTGTACGGATTTTTGGATATATTATGTTATATTATTATTTCATTACTTAATGGCATTTTTGGTAAATATGTCAAATCAGGTCCGTTTTGCAAAAAGAAAGCGTCATTACGATTCTAACGAATAATAAGAATTTTAAGGAATTTACGGGAATTTCAGAGATCAAACATTATATTCCGAGTAAATACACTTTTCGTAATGTAAAAGACGTTCTCGTAAAAATGGTAAACGAGGTCCGAATAGCGAACGGACAGTTTTAGTAAATCCCTGGCAATGAATAGGAGTTATTGGCAAAATAGGGAACTTTCGAGAATCCGAAATGTTAGCCAATTAACGAAACGAAAGACGAATCAAGAGCTAAGGGCATTTTGGTAATTTGCCAAATCAATTTATAAAATCATAACCTAACTTCTTCTTCTTCATTTCCTCTTCCCTGCTGCGTGATTTCCATTTCCAGAGAGCTTTCTCTCTATTTTCAAGCGCTTCCCTCACGACGACTTCAACGGTCCCGACCTCCGTTCTCTTCCGTTTCTCCTCCGTTCTTCGTCATTTCTTCTCCTCTCGCTACCCTCGGTATGTACCTACAATCTTAGAGCTTTTATTTCAACGTTTACGCCGTTTTAGATAATTAGGGTTTCGATTATATCTCGTTAAAAACGCGAATTAGAGCTCGTAATTAATAGGTTAGCCGTGATTAGGTATATATTGAACGTATCGGACGTTATCGGACGAAAATAAATCGATTTGTGAAAAAGTTTAAAAATCCGAGAATTTTAGGGTTTTCGGAAAAAGTTCGATTGCTCGATGAATTAGCTTAATAAATCGAATTAAAGCATTAGGAAATATCTTTAGTTAAGGTTTTGTTAATTTGGACGTTTAATAGCTTAATTCGGTTTTAACGGCAAATATCGTGTTTTACCTCAGACACGCGACTCCAGTGGACGAAGCTTGAGATCCAGCGCGCTCAAGGTAAGTTCTCGTGACTTGCTTGACCGAAAGGTCTACACCATACCTCGTCGTTGTATCAAGGATCCTTGAGGGTTCCTTGGTTTACGTTGTTTAGGTTGGGTAGTAGGTTAGTTGTTTATAGGTTATGTTGTATTGTCTTGTTGATATGTATGTTGTTTGTTTACTTTCCGCTGATTAACTGTTCATGCATCACGTATTTCAAATGTCATAGAAAATGAATTTCCGCACGTGTTTTAAGGAAAGAAATGAACTCTGTAATTAATGTACGTAATCTGTATCTGTATCTGGTTACGCGAGGTGGGGCTCAGGCATGGCTGTAGGGTTTGTGAGCATGTACCCCCCCTCCTCTAGGTGGAAAGTGGTAGTTCGATCGCGGAATGTATCCTTTCCATTTAGAGGGCTGATATCTCGGTAACAATCTGTCTGTGACGTAATGAAAAGAATGAAAATGTATCTGAATATGAATCTGTAATCTGCACGTTTTATGAATGGCATACGCACGCATGCATCTGCATTTACGTAGCTTACTGAGATTTCAATATCTCATATGTGTCTGTATGGTGTAGGTGACGTTCTAGGTTACGTTGACCCAGGTGAGGATGATATTCCTCCTCCTGACGTAGGAGCAGCTGATGGATGATGGCCGTGGGAGTGCGCTGAGCAGTCGAGGCGCGTTTTGACCCGTGGGGGATGTACGTAAAGGTTTTGGGGGTTTTTGAGACATTTTGGATTGATGATAAACTGTATAGAACATATTAGGGTGCTTGGATCTGGATAGGGGTTAGATAACGTTTTGGTAAGTGTACGTAAAATGTTTTGGTTAAAACAGTTATTTAAACGTTATAGAAATTCTGGAACTGTTCGGTTGTTTAAATTAAGTGTTATGAATTGTTTTTAGGTTGATACGGATAGCTCGGTTTTTAGAGTTATCCACGCAGTTGGATTTCGCAAAGTCTGACTCGAGTCGATTGAATTTAGAATACGTTTTAGTTTTAATTGGTTGGATTTAGGTGGTGAGTTATGGTAATTGTTGGCGTGAAGAAGAATAAGTTTTGCTCTCTGGAAATCGGATTCCAGAGAGCAAATCGATGCGTTGAAGTGTAAAGCATGAAATAAAGGTTAAGTGTTAGATGTGTTGATTACTGAAGAAAGGATCGCTGCATAGTGTGCAGCGATCGATCTCTGCTGAAAAGCAGAGATCGATCGCCGCCCTTGTGACATGCTGCAGCGATCGATCTCTGCTTTTCAGCAGAGATCGATCGCTTGCTGCATGTAAGCATGCAGCGATCGATCTCTGCTGAAAAGCAGAGACCGATCGCTTGCTGCATGCAAGCATGCAGCGATCGATCTCTGCAGTTTGCAGAGATCGATCGCTACCCCCTTTGGCCGCAAATGTTCCGATTCTGCCCCTGCTTTAATTTTGATTAAATATTTAAATGTTTTAAGTTCTATTTAAATTGTTTTAGTTTATGTTTTAAATGAGTTACCAAACAAAATTCGATTCCGGTTTCGGTTTCGATTTCATTCCGCTTTAACGTTAGGTTTTAAAGTTCTATTTTAAAATGTAAAAATAAAAATGAAAAATTTATACGGGAAATACGGGTACGGTATTAGGGGTGTTACAATTATGGTATCAGAGCCCCCGGGTTTTAAAATCGATTCTGTAGACTGCTCGACTGCACAGCCACTACGCGGACATCCTTCATCAACTGTAAGTCTGTTTACACCTTTATTCGATTTTGTTTCTTAGAGATTCCTTGTTTGAATTTTATAGGAGTTTTATAAATATGGTTCGAGGAAGAGATCCTAGAGATGACGCGATGGATCGACTTACGGAGTTGATTGATCGCCAGTCTCAGCATATGGACCGGCAAGCGCAACAAATTACAGACCTAGTGAATCGAGAGAACCAGCGAGAGAATCAGAGGGCTCAGGAGTTGGTAGTCCCCAGTAATCAGGGTATGCAGAGATTTCAAAGCCTTCGGCCTCCTGTGTTCGAGGGCCAATCATCGGATCCGACGCGTGCCGAGGAGTGGATCCGAGTGATGGAGGATATGCTAGGTTATGCGGAGGTTGGTAACGGGAGCAAGGTAGCTTATGCCACCTTTCACTTGGCATTGGATGCTCGCTTTTGGTGGGATTCGATCAAGGCCACGACGGACGTATCAGTTATGACTTGGGATCGGTTCAAGTTTTTATTCTACGATAAGTATTTCAGCCGCACGGTGAGAGTGGCCAAGAGGAACGAGTTTATGCAGCTGAAGCAGACTGGTTCAGTTGCAGATTATATCTGGAGATTTGAGGCTTTGTCACGATTCGCACCTCGCCTTGTCAGCGATAATGAGGAGAAGGTGCACCACTTTATGGAGGGACTTAATCCGGAGATTCGGATGCACGTGGTAGTCTCAGGTATTATTGATGCGCCATATTCTGATATTACAGCCAGAGCTCTGGATATTGAGGCTGCCAGAGCCACTTGTATTAGGCCGAGGGAGCCAGCTAAGGGCTTCTTCCGCGAGATACGACCTCAGTCGTAGAGCCGAGGTTGGCAGCCCAGAGCACCGCCCCAGCCACAGCAGCGGGGTGTGAAGAGACCTCTCGAGGGAGGTAATGATCGGGGTAAGGGGAAGCAGATACAGGCGGCTTCTCAGATGCCATGGTGCCCCTTGTGCCAGAAAGAACATAGTGGCGAGTGCCGTGTTAGCTCTAATAAATGCTACAGATGTGGTGGAGTCGGCCATTTTGTTAGAGATTGCCCACATCCGAGTCGAGATCTACCAGGCGATGATCAGAGGAGGGTTATGCCCAGGGTTTTTGCGTTGATCGGGCCTGACGATGTTGATGACGAGGCTCAGCCTGCCGTGATTGCAGGTACTATTTTGCTTATGGGCGCTACTGTGTTTACTTTGATGGATACTGGAGCTACGCACTCCTTCGTATCGACTGCATGTATGGCTAGATTGGGGTTAGAGTCTGGGACGTCAGAGTATGAGTACAGTGTGATGCTGCCTTCGGGAGAGCATATGCGTTCAGATCGTATTCTCCAGGGCAATATCGTCTCGGTGGGGAGTATTACCCTTTATGCTCGTTTGATAGTTATGAGCATAGAGCGGTACGATCTTATTTTGGGGATGGACTGGCTAGCACAGCACTTCGCCACCATCGATTGTCACTCCGGGATTGTGACCTTCCGACCCCCGGATAGAGCTGAGTTTTCCTATCAGGCGAGGAACCGATTGACTGGATCGCCTATCTCTTATTCTATGGAGGTCAACGAGCAGTTCAAAGGTGCGTGCTCTATTTATTTGGCCTCTGTCTTTGATTGTAGGTTGCTCAGCGGATTGAAGCCGAGCGATATTCTTATAGTCAGAGAGTTTTCTGGCATCTTTCTCGATGATCTTCCCGGACTACCACCGGACCGGGAGATTGAGTTCACTATTGACGTATATCCTAACTCTGCACCGAGGTTTATGAACCCATACCGGTTGGCACCAGCCGAGTTGAGAGAGTTGAGGACTCAGCTTGATGAGTTATTGGAGAAAGGTTTCATTCGACCCAGTGTTTCACCCTGGGGTGCGCCTGTTCTATTCGTCAAGAAGAAAGACGGGACCCTCAGGATGTGCATTGATTACAGGGAGCTGAATAAGCTCACAGTGAAGAATAAGTATCCACTGCCCCAGATTGACGACTTATTTGATCAGCTACAGGGTGCCCGAGTATTTTCCAGGATTGATCTCCGCTCGGGTTACAATCAGCTGAAGGTCCGTAGGGATGATATACCGAAGACAGCCTTCCGAACGAGGTATGGGCATTATGAGTTCCTTGTCATGTCTTTTGGACTTACTAATGCCCCTGCAGCGTTTATGGACCTGATGAACCGTGTCTTCAAGGAGTATCTGGACAAGTTCGTGGTGGTTTTCATCGACGACATATTGATCTACTCTAAAACGAAGGAAGAACACGAGGAGCATTTGAGGATTGTTCTAAGGACCCTATGTCAGCACTATCTGTATCCAAAGTTTTCGAAGTGCGAGTTCTGGCTTGACAGGGTGAGTTTCCTTGGCCATATTATATCACAGGACAGAGTTTCTGTGGATCCGAGCAAGATTCAGGTGGTCAGAGATTGGCCACAGCCGAAGAACGTACGTGAGGTGCGTGGATTTCTCGGGTTGGCCGGTTATTATCGGAAGTTTATAGAGGGATTCTCGAGGATCGCATTTCCTCTTACACGATTGACTCGGAAGAACGAGAGATTTACATGGTCGGCTGCTTGTGATGATAGTTTTATGGAGTTAAAGCAGAGATTGACCACCGCTCCAGTACTGGCATTACCTGATGAAGGTATCAGATACAGTGTTTATTGTGATGCGTCGAGAGTGGGACTCGGTTGTGTATTGATGCAGGAGGGGAGAGTTATTTCTTATGCTTCTCGACAGTTGAAGCCGTACGAGCAGAATTACCCCACGCAAGACCTCGAGTTAGCAGCTTTGGTCTTCGCACTGAAGATATGGAGGCATTATTTATATGGGCAGCAGTGCGAGATATTTTCCGACCACAAGAGCTTGAAGTACTTATTTACGCAGAAAGAGCTGAATATGCGACAGAGGCGATGGCTTGAGTTCGTCAACGATTACGATTTTGATATCAAGTACCACCCAGGAAAGGCGAACAAGGCAGCTGATGCATTGAGTAGAGTGCCTTCTGCGAGTCAGCCATCATTAGCAGCGATGTCAGTTACGCAGCGGTCTGAGATTGAGAGATTCGACGTGGAGATAGTGGCAGAGTTGTCCTATATGCTTGCCAACATTTCTCTCAGGCCAACTATTCTTGATCGTATACGCGAGGCTCAGCAGAGTGATACGGAGTGTATGGAGCTTCGATCGAGCATGACATTGGGAGACTCGTCCGATTTCCATTTATCAGAGGATGGTATTCTGAAGTTCAGGCATAGGTGGTACGTGCCTAGTGACGAGGATCTAAAGAAGGAGATATTGGCCGAGGCACATTCTTCGGCATATTCTGTGCACCCGGGGAGTACCAAGATGTACCGGGATTTGAGACAGCACTTCTGGTGGCCGAACATGAAGAGGGAGGTTGCCAAGTACGTTGAGACCTGCCTAGTATGTCAGCAGGTAAAGGCTGAGCACCAGAGACCCGCTGGAACACTGTTACCACTGCCGATTCCGGAGTGGAAGTGGGAGCAGATCTCCATGGATTTCATTGTGGGGCTCCCGAGGACTACGAGAGGCCATGACGGCATTTTGGTTATTGTGGACCGATTGACAAAGTCGGCTCACTTTTTGCCTGTGAAGATGGCGTCTTCTATGGATCAGCTCGCAGAGCTCTATGTACAGGAGATTGTGAAGTTGCACGGAGTTCCGGTTTCTATTGTCTCGGATCGAGATCCGAGGTTTACCTCGAAGTTCTGGAAGAGTCTGCACAAGGCTATGGGGACTCAGCTTAATTTCAGCACCGCATTTCATCCTCAGACTGATAGACAGACAGAGAGGACGAATCAGATTCTGGAGGATATGCTCAGAGCATGTGTGCTGGAGTTTCAGGGATCGTGGAGCAGGTATTTGCCACTGATCGAGTTCTCTTATAATAACAGCTTCCATTCTACTATTGGCATGGCTCCATATGAGGCGCTGTATTGTCGAAAGTGTAGATCTCCGTTGTATTGGGACGAGGTTGGCGAGGCCAGCATTGTTGGTCCTGACATTCTACAGCAGACGGCAGAGAAGATTTCCATCATTCGACAGCGTATAGAGGTAGCACAGAGCAGGCAGAAGAGCTATGCTGATACCAGACGGAGAGAGCTGGAGTTCGAGGAAGGCGATGAGGTCTACTTGAAAGTTTCTCCGTTCAAAGGCGTTGCGAGATTTGGAAGGAGGGGTAAGCTAAACCCTCGTTATGTGGGGCCCTTTCCTATTCTGAAGAGGATCGGGAAGTTGGCGTACAGGTTGCAACTTCCGGCTTCTATGGAGGGTATCCACGACGTATTTCACGTATCTATGCTTCGGAGATGTCTACGTGACCCGTCGCATATCGTAGAGGCTACAGAGGTCGAGGTGCAGCCTACCTTGAGCTATGAGGTGAGGCCGGTACGTATTTTGGAGCATTCCATCAAGGTTCTACGCAACAAAGAAATTCCGCTAGTCAAGGTTCTATGGCGGAATCACGAGGTGGAGGAGGCTACCTGGGAGCGACAGCAGGATATGATGACTAAGTATCCTGATCTGTTTGTGTAATTTAATTTTGTGGACAAAATTCTGAATAAGGAGGGTAGAATGTAATATCCGGCTTGTACGGATTTTTGGATATATTATGTTATATTATTATTTCATTACTTAATGGTATTTTTGGTAAATATGTCAAATCAGGTCCGTTTTACAAAAAGAAAGCGTCATTACGATTCTAACGAATAATAAGAATTTTAAGAAATTTACGGGAATTTTCAGAGATCAAACACTATATTCCGAGTAAATACACTTTTCGTAATGTAAAAGACGTTCTCGTAAAAATAGTAAACGAGGTCCGAATCGCGAACGGACAGTTTTAGTAAATCCCTGGCAATGAATAGGAGTTATTGGCAAAATAGGGAACTTTCGAGAATCCGAAATGTTAGCCAAATAACGAAACGAAAGACGAATCAAGAGCTAAGGGCATTTTGGTAATTTGCCAAATCAATTTATAAAATCATAACCTAACTTCTTCTTCTTCATTTCCTCTTCCCTGCTGCGTGATTTCCATTTCCAGAGAGCTTTCTCTCTATTTTCAAGCGCTTCCCTCACGACGACTTCAACGGTCCCGACCTCCGTTCTCTTCCGTTTCTCCTCCGTTCTTCGTCATTTCTTCTCCTCTTGCTACCCTCGGTATGTACCTACAATCTTAGAGCTTTTATTTCAACGTTTACGCCGTTTTAGATAATTAGGGTTTCGATTATATCTCGTTAAAAACGCGAATTAGAGCTCGTAATTAATAGGTTAGCCGTGATTAGGTATATATTGAATGTATCGGACGTTATCGGACGAAAATAAATCGATTTATGAAAAAGTTTAAAAATCCGAGAATTTTAGGGTTTTCGGAAAAAGTTCGATTGCTCGATGAATTAGCTTAATAAATCGAATTAAAGCATTAGGAAATATCTTTAGTTAAGGTTTTGTTAATTTGGACGTTTAATAGCTTAATTCGGTTTTAACGGCAAATATCGTGTTTTACCTCAGACACGCGACTCCAGTGGACGAAGCTTGAGATCCAGCGCGCTCAAGGTAAGTTCTCGTGACTTGCTTGATCGAAAGGTCTACACCATACCTCGTCGTTGTATCAAGGATCCTTGAGGGTTCCTTGGTTTACGTTGTTTAGGTTGGGTAGTAGGTTAGTTGTTTATAGGTTATGTTGTATTGTCTTGTTGATATGTATGTTGTTTGTTTACTTTCCGCTGATTAACTATTCATGCATCACGTATTTCAAATGTCATAGAAAATGAATTTCCGCACGTGTTTTAAGGAAAGAAATGAACTCTGTAATTAATGTACGTAATCTGTATCTGTATCTGGTTACGCGAGGTGGGGCTCAGGCATGGCTGTAGGGTTTGTGAGCATGTACCCCCCTCCTCTAGGTGGAAAGTGGTAGTTCGACCGCGGAATGTATCCTTTCCATTTAGAGGGCTGATATCTCGGTAACAATCTGTCTGTGACGTAATGAAAAGAATGAAAATGTATCTGTAATCTGCACGTTTTATGAATGGCATACGCACGCATGCATCTGCATTTACGTAGCTTACTGAGATTTCAATATCTCATATGTGTCTGTATGGTGTAGGTGACGTTCTAGGTTACGTTGACCCAGGTGAGGATGATATTCCTCCTCCTGACGTAGGAGCAGCTGATGGATGATGGCCGTGGGAGTGCGCTGAGCAGTCGAGGCGCGTTTTGACCCGTGGGGGATGTACGTAAAGGTTTTGGGGGTTTTTGAGACATTTTGGATTGATGATAAACTGTATAGAACATATTAGGGTGCTTGGATCTGGATAGGGGTTAGATAACGTTTTGGTAAGTGTACGTAAAATGTTTTGGTTAAAACAGTTATTTAAACGTTATAGAAATTCTGGAACTGTTCGGTTGTTTAAATTAAGTGTTATGAATTGTTTTTAGGTTGATACGGATAGCTCGGTTTTTAGAGTTATCCACGCAGTTGGATTTCGCAAAGTCTGACTCGAGTCGATTGAATTTAGAATACGTTTTAGTTTTAATTGGTTGGATTTAGGTGGTGAGTTATGGTAATTGTTGGCGTGAAGAAGAATAAGTTTTGCTCTCTGGAAATCGGATTCCAGAGAGCAAATCGATGCGTTGAAGTGTAAAGCATGAAATAAAGGTTAAGTGTTAGATGTGTTGATTACTGAAGAAAGGATCGCTGCATAGTGTGCAGCGATCGATCTCTGCTGAAAAGCAGAGATCGATCGCCGCCCTTGTGACATGCTGCAGCGATCGATCTCTGCTTTTCAGCAGAGATCGATCGCTTGCTGCATGTAAGCATGCAGCGATCGATCTCTGCTGAAAAGCAGAGACCGATCGCTTGCTGCATGCAAGCATGCAGCGATCGATCTCTGCAGTTTGCAGAGATCGATCGCTACCCCCTTTGGCCGCAAATGTTCCGATTCTGCCCCTGCTTTAATTTTGATTAAATATTTAAATGTTTTAAGTTCTATTTAAATTGTTTTAGTTTATGTTTTAAATGAGTTACCAAACAAACTTCGATTCCGGTTTCGGTTTCGATTTCATTCCGCTTTAACGTTAGGTTTTAAAGTTCTATTTTAAAATGTAAAAATAAAAATAAAAAATTTATACGGGAAATACGGGTACGGTATTAGGGGTGTTACACGATGACATTCTATCTGCGACATAATGATAAGAAAATGTTGCATGATTTCTGAACTTCATATGCACAGCATGCATCTATATTTACGAATCTTGCTGAGCCTTTAGCTCATAGTTGTCTATATGGTGTAGGTGATCTTGATACAGGTGAGGACGAGATCCCTCCACCTGAAGAATGATCAGTTGACGAAAGATGGCCCGTTGGAGTGTGCTGGACAGTCGGTGCACTTTTTGACCCGTGGGGATGTGTGTAAGTATTTTGGAGACACGAGGTTAGAAATGGATGATGATTATGTAGTTGAACATATTAGGATGTTTGGGATCTAGATAGTGGATAGGTTATGTTTTGATGATTTGGAAACCTATTTTATAAATCGCTTTCTAAAAATCTTTTATTGAAAACTTACTGGATCTGCTTGGTGATTTAACACAGGGTGAGTTGTTAGTTTTAAACAAATCCACGCAGTTCGTTTTCACAAAAGTTTACTATGTTTTTAAACGTGTTCTAGGATATGTTTTGGGTCGTTTATTTGGTGGTTGACGAAATGTGAAATGAGTGAAGTTAGAAATGGTTTTATATGGAAATGTTTAGTGTGTATGTGTGGTAAGAAAATTATGCAGGGAAGAAGGAGGAAAGAAAGGAGAGATAAGAGACGAGCTCCCTGGAAATTTTGGATTCCAGGGAGGCTGGTGATCGATCGTCTAAGGAGGTGATCGATCGGCAATGGTGATCGCCACTCTCTGGAAATTCCAGAGAGTGTGGCGATCAATCGCCCAAGGTTGGGCGATTGATCACCTAGTGATTGATCGCTTAATGTGGGGGCGATCGATTGCCCCCCTTTATTTTGGTAAGGCCGATCGATCGGCTGTCAAGCAGCCGATCGATTGCCCCATAGTTTTAGGGACAATTGTCCTTTTTTCCCATCGAGTTGTGGCCGATGGTTTTAATTGTTTTATAAATTGTTTTAAGTTTTATTAAAAGGTTTTCAAATGGTTTTCCGCTTAAATGTTAAACCTAAAGTTTATAAAGATAAAAAAAATACGGGAAAATTAGAAATAGTGTTAAGGGTCGATACAGTGTGTGCAGGGTGAATGAAGGAAAGAAGGGAGGAGGAATGAAGAGGGGCAACTTGCTGGAGTTCAAACTCCAGGAGCCGATCGATCGCAGACAGTGGGGCAATCGAACGCAGAACTCTCTGGAGTTCCAGAGAGCTTCCTGATCATTCGCCAGAAGAGGGGGAAATGATCGGCTCTTGAGGCTGCGATCTGGAAGAAATTCCAGAGCAGCAATTGATTGATCGCTAAAAAGGGGGCGATCAATCGGCTGGACAAGGGCCGATCGATCGGCTGTCAAGTGGTCGATCGATCGCCCCTTTGTTTCTTCGCTTTGGACTTTTTTTCCCTCGGTTCAATTGGCCGACTGTTCTTCTTTTGTTTTAATGGTTAAAAAAATAAAAAAAATAATAATTTATACGAAAAATTAAGGGTAAAGAATTAGCATCGTTACAAAAGGTTAAGTAATTCATGAGCCTTGGCTTGTGATCTAGCTATGAGCCTCCTTGGCACATCAGTACATGATTACATGCAATATTGATTTAGTTTAGTCGATCCAAATTGAGCTTATAAACCTCATTGTGTGATCCCTTCCATTTTTACAAGTACATATGGTAGTGGTATCTAAGGTAACAAAGGCAAAGAAAATTGGTATGATGAGCCTGACATGACTTATGATTAAATAGTATTTTACTTTACTATTTTCTTGTATTTTATATAGGGTAAATTAAATGGTTAAATGTTGTACATTGTAAGACTTGTAAATTAAAATGTAAGTATGCTCCTTCTATATGATTGAATAGTTTTGTTCCTGATTACATTTTTTTTTATCTTTATCAGTCAATGTGTTTTGGAATGTTTGGTTTGTCATGAGCGTGTTAATAAGACCTACTTTAGAACTTTGGGGTGATATCGAGTTTATTGGCAAAATAAGGAAATTTAGAGAAACCAAATCGTTAGTTAAATAACGAAACAAAGGGCGAAATAAATAGAAAATCAAATGAAGGGCAAAATCATAATTTTAGAAGTCAAATTTAAATAAACATCATAACCCTCTCCTTCTCCTTCACGTCGATGATTTCCCCTCTTCTTTTCCTTCAATCCCAGGCGACCTCTTTCTCCCTCACGGCGATCTCTCCCTTCCAACGACCGATCTCCTCTCTGATCGTCTCGATTCTTCACGATTTCTTCCCAAATCCCGACCCTAGGTACGATTCTAAGTTTTTAGGAAAGTTTATTTTGATTTTTACGGAGTTTAAACGATTAGGGTTTCGTTAGAGTTTCGTTAAAAACGTGAATTAGGGTTTGAAATTTATAGGTTTACGGTGTT
This sequence comes from Begonia masoniana, assembly GCA_022432975.1. Classification (NCBI taxonomy): domain Eukaryota; kingdom Viridiplantae; phylum Streptophyta; class Magnoliopsida; order Cucurbitales; family Begoniaceae; genus Begonia; species Begonia masoniana. Next base: position 24,569,838 of record CM039511.1, read on the forward strand.
TGTGGATGTAATGGACGTATTGAATGTTATTGGACGAAGTTAGGTCGATTTGGGAGAAATGTTAAAGTTTGAGAATTTTAGGAGTTTTGGAAAAACTCATTAATGGAAGTTTTGAGTTCTCGAGCATGAATTGTTTGTTAAAGTGCCTCGATTAGTTAAGTTAGAATGTTAGAAATTTTCTTAGTTAAGGATTTCGTTAATTTGGACGTTTAATAGTTTAAACTCGTATTAACGACAATTTTGGTGAAATTTGCCTTAGGTAAACAACGCTCGTGGACGGAGCTAAAGTTGTAACGGACGTGAGGTAAGTTCTCATAACTTACTGTGGCCTATTGGCCTACACCATAAGTCGAGTTTGTGGTTGAGGATACGTTAGTGATTAATTGTTTACGTTGGTCATTGTTTCACCTAATTGTCTTGGTTGGGTAGTTTAGGTGCGGTTGCTTTATAGGTTGAGTGTTTTGATGTTATTTGTAGTGTTTTGATGGTATTTGTAGTGTTTTGATGGTATGCTCGTTATGTATGTTTATATTGAATTGTTCATGCATCATGGTTTCAAAACGTCATGAAAACGAATTTACGCATTTATTTCATGAAGAGAGTGCAAGTAAAGTATCATGTAAATAACCCCATGTATGTGGTTATCGGGGTGAGGTTCAGACCCGGCGTTCCGTGGTGAGTGAGTTTTCCTCCCTTCAGATGGTGCGGGCTGTCTAACCGCTTGACGTGCCTTATCCATCTGTCGAGTGATATGCTTCGATAACCAAAAGAATGTCACGGTGAGAATGAATGAATGAATGAATGAATGCATGAGTGATGATGTTATAAAAATTGCATACATATTCATGCATAGACATTTACGTAGAGCTTGCTGAGATTTTTATCTCATAGGTGTCTTTATGGTGTAGGCGATATCAAGCAAGGTGAGGAGGATTTCCCTCTGCCAGATGATCGTACAGATTGAAGGAGAATGCCCGTGGTAGCGTGCTGGGCAGTCGACGCATATTTGACTCGTGGGGAAGGATGTAAAGGTATTTTTGGACACGATAGTTAGATCGTAGGGGAAACTGTATAGTTAGAACATTTTAGGATGTTTGGAATCTGGATAGTGGATAGGTTTATGTTTTGATGTCTTAAACGTTTTGGTAAACTTGTTTTATAAAATGTTTTATTAAACTGTTATTTTAATTCGTTGATGAACTGCTTGGTGATTTTTAACAGGAGGAAACGTTTAGTTTTTAAACCGACCCACGCAGTTTGTTTTTTATGAAATCGGGTTATGTTTTAAATGTGTTTTGAGTCGTTTATTGGATGAGCGACGAAATGTGAAAAGGGGTGAGGTTTGAGCTATTGTATGTTACACACTTATGGAGTGATTTGTGTTGAAGTTTAAGGGGTATATGTGGTGAGAAATGTGTGCAGGGGAAGAGGAAAGAAAGAAGGAATTGAGGGAGGCAACTCCCTAGAATTTTCAGATTCCAGGGAGGGTGGCGATCGATCTCCTAAGGAGGAGATCGATCGCCCTAAAGGTTCGCACTCTCTGGAAAAATCCAGAGAGTGTGGCGACCGATCGCCCAAAAAGGGGAGATCGATCGCCTGACCATCGATCGCGAGGTGATCGATGGCCACAATGAGGGGCGATTGTTCGCCCCTCCTATTTTCATGATAGGCGATCAATGAATGAATGAATGAATGAATGAATGAATGAATGAATGAATGAATGAATGAATGAATGAATGAATGAATGAATGAATGAATGAATGAATGAATGAATGAATGAATGAATGAATGAATGAATGAATGAATGAATGAATGAATGAATGAATGAATGAATGAATGAATGAATGAATGAATGAATGAATGAATGAATGAATGAATGAATGAATGAATGAATGAATGAATGAATGAATGAATGAATGAATGAATGAATGAATGAATGAATGAATGAATGAATGAATGAATGAATGAATGAATGAATGAATGAATGAATGAATGAATGAATGAATGAATGAATGAATGAATGAATGAATGAATGAATGAATGAATGAATGAATGAATGAATGAATGAATGAATGAATGAATGAATGAATGAATGAATGAATGAATGAATGAATGAATGAATGAATGAATGAATGAATGAATGAATGAATGAATGAATGAATGAATGAATGAATGAATGAATGAATGAATGAATGAATGAATGAATGAATGAATGAATGAATGAATGAATGAATGAATGAATGAATGAATGAATGAATGAATGAATGAATGAATGAATGAATGAATGAATGAATGAATGAATGAATGAATGAATGAATGAATGAATGAATGAATGAATGAATGAATGAATGAATGAATGAATGAATGAATGAATGAATGAATGAATGAATGAATGAATGAATGAATGAATGAATGAATGAATGAATGAATGAATGAATGAATGAATGAATGAATGAATGAATGAATGAATGAATGAATGAATGAATGAATGAATGAATGAATGAATGAATGAATGAATGAATGAATGAATGAATGAATGAATGAATGAATGAATGAATGAATGAATGAATGAATGAATGAATGAATGAATGAATGAATGAATGAATGAATGAATGAATGAATGAATGAATGAATGAATGAATGAATGAATGAATGAATGAATGAATGAATGAATGAATGAATGAATGAATGAATGAATGAATGAATGAATGAATGAATGAATGAATGAATGAATGAATGAATGAATGAATGAATGAATGAATGAATGAATGAATGAATGAATGAATGAATGAATGAATGAATGAATGAATGAATGAATGAATGAATGAATGAATGAATGAATGAATGAATGAATGAATGAATGAATGAATGAATGAATGAATGAATGAATGAATGAATGAATGAATGAATGAATGAATGAATGAATGAATGAATGAATGAATGAATGAATGAATGAATGAATGAATGAATGAATGAATGAATGAATGAATGAATGAATGAATGAATGAATGAATGAATGAATGAATGAATGAATGAATGAATGAATGAATGAATGAATGAATGAATGAATGAATGAATGAATGAATGAATGAATGAATGAATGAATGAATGAATGAATGAATGAATGAATGAATGAATGAATGAATGAATGAATGAATGAATGAATGAATGAATGATCGCCTGTTTTGGGCGATCGATCGCCCCCTCACATTTTTGGGACAAAAGTCCCTTATGCCCTCCTTTCTTCAGCCGATTGTTTTTATGTTTTAAATATAATTTCTTTTAATTGTTTTACTCAATTGTTTCAATTTGTTTTGTAAGTTTTCAATGGTTTTAGTTAAATGGTTTCTAAATATGTTCTAAACGATTTTAATAATTTGTTTCCGTTCAAACGTTACGAAGTTTAAAAAAATAATACGGGAAATAAGGGTATAGTGTTAGGGACGCTACAAAAACTGTCCAAACAATTAAGAGGTTTATCCACTATAGTATCATATAACCAACAAAATTAAATCATGCACGCGTAAACTAAGCGTCTAAAACCGGTGTACGCATAATATAAAAACTAACATGTGTTAGATAGGCAATTTTGAGTTTTATATGTGATAGCTAACAAAATAAAAGCAATCCAATTAAGTACAACAAATAAATCTCCTACCTCAATGATAGTAACAACCTTAAGACCAGTTGAAACGCGATACCAGAACAAGCATCGAAGTTCGTAAAATAGTCAAAACCTAAAACAATTCCAACGTCAAATTTCAGACAAATCACTAGGGATGATAAATGGATCATAAATCCGTATTAGGAAACCAAACTGAAAGAAAATAACAAATGACTTTAAACTTCACTGGGTCATACGTTCACGAAGACAAAATTCGAAAGTTCCAATCATATACGGTTGACTTTCAAAACTTTTAAATACGTGGAAGTTAGAATTTATCTACTGTCAAATCCTCATTGACCCAATTTATAATTTATTACTTAAATACAAAAACAAAAGTTTTAAAGCTCACCACGATTTACATGCAAAATGATCAAGATGGAGGCCACTAGTGCGTTCAAAATGTCAAAATGAGTCAGAAAATAAAGTCCCTTGAATTTTTCGATGTCTTTTAGTAGTCTGAAATTGGAGTCAAAGATTTTACAAAAAAAGTCAAAGTCAAAGTTTTGATTTTTTGGCGAACCTCTAACTACTCATCAGACCACTATTTTCTGGCAACTTTTGGGTCTAAATAAAACTCCTCGTCGACAGCTTTACAATGGTGGTTGAACGTCGTGGATTTCAAAATCATTTCTTGCGATCGTTTAAAGTTTTGGCCAAAATTTTTCTAGCGATAATTTTGATGACTCTGTTCTCCCAAATGGCTTGACGATTTTTATGAATAATACAACCAATAGAAGCTTATAACGCAAACGTGGGAGAGGGGAGAGTTCACGATATTCTTGACGTTTTCACAAATCAACCTACTTTCACCAGACACCAATTTGGATTTTTAACAGCACAAAAAAATTAAGCTCCTACCAATGATATACCTCATAGGGCTATAACTCGATCTCAAACCAAGGCACAATAACCAAATATCCTTTTAACTGACTGTGTGCTATTTTTGTAGGTGAAGGCCTCTTTGAATGTTTGGAATGGGATCCAAATTCTCTAGACATGGACAAGCTGACGTATGTTCTAACGTGGGAGAAGCTTGCCGGATCACCGCATGCTCAAGAGGGAATTTGTCTTCCTGTAATCAATTCTATGTAACCGAGCAACTTTGTATTTGTTTAATTTTGGCAAACATTGGCCTTCTTGTAATTTTTGGCAAACAATATGATGTGCCTCAGAGACCATGTACGAGAGTCGATGGAAGCCCCCAAAGTTGCTGCAAGTGTTTGAAGAAAAAAATAAATAAAATAGAAAATGTGGGAGAGTGAGAGGGAGAGGGAGCGGGAGAGGAGAGAGTCGATGGCAAGGGAGATAGAGAGTTTAAAAAAATAAATTTTTTAATTAATTTCATATTATTTAATATATATTATATATTGAATAACATTTTTTAATATAGATTCAATCGGAAAAGTTCACGATATTCTTGACGTTTTCACAAATCAACCTACTTTCACCAGACACCAATTTGGATTTTTAACAGCACAAAAAAATTAAGCTCCTACCAATGATATACCTCATAGGGCTATAACTCGATCTCAAACCAAGGCACAATAACCAAATATCCTTTTAACTGACTGTGTGCTATTTTTGTAGGTGAAGGCCTCTTTGAATGTTTGGAATGGGATCCAAATTCTCTAGACATGGACAAGCTGACGTATGTTCTAACGTGGGAGAAGCTTGCCGGATCACCGCATGCTCAAGAGGGAATTTGTCTTCCTGTAATCAATTCTATGTAACCGAGCAACTTTGTATTTGTTTAATTTTGGCAAACATTGGCCTTCTTGTAATTTTTTGGCAAACAATATGATGTGCCTCAGAGACCCATGACTCGATCCCAGACTAAGGCCCAAAATATATCCAAGGCTCATAATACATTTAACATGTTTTCTAACGAATTTAATTCTTTTACAAGTGATAATCTCTTCAAGAACTTGGAATGAGAGCATAACTCTATGGACATAGATCAACCTTTACATGTCCTCACTTGGGATGCACGGATTGAAGAACTAAAGAGGGAATTTGTCTTCTCTACATCAACACCGTGTAATCCATTTATTTGATTTAATTTGGCCTACATTAGCCGTTGTGTTTTTGGTAAAACTATTAGCTATTTTATGCATGCATGTAGATTGTGTAGTTATGTTAGATGCTTGCTAGGATTAGATGTATGGTGGTGGCTAATTTTGAGTTACATAGTTGGACATTTTACTTGCGGAATGGCTCGACCATGGAGGAGCAACATATTTGGCAACCAAGTGTGATCAAACTCAAAGATGGCATGGATTAATGACTTGGCACCTAAAGGACAAGTGATTGTGCACCCAAGGATGGATGACATGGCAACAGGAGGGTGCTAGATGGAGCTTGTATGGATCAGATCACCTGCCTTTGCTCGGCACTCAATCTCGGCCATCCACAAGGCCAAATGATCCAATGGCTAGTTGTAAAACCCTAGCTCCTTAGGTTTTCTATTTAAGCATAAACATTGGTGGTTGTAAGGGTCTTGTGGTGAAATGAAAATAACATATTTCCTTTAGAACTTGGTGGTTTTTGGAAATAATATATATTACTGTAATGTCCTGTAATTCAGACGTCACTAACTTGACTGTTCGTAAAAATGCGTTGAACATACTGTACATCTTTAAAATGACTCAAAACGTATAAACTTTCTTTTTAAAACTTCGTCGAAAACGTGCAAAAAATTTAGTTAAATCTTTTTTTTTTTTGTGGCATTATTCACATGAATAGTAACTTTCATTGTTCACGTGAACAGTACTTGCACTATTCACGTGAACAGCGCTGCCCCTGCTCTGGATTTTGGGCGAAAAGTTTTCCCAGAAGCGAACTTTCACCCCATGGGGCGATTGTTCGCCTCTGTGGGACGACTGATCGCCTTTGGGATGAATTTTCACCCCTACGGAGCTGATTGATCGCCTCCTTTGGGGCGAACCATCGGCGCACTCTCGGGTGGGAATTCTAAAACGCCCTTTTTGGGCGATCATTCGCCCATCTAGGGCGAATGATCGACGCCTCCTCTGTCCCCTGTTCTACTTTTCCTTTAATCTAAAAATCATACATTCATTTCAAAATTTATCTAGATAACTCATCTCAATAAATCATCCCAACGGATCATAACATCGTTTTCTTAAAACAACAAAACGATAGAAGACCATGTTATTTTCATAAAATGTAACGGAAGCTTGAAACGTAAAAGTAAACCCATGTTTAGAAAATCTATCTTCAAAACAAACTTTAAAACTAAAAAATCTATGTTTTCCAAAAGTTTAAAACTCAACTATTTATACACACATCTGCCAAAATACCTACAACCTTGTCTACAGGTCAAAATCGTCCCAACAGTGACAAGCACACTCATGGACGTCCTTCAACAAATGCTCTGTCAATCATCTTGAGGATCAACGTCCTCACCTGTGATGATATCACCTACACCACAAAGTAAACTAATGAGTTTAATGCTAAGCAAGTGGTGTAGATGTAAATAAAATGCATGCTCATGACCATGCTATGCTATTCGTAAAACATGCAACTGCATCTGTTCTTTATTTTCTTCCATGACATGAGTTATTGGGGTACTAGTTCTAGAGGGGAAATGGCCTAACTGATTGTCCTTCTGGTGGAACGACCATCTCGCTCTAGGGGAAGTGGAATGACATATCTAACAGTCCCTCTGACGAAACCGGTTTCTCTGGTAGAACTACCAAACTCAGTTCCCTATCCACAATAACTATTACGAATTTTATTGTACGAAATTCTTTTTGCTCTTGTTTACATGAAAACATATGCATAAAATTATTTTCTATGCTTTGGAAAACCATGATGCATGAATGCAGGCCACATACACATATCCTCGATGCCGTAAGCGTAATGAAATCAAACAGTAAACAAATTATTCAATTAAACAAGCAACTAGCATAAATAAACTCACTCACAACCTAATACTTCTACCCAAACCAAAACTCTCAACCTAAAATCTCCAAAATCCACATTCTAGCCATCAACCTCTTAACTCTTTGTGGTGTAGGCCAATCGGCCAAAACGCATGCAAACATGAACTTACCTAGGTCCTTAGCTCGATTTCGGAAACTTACGCAACCTCCTCCTTGGCTCGTAAACCTAGAGCATAGGAAATCAAATATTTATATCAAAGCGTATCCAATAACTCAACTCTCGGAATATCCCAGCAAGTTGACTATGAAATTCAAAATTCCATAACTTGTTCTACAATTAGCCGAATCTAATAATTCCAAAGGTTATGGACTCCTTAAAGAGTCTATTTTTGTAGCGCCCCGAACCCGCCCCGGGCCCGGTGCGCTACGTTGCTAACCAAACCCGTGTTTAAAACTATGTTTACATGATTTTTCGTAAATTTTTCGACTCGGTTTTCGGGTTTTTCGAACCCTCGATTTTTGTTAGGAAACGGGCCCAAAATACGTTTAAAATACATCGGAAAATGTCGGGTCAAAACATTTGAGAAAATGGGAAAATTTGAAAAAAAATCAAATTTTGGACTAGAGGGGTCGCTGGGCGCGCTGGGCGCCGCGCGCACCCACACAGCGCGCCCCAACCGTGCCACCGCGACCGATCGTGGCTAATGCTCGATCGATCGGGCCTTCTCGGGTTTTCTTCACTCAAAAACATCCCGACCGCGACCGATTGTGCCCCGGGCCCGACCGATCGGGCCGGCTCGGGTTTTTAACACCCAAAAACATCCAAAAAATGCCCGTTTGACCTTTTCCCGCTTTTCTACACTTTTCTACAATCCCGACACCTCCAAAAATCACGAAACTTGAACCAAGTCATCCGGACACCCATAACTTCATGCCCCATAAATTTCTTGAAAAACCGACTTAAAACAATTAACAAAAAAAATAGAGAACTCAACCCGACATTATGGGTTTGAAAACCAAAAAAAAAATCGACAATATAACGGCTAAATTTTCGAAATCCAAAACCTGAAAGACAATACCTTTAAAACACGATTTAACCAACCAAATGACCAGATCAATCCAACTATATACGTCAAACAAAATTTAACCAAACGACTCTAAGATCCAATCCCGACCACAACATGCACATTTCACCACAATTATCACACACCAAAATAACTATACACTTCAACTGAAAATACTCAAAACATGACCAATCTAGCAACACACAAACATTCCCAAATCCACTCCTAATAACTCAAAGTTTTCAAAACATGCACTACCACAAACCCCTGCCGAGAACTAGGTCGAAGCGCCCCGACAAATGACCTGCACCGGCGAGCTCCATGGATTTCCGACTGCCTCCTAATCATGATCATCACTCTCGAGCTCACCTGAGAACGCTCCGTCACCTACACCACAGAATACAAAAACATAAGCCTAATGCTTAGCAAGTAGGGCATACACATGCGACAGCACACAATGCAATCAACCTAACCCATGCAGTTTCTATCACTCAGTTGTGCTTCTTTGCTGTTCGTTGCTTATTCTTGCGTTAATCTTTCTTAAGCCGTGTGGAACGAGCTGACACACATCCCATAACCGTCTAGGATGGCCACACTCGAACCACCATCCTTCATAGTGTACCCCTCGGGGTGCTACTACCAGCAACCTCAGCCTGACAAGGCACACTATTCAGGATTATATGCCTTAGCCAACCATCTCTCATAGAGTACCCTTCGGGGTGCTACTACCAGCAACCTCAGCCCGACAAGGCACACTATTCGAAATGCAATACATGTTTTAGCAGGCCCTCTCTGATAGAGTACCCCTCGGGGTGCTACTACCAGCAACCTCAGCCCGACAAGGCACCTATTCGAGATGCATTAAAATTTTTCTTATCTGATTACATTCATACTCACAATGCCAACTATGCAAATGCTCGTGCCTAGCGTGATATACAATGATGCATGCTTCAAATATGCCATACCAAACAAAACGACCAACACAACACCAAATGAAACAACCAACACAACGCAACACGAAATAAATAGCCCTACCGTTCTATGGTGTAGGCCCGAAGGCGAAGAGAAAGCTACCACTACTTACCTGGATGTTCGGTTTCCACTGGCTTACTTTCACCGTCCAATTCAAACGCTCGACGACCTAAATAATTAAACTTCACTTAATAAGTTACCAATACAATTCTAAAAATATCCTTCAACCTAACTAACCAACAACTAAGCAATTCTCACTTTTAAACACCTAAACCCGGTTTTTTTGCACAAATTACCGGCTTCCAACTTTAAACGGCCCTAACTTTCTCATTTTTCAACGGAATTCGACGTGCCAACCCAACTCGGAAAGCTCTACACGTCTACTATCCATTGAAAAGCTTGAATTAACCAAATATACAGCTTAGCCAATCCAAAAATGGCCAAGACAGAATCGGCCATCACACTTATAAAACCGGTTTTTACCAAATTTACTTTCAATCTTTAATCTAATTCCATAAATCATTTAAACTAACACATCCAACAACTAAATCACCAAAAGTGGAAAGAAAACACTCATCTCAAAACCAAATTTCGGAATCCCTAACCTAGGGTTTTCCAACTCTCCCTAAAACCACCTAAAACACCCTAAAAATTCTTCCAAACTTCATCCCATAGCACATAAACTAAAACCCATGTAAATTTACCTTGCAATCACTTGAAGAAATGAAGAAAGGAGGAGGAAGAGAGGCGGCTATGGAGGAGAGCAAGAGAAGTCGTTGAAGATGAAGAAAAAGAAATGAAAACCTAACTTTAAACCATAACTTTCATTTACTTTTAATTTTCCTCCATTTAACTTTTTAAAATTACAAATCTACCACACCTTTTCCCCTTCTCATCTTCCTCCAACGTGATGTCTTATTCTTTCCCCCATTTTCATTCATTTAATGCAATTTATTTACCTACAAAAATTTCCCATTGGTTGGTTTAATGCATTTGACTTTTCAACCACTTCTTTTTGGGTTTGAATTGTCAACCACCTTTCTCTTTTCTCTTCTACTAAACTTCAAATTACACGTCAATGCAACATGAAACTTGTATAATTAACCTCTCCTAATACAACGTAGGCTATGCACGCCATAGAAAATACTCGGGTGTTACAATTTTAATAGGCTTTTAATCATTTTTCCACTTTAAACCTTTATGCTTTTATTGATACTTTCACTAAATCCATTCCCCAACATCCAATATCCTATTTGTTCATCAACCTAAACTAAGAAAAGACAAAGACAACCCAACCTCATGCATTTCAATTTAGGGTTTAACATTAAAAATCAATCAAAGAAGCTTTAAACACAAACTCACCACTAAACACTATTTTTGCATCATCTAATTAACATCTTGCATAATCATAACCAAAATCTAACTCACCTTCATGCTTCAAGAGAAATGAGGGATTAACCGCCGGAGAGAAACAGTAAGAGGAAAGGAAAGACGTGGTTTTTAGGGCATAAAATGAAAGCTTTTACCTTTTAACTAATCCTATTGAGGACTAACCAAGATAGGGAGAAGAGGTGTCATCGTGAGAGAGGAGGAGTCACCAACAAAATCTTATCCTCTCATCCTTTTCAAATTTTCATTTTTCTCTTCCTTCTTTTCTCTTCAAATAACACTTAAAAGGATGGGAAATTACCAATTCAAACGACAAACTACGAGTATTATTTGTTTTCAACCACGAAGAATTTTTTTTAACAATGCAAACCATAACGTATCGAAAACGTGACAAATATGACCACGCCGGATGGACGGACATGGATTGAGTTCGTCCAGATGTAATCTGGCCGCCACCCGGACGGACGGAATATACTAGCGTCCGTCCTCCTTTTTTTGTTCAATCAAAAGTTGCCACGTAGTCTGTTCGGACTCTATAAATCACCGTCCATCCTGACTAACTTACAAAGTTACCAGACGGATGGTGATTTATAGCGTCCGAACGGACCGTCGATTAAAAACGTACAGGGACGGAGCTCACAGTGGCCGCAATCTGTTTTATCTCTCGTTTTATCTCTCGACGCTCTGAAAATTTCTTGAACGATTTTCAACCGAAAACCGCATCAAGTAATATCTTACTCCTTTTGTATTGATTTAGTTTAATTTTTAATGTTAAGAAAGCAAAAATCTGAGAACTATGTCAAAATCGGCCCTTTTAGGATTACCTGGATGGACGCGATTTTAGTCCGTCCGTCCAGGTGATCACACCCTTAACCAGGACAGACGTCCGTCTGGGTTAAGGCTGTGAAGTCAGATTTACACCGGGCTCTGATTTTCGCCACGGGTCGAGTTATTGTGGCTAATCTTGGAACTTTCCAATTTGCAGACTTTACTAAAATGGCAGATAAAATTGCTTATAAACGAAAGAAGGATTCGACGTCACAAGGTGGACCATCGAAGCGGCCAATGATGTCACATCCACCTCCACCTCCATGGGCCTCACAGCCACATCCACCGGCCCCACAGTCAGTTTCACGTGCCTCAGAGCCACATCGACAGGCTCCACTCACAGCCACCTCCTAGCTCCTCGGCACCCAGCTCCTCACAGCCAGCTTCATCGCCTATTATATGCGAACATGAAATTTTCTGGGAGGTCGGGAACTATAAAGACTTACATAATGGGTGAAGAGTATGAAGTGACGGCACAGGTTGTGAATCAAGTGCTTGGCTTTCACGCAGAAGAGGCAAAAAGGTACTACCATGCTTAGAAAAAATGTCCCGTGTTCACAAAAGCGGAGGGAACAGCGTTCATTAGACAGATTCATCAGAACGCTGATATTGTGGATTTCGTGAAGCCTGGAGCAAAAGATATAAATGTGAAAGCTCGCGTCATCTACAACCTTCTAGCACACACCCTTCTACCGCGCGTTGAACATAGCGATCATGTTAGCTACATGTGTCTCTATGTCATGGAGAAATTGTATAACGGTAACCTCTTCGACCCCAACTTTGTGATTGTGGTCACATGAGTGAGATCTCACACACACTAGGGGTGGGCAGGACCAGACCGGGGACTGAAATCTGGAGCGAACCGACGGGTTCGGTCCGGTTTTGGTCTCAGGATAATAGACCACAGTCCAGTCCTCGGTCCACAGCCTGATTTCCCAAAGAACCGGGACCAGACCGTCGGACTGATTTTAAGCTTATCTCCTTTCGACTTTCAGGCTTCAGTTTTCTTCGCCTCTTCAGTTCTATGTTCTAAATCCCTAATCCAGACCAGATTCCACTTCCAGAACACCCGACTCCCGATCCCGACCTCCGAACGGTGAATACCTGACCTCCGAACGGTGAACACCCGAGTCTTCAGCATCGCTTCAGTCTTCACTCACCCCTAAATCATTAGGCGAACACCCGAGTCCCGACCTCTGAACACCCGACTGTCAAAACCCCAAGTTTCGATTCTTCAGGCAAATTTTTTGGATGCGAGGACGTCGTTTCAACCGGGATTGAGAAAAGAGATGATAGTTTTCTAGGATTTTAGGGTTTTGAAGGAGGTGGTTTTGGTGGGTGTGTGAACAAAGATGAAAGTTTTGCCATTTGGATGAGAAGCTGGAGAAGAAAACGAATCGACAGTGGCAGAAGAAGTCACGCGATGAGTCTTCTGGACCATTCGAGGAAGAAGGTTTCGAGTTCTCTATTGAAGACGAACTTGGAAGACTGCAATTTTATCCCTTTTTATAATTTTTTCTTTAAAAAAAATAAATAAATTAAATGACTTGGGCGGAACCGGGTCCGAACCTGGACCGGACCAGAATTTCTGGTGCGGTCCAGGTTCCGGGATAAAAAATCCCGAACCTGTTCGAGCCGGTTCGGTCCGGGCTTGAGACCTGACCGAACCGGCCCGTGCCCACCCCTAACGCACACGCAATAAGAACCTCGCGTACACTATCTTGATTCAGAAGATTATTGAGCATTTTCAGATTCAGTTACCGCGAGGGGCATAGACTATATCACAGCAGCCCGGGGATGCATTTGGCAGGCTGCATTTGGTGAAGATGGGGCTGCATGAGGTAGACGGAAGGTGGACGGAGGGGAATGATGTTCGGCCCCCTCCTGTGCTGCAACACCCTCGTCGAGGGCAACCCCCTTCATATCATGCCTCCCATGGATATGGATTCTATTAGGGTGCATATAGAGTCTGTTCGAGCGGAGGTGCAAGCTGTTCAAGCAGAGGTGGCGCCTTGTTGAGCAGAGATTATGGAGTACCTCGGAGGTATGATGAAGTACCAGAGAGAGACGAGACAGATCTTCCAGGATTGGATGGAGGCCCATGCCTTTGATCTCAACGATCTTGGGAGAGGTGATGATGGCGATGATGAGGTAGTTCTGACTGGGGGTGGAGATGACGAGGGTGTGCTGCCAGGGGCTGGAGATGACGACGTTGCTCAAGCTTAGGTATATTTGAACCCATTTTTCTTATTATTAGTTACATTTCAACTCATTATAATCTAACTTTCTTTTATTATGTGCAGAGATGGGACGATAGGGGACAACAGAGGGCGATGCACAGAGATTTAGTTTGATGCATTTGTTGTTAGTTTGATGTACATTAGTTAGATTCATTAATTTGATGTACATTAGTTACATTTATTAATTTGATGCACATTAGTTAGATTCATTAATTTGATGTACATTAGTTACATTTATTAATTTGATGCACATTAGTTAGATTTATTTTTGTTGGATGCAATTGATGTCTGAGCCAAAATACTGGAACTGTTTGGATATTCAAATATGCAGGATGATACTAGCTGTGGGGGAGACTACAAACAAAGGAAACTCTGCCCAAATTTCTAATTTTTTTCTCACTTTAATTATAAAATACAATTTGCTGTACAAACTATAAGATACATCAAATATGCATAAAATAAAGATGATCCGCTGTCCACCATCTTTATGTCATCGTCTTCCATTATTCTCTCTCATGGCCGCTTTCCTCATTGCCTGTATTAGATTCCTGCACGTATTGAGAGTTATATTAGAACATAATAGCAAAATTTTGTTTATGAGAATAATAGTAAAAATGTATCTGCATCCCGCCAGCTATTCGGAAACCCATAAATGTGTCACGCAAAGCAGAAGCACGTGAAGTGGATCCCCTCTCGGAACATGTGTGACTGTTATGCCCTTGACGTCCACATTTACGACACGACATCGTAGAGTTTTTCTTAGAAGTCAGAACACATGGGCCACGCGAAGCAGTAGAAGGCTCATCGACATCGCAAATTCTTTTCTTCTTTGGCCTACCAGGTTGGGGCCTTCTCTGACCCGGAATGATTGGGGTCCTATTCTCTGGTTCTGGCCACATTTGTTGCCCATTAATGGGACAAATGAAGTGCGAATACGTCTCCAGATATGTGTCCCGATGATAATATATATGAACATAATCTTCCATTGACTTTCTCATCAAATTAATGCATGCAACGGCGTGAACACAAGGGATTCCAGAAATCTCCCACCCCCGACATGCGCACTCGCCTTCGTTAAGGTCAACGACATATTGTTCGTTGCCGTTGCTAACCTGAAACAGTGCATAAACAAATTCAGTATGAACAAGTAGAACAAACTAAGAAGAACATATCAGTATGAACAAGTTGAACAAACCTGAAACAGTGCATTTCCTGCTAACTCAGCACTCCAATCGTAAGCTGGCCCTTTCAGCCTCTCTAGCATATTCCTAATCTTAGGACACAGAACATCTTCTACCTTGAGCATCTCCTTGTGTTTTTTGACAATTCGTGTCATCATGGTCTTTCGAATCATCTCGATCATCGTCAAAATCAGCATGTTTCGGGCCGGCAAAAGAACTGAATTGAAAGACTCACATAAATTATTCAATCCCAAGTCACACTTAGGAATTGTCGAAAATGCATGACTGGCCCAAAATCTAGGTGGTGGTCGTCGAAGCCATGCATGGGCATCCTTATTGAGCTCATATACTTTCCTCATTGTTAGCTCAAAATATTCCCTTGTGGTTTCCCTGGCTGCATTCCACATCACATCTTTATACGCTAGGCCCCGAAATTGTCCTTTGTAGTTTGCATACATATGCCTTTGGCAGAAACAGTGTTCGACTAAACCAAATATCTCGTCCACAGCATTCAACAATCCCTGCAATTGTAAAGAAAAATAGGCTCATATTAAAACAATAACTTCTGCCGATCCAAATAATAATAGTAATAACAATATATACCTTCTGTCGATCCGACACAAATGTCCATCATCGACCTTCGTCAATGCCTAAGTCGTTTTGCAATATCTCCAAAAACCACTTCCATGAGACTTGGGATTATGATTCCACGTTGGCAACAGCAATGGGATATATACGATTGTTGCCATCAATACTCACGGCCGTGAGTAATTGGCTGGGGCAGACTCCCTTCAGATGACATCCATCTAAACAAATAAGAGGTCTGCCCATATCCAACAAACCTGCTTTGCAAGCAGCCATACACATGTAGATTCTTTTAAACATCATCTTCTCCTTTCTATCCTCAACCACAAGGTCACCATCTATTACCAGTGTGCTACCTGGATTTGATCTTAATATTTCAGCTCTGTAAGAACGAAGATCTTCAGTTGTTCTTTGTTCCTCCCGTAATTAACTTCTTTTGCTTGGGTGGGTTCTTCCTCCTCTCGCAAGGCTTAGTTTAATGTTAACTTTATGTTCCTGCCTCACTGTCTTGATAATATCATGAATGGGCCAGTCAGGTTGACTTTTGAACCTATCTGAATAAGTTGTTGCAGACCACTTTGCCGTAGCGTGTCGATTATCCTATACCCTTACGCAATTGTGATCATTACAGTATGACTTTATTTGGAAGGTGGCCTCATTTTGCATGGCTGATGCATGCAGATGCCATTGACAATCTACTCCTTCACATTTTGCCGTCAGTCTGTTCCTCCCAGTTTTAACGATCTTGATAACATATCCTTTTTTTAAAGAATAGTCTCGTATTTCATTTCTAACGGCCTGCAAAGATATATATTGTCTACTTAGAGAAAAATCACCAGAATCTCCAGCCCTTGTTTGTCTGCTTTGCACCTCGTCATCCTCAGAATTGAATGGTTCTTGTAGCTCATCGTCTAAAGTTTTCGAAATTGAACACACTTGAATTTCTCCATCACCGTCTAAGTGATCAAATGCTTGAATATCACCGTATATGGGAGCGTCCTCCTCCATATACCAGTGTATGTTTGCAGGCTCATTTACATCATCTAATCTCTCAGCCATTTACGACAATTATCTGTATAAATATCAAAATGTTATTCAAGTTAAACAATATCCTATGAATTGAATACACCAATAAATGAACAGATTTAGTTTCGACAATAAATTGAAAAAGATAAAAAAAATAACATTTTCAACCGATTTAGTTTCAGCCGGACGGACTCCTTTTTCAGCGTCCGTCCGATTAGCATTAAATAAGGATACTCGGACGGACGATATATATGGAGTCCGTCCGATATGCTACCTTCTTCCCAGTTTCAAATTAGGGCTTGGATTATCGCGTTATTTATGTTAAAACTTGAAGTAAATGAATCAGAATTGATAAGGCAATGACCAGAAACATTTTTTGGTCTTAAATCTACAAAAAATTTGCAAGATTCGCGATAAAAGTTGAATTTTGTCATTTCTGTCACCATTTTTTGTCGCCGATGAAAAGTCCAATTTTCTCTTTTTCATTGCTTTTAAGACAATTTGTCTGTTCGGACGCTTTAAATCACCATCTGTCCAATAAATTCATAAGTTAGTCAGGACGAACGGTGATTTATAGAATCCGAACATACTACGTGGCAGCTTTTGATTGAACAAAAAAAGGAGGACAGACGCTAGTATATTCCGTCCATCTGGGTGGTGGCCAGATTACGTCTGGACGGACTCAATCCATGTTCGTCCATCCGGCATGGTCATATTTGTCATGTTTTCGATACGTTATGGTTTGCGTTGTTAAAAAAAATTCTTCGTGGTTGGAAACGAATAATACTCGTAGTTTGTGGTCTGAATTGGTAATTTCCCTAAAAGGATAAACTTGAGCAAACCTAGGTGTGACGTGGAAGAGGCAAAAATATGTTGTCTTCATTCCAAAATTGCCCTTCTTAATACAACAATCTCCTTAATTAACTTTTCAACTCATAATATATTTCCTTTTTATTTTCTTATTCTTCATGCTTCTTCTAAATTTTCCCCACGTCAAAACCAACCTCATTCATTCTACTTTTTAACTTTTTGACTTTTTCAAACTTCTTCATAATTCACTTCCTCTTTACTCCTACTTAATAAATAATTAAACATTAATTAATATGCACGTATAAAATTTATTCGATAAATTTTTGGGTGTTAGAGTTACCAAGGTTAGTGCCTAGGTAAGCCATGGTTTTGTGCAAAGCGTGAGGAGCAGCCCTCCAATTGTTTTTCTTATTGTGGTAGGTTGAAAAACTCTCTTCCCACACTTCTCTCCAAGTCTTTTAGAGGCTGCAAAATAAAAGAAGTTGGTTTATACTATCCCCACAAGCTGTGCTCTTCTCCTTGGAGAAAGTATTAGTCGAGAGCTAGAAGCTCAAAATCGGCTAGCCACGGGTTCCGTTTGTTTTCTTTTATCCATTCCATATCTTTATCTAATCTTTCTTGAGATTATTCACCATCCTTAATACATCATTTCATCTAAAGAACATTTTTGTTTTTGGTCAAATTTGTGCTATTTTCTACTCATTTCTCTTGGAGTGCTCTCGGGTAAAACCAACCGAGCAGTGCTTGGTGTTTATGTTGATCTAACTTGCTCATTTGCAAGTGAAATCACATCTGGTGGTATCAGAGCCTAGGAGGCTCCTTTGTGCATGCATTGGTATCATTTTTGGGTTTATTTCATATCATTTGGATACCTGCATTTTATGTTACATTCAGTTCATTGTTTATCGCTAAAACTATTTTTCTATTTCCAATTTTGTATGTTTTTGGCATTGGTTGTTGGTTGCTATTTTTGCAATATATTGAGTAACTAATCTTATAGCATTTATTTTCACATGTCTGGACTTTAGTTTGAAGGTTTAGTGGGCAAAAATTGTGCTTAAAGTTGTTGCTTTTACATTGCCAAAAAAATGAGTTTAAAAACCTTTTTGTGAAAAGTCCATGAAGAACATATTCTGTTCTTTTTATTTTGTTGCTGTTCTTGCATTTTATTGAATAACTAACCTCATAAAAATTGTATTACCATGTTTGGACTTTAGTTTGAAATTTTAATGGCCAAAAATTGTGCTTAAGTTGCTGCCTTTACATTACTTAAAAGGGAGTTTGCATAGTGTGTATTAAAAGACCTAACCGAAAATGTGCATGTTTTAAAACCAGAAAATTTTATCAATCTTGTTGCTGTTTTTGGCATATTTTGTTTGCTGATTATTCACCAAGGTACAAGCTGTTGTGGTAATTTAAATAATCAAACTTTGGTTAGTAATTTGCTGATTAAAGTTCTTAAATCGTTGGATAAAAAATAAAAATAAAAAAACAGTTTTGTTGTTTGTTGTTTTTGTTAAGTTTACAAAGTGTTTGTTGAAATTACCAAGTAGATTTTTATTTGTGTTTTTGTTAAGTTTACAAGGTGTTTGTTGTTATTCCTAAGAGTTGAATTTCCTAAGACACATCCTAAAAACATCAAACTTAACATAAGGAAATCCTTCCATAAACTTAGGATAGAATGCAAACTAGAAGTGGAATCAAGAGGGGCTGACATTCCCCAAACTGAGGCACTAAACCCTCAAGTGGGAGAGTCAAGCTTCCAAGGCCAACTCGATGAGTTAGACGAGTGTGATATGACACCTCGAGAATCCCCTAGCATGAGGAGGGATAAAGTATTCCCTACAAGGAAGAGAGATGAAAGAGAGAGAACATCACAAGAATCCCCTAGAAGACAGAGGGACGAAGCATCTCCCCAAGGGAGAAGAAATGTCGCGTTACCTAGAAGAATATGGGATGAAGAATCTCCCCGAAGGAGAAGAGGTGATCACCTTAGGAGAAGGTGTCACACCCGTGACTCATTGGATGACGTTGATTGGGCTGATGAAGATGATGATGATTATTCCATTACACGTTGTAGAGACAATGATGAGCTACGGAACAACAAGTTATCGATACCCTCATTCAATGGAGCTAGAGATGGGAACACATTTCTTGATTGGGCAGACAAGGTAGAGAGAGTATTCGATTTCTATGATTACTCCGAAAGATCTAAAGTAAAGCTTGTAGCGGTAGAGTTGACCAATTGTGCTGCACTTTGGTGGGCTAACCTAAAAGCCCAAAGGATACAAACAAGAGATGAAGCAATCACCACCTGGCAAAATATGAAGGCTTACATGACGAGGAGGTTTGTACCTAGTCATTACAAACAAGAAATCTTCCTACAAATGCAGAACCTCAGACAAAATAGTCAATCTGTTGACGAGTATGCCACTGAATTTGAGACACTCAGGATACGAGGAAGTGTGGAAGAACCGGAAGAGCACTTGATAGCTAGATTTATACAGGGACTAAACCGAGAAATTGGTGATGTGGTGGAGCTACAACCACTAGATTCTCTGGAGATGGTTGAACAATTCACTGCCAAATTGGAAAGAAAACTGAAAAGGAAAAAGAACACCCTTTTTCCCAATAAGTTCACCCCTAGATCCTCTGAAGACATCAACATGACTACAAGGACTGATGACAAGAAACTATTCACTTGGAACTAGCTTTCAAAAGAATTCGGTAACAAATCTACCGTGGACAATGCCAAAAAACCAAGGGCACATGATATGAAGTGCTTCAAGTGCCTTGGCACATGCCATTTCATGGCTCACTGTCCAAAACTACCTACCATGGTGATAATGAATGGCACCACCGGAGAGGTTGAAGGTGAGGAAGAGGATAAAGAAGTTGTTGAAGAAGAAGAAGTTAATGAAGAGCATGAGAAGTCAGAAGATGAAGTTTTCCATGCATAGGAAGGACCCCTGTTGGTGACAATTCGACGTGTCCTCATAACAAAGAACACGGACGAGAGTTGTCAACGAGAGAACCTATTCCACAGTCGCTGCCAAATTAAGGATAAAGTATGTTCACTAATCATAGATGGAGGAAGCTGTGCAAACGTAGCTTCAAAAAAAATGGTTGATAAGCTTG
This sequence comes from Begonia masoniana, assembly GCA_022432975.1. Classification (NCBI taxonomy): domain Eukaryota; kingdom Viridiplantae; phylum Streptophyta; class Magnoliopsida; order Cucurbitales; family Begoniaceae; genus Begonia; species Begonia masoniana. The sequence goes on from CM039511.1 coordinate 24,590,640, forward strand.
GGTTAGAAACTAGCGCCCACCCAAGACCATATAAGTTAAGGTGGTTGGACGATAGAGACAAAGTCATGGCCACCAAACAATTTGCTATTGATTTCACCTTAGTCAATTACAAAGATTCTATCTTTTGTGACGTAGTACACATGAAGGTAAGCAACCTATTATTAGGACGACCTTAGCAATTCAACCGAAGAGTCACACATGATGGATTGTGAAACTCCTATTCGCTTAAGTTGGGTGGAAAGAACATTAAGTTGGTTCCTATGATGCCAGAGTAAGTTTCTAAGGATGAGGTTGAAAGAGAGAAGAGAAAAGAAAATTCAAGTCTCCTTATAGCTAAAAGCAAGAAGGAAATTATTTTACTAAAGGAAAAGGAGAGCTTGTACCATATCCCTTATGAATTACCTTGTCGCAAGACCATTGATTTAGAAGGGTTATTACTCAAGGACCCCTTTTATGATCAAACATTTTCACTACACCACGTGGTATCCCTAAAGCTAGTTTCACCCCTGAGAAGTTTAAGGTTGGAACTAATAAATTCTAGACCTTTCAATGATTATACGCTGATCCTTTGGGAAGAACCAAAATTGCAATATAAGGTTTATGGAGAGCCTATGAGCTACTGTTCCCAAACTGGATGTTGGTCGCTCAATGGATTACAACTTCTTAGTGTCATGCTCAGTGACTCACTATTCCCTTTAATAGCCAGCTATTTAACGAGTCTAACTAATAGTTGTGAATGTACCTTGGTGGTTTATGATCATAGGCATCCACCTAGGAAACCCGAGCGTGAATATGGTTTGCCTCTAGCCTATGATAGCTTAATGGACATCACTCACTTTCCTAGTGTAGGAGATGAATTTGACATCGAGGACGATGATGCGCCCCAGAGACCCACGACTCGATCCCAGACTAAGGCTTAAAACATATCCAAGGCCCATAATACATTTAACCTGTTTTCTAACGAATTTAATTTTTTTGCAAGTGATAATCTCTTCAAGAACTTGGAATGAGAGCCTAACTCTATGGACATAGATTAACCTTTACATGTCCTCACTTTGGATGCACAGATTCAAGGAACTAAAGAGAGAATTTGTCTTCTCTACACCAACACCATGTAATCCATTTTATTTGAACTAATTTGGCATACATTAGCCTTTGTGTTTTTGGAAAAACGATTAGCCATTTTATGAATGCATGTAGATTGTGTGGTTAGGTTAGATACTTTCTAGGATTAGATGTATGGTGGTGGCTAATTTTGGGTTACATAGTTTGACATTTTACTTGTGGAATGGCTCAGCCATGGAAGAGCAACATGGCAACCAATTTGCACCAAATGTGATCAAACTCAAAGATGGCATGGATTAATGACTTGGAACCTAAAGGACAAGTGAATGTGTGCCCAAGGATGGATGCCATGGCAAGAGGAGGGTGCTAGATGCTGCTTGTACGAATCAGATCCCATCCCTTTGCTCACCACTCAATCTCGGCCATCCACAAGGCCAAATGATCCAACGGCTAGTTGAAAAACCCTAGCTCCTTAGGTTTTCTATTTAAGCATAAACATTGGTGGTTGTAAGGGTCTTGTGGTGAAATGAAAATAACATATTTCCTTTAGAACTTGGTAGTTCTTGGAGTTACCAAGGTTGGTGCCTAGGTAAGCCATGGTTTTGTGCAAACCGTGAGGAGCAGCTCTCCAATTGTTTTTCTTGTTATAGTAGCTTGAAAAACTCTCTTCCCACACTTCACCCCAAGTCTCTTAGAAGCTGGAAAATAGAAGAAGTTGGTTTATACCATTCCTACAAGTTGTGCTCTTCTCCTTGGAGAAAGTATTAGCCAAGAGCTAGAAGCTCAAAATTAGCCAGCCACGGGTTCCGTTTGTTTTCTTTTATCCATTCTATATCTTCATCTAATCTTTCTTGAGCTTATTCAGCATTCTTAATACATCATTTCATCTGAAGAACGTTTTTGCTTTTGGTCACATTTGAGTTATTTTCTACTATTTCTCTTGGAGTGTTCTCGGGTAACACCAACCGAGCAGTGCTTAGTGTTTATGTTGATCTAACTTGGTCCTTTGCAGGTGAAATGAAATCACACTAGCCTTGTTATTTGTATGCATGCATGTTAGTCTTAGGATAGCATGGTGACCAAGGTTTGGTGTGCATGATGTCGTGGTCGAGGAGTGAAGAACCAGATGGACGCTAGCGAAAGGGAAGACCTACTGGCAGTAGCACACGAAGAAAACTTGGCGTGTATGCAAGAGTATTGAGGAGTGCGCATGGATTGTTGATGCGACATGTATGGGGGATGCTAAGGAGTGCGTGCACGGGGAGCTAACCCGGTACCAGAACTGCTGAGTGGCAAGACAATGGCTCATGCAAGGACGTCCACGTAGAATGGCTGAATCATCCTCACTCACCCGTGCACGCGGACGTGGCATCCATCCAACGGCTAGCGTCAGTTTAGTACCAAACCCTAGCCACCTTAGGTCATATTTAAGCTTCATTTTCTACATTTGTAACATTCAATTTTTGATTAATACAAAGTGGATTTTCCTCTCAAACTGAAGGAGCAATCGACTCTTCAAGGTAAGCTTTGGTGAGTGACATCTGAGTGGAGTTAGCCTCCATTGTCTTCCAAGCTTTTAGTCGCTTGGAGGCCCTTATTGACACTTTTCTCTCTCACAATTTCCATTGACTTGCTGATGTCATTTACTGTTGTCTCTGTCACTAGCCACCATCATTGCCAGCACTATTAACCACTTAACTACCATGTTGATGTGGCGATCACGTAACGATGGTGTGGCATTGATTGTTGATGTGGCATTGATTGCTGATGTTTCGTTAGTTTGGTCATCACTAGTTGACAAGGTACTGCTAGGTGATGTGACATTGATTGAGTGATGAGGCTTTTAAATGATAATATGTTAATTTGAATTTTGGGTATAACTATTTGATCGCTGCTTGTTGTGTTAGAAAACTTTTCCAGCGCTATCAACCGATTCGTTTGGATCTACCAGGTAAATGGTTGTTCCATTTGTTGAAATCTCATCTTGATTATTTTATATTGTGCCACAAAAATCTTCAACGATGGAGATTTCATAACTGTGTTTCTTGCATCCAAGCTATCAAATACATCAAGTCTACTACTAATTGTCTTAGGGAGATTTTTATGATAAAACATAAATGGAGGTTCACGCATAGAATTACAAGAATTATGAAGCATTCTAAAACTACTGACAAGCTGACCTTTGAGATGTTTATTGCATATTCGAAACCTTTCCCAATTTTATATTAAAAAATGTTCTTCATAAAGATTGTAGTTGACTTTCGTAGCTTTCCAGAATGAGGTCTTGCATAAATATTAGACATCATTCGCTATGCTAAATGGGCCCAAAATAGAGACATTTGTTATCTGCTCACTTTCTCTATTATTCAAACTGGAAACCCAAATCCACTCAAGAAGGGTTTGAAGATAATCCAATGGATTGCTACACCCAAAGACTTAAGATGAAATGATATTTAAAAAGGTTAGAGGCACTTCCATTGCAATTAGTTGAAGGGAATTCAAATCACTGACTAAAATGGGAATCCGAGGACTTAAATACGGAGATAATGACAACAAACAAAGGAAGGAGCAACATGCAATGTTTGACACAGATCAATGACGTGGAAGGGCACTAAAAGCATGCATGGAGGAAATTAAAAACATGCCAACATCAAGGGTTTAAATAGCATTTCATTTAAATAAGGAAATGATGTTAACGTTGCACCAATTTTCAATTCGGAATTATTGTTTTTAGCCATTTGAATAAGGACCATTTATTGGTCCCCTCTTTTTGGTAATTTTGTTAAGAGTTGTAACCCTCAATGTAGGGTATATATACCCCTATTGAGGGCTGTTTTAATCATCTTTGATCAAAAGAAAATTCATGTTTTTGTCGTTGCTAGTTTACCTCACATTTCTCTTGGTTTCTATATCTGATTGTGCCTGTTGTATTTAGTTGATTTTATTTATTTGTGAAAGTTGGGAAGAGTGACTTATGATTCATCTTCCATCAGTTTTAGAGGTGATATTTTGTTGTGGAGTTGAAGAATCTCATGATTTATCAAGTTGTAGTGATTTCTCATTCATTGAAGCATAGCCCTAAAGTGGAAGGGTGTGTTGGCACCAATTTGATCAGCTTGTACCTATTGGTTCATATCTTTTTTCTCGGTGCGAATTTGGGTATGAAATTTTGAGGGGTTATTTCTTACTCACAAGGTGTAAAACTGTTAAATTTTTAGCTTAAAATTCGAAGAAACACACCCTCTACAGCGAACTCTAATCATGACTAAATCTCTGAAGACTTTCCTTTTTGGTGGTGATCTCTTTAAAGAATGTTATTTTGATTGCACATCATTTTAGCATCTAAATCGGAGTGATTTTTAAAACTTTATTTTAGGTATTTAAGCTAAAAATGTTCGTACTAGGTTGAAATGAGTTTTACATTAGATAAATTTGAACATGTAGGATTACAGAGTCTCCAAAATTGAATGTCTAGGCTTGTAATTAATGAGAATAATAATAACTTGTAAAGGTAATATGTCAAATTAAGGTAGGAAATTTTAGTACTATGTTCTTTATCGCTTTATGTTTTCAAAACCTTATTCAGAGATATAATATTAAAAATGAGAACATGTGTTTTTTAATAGTGTTTCGTATAACTTTATTCACATTTTACTTTCTCATTTTAGTACTCAACTATCTCGTTCCACTTACAGATCATATAGTTGATCTGATTTAATAATGGAAAAAGATAAATCCATATATCAAACTATAAATTAAAACAAATAAAACAACAAAACTTATAGTGGTTCAAAAACTAGTTGACCTACATCTACTTTGAAGTCTGTATGCTCAGTCTAGAACAAACATCCATGACCTAAATACTAACTTAAGAATAGACCATAAACTAGAAAAGAATAAATCAAACCACAAATTCTACCCTCATGGAACCAACAGAAACACGACAACAAGAGACGGATGAAATACATAAACAATTGTCAGCAATAATTAAGATAGGAAGAAAACCAGAACAACAAAAATGAACCTAAAAGACTAAAGACAATCACGAAGTTCTTTCATATATAAAGAAAGTTATAGAAGAAAAAAATGTTTCTAACATTTTGAAGTATGTGGTCATGCAATAAAATAGATCAACCAATGGGATGTGTCAAGTGTCACTTAAGGCTGAATGAATAATTATATGTTTTTGGTGTAATTAAAGGATAATTAAAGTTAACTAATCATGATTAATTATGTTAATATTTGTAATTAGCTTAAAAATAATATAAATTAATTAGTTTACGCTAATCCTACTTAAGATATGATTAATTTGGTAACTTGGTAATAAAATGGATGTGCAATGTTGATGTGCCACCAAGTTGGCAAGTTTCAAAACTGCCTCGGATTGAAGAATTCTTGTAACACCCGGTTCTATCGAACCATCTCTTTTATTATTAATGGTATACACTTTATTAGTCAATAATTTAAGTAGGGTTATTGAATGTTTAGACTAGACAAAGGCATTAGAGTAAATTACATTTTTAAAAGTGGATAACGTATTTAAGGAAAGAGGGATTGGGTTTAATGCACTGTAGCCGCCACCATTTCATATCCTTTCTCTTCGGGTTTTCAGCTCAAGCTGCCGAGCTCTCTAGGCGATTTTCCTCGCCCAATTCTCCTTCGACTAAGGTAAGTTTTCCTCATTTCTCTTATGATATAGTGGTTAAATACCTGAAGGAGTACAATGTGAGGATTTTGAGGATGCTGAGATTGAGCGTAGATTCTGGTTTTAGTGATAAAGAGGGAATGCTCGGGTAGTAGAGTTTCTAACTGGATTCCTCGAACCACTGTTTGATTCTTGGTGAGGTTTAGTGAAGTTTTAATTTATATTCTGTTATGAACTTAGGTGAGCAGATTTCCGAAGTAGCTAGCGACCAGACAATTTCTAGAAGCCAGGTAAGTAAAGTATGCATGTGCCTTCGGGCCTACATCACAAAACAGTAGGGTTATGTATCTTGTGAATGATTTTGTATGTCATGCATCATGTTTTTTTTAAAAGATTACGAAAATGAATTTCCATGTAAGGATGGTAAGGCATGAACTGAATGTGACAGACAAACTATTAAGGGAACTAATCCACCCCTTAACTTATGAAGGGATTTATAACATTGGGAGGATTGATCCCACTCCCAAGGGAACAGAGGGATCAGATCAGCTATTAAGGGAATTCATCCGCCCCTTAATCGAGTAGAGGATGTATAACATTGGGAAAATTGATCCACTTCCCAAGGAACCGAGGGATCAGATCAGCTTATGAATGAACGTGAATGCAACTGAGATGAGAAAGTAGAAATTGCATGTTTAGGAATTTATGTTTCAGCATTTCATTTCATTACTGCTTTACTTACTTAGCATTAGGCTAATAGATGAGTTTTGTGATGTAGGTGTTGAGGATACTACAGGTGAATTCTCTGAGTTGGTTGAGGACTAGGCAGGTTGGAGGGGTGCAATCAGGCATCGATCTGGCACCTGATGGAGCGGTTTAACTGGTGTCAGTGGTTGTGAAGGTTTAGTGGACAATGATTTCAATTTGAGTATGTTAAACTTTCTGATGACAGAAGTTGCTTCAAAAAGTACTTTGAGACTTTTCTGATAATAGTATTCCGTTGGTTTATAACACTGGATTATACTGGACTTGAGTAATGCAATGATTTGAAAGCTTTTTGAATGGTTGTGGTGAAATAAGTAAATTCTTTTCTGTACTTAGAGTTGTGCTTGCATTGTAACACCCGGAAATTTCGTTTTAAGGATTTCGAGCCATAAGTTTAGAATTTTAAAATATACAGTGATAATTCGTAGAAATAATAAGTTAAGTCCGAATGGCCAACGGGAAGTTTCGTTAGAGCCCTAAGAATAAATAAAAATTTTGGAGGAGTTAAACCAATAGATGAAATAACGATTTAAGTTAAGAAATTAACTAAGGGCAAAAAGGTAAATTAGAAAGTCAAATTCTTTTAATTAGAAAGGGTTTTCTCTATTTCTTCCCCTCACTTCTCTCTCCCTCCAACGAAACCTTACGATTTCCCCTCTCCCTTGCGACTTTCTTCTTCTCCATCGCCAATCCTCAACGCCGGCGACTCCCCCGATTTCCGGCATTTTTCCCTCAAGTTTCTTCCCCAAATCAATCCTCTAGGTAAGTTCTACAATCTAGACGAGTTTATTTGTGGTTTTAGGGTTTATTTTGATTTAGGGTTTGTGAGGAAATTTAGGGATTTTGTTAGAAATCGATAGGGTTGTTTATTTATTACTCATTGATGATGTATTAGTGATTATTGAGGTTGTTGGAGTAGATTAATGGTGTTGGTTGATGTTAAATGTTAAGTTTAGGTTGTTGGAGATATAGTTGGACACCATTAATGGAGTTTTGAAGTTAGTGAGCACCAAGTGCTCGAGGAAATGCCCGAATGAAATGAATTAGAGTTTTTAGAAGAATTTGTCCTAGCTCAAGACGTCGATTTGTTTAGATTTGATGTTTGAAAGTCGATATTAATGATGTGTTGATAAATTCCCTAGGTAACCCAAGCTCAAAGGACGGTGCTCGGCATATCTAGGATGACAGGTAAGTGAGTGTTAGGTTTCCGGCCCCCTGAGGCCCTACGTCGTAACGATGTTGATAATGTTTTTTGTGATGAAGTTAGGTAGTTTTAGGGTTGGTAGAAAGACGGGTAGCTTAAGTAGTGCCTTAGTGATTTGTTAGTGGTCGTTCGATAGGCGTTTCTACGTATGTCATTTCTCATGCATCATGTTTTATTAAAGTGCATACGAACTATTTATGAGCATGTTTTATGAAATATCGAATTAACGAACGATCATGAATTCTGAATGATGTATGTTTCTCACGGGGCAGGTTGTATGTATTTCTCAAGGGGCAAGTCATGTATTTCTCACGGGGCAAGTCATGTATTTCTCACGGGGCAAGTTATGATTCTCACGGGGCAAGAAAATGGTTTAACAAAACGAAATGAAATTGTTTTACAAATGTCATGCATATATGTAATGTTATGTTTAGCACACTCTTTACTAAGCATTAGACTTAATGTATTTATCATATGATGTAGGTGACGAGATCGAAGGTGAGGAACCTTATTATGATGACCAAGCGTAGTCGGTCAATGGGCGGAGCTCGTGGCGGCGGAGTGTGTTTTGGCTAGGCTGGATTGACTCATGGTTAGATGATTTTTGAGAGTTTTGGTAATGTTTGGGATAATTATGGATTAGATAGATTTATCGTAGATTTTGATACGTTTTAGGATGTTTGATGACTGAACAGATAATATATCATATTTTGTAGTGTTGTTGATGTTTTTCAAACAGGAAGAAAACGTTAAACTTTTAAACTTTTAAACGGAACCATGCAGTTCATTTTTATGAAATTTGATTATGTTTAATGTGAATTGTGTCGTTTTTGAGTATTTGAGTAAATGTCGTGTTTGGAGTATATTTTATGGAGGTATGAGAAGATTGTGCGAAAAAGAGTGAGAAAGGTGAAGAGTTAGTGTGTTGCGTGTTTTGTGTTGTAAATGTAAAGTGCAGGGCGTGTGAAGAAGGTAAGAAGGGGAGAGAGGGGGGGGGGGGGGGGAAGGCCGTGCTCTCTGAAGAAAATCCAGAGAGCATGGCGATTGCTCGCCTCTTGGAGGCGAGCAATCACCTCTTCCCCCGGCAATCGCTGGAGAAGCGATTGCCAGGCAGTTAAGCAATCGCCTAAGGGCGATTGCTCGCCAGGAGCAATTGCCATGGGCGATCAATCGCCAGTTTTCTGGCGATTGATCGCCACTTGTTCTGCCAAATAAAAAAAAAGAGTTTTATTTATTTAGTTAAAGGTTTATTGATTTAATTGTTTTTAAGTTTTAACTGTTTTAATAATTGTTTTAAATGATTTACTAAACGAACTTCGATTTCAATTCCGACTTTAAAAGTTTTATTTCCGCACGAAAGTTAGACGTAAAGTTTGTACGTATAAAAAAAAAAATTACTAGGATACGGGTAAGGGTTGTGACAGTTATGGTATCAGAGAGACTGAGTTTTAAAAGCGATTTTGTGAATTGCCTACCAAACACACCGCCGTACGGGAACTCTCCATTGACTGTAAGTATTTAAGTTTAAGTATGATTCTTAGATATTTATTGTTTTGTGTTGTCTAATATGTTTAGGAACGAGAAAATGCCGAGAGCACCTAGACCGCCTCCAGAAAATCCCATGGACCAATTTATGGATATATTACAACAACAGTCGGAACAGATTGGGATTTTATTAAACCGAGAAGGAAATGGGAGTGGAAATGGGCAAGGAAATACCTCACAGGATCAAAGTGGGGAGAGATTCAGGAGACTTAGGCCCCCTACCTTCGATGGTCAGTCTTCGGATCCTACGAGTGCTGAACAATGGATTCGAAAGATTGAGAGTATGTTCACCTATGCAAAAGTGGAGGAAGCTGACAAAGTGACGTGTGCCCCATTTAATTTAGAGAAGGATGCTATATTTTGGTGGGATACGGTTAAAGCTACTACTGATGTGGGAGTTATGAGGTGGGAAAGGTTCAAAACGGTGTTCTACAATAAGTATTTCAGTCGCACACTTCGGGCCAGTAAGAAAGTGGAGTTCACGCAACTACGCCAAACGGGGACGGTGGCTGAGTATGTACGAAGGTTTGATTCGCTATCTCGATATGCAGGGTATATGATCTATGAGGAGGAGGACAAAATTCACCAATTCGTACAAGGTTTGAAATTAGAAATTCAGAAAGGTGTGATGACAGTGGATGATGAGGATGTGCCTTATCATAAGATAGTAGAAAGAGCTCTTGGTCTTGACGACATCGAGATGAAGCTTCAGCGACAGAGAGAAGCGTCGAGAAGGTTTGTTAGGGAAGGGCGTCCGCAACAACAAAACCAGGGTTGGCAGCCATAATCACAACGTGGTGTCAAACGGGCTAATGAGACGCCTAGATTCCAGGATAAGGGTAAACGTCCGCAAGGGCCGTCGCAAGCTCCTTTATGCCCTACTTGCCTAAAGAATCATCATGGGGAGTGCAAACTCCATAGTGGACGATGTTTTTGATGTGATAAAGTGGGCCACAAAGCCGTTGATTGCCTATAGCCGAGTAGGCGGCCACTGGGCGGTCCCTCCCGGATCTTTTCTGTGATTGAAGATGAGGATGCTGCTCAGCCTTCAGTCGTTACAGGTACTATCTTAGTCTGTGGAAACACGGCTCATGTTCTAATTGACACTGTGGCAACCCATTCCTTCATAGCACAGAAGTATGCAGTTAAGTGGAATTTAGATGTCGTCCAAGCTGACCATAATTATAGTGTAATGTTGCTTTCCGGAGAGTATTTGCACTCAGATCGGGCAATACAGGGAGAAATTATATCTGTTGGTAGTAGGAAGTTGTATGCGAACCTGATTGTCATATGTATGAAGGGGTACGATGTAATCCTAGGCATGGATTGGTTGTTCAGGCACTATGCCTCAATCAATTGCAGGTCGGGAGTAGTAGATTTTAGACCCCCGAGTGGGGAGAATTATGGTTTTCCAGTGACCCTTCGATCAAGTGAAATGCCTCTTGTATTGTCAATGAGTGCCCGATACTCCACCAAACCTCAATGTTTCAATTTTGTAGCAAGCATTGTGGATGTAAGGAAACGAGATAAGTTAAAGCTATCTAACATTTCGGTAGAGGAGAATTTTACTGAAGTGTTCCTAGATGAGTTACCCTGCTTGACCGTAAGTGCCCTGTACTCGATGAAGCATGGATGTTTTGGGTTTATAGCAAGCATTGAGGAAGTAAGCATGCGAGAGAAGTTAGCGTTATGTGACATCCCAGTGGTTGAGGACTTTACGGAGGTATTCCTGGACGAGTTGCCCGGCTTGCCTCCAGATCGAGAAATGGAGTTCACAATCGAGATTATTCCTAGTTCGGCGCCAGTGTCCAAGAATCCTTATAAAATGGCGCCAGTTGAACTGAGGGAGTTGCAAGTCCAGCTGAAAGAGCTAACAGACAAGGGCTTTGTCCGGCCGAGCGTTTCTCCTTGGGGCGCTCCGGTTTTGTTTGTGAAGAAGAAGGATGGCTCTTTAAGAATGTGCGTGGATTACCGCGAGTTGAATAAGCTAACCATAAAGAATAAATACCCGTTACCGAGGATAGACGATCTATTTGACCAGTTACAAGGGGCCACGGTATTTTCTAAGATCGATTTACGTTCTGGGTACTATCAGTTGAAGATTAGAGCTGAGGATGTACCAAAGACTACCTTCAGAACGCGCTACGGGCACTATGAGTTTATGGTGATGTCCTTCGGTTTGACCAATGCTCCAGCAGCGTTTATGGACCTCATGAATAGAGTGTTCCGGGAATTCTTGGATAAGTTCGTGATAGTATTCATAGATGACATCTTGGTATATTCCCAAAACGACGAAGAACATGCAGAGCACTTAAGAGTTGTTATGACTACTTTGAAGCGACACCAATTGTATGCTAAGCTTTCTAAGTGCGAATTCTGGTTAAGCCAGGTAAATTTCTTACGCCATGTGATTTCAAAAGAAGGCGTTTCTATGGATCCGGCAAAGATTCAAGTGGTAAGGGAGTGGCCTCGACCGAGAATTGCAAGTGATGTACGGAGTTTAGTAGGCCTAGCAGGGTATTATCGGAAGTTTATCCAAGGGTTTTCAGTAATAGCCAAACCCTTGACGAACTTGACGAAGAAAGAAGTGAAGTATGAGTGGACTAAGGCATGTGAAGAAAGCTTTCGGACCTTGAAGCAAAAGTTGACCACAGCGCCTTTACTGACTCTACCAGTGGAGAATGGGGTATACTGTATTTATTGTGACGCGTCCAAGGTTGGATTGAGATGCGTGTTGATGCAGGAAGGAAAAGTCATTGCCTATGCTTCCAGGCAATTGAAAAGTTATGAGGAAAATTACCCGACGCACGATTTAGAACTGGCAGCGGTGGTATTCGCATTAAAGATATGGAGACACTACCTCTACGGACAGAAGTGTGAAGTGTTTTCGGACCATAAGAGTTTAAAATACCTGTTTATACAGAAAGATTTAAATATGAGGCAGAGGAGATGGTTAGAATTTGTGAAAGACTACGACTTCGAAATCAAGTATCATCCTGGAAAGGCAAATACAGTGGCGGATGCTTTGAGTAGGATGCCTAGGACAGAGGAGTCAGTTGCTTTCTGTATGTCAGCTTTATTGAGAAAGGAGATGCAGGGGTTTGAACTGGAATTCGTTTCAGAACTTTCGGCCCTGCTTGCTGACTTGACAATACGGCCCACTCTGTTGGACAAGATAAAAGAGGCTCAACAGTTAGATACGGAAGAAAAGATGGCTATTGTAGCAAAAGTATCAGTTGTACCTTCCGATTTCAGTTACTCAGTGGATGGCATTCTGAGGTTTCGAGATCGCTGGTACATTCCAAAGGATGAGGAGTTGAGGAAGTTGGTTATGTCAGAGGCACATTCTTCGTTGTTCTCAGTGCATCCAGGTAACACCAAGATGTACCGAGATCTGAAAGTGCACTATTGGTGGCCGAATATGAAGCGTGATATGGCCAGTTGTAACAACCCCAGAGGGATCGTCGCATAAACCATATCTTTCTTAATTCTTTACTTTTTATTACTCACACATGATTCATTATTAGTAGTGTATTTTATTTTATTTTTGAAACATAATTTAACTCAAGATGTCATACGCGATTCGCTAAGCCTCAATCGGCAAGGAAAACATTACGCATCTGCCGGCGGGCAGTGCAATGTGTATCGGCTAGTGAAGGAAAACTTTTAGCTTTAGACTGCATCTACCGATAGAGGAACAAAACCACATCTACCGGTCCCTAGACGACAAAACCGTGTTTATACAATCCGGTAAAGAAACTCTCTACATCATCCAATGAAATAAGGGAACACCATCCGATGGACATGTGCTCCTCACGTGCATAATTAAAACATGACCCGGTCACTAAACGACAAGGAAACCCTCACATCATCCGGTAACTAGGCGCAAACTATACTTACATCTTCCGATAGCTTAAACGCTCTTCATCTGCCGATCACTAGACTACAAAATAGCACTTCCATCATCCGATGGCTTAAACACTCTACATCCGCCGATTGCTAAACGACAAAATAGCACTTCCATCATCCGATGGCTCAAACACTCTACATCTTCCGATCGTTAGACGACAAAATAGCACTTCCATCATCCGATGGCTCAAACACTCTACATCTGCCGATCGCTAGATGACAAAATAGCACTTCCATCATCCGATGGCTTAAATTCTCTACATCTGTTGATGACGTCAGCCGGATGATTGCCTTATCCAGCTTCTATCACACGGCAGCAAACACCATAATCATCAAACAACCTCATCCAATAGAACATACCATAACTCACCCGAATCTTAACTTAGTAACTATAAACCTCAATGAGTAAGGATCATAAACTCATTCAAAATACGCATAGCGGAAGGCTTAAGCAAAACAAACTATTCAATAATCCCTAAAATCGTAATCAGACTCTAAAGACAAACCATTCAAATCCGAATCTCATTGTTATAAGAAATTCTGTTCTACTTAGTCATCTGTTCATCATAAACTTTTCTGACTTACTATGAGCATAACCAGGGAGCTTAATCGCCTATCCAACCTTGCACTGTCACACTGAGCATCCTCCAGCAACCAGCTTTAAACGTTCTCTTGGAATTGGGAATCCTCACCTATTAACTCTTCACCTACATCATAAGGTTCAACTATAAGCCTAATGCTTAGTAAGGAATGCAACAATAACATGAATGCATGAATGCATAATTCAGAGAAATACATGGTCATAGGTCTTTTCTTGTTCATAGTCATCATCCAGAATCATGAATCATAACCATCATTCGTAATCATTGTTCATAATTGTTCATAATCATTGTTCATAATCATTGTTCATAATCATTGTTCATAATCATTGTTCATAATCATTGTTCATAATCATTGTTCATAATCATTGTTCATAATCATTGTTCATAATCATTGTTCATAATCATTGTTCATAATCATTGTTCATAATCATTGTTCATAATCATTGTTCATAATCATTGTTCATAATCATTGTTCATAATCATTGTTCATAATCATTGTTCATAATCATTGTTCATAATCATTGTTCATAATCATTGTTCATAATCATTGTTCATAATCATTGTTCATAATCATTGTTCATAATCATTGTTCATAATCATTGTTCATAATCATTGTTCATAATCATTGTTCATAATCATTGTTCATAATCATTGTTCATAATCATTGTTCATAATCATTGTTCATAATCATTGTTCATAATCATTGTTCATAATCATTGTTCATAATCATTGTTCATAATCATTGTTCATAATCATTGTTCATAATCATTGTTCCCAACCCTCACTCAACCACGTTGCACGGATTTTATCATCTTATCTTGTTCATGAGAAAATATGCTTTTAAAACATTTTCATGTGCATAAAACATTGATAATGCATGAATATGGGAATTCTTAACTCATTCAGGCTACAGAACAGAACATTCATCCAGTATGAAAACTTACCATTAGACTAAACGTCAACATAAGTACTAGACTGTAGCATAATAACCTCTAATCGTCATATCAGTTACTATCTAGCATCCTTGTGATGTAGGGCCCTATTGGCCGGAAATCTTATACATTCACTTACCTGGTGTCCTTAGCAATGAGAGCTCCTTTTCCTCAGACTTCTTTACCTAAACATTTACATTAACAAAATCCTAAAAGTTCTACTCACAAGTCATCCTAGGGTCTAATAGCTAAGAGTCATTCTCAAATTCTTAGTTTAATACTCAATGTAGTCTGAAATCCCAAAACCAAAACAGACAGATTCGATTACCGATAACTCAGGGGTGGTTGTTTTAAATGTCCAGAATCGATTTGATAAAAGCATTCCCACTCACAGATTTCAAATTTTCTTATTATTAGTCGGCCATTGAAAAATCCAAAACTCCAATGCCGAGTAGAAAACAGGGCTAGCAAACTAACAGATAGCTACGTTGTCTATTGCATACCTCAGGCACAGAGTAGTCGAGTAGTGGCAGAGAAAACCGATCATCGAAGAGAGTATGCTGAAAGCAGAGAGCAAGAGCTCGGGAGAGAAGAAATCGCCGAAAAGGAAGGTGTCAGCTACAGTGGCTTAAATGAGGTTTAAAACATTTCCTTTTTTCTTTATATACTGGTCATCACCCTCTATTATTACAACTTTGCCACCCAACCTAGTTTAATTCCACATGAAATTAGTTATTCTTGGTATAAAACTCTAAAGCCGTGAAGATTGAATGTTCATGATTGTTAATACAGTTAGGGAGTCACCTGGTTGAAGTTGTTGGGTGTTACACCAGTTATGTACAATCCTGTCTTGTCTGCCAACAAGTGAAGGCAAAGCACCAAAGGCCAGGTGGGATGTTGCAACCATTACCGATACCCTAGTGGAAGTGGGATAAAATTGCAATGGACTTCGTAGTTGGATTACCGAGAACAATAAAAGGGCACGACAGTATATGGGTCGTAGTTGATAGATTGATGAAAGCGGCTCATTTCTTGCCCATAAAGATGACTTACATGATGAATCAGTTTGCAGACCTTTATGTCCAAGAGATTATTAGATTGCACGGGGTCCCTGCGTCAATTGTTTCAGATCGGGATCCCAGGTATACCTCGAGGTTTTGGAAAAGTTTGCAAAGCGCTATGGGTACCAAATTGACTTTTAGCACGGCATTCCACCCACAGACCGACGGACAATCTGAGAGAACGATTCAGATACTCGAGGATATGCTGAGAGCATGCGTGCTAGAGTTTCAGGCGTCGTGGAGCCGATATTTGCCTTTGATTGAATTTGCTTATAATAACAGTTATCAGTCCACGATTGGTATGGCTCCGTACGAAGCGCTTTATGGCAGAAAGTGTAGGTCGCCGCTGTATTGGGATGAAGTGGGCGAAGCTAAGTTGATCGGCCCTGAAATTTTACAACAGTTGTCTGAGAAGGTTGCTTTGATTAGACAGAGAATGGAGACCGCACAGAGTCGCCAAAAGAGCTATGCTGATCGAAGAAGACGAAGAATTGGAGTTTGTAGTTGGTGACGAAGTGTTTTTGAAGGTTTCACCATTCAAGGGTGTGGTTCGATTTGGAAGAAGAGGGAAGTTAAATCCACGGTTTGTTGGACCATTTCAGATTACAGAAAGGATTGGAGCTACAACGTATAGGCTTCAATTGCCGTTGTCTATGGAGGGCGTGCATAATGTCTTCCACGTGTCGATGTTAAGGAAGTGTATGCGGGATCCTACGCACGTGGTAGAACCAATTGATCTTGAGATACGGCCAACCTTGACCTATGAAGAGAGGCCGATACGAATTTTGGAGTCTTCGGTTAAGGTCCTGCGTAACAAGTCAATCCCTCTTGTTAAAGTACTGTGGAGAAATCAAAACGTAGAGGAAGCAACGTGGGAGCGACAACACGACATGATGGACAGATATCCAGATTTGTTCAGATACGAAATTTTGGGGACAAAATTCTAAATAAGGAGGGTAGGATGTAACACCCGGAAATTTTGTTTTAAGGATTTCGAGCCATAAGTTTAGAATTTTAAAATATAGAGTGATAATTCGTAGAAATAATAAGTTAAGTCTGAATGGCCAACGAGAAGTTTCGTTAGAGCCCTAAGAATAAATAAAAATTTTGGAGGAGTTAAACCAATAGATGAAATAACGATTTAAGTTAAGAAATTAACTAAGGGCAAAAAGGTAAATTAGAAAGTCAAATTCTTTTAATTAAAAAGGGTTTTCTCTATTTCTTCCCCTCACTTCTCTCTCCCTCCAACGAAACCTTACGATTTCCTCTCTCCCTCGCGACTTTCTTCTTCTCCATCGCCAATCCTCAACGCCGGCGACTCCCCCGATTTCCGGCGTTTATCCCTCAAGTTTCTTCCCCAAATCAATCCTCTAGGTAAGTTCTACAATCTAGACGAGTTTATTTGTGGTTTTAGGGTTTATTTTGATTTAGGGTTTGTGAAGAAATTTAGGGATTTTGTTAGAAATCGATAGGGTTGTTTATTTATTACTCATTGATGATGTATTAGTGATTATTGAGGTTGTTGGAGTAGATTAATGGTGTTGGTTGATGTTAAATGTTAAGTTTAGGTTGTTGGAGATATAGTTGGACACCATTAATGGAGTTTTGAAGTTAGTGAGCACCAAGTGCTCGAGGAAATGCCCGAATGAAATGAATTAGAGTTTTTAGAAGAATTTGTCCTAGCTCGAGACGTCGATTTGTTTAGATTTGATGTTTGAAAGTCGATATTAATGATGTGTTGTTAAATGCCCTAGGTAACCCAAGCTCAAAGGACGGTGCTTGGCATATCTAGGACGCCAGGTAAGTGAGTGTTAGGTTTCCAGCCCCTAAGGCCCTACATCGTAACGACGTTGATAATGTTTGTTGTGATGAAGTTAGGTAGTTTTAGGGTTGGTAGAAAGACGGGTAGCTTAAGTAGTGCTTTAGTGATTTGTTAGTGGTCGTTCGATAGGCGTTTCTACGTATGTCATTTCTCATGCATCATGTTTTATTAAAGTGCATACGAACTATTTATGAGCATGTTTTATGAAATATCGAATTAACGAACGATCATGAATTTCGAATGATGTATGTTTCTCACGGGGCAAGTTGTATGTATTTCTCACGGGGCAAGTCATGTATTTCTCACGGGGCAAGTTATGATTCTCACGGGGCAAGAAAATGGTTTAACGAAACGAAATGAAATTGTAACACCCAGCTTTTTTGCATGTAATTATTTTCCCGAACCAATTCTCGGGATTTAATTTAATATAAATGCAATATATGTTTTGTTGGAAAACTAAACTAATGTTTGACTAGGTATAACACTAAGTTTAAAACCAATGGAAGGGTAAATTAGGAAGAAATTATGGTTGGTGGGAGAAATCAAATGGATGATTGACATGTGGCAGCTTGTTGAAGAAGTTAAGTTCTTCCTCCTACGTGAAACTCTTACTCTTTCTTTTCTCAGTTTCCTAGCTTCTTCTCTGCTTCTTCTTTCCTGGCGATTTTGACAAAGCACCAACACTTTGTTTCCGCGCTTTTCTTCTATTTCCTTCAACCAAGGTAATCATCTACGGAAGTTATAGATTTTGGACAAGTTTAATGCGAGTTTTCACTGGGGTTTAGGGTTGTTAATTCCGTGAAAACTCACTGTTTTGGATGAAAATACGTTAGTGTGTTTTCCTAAAGAGTTGAAATGAGCTTGCTGCATATTCTACAAGTTATTTGTTAGCAATTGCAGCTTGTTTAATTTCACTACATTGCAGCAAACAGGTTCGAGCATTTTCGAGACTTTCCAGCTGACTGCATCGAGAAAAACAGGTAAGTTCATAAGCATAGATCCGGCCCTTAAGGCCCTACATCAAGGAGGTACTAGGTTTTCTGTTCTGTCGGGTTGTTTTGAGTAGAAGAGTTAGAGTTATGTTCTGAAATGTCTGGCTTTGATTTATCTTCTGCTGTCCATTGTTTTATTCTGTTATCTGCCAGTTAAAGTTCAGGCACCGTTCATGCATGCACTGTTTTCCTGAAAATTCATGCAAAACCGATTTCTGTACACTGTTTGAAATTAATAAGATAAAATCCGACTGAAATGTACCAGGTTAAGTGTGGGACGGGGACTGGCCCCTCTGGTTTTATCCCTCCCTGGGAATCTGAAAACTATCGTGCCTGATAGTGCACCTACTGAACCAGTTCCCCTATAAGCCCCACTTAATTCTTCTGCCACTGTAATGTAATGTTCTGTTCTGTCACTGAATTTCTGAAAGTTCATGCATTGCATATGCACCACTGCATTCTGATTATGTCCTTACTGAGTTTTAGACTCATAGGTGAACTCTTTGATGTAGGTACTGAACCTGAAATCGAGGACCTTGTTCCTCAAAATGACGATCTGATGTAATTGGTGGATCGAGCTCACAGTGTGGTTGTGGCAATCAGACATGTTTCTGCTCTGAGGTTTCAGTTTTTAAGTAAAGTTTATGTCTGTAGGTTTTACTGAACTCTGGTGTTTTGTTTCAAAACTCTGTCTGGATTTTTGTTAGAAATATGATTTATGTATAGGTTTTGTTGGTGTATTCTAAAACCTCTGTATTTGACAGTTGTAATTATGTCTTGGAATGTATTGAAATTATTCTGAAATTGCTGGGATTTCCTTTTATTAGTTTGTGCATGGATGGCTTCTAGTTTGGAACTATCCATGCAGTCCGTTTCTTCGAATCTGTCAATTTCAAAGTATGTTCCACGACCTTGTTTAGAATCGGGTTTGAAGGTCTGAAACCCTTATGACTTCTGTTTGATGCTCGCTGCCCGTATGTCCCTCTGTAAAAGTTGTAAATTTTGCCTTTAAAATTTATGTCTTCCGGCTGACGTCATCAAAGTCATCCGCCCAGTGTATTTATGTCTTCCGGCTGATGTCAGCATTAGTCTTCCGCCCAGTTTAAAACTCCGTCTTCCGGCTGACGTCACCCAAGTCATCCGCTCAGTGTAAATATGTCTTCCGACTGACGTCATCCCAGTTTTTCCGCCAGTATAATGCTTATATCTTCCGGTTGACGTCATCCATCTTCCGGCTGACGTCATCTCCTCATCCGATCTCAGTTACTGTCTGTGTCTTCCGCCTGACGTCACCCACCTTCCGGCTGACGTCACTACCTCTTCTGCCCAGTTTTACTCAGCCTCTTTCGCTAAATACTGTTCGTCTTTTGTCGTATCTGAATCCACCGATAGCTCAAATCTTCCGCCTGACGTCATCTCCGCTTCCGTCTTTGAATTTACATCTTCCGGCTGACGTCATTCAAAGTCTTCTGCTGCTCCTTTAAACTAAGTCTTCCGTCGGATATTCGCCTAAGTCTTCCGCCAATGTTTCCTGGTTCCTCCTCCGCCAGCCTTATGCTAATTTCTGTTCTGTTATCCATTATTGAAACCTGTTTTAAATTTCTACACCCGAGAACTCTCTCTCTCTTCCTGTAAATGTTTTAAAAGTATAATGTCCACTAGTTTTGACCGATCTGTTTCAAAAAAAAAACTAGTCACCGTTTTCCGTCCACTGTCCCGGAGTGATGGCTCCGATCCCGGACTCCGATCGGGTTCCGGTTTCGGGTCGTCACAGAAATTGTTTTACAAATGTCATGCATATATGTAATGTTATGTTTAGCACACTCTTTACTAAGCATTAGGCTTAATGTATTTATCGTATGATGTAGGTGACGAGATCGAAGGTGAGGAACCTTATTATGATGACCAAGCGTAGTCGGTCGATGGGCGGAGCTCGTGGCGGCGGAGTGCATTTTGGCTAGGCTGGATTGACTCATGGTTAGATGATTTTTGAGAGTTTTGGTAATGTTTGGGATAATTATGGATTAGATAGATTTATCGTAGATTTTGATACGTTTTAGGATATTTGATGACTGAACAGATAATATATCGTATTTTGTAGTGTTGTTGATGTTTTTCAAACAGGAAGGAAACGTTAAACTTTTAAACGGAACCACGCGATTCATTTTTATGAAATTTGATTATGTTTAATGTGAATTGTGTCGGTTTTGAGTATTTGAGTAAATGTCGTGTTTGGAGTATATTTTATGGAGTTATGAGAAGATTGTGCGAAAAAGAGTGAGAAAGGTGAAGAGTTAGTGTGTTGTGTGTTTTGTTATGTAAATGTAAAGTGCAGTGCTTGTGAAGAAGGTAAGAAGAAAGGAGAGGGGGGGGGGGGGGAAGGCCGTGCTCTCTGGAGGAGGGGGGGGGGGGGGGGGAAGGCCGTGCTCTCTGGAGAAAATCCAGAGAGCACGGCGATTGCTCGCCTCTTCCCCCGGAAATCGCTGGAGAAGCGATTGCCAGGCGGTTAAGCAATCGCCTAAGGGCGATTGCTCGCTAGGAGCAATCGCCACTTGTTCTGCCAAATAAAAAAAAAAAGAGTTTTATTTATTTAGTTAAAGGTTTATTGATTTAATTGTTTTTAAGTTTTAACTGTTTTAATAATTGTTTTAAATGATTTACTAAACGAACTTCGATTTCAATTCCGACTTTAAAAGTTTTATTTCCGCACGAAAGTCAGACGTAAAGTTTGTACGTATAAAAAAAAAAAAAAATTTACTAGGATGCGGGTAAGGGTTGTGACATGCATAGCAAGAAATAGTTGAAATGTCGTTCTGTTTTCTATCGAAAGATGTCTTCAGAAAAGCCATCGGATGATGTAGGTTTAATTCTATCGGAAGATGTCTTCAGAAAAGCCATCGGATGATGTAGGTTTAATTCTATCGGAAGATGTCTTCAGAAAAGCCATAGGATGATGTAGGTTTAATTCTATCGAAAGATGTCTTCAGAAAAGCCATCGGATAATGTAGGTTTAATTCAATCGGAAGATGTAGGTTTTGCGCTACCGGTATGAGTGAGTATTATGCTTTTCATTTTGCGATCGGTTGATGTCGGATAATTGATTTATCCGGCTGACGTCATCGGTAGATGCAGTCCACCGAGAGGTGTCTTTTGTTTCCAACTCTTCTGGTCCACGTCATTGGTAGAAGCCTTCTATTTGCTGTTTCTGCTTCTTCCGTTGACTTTATCAATCGGCAGATGAGTTTGACTTCTGCGACTTCCCGAGTGTTTCACGATTTAAACCTCTATTTCTTTTTAGCCGTTTATCTCTTAAATTTCAAACAATGTTCATAGTTTTGTTTAACTCTATTGTTGTCCAAAAGATTTTCGCTGCAAGTTTTAAATGTTTTGAGACTTTAGCTTATGTCAAATGTTGAATGTTGAGCAAAGTTTAAAAAAAAATAATACAGTTGAGATTTCTTAGTCATGTACGAACTTTTGTGTAACGAACCGGGTTCAGATAACTCGGGGCATTATAATTCTTGTCAGAAAATGCACGTTGTCTTTGGACAGCTATAATTCGGACATAGAACATCTTACTTGCAAGAAATTTAAACCCAAATCTTTCTCTTTGTGTCTAAAATATACCCTCCAAAACTCAGGGGCAAAAGATAAGAGAATTGGGAGATATGAAAAAAATAGTGCACTGTGTCAGAATCTCTACCGAGAAATTAGGGCTCACTTGAGAAGGCAATATCTCGGTCAATATTGGTCTTCTCAATGTGATTTTGGACAGAACCTTCCTCTATAAGTGGAGATGACATCCTTCAAATGGTGTGATGAAAATCGCATTGACGAGCAAGTAATAATTAGAACACCACTAGTTGGTCTGAATGGTAACGACAGCCTGCCTTCGACTCTTATGACAACCCTTGTAAAAAGGAAAACACTCCAACTTGGCTAATGAGAGTATATACAATCTTTATGAAGATTTGAAGCCCAATGGGATGATGATGATAAGATTGTAGTAATAAGAATATCCAACAACACTCACAAAGATTAGATTCAACTTTATATAAACATAATTGGGTTGCCAACAACATTGAAAGAAATGGGGGTATATATACCTTACATTGAGGGTTACATCTCTTAACAAAATTAGCAAAAAGAGGGAACCAATAAATGGTCCTTATTCAAATGGCTAATACAATAAAGCTGAATTGAAAATTGGTGCAACTAATATAATTTTCTTATTTAAATGAAATGCTATTTAAACCCTTGATGTTGGCATGTTTTTAATGTCCTTCCACGTCATTGATTTGTGCCATACCTTGAATGTTGTTACTTCCTTTGTTTGTTGCCATTATCTCCACATTTAAGAAACCTTTCTACTTGTAGGTGAAGCATCCATTGAAGACTTCATGATGGAGCCAAACACCTTAGACATGGAGAAACCATTCTACTTACTATCATGGGAGTACTCCTCGGCCTCAACAAGAAATGAAGGAGGAATTTGTCTTCCTTGTGACAAATTGTGTAACCCAAGCATACTTTTAAATTATTCTTTAGAGCTTTACTATTTTGTGGTGATCATGTAGTTGGAATTGCTTAACATGTGGTGGATGGAATATGGCTGCATTTTGAAATAAGAGAGACCACATGATAGTGACCCTTGGAGAGAGAGAAAGCTTGCCCAAAATGGAAAGACAAGGGTGTATTTAGCTAGCTATTTGGCCGAGTACTAACCCCCCCCCCCCCCCCTCCCCCTCCCCCTCTTTTGGCTCTTTTTGTGACGACCCGTAATTCGCTCGTCCTTAAAAAACTTAACTTTCTTTAATTTTATAAAGACTTTGAAGGAACTCAAAGAAAAAGACCCCCCCCCCCCTCCCCCTCTTTTGGCTCTTCTTGTGATGACTCGTAATTCGATCGTCCTTAAAAAACATAACTTTCTTTATTTTTATAAAGACTTTGAAGGAACTCAAAGAAAAAGAAACTTTTAAAATAACTTAAATTGTTTTGAAACGCATAGCAGCAGACTTAAATATTGTGTGGAAGCCCGCTGTTTAAAAACCAAAGTCAAAACGTTAAAATTCAACCATTTCAATTCTCAGAACAAATCATTTCTACTTTAAACAACTCATTTTCATATCCAAAATATTTCTACACTTCAATTGTCAAAACGTACTATATTCATTTCAAATCTATCCCTTTTTGTACAAGACATTTCTTTACATCAAACCTATTTTGGTACCAAAACATTTCCATACATTAAAACATAGTTTATCAAAACATTCAAATCCATAAGTTCATTTTGCACGTGACTTAAATCAAAACATGTCCATACACTTGGGACAAAACATACACATACTAGTCCATGGGTCAAAATCGCCGAACAACCCCAAGTCACCGCCATGGACGCGCTCCGTCAACTGCCTTCTCAATCCTGACGGTGCGTAAGATCCTCACATGTACTTCTGTCACCTACATCATGAGGTTCATCTAATGATCGTAAAGCTCAACAAGTAGTAATGTATAATAAATGCTCATGCAATTTCGTTTTAGTCTTTTCCTTTTTATTAACATTGGGACACGACCACTCAGTTACATTAGGGCCATCAAACCTACCAGGACTATCTTAGGGTCATCAAACTGATCACGTCTAATGCCTTGTGATGTAGGCTAATTGTAACACCCGGCATTTTTGCCTATATAATAATTCCCCGAATATGTAAGCGGAATTTCTCCGATATTAATGCAATGATTGTTTTTAATAATATTGTCGATGTGTTTAACCGAACGAGGGTGATTCGTGAGACCGAATCGATTAACTAAATAATGTTTTAGTTAAAAACCAATGGAAGGGCAAATGAGGAAGAAATTAAGGTTGGAGGGAGAAATCAAATGGATGATTGACACTTGGCAAACTTGTGGAAGAAGACAAGTCATGTATCCCATTTCCTTCTCTTCCTCCTACGTGAGACATTTCCCTCTCTGCTCTCTTTCATTTTTCCTCTCTGCTTCTCTCTTTCGATTGAAGAAAACCAACGCAAGGAGTTTCTTCCTTCTCTGATTTTCCTCCTGCTTTTCGGTCTAAGGTAATCATCTTAGATAGAAAACGATTTTAGTTTATTTATTTGCTAGTTTCGTGAGGTTTAGGGTTAATGTCCGTTTATGCATGCTATAGGTTCGTGAACCACGGTGCTCGTGCGTTCAAGCTTGCTGCATTTCGGACCTCAGGTAAGTTCATGCATCTACGTTGGCCCTTAAGGCCCTACAACTCGGAGGTACTAGGTCTGGTTCGGGTAGATAGGTTTTAGGTTATGTTTTAAGTTAAACGTGTTTCCGTTATATTCTGTTTCCTGTTGTATTCATTCTGTCATCTGTGAATGTTAAGTTTAAGCATTTCACTTATTCATGCATACACGTTTCCTGTAAAATCATGCAAATGTTTTCAGCACCGGTTTTGAAGTAAGTAAGATAAAATCCTGTAAAGAAAATGTATGGTTAAGTGTGGACGAGGACTGGCATCCTGTCAAGTACTCCTGTTATGTCCTGAAAGTGGCATGTACATCCTGTTGCGCCAGCTCCTTCTCCCATTTATACCTTTCCTGTCCAGTGAAACGCAATGTTAAGTAATGTAATGTTCACGTATTTCAAAAGTCCATGCATCACTGCATTGCATTTCATGTTCTTATTGAGCTCTAGGCTCATAGTTGAACTCCTGTTGTAGGTATGGATTTTCCAGATGAGGAGCTTGATCCTCAAACTGACGAGTTGATGTAGTTGGGGGAGGAGCTCACGGGATGGTTGCTGCAGCCAGACAAATCCTGTCCCGAGGTTTAAGTATTTAAAGTAAAGTCTATGTCTGTAAACCCTACTGGAATTCTGTGTTTGGTTTTTAAACTATGTTAGGATTCTGTATTTTTGGTTGTTGAAAACTCTGTAGGAAATTCTGTTGGATATAGATAATGTAAGGTATTCTGTTGGTTAAGCTTTCTCTTGTTAAAACCTCTGTATTCGACAGTTGAACTATGTTTTGAAGTATTCTGGAATTCGTTTGGAATATTTTCTGTTAGTCTGTGCATGGACAGCTTCTGGTTTTAGAGCTATCCATGTAGTGTGATTTTTCTTAAGTTTCTGTCATGTTAGAGCCATCCATGTAATTTGTTTTTCCTTAAAATTCCGTCGTGTTTTTCCCGATATGTTCAAAAATCATGTTTTGAATCGTTTTCTGAAGTTTGAAGTTTTCATACAATCTGTTTCCACAACTTTTGTTTTTATGTAATCATGTTAAAAGTTGCCAGTTTTGTCTTTTACATTTTTAGTCATCCGGTCACTGTTCACATTTTTAACAAATCCGGTCACTGTTCACAAATTTCATCTTCCGGTCACTGTTCACATTTTTCATCTTCCGGTCACTGTTCACATTTTTCATCTTCCGGTTACTGTTCACAAATTTCATCTTCCGGTCACTGTTCACAAATTTCATCTTCCGGTCACTGTTCACATTTTTCATCTTCCGGTTACTGTTCACAAATTTCATCTTCCGGTCACTGTTCACAAATTTCATCTTCCGGTCACTGTTCACATTTTTCATCTTCCGGTCACTGTTCACATTTTTCATCTTCCGGTCACTGTTCACAAATTTCATCTTCCGGTCACTGTTCACAAATTTCATCTTCCGGTCACTGTTCACATTTTTCATCTTCCGGTTACTGTTCACAAATTTCATCTTCCGGTCACTGTTCACAAATTTCATCTTCCGGTCACTGTTCACATTTTTCATCTTCCGGTCACTGTTCACATTTTTCATCTTCCGGTCACTGTTCACAAATTTCATCTTCCGGTCACTGTTCACAATTTCATCTTCCGTCACTGTTCACATTTTTCATCTTCCGGTCACTGTTCACATTTTTCATCTTCCGTCACTGTTCACATTTTTCATCTTCCGTCACTGTTCACATTTTTCATCTTCCGTCACTGTTCACATTTTTCATCTTCCGTCACTGTTCACAAATTTCATCTTCCGTCACTGTTCACAAATTTCATCTTCCGTCACTGTTCACATTTTTCATCTTCCGTCACTGTTCACAAATTTCATCTTCCGGTCACTGTTCACAAATTTCATCTTCCGGTCACTGTTCACATTTTTCATCTTCCGGTCACTGTTCACAAATTTCATCTTCCGGTCACTGTTCACAAATTTCATCTTCCGGTCACTGTTCACAAATTTCATCTTCCGTCACTGTTCACAAATTTCATCTTCCGTCACTGTTCACAAATTTCATCTTCCGGTCACTGTTCACAAATTTCATCTTCCGGTCACTGTTCACAAATTTCATCTTCCGTCACTGTTCACAAATTTCATCTTCCGTCACTGTTCACATTTTTCATCTTCCGGTCACTGTTCACAAATTTCATCTTCCGTCACTGTTCACAAATTTCATCTTCCGTCACTGTTCACAAATTTCATCTTCCGTCACTGTTCACAAATTTCATCTTCCGTCACTGTTCACAAATTTCATCTTCCGGTCACTGTTCACATTTTTCATCTTCCGTCACTGTTCACAAATTTCATCTTCCGTCACTGTTCACAAATTTCATCTTCCGTCACTGTTCACATTTTTCATCTTCCGGTCACTGTTCACAAATTTCATCTTCCGGTCACTGTTCACAAATTTCATCTTCCGTCACTGTTCACAAATTTCATCTTCCGTCACTGTTCACAAATTTCATCTTCCGTCACTGTTCACAAATTTCATCTTCCGTCACTGTTCACAAATTTCATCTTCCGTCACTGTTCACAAATTTCATCTTCCGTCACTGTTCACATTTTTCATCTTCCGTCACTGTTCACAAATTTCATCTTCCGTCACTGTTCACAAATTTCATCTTCCGTCACTGTTCACAAATTTCATCTTCCGGTCACTGTTCACATTTTTCATCTTCCGGTCACTGTTCACAATTTCATCTTCCGTCACTGTTCACAAATTTCATCTTCCGGTCACTGTTCACAATTTCATCTTCCGGTCACTGTTCACAAATTTCATCTTCCGTCACTGTTCACATTTTTCATCTTCCGTCACTGTTCACAAATTTCATCTTCCGTCACTGTTCACAAATTTCATCTTCCGTCACTGTTCACAAATTTCATCTTCCGTCACTGTTCACAAATTTCATCTTCCGTCACTGTTCACAAATTTCATCTTCCGTCACTGTTCACAAATTTCATCTTCCGTCACTGTTCACAAATTTCATCTTCCGTCACTGTTCACAAATTTCATCTTCCGGTCACTGTTCACAATTTCATCTTCCGTCACTGTTCACAAATTTCATCTTTACTTTGATTTTATTTTATGTTATCCATTTTAAATGTCCATGAGTTTTAAAAAGTCGAAAAAAAAAAATAGTTGTCCCCGTTTTCTGCAAATGTCCCGGAGTGACGGCTCGGTTCTTGGATCCCGATCGGGTCCGGTTTTTGGGTCGTCACACTAATAGGCCAAACACATACAACATTACTTACCTCAATTCCTTAGTAATTGAAATTAACTTGGTCAATTCCTCTCCGTAACCTAAAAACCTAAAGCACATTAACTTTGATTCCAATCCAACTATTCAAAGAATAATGACAATACCAAGTCAGTTTAGCAATTAAAATCCAATAGCACAACTCACAACATCAAAACCGAGACATGCCCATAACTTCTTAGTTTTCAACCTATAATTTGTACCAACTTTAAAAATTTGCAACTAATTGTATATTTATCTAAATCCAATAATGCCAAATCCAAAAGGCCACTTAAAGAGTCTATTTT
Organism: Begonia masoniana; assembly: GCA_022432975.1. NCBI lineage: Eukaryota > Viridiplantae > Streptophyta > Magnoliopsida > Cucurbitales > Begoniaceae > Begonia > Begonia masoniana. The sequence continues at coordinate 24,618,976 of CM039511.1, forward strand.
AACATGATGAAATCCATTTATCAAAAATCAAACACCATCAATGGCAGAAATTCGAAAAGCACAACTGCCCTGTAAACCTGATTCAAATATTTACTTAAATTTTGAAAATCTATAACTAATTGTATACTTGTACAAATTCAATAATTCTAAAGCCAAACATTCACTTAAAGAGTCCATTTTAACATGGTATAATCCATTTATCAAAAATGAAATACTATCAATGGCAGAAATTCAGAAATCGCAACTGCCCTGTAAACCTGATTTAGATTTTTTTGCTTAAACTTTGAAAATTCATAACTAACACATTGAAACTCTTCAACTCCAAAGCCCATACTTTACCTAAAGCGTCTATTTTAACATGCCAAAACAGTTTTTCCATTGAAAGTTTCGAGGTTAGGTCAACAACATCAAAACCGAAGCTTGCCAGAAAATTCCAGTTTTAAATATATTATACATTTATGCCAAAACACTCCAAAATTTAAGATTTCTCCTTCCATAATTCCAAGCAATGTTATTCCAACATAAATATGCAGCATTCCAGAGAAAGAGTTGAGTAATACACCCATACATTTTGTGCATCAACCCCAAATCCATAAACTCATTAACTATTCAACCAAACCAACACTTTGAGGTCATAAACCTAAAACCCATTTAAAGAAAAACTCAAATCTTACCTTTAAAGCTTTGAAATTAGCAAGAGAGGAGGAGAATGCATGAGTTTTCTCTTCAAAACAAGAACGTGAGGGAGGGAAGAGGAATAGGGTTTTTGGTGAGGAAGTAAACCGAGAGAGAGAGAAGGAAAGAAAAAAAGTGAGCGAGTGTAGAGTGTGGCTAATTTTTTGTGACGACCCCGACCCCACGTCGGTGCCGCCACGACCTATGCCGTAACATACGTACATACTACCCTCGCCCGTTCTCATTAATTTTTTTCTTTTCTTTTTGATGTGCCCCGTAGGCCCATTACACGATCCCAGACCCGAGTCCACAATTTGACTAACACACTTGTCTCTTTTGCAGGTCATGGTTCGTGTGAAGACTTGGAGGACACCGTGGACAACTTGAAGTGGGAGATTAAAGCTGGAGACGTTGACCAACCGAAGCATCTCCTCATGTGGAAAGACTAAAGAGACACCTTAATGCTCACATGGGAATTTGTCTTCCCGAGCTTTAATATTTGTTGCTTTTTTTGAAATTTCAAACTTATTGGCAAACGTTGGCCTTCTTGTTAAACTTTATTAGATGCATGTTAGGATTATATGGATGTTAGGATTAGATGAATGATAGGATTAGTTGGTGGCTTGGTTTGGCCCATTGAAGTTGAAGACATGTCCAAGCCCAAGCCCAAGCCCAAGCCCACCATTAGGTCTATATATTCATGGCATTGGTGTTTGTAACTTTTTTGGATGATTTTTATGAGCACCCACGGATTTCTCTCATTGAAGAAGAAGAAGCTTGGAGCAAGGAGCTTCCAAGGTAAGCTCGGTTGACAACAACCGAGGGGTCGCGCCCCCGAACCATTCTTCTAGCTTGGTAGCTAGTTGGAGTGGAATTTGCCACCTCCTTCTCCACTCTTTTGAGGGCGGAAAACAGCAAGGAGTGGCCTTAACCGGTTCCTTGAATCGAGTTTTCTTCCTTGGAAGAAACTCTTGCCGGAAGCTCCATTGAAGCACTCACCGGCCGATTCTCGGAAAATATTCATAACTAACTCAAATCAACGGATCTGGACCACAAACTTCACCAGCACACATCTCACTCACTTCACAACACTCACCTAAAATTTCATTTCATTCCGAGCTTGTTTAGTATTTCTTTGACATTTATATTCTCGGATTTCTCGGTTTTTCCAGCACTAGGGAACTAACGGTCTTTTCGAGTTCTAGAGTCGTGTTTTGCAGGTCGGAGCTCAACATTTGGTTTTCCAAACCCATTTGGTTGCCCAAAACCGAGGCACCAAAACGGGTGCTTGCTGTTCTTCATTTTTGGTTTGGTGTTCTTGCTGTTTTTCTTACCTTCTCTTTTAATTTCTTTTAGTTTCTTGCAAAGATCATTTCCAGAACGTTTTTATTAGTTGTCTGCAACTTTAGCTTGAGTTTTTTGAAAATTATTCCACCATTTTTGTGTTGCTTATTTTCCTTCCCTTTTTGGTAGAACAAACCCTAACAAACTTTGTACTTGCTGTTTTTCTTTCTCTTTTGGTTTTGCTGACTTGGCTGTTGTGTGTCTTACTTTTCCAGCACTTAAGAGCATGTTGTTATAATCACAGATCTGAGCATTAAGAAATATGTTTGATTAACATCATTTCGTTTGCTGTTTGGTAGTTTAAGTTGCTGTTTAGTGTTATAGTTTAATGTTGTTGCATATTTAAATCCGAGCTTCATGTTATAATGTTCTGTTGATGCAGTCTTAGTACATTAATCTGCTGAGAATATTTGCCTTTTCATTTGAATTACATTGGTAAAGTAAAACGTTGCTAAAAGGAGTGAAAGTTAAGTAAAAGTGCATAACCTAAACTAGCTTCTACTTTTGGTATTTGCTTTATGTCGCTTTCACTTTGTGTTTGGATGATATTTAAATTAATAAGGTTCTGTTGGTAAGATATTTGCTTGTAATTGCATGTTTGGAAACATATGTATTAAGTTCACTAAAACGTTTAAGAGCACGTACGAATCGATTATCTCTGTTTAGTGGATTTAAAGCTTGTTTGTTAGTGAATTTGACCTTTCCCCACTAAAACGGCCATAACTTTTGCTACAAGTGTCAGTACTCACATGAATGTCGTTTAGACCCTCACATTTGACCCCAAAAAAATGTCATTTAGACCCTCAAAAATGCGTTTCAAAATTTCTGGATTGAAATTCTAGTTAGGTTTCCCGCCTTTACCTTCCCTAACACCCGTGATCAACTTGAACCTAATTAATATTTCCTTCCTAAAACTTTAGTATTCACATGAATGAAGACTAGGAGTGCAATTAACCGAGAGCTAAACCAAGATATGAATCAAGAACCGAACCGGGACAAGGACATTCCCCAACCCGAGACTCACACCCCACAAGAGGGAGAGTCTAGCATGCAAGGACAATTAGATGGACTTAGTGGAGAAGTTAACCATATAGGCCAACAACTTAAGGACTTAACCCTTAGCATGAAACACATAATGGAAGTCCTTAATGCGAGAATTCCAAATGAAGCGACCCGAGAACCCCCACCTCGATTTAGACCCAGAAATCCTAGGAGACGATTTCAAGAACCATATCCCACCTCGGATGAAGAAAGACCTGAGTATCCTAGGAGACGAAACCCGCTTTATGAGGAGGAGGAAGAATGGACCTTAGACGAAGAAGAGACTTTTCGACCAAATAGACGAAAGGATCAAGAGGACCTTAGAAATGTCAAGCTACATATACCCCCATTTGACGGGACTTGCGATGGAGATACCTTTCTAGAATGGATTGATAAGGTAGAGAAAGTTTTCGACTATTATGAGTACTCCGATAAAGTAAAGATCCAATTAGTATCCGTAGAGCTATCGGGATATGCGGCCCTCTGGTGGTCCAATATTAAGCTCCAAAGACGACGGATAGGAGATACCCCCATTACGACATGAAGAGCAATGAAGTCGCTCATGACTAAGAGGTTCATACCCACCCATTACCGTCAAGATCTATTCCTTCAAATCCAAAACCTACGACAAGGAACTCGATCCGTTGAGGCTTACCTAGCCGAATTTGAAACTCTAAGGATACGAGTAGATATGGAAGAACCTGAGGAGCAAGTTATTGCTAGATTCATTCGGGGATTGAATAGAGACATAGGAGACACCGTTGAAATACACCCGGCAGAGTCCTTAGATGCAATTGTTCATATGGCTATGACGATTGAGCGACAGCTCAATAAAAAGAGGAAATCCACCTACCCTCCTAAGTTTACCCCCCACATTCCACCCAAAGTCATCGCTAAGTCACCCGCGCCAATCAAGCCTTTTGACAAGGCTGAAGGAAAGAAACCTTTTAACCCTAGTTGGCCACTTAAGGAGTCCAGTAGCAAAACCTTAGTCGATAAAGCCAACCCACTTAGAGCAAGAGAAATCAAGTGTTATAAATGTCAAGGTCTTGGTCATTATATGGCTCAATGTTTGAATCGAAGGGTGATGATTATCAAGGAAGATGCGGGAGAAGTTGAGAGTGAGGATGACCACGAGATAGGAGTAGAGGACAAAGATGTCGAGGAGAGTGACACTGAGGACGAAGTTGTGCACGCTCCTGAGGGACCCTTGTTGATGGTTAGGAGACGAGTCCTTGTGACTAAGAATTCAGGAGAAAATTGCCAACGTGAGAATATCTTTCATAGTAGATGTGTTATCGAGGATAAGATATGCTCTTTAATTATAGATGGAGGAAGTTGTGCCAACGTGGCATCTGATGAGTTAGTTAAGAAGTTAGGGTTAGAGACAACTACGCATCCCCACCCTTATAAGTTACGATGGCTAGATGATAGGGATGATGTTAAGGTCTCTCGACAAGTGAGAGTAGATTTTGCTATGGGAAAATATCAAGATTCTGTTATATGTGATGTCATGCCCATGAGTGCTAGCCACTTACTTCTTGGACGACCCTGGCAATTTGATCGAAGAGTGAACCACGATGGATATTCTAACTACTATTTCCTTAAGTTTGGTGGTAAAACAATTAAGTTAGCACCTTTGACCCCCGAGGAAATATCCAAAGACGATGCCGCTAGGAAAGAAGCGAAGAATAAAGCAAATCTTTTTATGACTAGATCGGAGATAGAGGCATCGGTGCTTCGAGGAGATCCCATGATCCTTATACTATTTCGAGATAGAGTTATGGAGCTAGGAGTAATCCCTGACCCTGTAAAGAAGTTGCTCAATCAATTCCAAGATGTGTTTCCTGAGGAACTGCCCCAAGGATTACCACCTCTACGTGGTATAGAACATCAAATTGACCTCATACCCGGGGCCACCCTTCCTAATAGACCGGCCTATAGAATGAACCCCGAAGAAACCAAGAAACTTCAAGATCAAGTTCAAGATTTATTGGATAAAGGATACATACGAGAGTCAATGAGCCCCTGTGCAGTTCCCTCACTATTGGTACCTAAGAAAGACGGTACAATGAGGATGTGTGTTGATAGCCGAGCCGTGAATCAAATTACCGTAAAATATAGATACCCTATTCCAAGGCTCGAGGATATGTTGGATGAGCTCAGTGGAGCCTCAATATTTTCTAAGGTGGACCTCAAGAGTGGTTACCACCAAATAAGAATGAAAGAAGGTGACGAGTGGAAGACGGCATTTAAGACTAAGTATGGGCTTTTTGAGTGGATGGTGATGCCCTTCGGGTTATCTAACGCGCCCAGTACCTTCATGAGACTTATGCACCACCTGCTTAAAGATTTCCTAGGAAAATTTATTGTTGTCTATTTTGACGATATTTTGGTGTACAGTCTAGACCTCCCACAACACCTCAACCATCTTTGTAACACCCCTAAAACTGTACCCGTATTTCTCATATTATTTATTTATTTTTTCTTCTTTACATTTTATAAACTTTAAAACTTGACGTTAACCAGAATTGAAATCGAAACCGAAACCGGAATCGAAATCGAAGTTCGTTTGGTAAATCATTTAAAACATAAACTAAAACTATTTAAATAAAACTTAAAAACATTTAATTAAAAACTTTTAATAACAATAAAAGAAGGGAGGGCAGAATCGGTAAACTGTACCCGTATTTCTCATATTATTTTTTTTTTTTTTTCTTCTTTACATTTTATAAACTTTAAAACTTGACGTTAACCAGAATTGAAATCGAAACCGAAACCGGAATCGAAATCGAAGTTCGTTTGGTAAATCATTTAAAACATAAACTAAAACTATTTAAATAAAACTTAAAAACATTTAATTAAAAACTTTTAATAACAATAAAAGAAGGGAGGGCAGAATCGGAATTCTACCCTCGCAAAGCAGCAGCGATCGCTGCACTGAGGCAGCGATCGATCTCTGCGCTGCAGCAGAGATCGATCGCTGCAATCTTAGTGTCCTTTTCCAAACCCTACGAAAAGCTCAATTATTTGGGAATTTAAGCAAATGCTCATTCGCGCAAGTTAAAGTTTATTTTCTAGGGTTTGTCATTTCTAAAGATGGCATGGAAGCCGATGTTGACAAGATTAAGGCTATTAAGGATTGGCCTACCCCCAACTCTTTAACCGAATTATGTAGCTTCCATGGTCTGGCCTCTTTTTACCGGAGGTTCATAAAAGACTTTAGTTCAATAGTCTCACCGCTCACTGATTGCACTAAGAAGGGAAAAGAGTTTACTTGGACCCCTGTTTGTCAAAAGAGTTTTGAGCTAATCAAGGACAAGTTATGCCACTCGCCAGTGTTAGCACTCCCTGACTTTAACAAGGTATTTGAAATTAAGAGTGATGCTTCTGGAGTTGGCATTGGAGCCGTACTCATGCAAGAAGGGAAACCCATTGCATACTTTAGTGAAAACCTGAAAGGAGCCATGCTAAACTACTCCACGTACGATAAGGAATTTTATGCCGTTATTAGAGCATTGGAGCATTGGCAGCACTACCTCTTGTCAAAAGAATTTGTTATCAATACTGACCATCAATCTTTACGACACATTAAGAGTCAACATAAGTTGAACAAGAGGCATGCTAAATGGGTAGAATTTTTGGAGAGGTTCCCGTATATTCTTAAGTATGTGAAAGGAGAAAATAATGTAGTCGCCGATGCACTTTCGAGGAAACGCATTCTCCTTACCGAGCTAGGGACTCGATTCTTTGGATTTGAATGGATCAAACATAATTACGAATCTGACCCTGACTTTGGATCTTATTACACCAAGTGCAAGGAAAAGGCTGAAGGAGAATATCGACTTATGGACGACTATTTACTAAGGGCGGGAAAATTATGTATACCGCAAGGAAGCATGAGGCGAAGTCTTGTAAAAGAAGCCCATTGTGGAGGATTAGCGAATCATTTCGGGGAGAAGAAGACCCTCGATATGCTTAAGGAACACTTCTTTTGGCCACATATGAAAAGGGACGTGCACCGCATGGTGGAAACATGCATCGTGTGCAAGAAAGCCAAGAGTAAGGTCCTACCACAAGGCTTGTATATGCCCTTACCCATTCCTTCGCACCCTTGGACTGAAGTTAGTATGGACTTCATTTTGGGATTGCCTCGAACAGCTCGTAATAAGGATTCGATCATGGTGGTTGTGGATCGTTTCTCTAAGATGGCACATTTCATTCCTTGTGCAAAAACGGATGACGCCTTTTCTATAGCTGACCTATTTTTCAAAGAAATTGTTCGCCTACATGGTATACCGCATTCCATAGTGTCGGACCGGGACACTAAATTTTTGAGCTCCTTCTGGACCACTTTGTGGAAGAAGTTGGGGACGAAGCTGTGTTTTAGCACATCTTTCCACCCCCAAACTGATGGCCAAACGGAAGTTGTTAACAGGACCTTAGGCTCCCTCTTACGCAGTATTGTAGGTAAGAAACTATCCAGTTGGGATGTAGTCCTTCCCGGATTGGAATTTTCCTACAATCGCACCCTTCATTCCACTACTGAGCAAACGCCCTTTGAGGTTGCCTATGGGTTTAATCCATGTACACCGTTGGACCTTGTTCCGTTACCCATTAATGAACTAGCCAACCCATCAGGAGCAAACAAGGCCGAACAGATTAAGAAATTACATGAGAACGTGCGTCAAGCCATCGAGAAGAGAAATGCGAGCGTGTAGCACCCGGCCCTATCGAACCAGCTCTTTTATTATTAATAAAATACACTTTATTAGTCAATAAATTAAGTAGGGTTATTAAATAACTTGGCAAAGGGCATTAGAGTAAATTGCAATTTTCAAAGAGTGGATAACGTATTTAAGGGAAGAGGGTTGGGTTTAATGCACTGTAGTCGCCACCATTTCATACCATTTCCTCTTCGGGTTTCAACTCAGGCAGACGAGCTCTCTAGGCGATCTTCCTCGCGAGATTCACCTTCGACCTAGGTAAGTTTTCCATTCATCTTCTCGATATTATAGTGAGTAGATAGCGGGAGTGCAATGCATGTGTAACTTGGTGAATGCTGTGAGTGAGCTGAGTTCGAGTTTAGTGCTGAACCAAGAATGTGCGATGGCCCGAAGTTCTAAGCTAGCTCCTTAGATTCGTGAATGGTGTGGGATGAGATTTAGTGAAGTTCTGATTAGTGTTCTGTTTATGACACTAGGTGAACAGGGCTTTCAAGTAGTTGAAACCGAGCGATTTCCAGGAGACCAGGTAAGTAGAGTTTGTTTGTGCCTTCGGGCCTACATCACAAAACAGTAGGATTAATGTATGTTCGTGTGCTTATTTCCAGTTGTCATGCATCATATTTTGAAATGTACGAAAATGAATTTACATGATTTTGAATCGGCAAGGAATGAACAGATTGAAACAGTACGTGAAGCAGATTTGCTGTTAAGGGAATTAATCCAACCCTTAATGAGCCAGTGGATTGAGGTTTTGGGAAAAGTGATCCGCTTCCCAATCCGACAGGGGGATCTGAACAGTTATGAGTATCAGATTTGCTGTTAGGGGAATTAATCCAACCCTTAACGAGCCAGTGGATATTTATACTTTGGGAGAAATGATCCAACTCCCAATTTCACAGGGGGATCTGTACAGAAACGATGAATATGCAACTGAGATGAGAAAAGTAGAAACTGCATGTTTAGGAATTTATGATTCAGTATTTCATTTCACTATTGCTTTACTTGCTTAGCATTAGGCTAATAGATGAGTTTTGTGATGTAGGTGAAGAAGCTTTAGCAGGTGTGTTTACTGAGTTCACAGAAGGCTAGTTGGGTTGGAGGAGTGCATCCACACAATGTTCTGGCAGCTGATGGGGCAGTTTAATTGATGTCTGTTGGAGTGAAGGTTTTATTATCAATGCTTTACTTTAGATGGATCGAGTTTTCATAACAGTAGTGATTTCAGTGTTTTGAACAAATTGAGTTTTATTATTTGATAATGGCATTCCGCTGAGGTTTGAAGATTTGCACTTGTTGGATTTTAAGCAATACATGGGTTTGAATCCTTTTCTGAGTGATTTCAGTAAGGCAAATAGATTCTTTTTCATAAATGGAGTTATATTGTATAATTAGGAGTAGCCAGAATGTCGCCCTGAATCTATCGGTAGATGGGATGTGTTTTGTTATCTGTCGGTAGATGCATTCTATCGGCAGAAGTTGAGTAGTTTGAACCTACCGGAAGGAGATGTCTATCGGTAGGTGTATCCAAATTTCTATCGGATGATGTCTTCAGTAAAGGCATCGGAAGATGTAGCCTTATTTCTATCGATAGATATAGACCCATTTCTATCGGCAGATGAAGTCATGTTGACTTCATCGGCAGATGAAGTTGTGCTGACGTCATCGGCAGATGAAATCGTGTTGACGTCATCGGCAGATGAAGTTGTACTGACGTCATCGGCAGATGAAATTGTGTTGACGTCATCGGCAGATGAAGTTGTGTTGACGTCATCGGTAGGTGCAGCCCGCCGAGAAATGTCTTTCAGTTCCAAGTCTTCAGGTCCACGTCATCGGCAGGAGTCTTATATTTGCTGTGTCTGCTTCTTCCGTTGATTTTTTTTTTCCACCGGCAGATGTGGTGGTCTTTAGAGTTTTAATAGTGTTTTGTGATTTAAACCTTTATTTCTTTTGGTCGATTTATCTCGAACATTTTATCCGATTATCCAAACACTTTATGGTTTTGTTTAACTCTAAGTTACTTAAATTAATTCCGCTGCAAAATTTTAAATTATGAATGAAGTTTTTAGTTCGTGTACGGGTTTTGTGTGACAAACCGGGTTCAGAGAATTCGGGGCGTTACAGTATGGTATCAGAGACATTCGGTTAAACTGTTCAAAAGATTACTCATCAGTGCCAATCGTTGCATGGAAGCACTCCAACAACTGTAAGTATTTGAGTTAGCTTTAGTTATAAAATGTTTATGAGGGCAGTTAACCCTGTGCAGGGAATTTAGTATAATGGCTAGACGACCAGGAAGACCAAGGATACCTAGAGAAATACCAAGCCCAAGGCGTGAAGAGGACTCTAGTGTAATTAGGCAGCTGACCGAATTGATGCGTCAGCAGACAGATATAGTGCGTCAACAGTCTGATCAATTAGGAGTGCTGTTGAGTCGGGAAGCACAAGGAAGTGCCAACTCGGGTTCTAGCAATGAGCATTCTGGAGATAGATTCCGGAGACTAAGACCACCCACGTTTGATGGACAGTCATCCGATCCAATTATTGCTGAAGGATGGCTTAGAAAGATTGAAAGTATGTTTAGGTGCGCCAGCATAGGAGAAGGAGACAAGGTCACGTTGGCTACATTTCATTTGGCTGGCGAAGCTCAACTCTGGTGGGAAACAGTTGAAACCACCACCGACATTCTGACTATGACTTGGTCACAGTTTAAGGACATCTTCTATGAGAAATATTTTAACAGCACGGTCCAGACCGCAAAGAAGTTGGAATTTCTGAATTTGAAGCAGACAGGGTCGGTGGCAGAGTACGGTAGGCAATTTGAGTCCTTGTCCAGGTTTGCTGGACACTTTGCTCATAAGGACGAGGATAAGGTGTTCAAATTTGTGCATGGACTGAAGCCGGAGATCTATCGAGGAGTCAAATTCTGTGGCATTAAAGGTTTAACGTTCAGCGAAGTTGTGTCCACTGCTCTGGAAGTGGAAGAGGCTGAAAGGAAGTGTGCTGGAGCAAAGGAGGTCCCACAAAGGTTTGTCCAGCAACACCATCAGAGAGGAACGAAGAGGCCAAGTGAAGGCCAGAGTAGCCAAGGAGCTGGAGGGAAGGTACAGAATGTCAGAAAATTTCCCCCGTGTCCTAAGTGCTTGAAGAACCACCCCGGGAGTGCAGGAGGGATTGGAAGTGCTTCACTGTGAGGAGTTGGCCACACGTACAAAGAATGCCCGAAGCCTAGGATCACCAGATGCTACAATTGTAACAAAGTCGGCCATATTAGCAGAGACTGTCCAGTTCCTAAGAGTGGTCCTGCTATGATTAAACCAAGAATATTCTCCATGACGGAGGCAGGTGAAGAACAGCCTGCTGTAGTGTCAGGTACTATATTGGTCAACTCTGTGCCTGCTTTTACTTTGATAGATTCCGGTGCAACGCATTCATTTATAGCATCTACGTTTGCTGATAAGTTAGATGTACAGTTTACCCCTTCTATGCATGTGTTTAATGTTACATTACCTTCTGGTGAGTGCATGCACTCCAATCGAGTGATGCCTGATAGTGAGGTATTAGCGGGGAACATGAATTTGCCTGCTGACCTCATTATTATGGATATATTGGGATTTGATGTAATCTTAGGAATGGATTGGCTGTTTAAGCATTATGCCACGATCGATTGTAGGACTGGAATAGTTAGTTTCCAACCCCCTGGTAACCCGAAACATACCTTCCAAGCTTCAAAGAAGAGCAAGGAAATGACTGTGATGACTTCGATTAACACTAGACCTTCCCTATGTAGAGAGTATTGGTGCTTCCTAGCTAGCGTTGTAGACACGCAACTTGTAGGAAAGGAAAACCCTCAAAATGTTTTAGTTGTCCAAGACTTTCCTGATGTATTTTTAAACGACCTTCCTGGTTTACCACCAGATAGAGAAATCGAATTTGTTGTAGATGTCTACCCCGGAGCCGAGCCTGTGTCTAAAAACCCGTATAGACTAGCACCATCAGAACTTAAAGAGTTAAAGAAACAGTTGGAGGATTTGTTAGAAAAAGGGTTCATACGGCCTAGTTTTTCACCATGGGGTGCACCTGTCCTTTTTGTTAAAAATAAAGATGGATCAATGCGTATGTGCATAGACTATAGAGAGTTGAATAAGCTAACTGTCAAGAACAAGTATCCACTGCCGAGGATTGATGACTTATTTGACCAACTTAAGGGTGCGAGAGTTTTCTCTAAGATTGACCTTAGGTCCGGTTACTATCAGTTGAAGGTTAAATCTGAGGATATCCCAAAGACTGCCTTTCGCACAAGGTATGGACATTATGAGTTTTTGGTTATGTCTTTTGGTTTGACTAATGCGCCAGCAGCCTTCATGGATCTTATGAATAGGGTGTTTCACGAGTATTTGGACAAGTTTGTCATTGTATTCATTGATGACATACTAATCTATTCTAGAACTAAGGAAGAGCATGCAAAACATTTGAGTTTAGTGTTGGATGTACTGAGAAGACACCAGCTTTATGCTAAGTTTTCAAAGTGTGAATTTTGGTTGGATAGAGTTCACTTTCTTAGTCATGTGATCTCTGGTGAAGGAATATCTGTGGACCCAGCCAAGGTTCAAGCAGTTAAGGAATGGCCCCAACCGAAGAGTGCTACAGATATTAGAAGTTTTCTTGGACTAGCAGGGTATTACAGAAAGTTCATTGAAGGATTTTCAAAGATTGCCACACCCCTTACTAGGTTAACAAGGAAAAACGTGAAATATACATGGACTGACGAATGTGAGCATAGTTTCCAAACCTTAAAACAGGAGCTGACCAATGCTCCAATTTTGACCCTCCCTGTTGAAGGTGGTAAATTTAGTATTTATTGTGACGCTTCTAAGATCGGTCTTGGCTGTGTGTTGATGCAAGATGATAAGGTTATAGCCTATGCTTCTAGACAGTTAAAAACTCATGAGAAGAACTACCCTACACACGACTTGGAATTAGCTGCCGTTGTATTTGCACTTAAAATTTGGAGGCATTACCTATATGGACAAACTTGTGAGGTATTTTCAGATCATAAAAGTCTGAAGTATATTTTCACGCAAAAAGAACTGAATATGAGGCAGCGTAGATGGTTAGAGTTTGTCAAAGATTATGATTTTGAGATTAAGTACCACCCTGGTAAGGCAAATGTTGTGGCAGATGCCTTGAGTAGAGTCACAACCTCAACCCCAACTATGATTTCCAATATGCCATTAACCTTAGAGTCAGAATTCCAAAAGTTTAATCTAGAAGCAGTGACCAGTGTATCAGCTATACTTTCTGCCATAACCTTAAAGCCTACCATTCTTGAGAAAATAAAGGAAGCTCAGACAAATGATGATGAATGTATCGGGTACAAGTCAAGCATGGATTCTACGGACAAGTCAGAATTTAGTCATTCTACCGATGGAATCCTTAAGTTTAGAAATAGGTGGTTTGTTCCTGCCAATAATGAGCTTCGTGAGGAAATTCTTTCTGAAGCTCACTCTTCCGGATTCTCTGTCCACCCTGGGAGTACAAAGATGTACAGAGATCTCAGGCAGTATTACTGGTGGCCAGGTATGAAAAGAAGTGTGGCGAAGTATGTAGAGTCATGTCTGACCTGCCAGCAAGTCAAAGCTGAACACCAGAGACCCTCAGGGACATTGCAACCCTTACCAGTTCCCGAATGGAAATGGGAACAAATAACGATGGACTTTGTTGTTGGATTACCTAGGACAGCTAAGGGACATGATGCAATTTGGGTGATAGTTGACCGTCTAACCAAGTCAGCTCATTTTCTGCCTATAAAGATAACCTACTCGATGGATCAGCTAGCTGAATTGTACATGCAAGAGATCGTCAGACTGCACGGAGTTCCAAGTTCTATAGTTTCAGACCGAGACTCTAGATTTACATCTAAGTTTTGGAGGAGTTTGCATAAGGCTATGGGAACACAACTTAATTTTAGCACAGCTTTCCACCCTCAAACTGATGGACAATCTGAAAGAACCATTCAAACACTGGAGGATATGCTTCGTGCATGCACATTGGATTTTCAAGGTTCTTGGAACCAGTACCTGTCCTTAGTAGAATTCTCTTACAACAACAGTTTTCAAGCAACCATAGGTATGGCACCATACGAGGCATTATATGGACGGAAGTGCAGATCACCATTGTATTGGGACGAAGTTGGGGAGGCACAATTGATTGGTCCTGAAATTGTGCAACAGACAGTAGAGAAGATTGCTCTTATCCGTCAAAGAATCCTGACAGCTCAAAGCCGACAGAAAAGCTATGCAGACAAAAGACGAAAGGAACTGGAATTTGAGGTAGGTGATGAAGTTTTTCTTAAGGTGTCACCTTTCAAGGGAGTTGTGAGATTTGGAAAGAGAGGAAAGTTGAACCCCAGGTTTATTGGACCGTTCACTATTCTGAAGAGAGTTGGGAGAGCAGCCTATCAGTTGCAACTACCGGCATCTATGGATGGAATACACAGTGTGTTCCATGTGTCTATGTTGAAGAAATGCATTAGGAGTCCATATCAAGTCATGGAACAGCAAGACCTTGAGATTCATCCTACCCTTGCCTATGAAGAGAGACCAGTAAAGATATTAGACCATGCAGTGAAGATATTGCGCAACAAAGAGGTTCCACTAGTGAAAGTCTTATGGCGCAATCAGAACATGGAGGAGACAACTTGGGAACGCCAGCAAGACATGATGGAACAACATCCGGAGTTATTCAGGTACTGAATTTTGAGGACAAAATTCTTTTAAGGGGGGTAGATTGTAGCACCCGGCCCTATCGAACCAGCTCTTTTATTATTAATAAAATACACTTTATTAGTCAATAAATTAAGTAGGGTTATTAAATAACTTGGCAAAGGGCATTAGAGTAAATTGCAATTTTCAAAGAGTGGATAACGTATTTAAGGGAAGAGGGTTGGGTTTAATGCACTGTAGCCGCCACCATTTCATACCATTTCCTCTTCGGGTTTCAACTCAGGCAGACGAGCTCTCTAGGCGATCTTCCTCGCGAGATTCACCTTCGACCTAGGTAAGTTTTCCATTCATCTTCTCGATATTATAGTGAGTAGATAGCGGGAGTGCAATGCGTGTGTAACTTGGTGAATGCTGTGAGTGAGCTGAGTTCGAGTTTAGTGCTGAACCAAGAATGTGCGATGGCCCGAAGTTCTAAGCTAGCTCCTTAGATTCGTGAATGGTGTGGGATGAGATTTAGTGAAGTTCTGATTAGTGTTCTGTTTATGACACTAGGTGAACAGGGCTTTCAAGTAGTTGAAACCGAGCGATTTCCAGGAGACCAGGTAAGTAGAGTTTGTTTGTGCCTTCGGGCCTACATCACAAAACAGTAGGATTAATGTATGTTCGTGTGCTTATTTCCAGTTGTCATGCATCATATTTTGAAATGTACGAAAATGAATTTACATGATTTTGAATCGGCAAGGAATGAACAGATTGAAACAGTACGTGAAGCAGATTTGCTGTTAAGGGAATTAATCCAACCCTTAATGAGCCAGTGGATTGAGGTTTTGGGAAAAGTGATCCGCTTCCCAATCCGACAGGGGGATCTGAACAGTTATGAGTATCAGATTTGCTGTTAGGGGAATTAATCCAACCCTTAACGAGCCAGTGGATATTTATACTTTGGGAGAAATGATCCAACTCCCAATTTCACAGGGGGATCTGTACAGAAACGATGAATATGCAACTGAGATGAGAAAAGTAGAAACTGCATGTTTAGGAATTTATGATTCAGTATTTCATTTCACTATTGCTTTACTTGCTTAGCATTAGGCTAATAGATGAGTTTTGTGATGTAGGTGAAGAAGCTTTAGCAGGTGTGTTTACTGAGTTCACAGAAGGCTAGTTGGGTTGGAGGAGTGCATCCACACAATGTTCTGGCAGCTGATGGGGCAGTTTAATTGATGTCTGTTGGAGTGAAGGTTTTATTATCAATGCTTTACTTTAGATGGATCGAGTTTTCATAACAGTAGTGATTTCAGTGTTTTGAACAAATTGAGTTTTATTATTTGATAATGGCATTCCGCTGAGGTTTGAAGATTTGCACTTGTTGGATTTTAAGCAATACATGGGTTTGAATCCTTTTCTGAGTGATTTCAGTAAGGCAAATAGATTCTTTTTCATAAATGGAGTTATATTGTATAATTAGGAGTAGCCAGAATGTCGCCCTGAATCTATCGGTAGATGGGATGTGTTTTGTTATCTGTCGATAGATGCATTCTATCGGCAGAAGTTGAGTAGTTTGAACCTACCGGAAGGAGATGTCTATCGGTAGGTGTATCCAAATTTCTATCGGATGATGTCTTCAGTAAAGGCATCGGAAGATGTAGCCTTATTTCTATCGATAGATATAGACCCATTTCTATCGGCAGATGAAGTCATGTTGACTTCATCGGCAGATGAAGTTGTGCTGACGTCATCGGCAGATGAAATCGTGTTGACGTCATCGGCAGATGAAGTTGTGCTGACGTCATCGGCAGATGAAATTGTGTTGACGTCATCGGCAGATGAAGTTGTGTTGACGTCATCGGTAGGTGCAGCCCGCCGAGAAATGTCTTTCAGTTCCAAGTCTTCAGGTCCACGTCATCGGCAGGAGTCTTATATTTGCTGTGTCTGCTTCTTCCGTTGATTTTTTTTTCCACCGGCAGATGTGGTGGTCTTTAGAGTTTTAATAGTGTTTTGTGATTTAAACCTTTATTTCTTTTGGTCGATTTATCTCGAACATTTTATCCGATTATCCAAACACTTTATGGTTTTGTTTAACTCTAAGTTACTTAAATTAATTCCGCTGCAAAATTTTAAATTATGAATGAAGTTTTTAGTTCGTGTACAGGTTTTGTGTGACGAACCGGGTTCAGAGAATTCGGGGCGTTACAGAGCGTGGCCAAACGAGTAAACAAAGGCCGAAAAGAGGTTATCTTTAATGAAGGAGATTTGGTTTGGTTACACCTACGAAAAGATAGATTCCCCGACAAAAGAAAATCTAAACTTCTTCCTCGTGCGGATGGACCCTTCAAGGTGTTGCAGCGGATCAATAATAACGCTTATAAGATTGAACTGCCTGGAGATTATGGAGTATCGGCAACGTTCAATGTCATGGACCTATCACCCTATATAAGCGATGAAGAAAACTTCGAGAGGCCTGACTTAAAGGATTTGAGGTCAAATCCTCAATCACCTGGGGAGGATGATGTGCCCCGTAGGCCCATTACACGATCCCAGACCCGAGTCCACAATTTGACTAACACACTTGTCTCTTTTGCAGGTCATGGTTCGTGTGAAGACTTGGAGGACACCGTGGACGACTTGAAGTGGGAGATTAAAGCTGGAGACGTTGACCAACCGAAGCATCTCCTCATGTGGAAAGACTAAAGAGACACCTTAATGCTCACATGGGAATTTGTCTTCCCGAGCTTTAATATTTGTTGTTTTTTTGAAATTTCAAACTTATTGGCAAACATTGGCCTTCTTGTTAAACTTTATTAGATGCATGTTAGGATTAGATGCATGTTAGGATTATATGGATGTTAGGATTAGATGAATGATAGGATTAGTTGGTGGCTTGGTTTGGCCCATTGAAGTTGAAGACATGTCCAAGCCCAAGCCCAAGCCCAAGCCCAAGCCCACCATTAGGTCTATATATTCATGGCATTGGTGTTTGTAACTTTTTTGGATGATTTTTATGAGCACCCACGGATTTCTCTCATTGAAGAAGAAGAAGCTTGGAGCAAGGAGCTTCCAAGGTAAGCTCGGTTGACAACAACCGAGGGGTCGCGCCCCCGAACCATTCTTCTAGCTTGGTAGCTAGTTGGAGTGGAATTTGCCACCTCCTTCTCCACTCTTTTGAGGGCGGAAAACAGCAAGGAGTGGCCTTAACCGGTTCCTTGAATCGAGTTTTCTTCCTTGGAAGAAACTCTTGCCGGAAGCTCCATTGAAGCACTCACCGGCCGATTCTCGGAAAATATTCATAACTAACTCAAATCAACGGATCTGGACCACAAACTTCACCAGCACACATCTCACTCACTTCACAACACTCACCTAAAATTTCATTTCATTCCGAGCTTGTTTAGTATTTCTTTGACATTTATATTCTCGGATTTCTCGGTTTTTCCAGCACTAGGGAACTAACGGTCTTTTCGAGTTCTAGAGTCGTGTTTTGCAGGTCGGAGCTCAACACTTTTTGTTTTCATTTTCATTTCATTCATCATTTCCTTTTCATTTCATTCGTTGAATTATTAGAGAACAAACTCGGGCAATCCATCCATATCTATCGACATTTTGGCTCTAACTTAAAACATTTAATCATACATGCATAGGGGTAATTAATACCAATCAGCGAAGGACTATTTGCCTGTGAAAATCCCTAGCGAAAGAAATATAATAATCAATACGTAGGGTCTGTATATATAAAATAAGCTGAACTTAATTGCAAGAGTTAAAACTGTAGAACAGGGGTTTCATTTGTGTATTAACTCTCTGGAATTGACTATGACCAAAATCGGTCGACATGGCCTAATGCTAAAAAAACAGTAAGGCATAGTTTTGGTCGACGTTTTACATTCGGCAGACAATGCTTCCTCTCGGGTTTCATCAATTTGAACAGTGGTCGGGATAAATAACACTTAACTTCTCTCGGGTTTCTTCAATTTAAACAGTGGGGGTCAGGATAAATAACACTTAACTTCTCTCGGGTTTCTTCAATTTAAACAGTGGGGGTCGACGGGACCTCTGTAAGGAGATTGGTCGATGTCCATACTCTGGACAATGTCACAACTTTGGACGACATCCATACTTTGGACGATGTCACCACTCTGGACGACATCCATACTTTGGATGTTATCCATACTTTGGACGATGTCACCACTCTGGACGACATCCATACTTTGGACGATATCCATACTTTGGACGACGTCACCACTCTGGATGACATCCATACTTTGGATGTTATCCATACTTTGGACGATGTCACCACTCTGGACGACATCCATACTTTGGACGATATCCATACTTTGGACGATATCCATACTTTGGACGATGTCACCACTCTGGACGACATCCATACTTTGGACGATGTCACCACTCTGGACGACATCCATACTTTGGACGATATCCATACTTTGGACGATGTCACCACTCTGGACGACATCCATACTTTGGACGATATCCATACTTTGGACGATATCCATACTTTGGACGATGTCACCACTCTGGACGACATCCATACTTTGGACGATATCCATACTTTGGACGATGTCACCACTCTGGACGACATCCATACTTTGGACGATATCCATACTTTGGACGATGTCACCACTCTGGACGACATCCATACTTTGGATGTTATCCATACTTTGGACGATGTCACCACTCTGGACGACATCCATACTTTGGACGATATCCATACTTTGGACGATGTCACCACTCTGGACGACATCCATACTTTGGACGATATCCATACTTTGGACGATATCCATACTTTGGACGATGTCACCACTCTGGACGACATCCATACTTTGGACGATATCCATACTTTGGACGATATCCATACTTTGGACGATATCCATACTTTGGACGATATCCATACTTTGGACGATGTCACCACTCTGGACGACATCCATACTTTGGACGATGTCACCACTCTGGACGACATCCATACTTTGGATGTTATCCATACTTTGGACGATATCCATACTTTGGACGATGTCACCACTCTGGACGACATCCATACTTTGGACGATGTCACCACTCTGGACGACATCCATACTTTGGACGATATCCATACTTTGGACGATATCCATACTTTGGATGTTATCCATACTTTGGACGATATCCATACTTTGGACGATATCCATACTTTGGACGATATCCATACTTTGGACGATATCCATACTTTGGATGTTATCCATACTTTGGATGTTATCCATACTTTGGACGATATCCATACTTTGGATGTTATCCATACTTTGGACGATGTCACCACTCTGGACGACATCCATACTTTGGACGATATCCATACTTTGGATGTTATCCATACTTTGGACGATATCCATACTTTGGACGATGTCACCACTCTGGACGACATCCATACTTTGGACGATGTCACCACTCTGGACGACATCCATACTTTGGATGTTATCCATACTTTGGACGATGTCACCACTCTGGACGACATCCATACTTTGGACGATGTCACCACTCTGGACGACATCCATACTTTGGACGATGTCACCACTCTGGACGACATCCATACTTTGGACGATGTCACCACTCTGGACGACATCCATACTTTGGACGATATCCATACTTTGGATGTTATCCATACTTTGGATGTTATCCATACTTTGGATGTTATCCATACTTTGGATGTTATCCATACTTTGGATGTTATCCATACTTTGGATGTTATCCATACTTTGGATGTTATCCATACTTTGGATGTTATCCATACTTTGGACGATGTCACCACTCTGGACGACATCCATACTTTGGACGATATCCATACTTTGGACGATGTCACCACTCTGGACGACATCCATACTTTGGACGATGTCACCACTCTGGACGACATCCATACTTTGGACGATGTCACCACTCTGGACGACATCCATACTTTGGACGATATCCATACTTTGGATGTTATCCATACTTTGGATGTTATCCATACTTTGGATGTTATCCATACTTTGGACGATATCCATACTTTGGACGATATCCATACTTTGGACGATATCCATACTTTGGACGATATCCATACTTTGGACGATATCCATACTTTGGATGTTATCCATACTTTGGATGTTATCCATACTTTGGACGATATCCATACTTTGGACGATGTCACCACTCTGGACGACATCCATACTTTGGACGATATCCATACTTTGGACGATATCCATACTTTGGACGATATCCATACTTTGGACGATGTCACCACTCTGGACGACATCCATACTTTGGACGATATCCATACTTTGGACGATATCCATACTTTGGACGATATCCATACTTTGGATGTTATCCATACTTTGGACGATATCCATACTTTGGACGATGTCACCACTCTGGACGACATCCATACTTTGGACGATATCCATACTTTGGACGATGTCACCACTCTGGACGACATCCATACTTTGGACGATGTCACCACTCTGGACGACATCCATACTTTGGATGTTATCCATACTTTGGACGATGTCACCACTCTGGACGACATCCATACTTTGGACGATGTCCAACAAAACTTATAAAAATCATCAAATGGAAATTCATCTCCAATGACTATCCAGAAAGCCTTTTTAAACATCATCATACATGCAATATACGTGAATTAAACAGTACCAAGCATCCTAAAATGAACGTCTATACATTTTTCCTAACTAAACACCCTTCAGCCCGAACACATCTCAAAATACCCAAAATACTTATCCTTGGCTCCCACGAGTCAAAAAGGCACCGACAGCACAACGCACTCCCACAGGCATGTTCCTTAAATCCACTCTTTCCTTGGGTGGAGGAACATCTTCCTCACCTTGATCAAGATCACCTACACCATAAAGACACCTATGAGAATAAATCTCAGTAAATTCTACGTAAATGTCTATGCATGATCATATATGTTCAATGTTATGAAAGCCGTCCATGTCATTTCATTTATCAGTACGTGTCAGTCTATGGTTATCGAAAATGCTCGACAGATGGATAGGGCACATCAAGTAGATAGCCCACACCAACTGAAGGGAGGAAAACGCTCACCACGAAACACCAGGTCTGAACCTCATTCCCGATAACCCCATGCCATGGTTGTTTACATGATACTTTACTTGCCTTTACATGCATTTCCTTTTCATAAAATCAATGCTTAAATTCGTTTTCATGACATTTCGAAAACCATGATGCATGAATAGTTAAACGCACAATATAAACATATATAGCGAGAATACCATCAAAACATCACAAATACTAAACCTATAAAACAACTAAACCTAAACTATCCAACCAAAACATTTAAACATACAATGCTCCAAAATCCTCAACAACCAAAGCTCAACATATGGTGTAGGCCAATCGGCCATAGTAAGTCACAAGAACTTACCTGTTGTCCTTAGCACACCAAGCTCCGTTCTTGAACTTTGTTCACCTAAGCCAATCCACAACACACGGCATTAAAACCGAGCCTAAACAATCAAATTTCGAAGACTAGCAAAACCCCTAATTAAAAAGTATCTCCTAATACCACAATACTCTTTTCTCGGACGTTTTACCGAGCAATCTAAGCTCAACATTTTCTATACCTCCATTAGTTGTGTTTTAAGAAACCTCGCAACTGAGCTCAACAAAAATCTATATATATCTATCCTTTTAACATAATCATCTCCAAAAATCATAAATACTGTGTCTCTATCGATTTTTAACATAAATCTTCAATTTCATTCGAAACCCTAATCTGAAACCTGAAGCTATAATCTCTCAGAACCAAAGTCTAACGCCACAAATCCATAGTATCTTACCTAGAGTGCCACTTGGAGTAGAAAACGTGAAGAATCGATCATCGGAGGGAAGCAAGTTGTCGGCGTGAAGCAAAAGTTGGAAGGGCAGAAGAGAAATCTCCAGAGAAGTTCTCTCTGAAGGAATTTCGTGAATGTGAAAGGAGAAAGAGGGATTTACAATTTTTAAGTTAAAGTTGATTTGTCAAATGATAATTTCGCCCTTCAGCTTAATTACCCTCCTAGTTCGTTATTTAACTATCGACTCGGTTTCTCCAAATTTTCTTATTTCACCAGAAACTCCAATTTATTCCTAGGATTCTAACAAAACTTTCCGTTTGCAAAACAGACTTAATTCACTATATTTACAAAGAATGAAATTATGCATTAAAATTCCAAAAAAATCATAAAACCGGGTGTTACATTTTTTGCCTTAGAAAACTAACAAAAGGGAGTGGGGTGAGGTGGTAATCATCCAATGATCTAATCTCACCTACTCATCTTTTATTTTCTTTTGTTCCAAATTTGCCTGTCCATTAATCCAACGAATAGTTTCTCCAATAATAACTCCTACTCCTACTTAAACGATAAATGATAAAGTATAAAATGGTACGCGTTAAATAATTATCTAAAAAAATTTCGGATGTTACACTTCTTCTTAGTAGTCTCCAAACCCTAAATTGTAAGAAGGAGACATGATATTTATACCATCTTTTAGCCTCCCTTCGGGTTCACTTTTGAATGAAAATATAGCAGATTGCTTTCAGCTCTTTGAAGCTTCCAAACATTCGAGAAGCATTGAGCATGTTCTTGGAGTGCCATTTTTCCATAAAGGTGAGAAACTCGAGAGGTGATGTTTTGTTCCCTCCTCGGACCAGTAAGTAGTCATTCATCCATAACTTTTCAACCATAGTGAGTTAGCCTTTGAAATTTGGAGGGTAGCTTTATCACATCCAGGGTGAATTTTTATTAAAGTTTCAGATTATTTGGACTTAAACCGAAGATTTTATGCACGTTAGAATCTGGGAATTTCTCGATCAAATCTGTTGTCCAGCCGAGAAAACTAGTGTTTGTGTTTGTGATTGAAATTGAAGCACGTCATTTGGTATTAGAGCTCTGTTCTTTCCTTGCTTTTTTTTCTGTGTTTTTGGTGTATTTTGGTTGACTAAAATGATAACAAGAAGTGGGGCTAATAACCAACAAAATCGAGAGCCGAATGGTCAACCTCCTTTAGCAACAAACCTGAAAGAGGGAGAATCTAGTTTTCGAGGAAAACTAGATGAATTGAACCACAAGCTTAAGAGCATTAGTCAATGGATGATGGAGATGAGAAAACAGCATGTGAGGGTCCCTCAAATCCCTTTGCCTAGGAGAAGACACAAAAATCCTAGGAGGAGGTTTAATCAAAATGTGACTAAAGAAGAGGAAGAATCCGAGAATGAGGAGTTTGATAATCTGCATGCTAGGCACGACCTTGAGGAATTGAAACATGTGAAGGTATTCATTCCCTATTTTAATGGTTCATGTAATAGTGATATGTTCTTGGATTGGCTGGATAAAATAGAGAAGGTATTTGACTAATACAACTATTCTGAGAATGTGAAATTACAACTAGTGTCTCTAGAATTGACCGGATATGCTAGTTTATAGTGGGACAATTTGAAGGCACAAAGGAGGCATGAGAATGATGAGGCTATTATGCCAAGCCACTACAAGCAAGAGTTGTTTTTACAAATGCAAAATTTGAAGCAAGGTTCACAATCGGTTGAAGAGTACCTAACCGAGTTTGAAACCCTCAAGATTAGGAGTGGATTTGGAAGAACCGAGGAGCAAGTGATCGCAAAGTTTAAAAGGGTTTGAATAGATAGATTAGTGATTTTATGGAGTTACAAACTTTGGAGACCATGCATGTCATTATTCAACTTGCTTTGAAGGTTGAAAGGCAAGTGAAGAGAAAAGAAAAAGGGGTTGGTAATCGATTTCCTTCAAAAACTGAGAATTCCTACAAACCACCACCTAAGGTGGATGATAAGAAGCCTTTTACGAAGAGTTGGCTTACAACGGGAATAGAAGACAAGAAATTGGTGGAAGATACTACTCGGCCAAGATCAAGAGAGATCAAGTGCTCTAAGTGTCTTGGATTGGGACATATTGCTTCTCAATGTCCCATTAGAAGAGTTATGGTTCTTAGAGAAAACACTGGTGAGATAGTTAGTGAAGATGAGCAAGAGGAAGTTTCTAATGAGTGACATAATGTCGCCCTTCAAGAACAAGTTGGACAAGCAATAATAGGGATGGTCCTACTCGGCTCAATCCAGGAAAGATCCGCCAAAAAGAAAAGGTAAAAATTAGTCAATGCTTAACCAAATGCTATGAAAATTTACAAGAAACTTACTTGACAAGTGAAGGACAGTTCCTTAAATTTTCAAAGGAAAAATCACTTGGATGAGGGAGTTATGCAAGGGCAACCTTGGATGGTCTAAAAGGTCACTTCTAGTACCTTTGGATAAAGATTCCTCTGAGAAGAAATACTCCAACTCAAGGCCTAGTTTACCACCTCCCTACTATGGATCCAACATCAAAAGGAAGGAGAGGAAATGTGTTTTTAAGAGTCCAAAAGCAACCAAATAACTTGAAGACAATGGAGGGCTACTCTGCTCGGCAATGCCTACCGAGGTTCAAAACAAGGCAGCTCGGAGCTCTTCAAGTTTTGAGAGGGAAAAGTCACGATTTGATTCAACCAAAAATTGAGTTACAATTCTAAAAACCATTCTTAAATATGACCCAAGTTCTAAGGCTTGCTGGTTTGAAAATTGGAGGAGGAAACTGCTAAAAAAAAAAGTAGTTGTTGGAGAGGAGCGCTTGGCGAGTGCGCACGCACCATACGTACTTGCAAGGACACCGTGGCTTCTCCCATTGGATGGTTGGTTGCTGCTTGCTGGGGCTAAATGGAAGATTCTAGAGATGATGTTTTCAGCTGTTGATTATGGCCATGTCACCAATCCATGTGTGCCTCCATTGTTGGTCAAAATGTTGCAATCATGGATCATCGGCAAGGTGAGCTCCTTTGCATGCGCTGGCCTTCATGCAAGCTGATTCGAGTCTTCAACCGAGTCTTCCTCCTTGGAAAATTACTTTTATGTGTCTAAGACCTACAACTCTATATGCATGCATGCCAAAATAAAGACAAAAAGGCTATTGTTTGCAAGCAAAATACAATAAAGTCCATTATTTGCCAAACATTAAAACGAGGTTACAATGAAAAGTCTTCAGGAAGAAAAATTCCCTCTTTGACGTGTGGAGAATCCAAAAGTCATTACCACGTGAGCACATGCATAGGTTTGTCCATATCAAGAGGGTTCGACTCCCATTCCAAGTTGGAAAACAAATCAGCCTTTGCAAAATTAGCAAACTTGTTAGTTGAATCACTTCTAGGTGTGCTTACCTTGGATTGTGAGCATGTCACTGACCTCCGTGGTGTATCATCCTCCCAAGATGATTAAAGATTTGACCTCAAATCTAGGGATTCATCTTGCTCGATGTCAACTTCTTCGCCAGCATATGGGGAAAGATCCTGCACATTAAAAGTCACAGACACTCCATAGTCGCCTGGTAATTCTAATTTATAAGCATTGTTATTAATACACTCTAAGGTCCTAAAAGGTCATCAGCCCTCAGAAGGAGTTTGGATCGGTGTTGATGGAGAAAATGTTATTTCCTCAAGTAGAGCCACACTAAGTCACCCTCTTTAAAAATCATTTCTTTCCATTCTTTGTTTGCTTGCTTCGCATACTTCTTATTTGCCTTTTCGATGGTTCTGCAGAGCTTTTCGTGTAACTCTTTGATTTTTTGTGCTTTATCAACTCCAACAGGTTTGCGAGACCCTTCATAGGTAGAGGTGCGAGGTCTAGGGGAGTATGAGGGTTGAATCCATAGGCAACTTCGAAGGGACTCTTTTGAGTGGTGGAGTGGACACTCTTATTATAGGCAAACTCCAATTGTGGGAGTTTGACATCCTAATTTGATAATTTTTCCCCCACACAAGTCATTAAGAGGGACCCCAGGGTGCAAGTGACCACTTCAGTTTAACCATCAGTTTGGTGATGGAAAGAAGTACTGAATAGCAGTTAGGTTCCCACCTTATTCCATAAGGTTTTCCAAAATGTACTTAAGAATTTTGTTTCTCGGTCTGATACTATAGATTGCAGTATCTCATGCAATCTAACTACCTCTTTAAAAAAAAGGTCGGCAATGAAGATGGAATCATCCGTTTTATGGTAAGCGATCAAATGAGTCATCTTAGAAAAATGATCTACGACTACCATGATAGAATCCTTAGCCCTGGCCGTGCGAGGGAGCCCAAAAATGACATCCATGCTAATTTCTACCCACGGGTGTGATGGTACTGGTAGGAGTAGATATAATCCATGAGGTAAGATCTTACTCTTAGCTTTTTTACACATCATACATCGCTCCAGTAACCGATGGACATCACGGGCTAGATTAGGCCAAAAGAAATGTTCATTAAGCATATCGATGGTCTTTTTTGCTCCGAAATGACCAGATAAACCCCTGTTGTGAGCTTTTTGGATTAGACAATTCCTCAAACTACCATGAGGATTACACAACTTACTGCCATTTAGTAAGTATCCATCTTCAATGTGGTAGTCCCCTTCAGCCTTGTCCCTACATTTAAGATAGTAAGGGCCAAAGTCTGGATCCGACTCATAGCTTGCTTTGATCCATTCAAATCCAAAGAATCTTGTTCCAAGTTCAGTCAAAAGAATTAATTTCTCAAATAATGCATCAGCTACTACATTGGACTCTCCCTTCTTGTATTTAAGGATGTAGAGGTACCTCTCTAGAAATTTGACCCAACTGGCATGTCGCTTGTTTAACTTGCCCTGACTCTTAATATGTTTTTAGGCTTGGTGGTCGGTGTTAATGATAATTTCTTTGGATAGGAGATAATGTTGTCATTGCTCAAGGGCTCATATGATCGCATAAAATTCTTTGTCATACGTGGAATAATTGAGTACTACCCCTTTGAGTTTTTCGCTGAAATAAGCAAGAGGCTTTCCTTCTTGCATAAGAACAGTGCCTATGCCCACCCCAGAAGCATCACTTTCTATTTCAAAAACCTTACAAAACTCGGGGAGTTCCAAAACAGGTGAATGCCATAGTTTTTCTTTGATCAGTTCAAAACTCTGTTGCCAGGCCGGGGTCCATTGGAACTCTTGTCCTTTCTTAGTATAGTCCATGATAAGAGCCATAATGAAACTGAAATCTTTAATGAATCTCCTATAAAATGAGGCCAAGCCATGAAAGCTACGCACTTCCGTTATTCCTGTGGGTGTGGGCCAATCCTTAATGGCTTCAATCTTAGCTTCATCTACCTCCATTCCATTCTTAGTAATAATGAAACCAAGGAAGTCCATTCTTAGCATTTCTTAATGTACCAAAAAGTTTAGCATCTCTAAGGGTTCTAAATAGGGTACATAGGTGATATAGGTGCGAAGGTAAGTCTAAGCTATAGACCAAGATATCATCAAAATACACCACTATAAACTTGCCAAGGAAATCCTTTAAGACATGGTGCATTAATCGCATAAACGTACTAGGGGGTTTTAGAGGCCAAATGACATCACTATCCACTCAAATAACCCATACTTGGTCTTGAAGGTAGTCTTCCATTTATCGCCTTCTCTCATCTTGATCTGGTGGTATCGACTCTTTAAGTCCACTTTTGAAACGATCGCTGCACCACTGAGCTCATCTAGTCGCGGAATAGGAAATCTATACTTAATGGTAATCTGATTGATAGCTCGACTATCCACGTACATTCTCATTGATCCGTCTTTTTTTGGAACAAGGAGGGTGGGTACAGCACAAGAGCTTATAGACTCTCTAATATAGCCATTTTCCAGTAAT
This sequence comes from Begonia masoniana, assembly GCA_022432975.1. Classification (NCBI taxonomy): domain Eukaryota; kingdom Viridiplantae; phylum Streptophyta; class Magnoliopsida; order Cucurbitales; family Begoniaceae; genus Begonia; species Begonia masoniana. The sequence continues at coordinate 24,647,224 of CM039511.1, forward strand.
TCTTGAATCTGTCCTTGGAGTTCCTTCGTCTCCTCACGGTTCATCCTATAAGCCGGTCGGTTGGGAAAGACAGCTCTCGGTTGTAAATCTATTTGATGTTTAATACTCCGAATAGGGGATAATTCTAGAGGTAACTCCTCGGGAAACACATCCTGGAACTCCTTCAAAAGACCTAGACTGCAGTAGGAATATCTCCTAATTCTTTCACCCTCTCTATGAACAAAACTAATATGAGGGGTTCTCCTTTTAGTACGGATGCTTCCATCTCCTTTCTATACATCAAAAGGTTAACTTTGTCTCCTTCCTTCTTCTTGGCCATCTCGTCTTTAGCTATTTGCTCGGGTGTTAAAGGTGCCAACTTAATTGTCCTTCCACCAAAGTTAAAAGAATAATAGTTTGTAAAACCATCGTGCGACACTTTACGGTCATACTGCCAAGGTCTACCCAGAAGTAGATGACTGACATTCATGGGAACAACATCACAAAGGCTGAATCTCTATATTTCCCATGGTGAACTCAATAGTTACTTGCTTGGAAACCCTCACGTCATCCTTGTCATCTAACCATCTTAATTTGTAAGGGTGTTGGTGTGCATGGTTTTCTAAACCTAATCTCTCGACCATGCCTCGGGAAGCGACGTTGGTGCAACTACCTCCATCAATGGTCAATGAACATATTCGATCCTTTATCACACAACGATTGTGAAAAATATTTTTTCGTTGACAGTCTTCTTCCGTGTTCTTAGTTACGAGTGTTCGATGGATAACCATAAGTAAGGGTCCTTCGGGCGCTAGGAACACTTCTTCAAAGGAATCATCCTCCTTTTCTATTGCTTCAATTGGTTCAACCTCGCTCTCTACTTCCCCAGTGCCTTCCCTAATCACCATTACTCGCCTATTAGGACATTGAGCTATCAGATATCCTAAACCAAGGCACTTGAAACACCTTATTTTTCTCGCCTTTGGTCAGTCGTTATTGGCTGAGGGGGGCTTACTATCCATTCCTTTAGTTTACCAATTTAGGATGAAAGGCTTCTTTTCTTCAGCCTTAGTGCTTTCCTTTTCTTACCTTACCCTTCAACTGGTAGGTCTCCTAGGACTTAGGGTTAAACTTGTTGTGGGTGGTAGTCTTCTTGTTCCTCCTAAGTTGTCTTTCAACCTTTAGGGCTAATTGGACCACCATATCCATCGAATCTAGGTTGCAATTCTACTGTGTCCCCAATATCTCGGTTTAAACCCCTGATGAATCAGGCTATCACTTGTTCCATAGGTTCCTTCATTCCTCCGTGAATCCTGAGGGTCTCGAACTCCATAAGGTATTCTTCTACAGTCTTTGCGTATTGTTTAAGGTTTTGCATCTGCAAGAAAAGTTCTAGTCGATAGTGGTTAGGTACGAATCTTTTCCTCATGAGAGCTTTCATAACCCTCCAGGTATTGACATGGTCATCTCTTTTCCGTCTCCTTTACGCCTTTAAATTATCCCACCATAAGGAGGCGGATCCTGTTAACTCTACTGATACTAATTGAATCTTAACTTGCTTGGAGTATCCATAGTATTCGAACACCTTCTCGATCTTGTCAGCCCAATCTAGGAAAGTATCTCCATCTGAAGATCCGTTGAATGAAGGAATGGATAACTTAATGTGTTTAAGGTCCTCATTATCTCTACGTCAGTTAGGAGTATAATCCTCATCATTCTTTTTGGTCCATTCATCGTCCAAATACTCTCGGTGTGGGTATTCTCTCTTAGGCGATTCGATCCTAGATGGCTCGGTTCCCTTTTTTCTTAATGGTTCTTGATCTTCCCTTTCACGTTCGGTCAATTTTCCTAAAAGAAGATCTACCTTTTGCCTAAGTGCATCAAGTTTTCCTCGAACACTTGATTCACCACTTTTGGGGAGTTTGAGCCTCAGTTTGAGGCAACTCATTATCCCGGTTTTGATCTCGAGTTTGGTCACGGATTATACCACTCCTAGTTTTCATTTTCTAGTCAATTTTGATCTAAATGTTAGGAGTAGTTGCGTAGTTTGGATAACCCCTAAATTTAATCAAGTTTTGAAAGACATCAATTGAATCAAGGAAAGTAACTAATCAACCTTAATCATAGAACACTTCTCGGCTAGATATCACAACCGGTTTGAACAAGTTTTAACCAACACAAAGCACCTCAACAAAAAATTTTAAATTTTATCAAGTGATGAAATGCAATAATAAGCTCCAAAGTTTTAGGTATTAAACAATGAAACCCAAACTTGAATGAACTAAAAACGAAAATAACCCTTAAATGTTCTCGGTTTTGTAGGATTAAGCTGGTTACATGCAAATTTTGAATCAATGAAACTTAGAACTAATCCAAACCAAATTTAACAATAAAACTCAAGATAAGTTCACAATGGAAGTACCTTGCGCTCTGATACCAAATGACACAATGTTGCCCTTCAAAGACAAGTTAGACAAGCAATAATAGGGATGGTCCTTCTTGGCTCAATCCGGAGAAAGAACCTCCCACAAGAAAAGGTAAAAATCAGTCAATGCTTAACCAAATGCTATGAAAATTTACAGGAAACTTACTTGACGAGTGAGGGATAGTTCTTTAAAATTTCAAAGGAAAATCATCGGTGAGGTGAGCTCCTTTGTGCGCGCCGGCCTTCATGCAAGCTGATTCGAGTCTTCAACCGAGTCTTCCTCCTTGCAAGATTACTTTGATGTGTCCAACACCTACAAATATATATATGCATGCATGCCAAAATAAAGACAAAAATGCCATTGTTTGCCAACAAAATACAATAAAGATCATTGTTTTCCAAACATTAAAATGAGGTGACAATGAGAAGTCTTCGGGAAGACAAATTCACTCTTCGAACGTGTGGAGAATCTGAAAGTCATTCCCACGTGAGCACATGCATAGGTTTGTCTGTATCTAGAGGGTTGGCTCCCATTCTAAGTTGGAAAACAAATCAACCCCTGCAAAATTAGCAAACTTGTTAGTTCAATCACTTCTAGGTGTACTTACCTTGGTTTGTGAGCGTGTCAGTGGCCTTCGTGGTGGACCTAGAATCTCTAGAGAAGGTGTTTAACGCACAATAGGGACCACTCTTGATGGTCATCTTGTTGTGCCCCAAAGGCCCATTACACGATCCCAGACTCGAGCCCACACTTTAACTAACACACTTGTCTCTTTTGTAGGTCATGGTTCATGTGAAGACTTGGAGAACACCGTGGATGACTTGAAGTGGGAGATTAAAGCCGGAGACGTCGATCAACCAAAACATCTCATCATGTGGAAAGACTAAAGAGGCACCTTAATGCTCACATGAGAATTTATCTTCCCGAGCTTTGATATTTGTTGCTTTTTTGAAATTTCAAACTTATTGGCAAACGTTGGCCTTCTTGTTAAACTTTATTAGATGAATGTTAGGTTTAGTTGGTGGCTTGGTTTATGCCTTGGCCCTTTGAAGTTGAAGACTTGGCTTAAGCCCAAATGATGGTCCATCAAACCCCTCCAAGCCCAAGCCCAAGCCGAAGCCCACCATTAGGACTATATATTCATGACATTGGTGTTTGTAACTTTTTTTTGGATGATTTTTATGAGCACCCACGGATTTGTCTTCTCTCAATAGAAGAAGCTTGGAGCAAGGAGCTTCCAAGGTAAGCTCGGTTGACAACAACCGAGGCGTTGCACCCCCGAAACCGTTCTTCAAGCTTGGTAGCTTGTAAGATGGATTTGCCATATTCTTCTCCACTCTTTTGAGGGCAGAAAACAGCAAGGAGTGGCTGTAGCCGAGTCCTTGAATCGAGTTCTCTTCTTTGGAAGAAAACTCTTGCCAAAAGCTCTAAAATAGCTCTCTTGGCTGATTCTTAGAAAATATTCATAACTCACTCAAATCAACGAATCTGAATTAAAAATTTCAACAGCACATACCTCACTCACTTCACAATACTCACCTAAAATTTTGTTACATTCCTAGCACGTTTGTTATTTCTTTTACATTTTTCATTCTCAGTTTACTCAGATTTGTGTCACCCGGGAACTAACAGTCTTCTTCGAGTTCTTAAGTCATATTTACAGGTTAGAGCTCAACACATCTAGAGAGTTCTCATGTCACAAGAAAATTACGAGGATTGTCTAAAAGAGAATATTTTTCATAGTCGTGGTTTAATCAAGGACAAAGTGTGTTCTCTCATAATTGATTGGGGGAGTTGCACTAATTTTGCATCCTGAGACCTTGTGGAGAAATTGGGATTCGAGACAACCCTACATCTGAACCCTTACAAGTTGAGATGGCTAAATGATCGAGAGGATATTAAGGTCTCCAAGCAAGTATACATTGACTTCACAATCGGGGGATACAACGACAAGATTCTTTGTGACGTAGTACTGATGACTGTTAGTCACTGTTTTTTGGGGAGGCCTTGGCAATATGATCGGAAGGTGTCCCATGATGGATACTCCAACTACTACTCATTCAAGTTTGGAAGAAAGACAATCAAATTAACGCCACTCAAACTGGAACAAGTGGCTATGGATGAGGAGCTAAGAAAGGAAGGATGGTCGAAGTCCATTTTTTTCATGTCAAGAAAAGAGTTGAGGAAATTCCTTCTAGATGGAGGACCTATTATCTTGTTGATGTTTCAAGAAAGGATGGAAGAATTGGGAGAAATTCCAAGGGAGGTTTGGGCACTCTTGAACCAATACCAAGACATGTTTCCGGAAGAGTTACCTCAAGGATTACCACCCCTTGGGGTATTGAGCACCAAATTGACTTACAACCGGGAGTGGTGCTACCAAATCACCCCTCATATAGAATGAACCCAGAAGAGGTAAAGGAACTACACAAGCAAGTTCAAGAGTTGCTTGAGAAAGGTTACATCTGAGAATCAATGAACCCTTATGCGATTCCTACACTATTAGTTCCAAAGATTGATGAGACTATGAGGATGTGCATTGATAGTCAGGCCATCAAATTACCATCAAGTATAGGTTTCTCATTCCTAGACTTGAAGACATGTTGGATGAGCTTAATGGAACTTCAATCTTCTCCAAGGTAGATTTGAAAAGTGGCTACCATCAAATTCGGATGAAAGAAGGAGATTAGTGGAAAATGGCCTTCAAAACTAAGTATGGCCGCTATGAATGGTTAGTGATGTCTTTTGACCTTTCTAATGCCCCTAGTATATTTATGAGACTTATGCATTTTGTTCTTAAAGATTTCTTGGGAAAATTCATAATGGTCTCTTTTGATGGAATTTTGGTATATATCGTAGAGCTCAATTCACATTTGAATCATCTTAAAATCTAATTTGATACTCTTAAATCTCAAGAAGTGCTCTTTCGTGCAATAGAATGTTCATTTTCTCGGTTTCATCATTACCAAAAAAGGCATGAAAGTGGATGAATCCAAAATTAAAACTATAAGGGATTGGCCGACTCCAAAAAGAAATTTTGGAGGTAAGAAGCTTTCATGGTTTAGCTTCATTTTATTGAAGATTTATTAAGGACTTCAGCTCGATTGTGTCCCCTTTAACCGATTGCACCAAGAAGGGAGTGAAATTTTGTTGTACTCAAGCTTGTCAACAAAGCTTTGAGTTAATCAAAGAAAAGCTTTGTCATGCCCTTATCCTTGTGCTATCTGATTTCAACAAGGTTTTTGAAGTAGAATGCGATGCTTCCAGAATAGGGATTGGAGCATTGCTTATGCAAGATGGTAAGTCACTCGCCTATTTTAGAGAGAAGCTCAAAGGGACTACTTTAAACTACTATACGTATGACAAGAAGTTTCTAGCCATCATTTGGGCCCTTGAGGTTTGGCAACATTATCTACTCCTGAAGAATTTTATTATCCACACATCACCAAGCTCTTAAACACATCAAGAGCCAAGGAAAACTAAATAGGAGACACACTAATGGGTGGAATTTCTCGAGCGTTACCTCTACATCATCAAATACAAGAAGGGGGAAACAAATGTGGTGGCCGATGCACTTTCTAGAAAGTATGTTCTTCTAAACGAATTGAGTATTAATTTATTGGGTTTTGACTGGATCAAGGGAGCTTACGAAGGACACCAAGACTTTAGCCATTGGTATGAATTAAGTAAGAATAACACCGAGTGTGGCTATATTTAATGGATGGATACCTTTTCAAAGGAGAAAAATTATGCATTCCAAGTGGAGGAATCCGAGAGTCTTTAATGAAAGAAGCTCATGAAGGCTGGTTAGCTAGTCATTTTGGAGAAAAGAAGACCTTGGAAGCTCTTAATGAACACTTTTATTGGCCACATTTACTTAGAGATGTGCATAAGGTGGTGGAAAAATTCATAGTGTAAAAGAAGGCAAAGAGCCAAGTTCTTTCTCAAGAACTCTACTTACCTTTACCGGTTCCTAGTCATCCTTTGGAAGTGGTGAGCATGGACATTGTCTTGAGGCTCCCTCACACGCCTCGTTCAAAAGAGTCAATCTTGGTGGTAGTAGATCGATTTTCAAAGATGGCTCATTTCATAGCTTGTTCTAAGACATATGACTCTAACCACATAACCGAACTATTCTTCAAGGAAGTGGTGCGCATGCACGGAATACAAAGGTCCATCATGTCGGATAGAGATATAAAATTGTTGAGTGCATTTTGGAAGAATTTATGGGGAAAAATTGAGCACCAAGCTACTCTTTAGTATGGACTTGCTTAACATGTGGTGGATGGAATAAGCTTGCATTTTTAAAGAAGAGGGACTACATGATAGTGACCCTTGGAGAGAGAGAGAATGCATGCCTAAAATGGCAAGACAATGGTGTACTCGGCTAGCCATGAGACCAAGTAGCCTCCTCTTTTTGGCTCATCTTTTAGCGTTGATTCAGGTTCACTTTTGAATGAAAATATAGCAGATTTCTTTAAGCTTTTTGAAGCTTCCAAACCTTGTTCCACGGTGAGTTACATCCGAGAAACATTGAGTGTATTCTTGTGTTTCCATTTTGTGAGAGCCAAAGTGGTTATACTTCTTTTGCAACCTTCCTCCGCCTTCCTTAGCATGGAGAATCATCATCAAGGTTGTATTCAACTCTCATAAAAGCTAGTTGGAGTTCCCTTCTTCCATAAAGGTGTCAAACTCAAGAGGTGATGTTTTGTTCCCTCCTCAAACCAGAAAGTAATCATTCATCCATAACTTTTCAACCACAATGAGTTAGCCTCTGAAATTTGGAGGGTCACCTCACCACATCCAGGGTGATTTTTCGTTAAATATTCAGATTATTTGGACTTAAACCAAAGATATTATGCACGTTGGAATCTGGGAATTTCTCGATCAAATCTGTTGTCCAACCTAGAGAACTAGTGTTTGTGTTTGTCCTTTAAATTGAAGCACATAATTGGAATTGACCTTCAATATTGAAAGAGAAATTCCTCTCATCAAGAGGAATCTTTTGAACTAAAACTCAAAGGGTGCAAGTGAAGAAAAAAAGAGATAAAAAAGGTGAATCTCTAAATTAAGTATTTTCTAAATTATGTTAAATATTGTATAGTTTAGTTAGAGAAAATTATGTTTTGGAGATTAGATGTGACATTTATGAAATTGCAAGTGGATTATCTTTGAGAATGTAAGCTTGATTTGGTTTAAAATGATTGAAAGAAACATGAAATATATATGATTTGATAGTTAAAAGATCGGTAAAAAAAAAATTAGGATATCTGGATTTGATAATCATATCCAATGTTATTTTTTGGTTATGTTAAGTTGTGTTGAGGTTTAGATGGTTTATTCAAGGCATGAAATCAATTCAATTTGGTGAACAAAACATTGATTTGTTAATAGTTCAATTATACATAAATATTAGGCATTAATAGAAAATAATGCTTCATATGGTCAAATAGAGTAAATATATCTATTTGAAGGAATATATAGAGTGATTATAATCTTAAAGTTGAATTAGTGAATTAAATTTTGATATTCATTATTGATATTTGATAGGTTTGGGTTAAATTAAATTGAAAATAAGGTTTTGATGGTTGTTTTATGAGGATTTTAATGTTTGGTATGAAAACATGTTGAAATTGTGGGAAAATAGAAGGTTGGACTCAGGAGCAAGCATTTGTTATCCACGGTGGACACCCGAAAATAAGTGAAAAGTTCTTCGGACCAGGCTTTGACGATGGCGGATCGAGGGTCATCCATTAGAGATGACAAACAAATCGGTCGAGTCAAGTTTGAAAAAATCTGATTCATCGAGTCTAACGAGTTAAACGAGCCTAGCCTAACGAGACTAACGAGGCGAGTCTAATGAGCCAGCACAAAAATAAATTTCAACCTGAGCCGGCTCGAAAGTCAAAGTTAAACTAGCCGAGATGGCTAAACAAGTCGAAACAAACCAAGTCTAATGAACCAAACATAGATAAATATTTTCAATTTATATAAATATAATGTATATTTTTTAAAAATTTTAATTATTAAAATTATAATAATTTTTTATCATTATAATGTTAAAATATAATAGTTAATTATTTGATTAATAAAATTGTTTTATTAATATATAAAATGACATTTATTTAAAAAAAATTATTTGATATGATATAATAAAAAGTATCACACAAATATCAATAGAAATATTTGACAGTTGCATTATTACAAATAATACACGTACTAATTAGGTTGACATCAATTTAATTGTCAATCATCTACAATTAAAGTGACAAACAAGCCGAGACGATCATAAAAAAGTCCGGTTCACCAAGCCTAACGAGTTAAACGAACCGAACCTAACGAGTCAGACTAAAAAAAAATTTTAACCCAAACCGATTCACAAGTCAAAGTTAAATAAGCCGAGTCAAGCCTGCTACAATTCTAGGCAGTCTTGACCCGCTCATTTGCCTTCTCTATTTCCATGGCCTTGTCCTTTTCTCCAACTTCCAGTCTTTCCCCAACTAATCGTCTCCTCTCTCTCTCTCTCTCTCTCTCTCTCTCTCTCTCTCTCTCTCTCTCTCTCTCTCTCTCTCTATGTGTGTGTAAAGATGAAACCACACGCTTTAAAATTGGAGCAGATCTAACACACACAGATCAAACACGTAAAACAGCTTTTTAGGTTTTTGTGAACTGTCTGGTAGACCGACCAGTCAACACCCTTCATTCTCTCTCTAGATTCTCTTTCTCTCTCTCTCTAGAATTCTTTCTCAGACTGTGCTAACCACCCTTCAAAATAAGATTTGGATCTCCTTTATGAACAAGTAGCATGTGCTGGAATGCTCAGATATCCTCCTCAAAATCAGCTATCATTATATATACAGGCAAATTTTGCCCAAAAACGTTCGGATCTAACGATTTCGGGGGCAAAATGAACGAATTTGTGAATTTGGCCTGGAGAAAAGTTAGATTTATGAAGAATACGTGTCCAAATGAGGGCTGTCTGAATATATTTCGACGCGATGCGCTCGACCGTTGGAGGGTGAACACCCCCCCCCCCCTTGCCCCAAGGTTTAGGTCTCGCTTCAGATGTTGCAAAAACCACTTGCATAAGGCCTTAGACTCTTTTCCTACGTTGGAAACAACAACGAGATATATTTCATCGCTGCCATCAATACTGACAGCTGTGAGTAATTGTCAGGAACACAAGCCCTTCAGATGACAACCATCTAAATAGATATCATAGCGACCATGTTGCAGCAAACCTGCCTTGCACGCAGCCATGGACATATACATTCTTTAAAATGCCCACGAATCAAAGTGCACCTCGTAAGCATGTATATATAATGAGCTACTAAGATTTGATCTATATATTTCTGCTGTGTACGACCAAAGATGCTTGTATTGTTCGTCGCCCTTGCCTTCATTAATTGTCCGAGCTTCGTTTCTTGTTCTTTTGGCAATACCGGGTGTAATGTTGACGGTCAACTCCCTCCTAACTGTCTCAATAATGGAAGCAATATCCCACGTAGGTTGTCTTTTGAAGCTCCTCGTCTAGAGATCTGGAGGATGAATGCACCTCAAATTCATCATTTACATCTATGTGGTTGAATGCACGAAGATCACCATATGCAAGCGTGGCGTACGAATACCAATCCAGCTCCACATCAAAACCTGTTGGATCATCTAAATCAACTGCTCTTGTTGAATCAGAATCCATCGTCGTCACTAATACAATGAAAATTTGGGAAGAATGAAGATAATAATAGGGAGGTTTGAGAGGTTTTCGAGAGTCGGTAGTGGTGAGAATGAGAGCAGCTCTTTATATAGGCTGGGTGAATGGTCGACCGTTACTTTTGGAGCGGTCGATCATATATCCATGGGCTTTGTGGGGCAGAGGGTCCTCCACCCAGAATTTTGAAATCGTGACACGGTCGACTGCACTGGGTGATGCGGTCGACTGTGTCACATTTAAAATGGCATGCAACGGGTTAGTAATCGACCATAAGCCATTTTTTTATAAGTTTTTGATAGTTTGAGCTTTTCTTTGCTCAAAAAAATAATTTGAGCTTTTTTTCATCATTGACCAAAGTCCAAGCCTCTTTTTGGATTTTACCCTTTTCAAAACTAAAACATCTAGTGATAATTCAGTTCGGTTTCATTAACTTTGGTTCTACATATGCCAAAGTGATAACTGAATCAAATTTTATCGGTTTTTAAAATTTAGAACCAAATGTTGGTTCGGTTGACTTTGAAAATCGATAAAAACCAAATCAAAAATGATTACTTATCGGTTCTAGGGCGATTTTGACCACCACTAATCATAACCCTAAATTTATAACTTGTGAGTCAGGTTCAACTCGATCCATCATCAAACTTAAACATAACAACTAATATCTACATATGAAACTTCACGCTTTAATTAAATATTAAAATTTATGTTTATTTGATCACTTAATTGAGATTAAGTTAATGATAGTTATTAAACACATAATTATAATTTAATTGACATGTGGAGTGATTTAATAGTTGTACACATAGGAGGCCAAATGTTAAGCGATGGATGAACGTCGAGACAACTGAGACTGTTTCATATGATAAAACTACCTAGACATTATCAGTAGTCACATCACAACCATTTGGATTTTTTGATTGAATTTTGAAAATTTTATAGGGTAATAACTAATTTAAACTCTAAACTATGTGGTTTTATCAAAACACCCCTAAAGTATCAAATCTAACAAACTAAACCTCAAACTATCCAAAACCTAGCAAACCAAACCCTGTCAAGCCCCCGATTTCATAAAATGGGGGGCCGTTTTCATTTTTCGCATAAAACAGCTGGCCAATTTAATTTACTTGGCCCCCGTTTTGCCACGTAGGAAACAGGGGGTTGATGTGGCGAGTGGACTCCAACCTTAAACGTGCGGTGCACGTGCATTTAAAACGGGGGTCCATTTCCATAATCAGGCCCCCATTTTTTGTTATTGCCCGTGACTTCAGTCACAGGCCAACAGTAATTGATAAAACCGGGGGGGGGGGGGGGGGGGGGGGTGTTCCCAAATAGAAACCTCATTTTCTGTTATTGCTCGTGACTTTCAGTCACGGGCCAACAATAATTGATAAAACGGGGGGGCTGTGTTCCCAAATCGAACCCCCATTTTCTATTATTGCTCGTGACTTCAATCACGGGCCAACAATAATTGATAAAACGAGGGCCATGTTCCCAAATCAAGCCCCCGTTTTCTGTTATTGCCCGTGACTTTAGTCCAAGGGCAACAGTAATGGAGAAAAAAGGGGGCCGCTTCCTGGAACATCCCCCCATTTTCTCTATTATTTATTGATAATCGGGTGTGGGGGGGGGGGGGGGGGAACAGCTGGCCGATTTAATTTACTTGGCCCCCGTTTTGCCACGTAGGAAATAGGGGGTTGATGTGGCGAGTGGAGACCCCCTTAAACGTGCGGTGCACGTGCATTTAAAACGGGGGTCCATAATTAGGCCCCCATTTTTTGTTATTGCCCGTGACTTCAGTCACAGGCCAACAGTAATGGATAAAACGGGAGAGCCATAGAATCAGGCCCCCGTTTTTTGTTATTGCCTATGACTTCAGTCACAGGCCAACAGTAATGGATAAAATGGGGGGGCCGTGTACCCAAATCGAACCCCTGTTTTCTGTTATTGCTCGTTACTTTCAGTCACGGGCCAACAATAATTGATAAAACGGGGGGGCCGTGTTCCCAAATCGAACCCCCATTTTCTATTATTGCTCGTGACTTCAATCACGGGCCAACAATAATTGATAAAACGGGGGCCATGTTCCCAAATCAGGCCCCCGTTTTCTGTTATTTCCTGTGACTTTAGTCCAAGGGCAACAGTAATGGAGAAAAAAGAGGGCCGCTTCCTGGAACAACCCCCCATTTTCTCTATTATTTATTGATAATCGGTTGCCCCCATTTTCTATTATTGCTCGTGACTTCAATCACGGGCCAACAATAATTGATAAAACGGGGGCCATGTTCCCAAATCGAACCCCCATTTTCTATTATTGCTCGTGACTTCAATCACGGGCCAACAATAATTGATAAAACGGGGGGGCCGTGTTCCCAAATCGAACCCCCATTTTCTATTATTGCTCGTGACTTTCAGTCACGGGCCAACAATAATTGATAAAACGGGGGCCATGTTCCCAAATCGAACCCCCATTTTCTATTATTGCTCGTGACTTTCAGTCACGGGCCAACAATAATTGATAAAACGGGGGCCATGTTCCCAAATCGAACCCCCATTTTCTATTATTGCTCGTGACTTCAATCACGGGCCAACAATAATTGATAAAACGGGGGCCATGTTCCCAAATCAAGCCCCCGTTTTCTGTTATTGCTCGTGACTTCAATCACGGGCCAACAATAATTGATAAAACGGGGGCCATGTTCCCAAATCGAACCCCCATTCTCTATTATTTATTGATAATCGGGTGTTGGGGGGGGGGGCTTTTCTAAAATGGTGATCGATTTTCGAAATTATATAAGGAGTCGTCTCTCCATTCTTCACCATCGACTCTCGAAAACTCTAAAACATCTACACTATTTTCTTGCTCCCTTGTATTTTCTTTGTATTAGCGACATTGGTGGATTCTGATTCAAGTAGATCGGTTGATTTAGACGAGACGACAACCTGTGTTGCCAATATGGACTGATATGCAGATGTCGTACCCATATATGGTGATCTTCGAGCATTCAATCACACAGAAGGTAACAAAGAAATAGAGGTGCATTCAACCTTGAAAACTCTAAACGATGAGCTTCGAACACCGGTTAACTCAGATGATGACGAGGTGGAAGGCATACCGATAATGGAAGAAATTTTGATGAGCTTTTTTTGGGGAGAAAATATAGCTCATTAAATGAAATTAGAGATGAAATAGTAGATTATACACTGAAAAATGGTTATGGAATCAAATTCACTAAAAGAAAATCTCGGCGACTGACGGCAATCTATGAAGACGGATGTGATTGGCGATTGCATGCTTCAAAGATGCAAAACGAGCTTATGTTTCAAATAAAGAGTTTCACCGATTCTCACAACTATGCAAAGAAAATGGAGAATCGACACGCTACTGTAAAAAGGGTGGCATATAATTATTTGGATAGGTTCAAAAGTCAACCTACGTGGGAAATCTTTTCCATTATCGAGACAGTGAGGAAAAATTTTAATGTGAACAATACACCCAATTTTACTAGAAGAGCAAAAAGCGAAGCTCAAAAACTTAATGATGGGAGGGGCGACGAACAATTCAAGCTACTGCATTCGTACGCAGCAGAAATACTTAGATCAAATTTGGGTAGCACATTGAAAATACATGGTTACCTGGTAGGCTCTGGCCAAAATCAAGCTTGCGTATTTGAAAGAATGTACATGTATATGGCTGCTTGCAAGGCAGGTTTGCTGCAGTGTGGTAGATGTATTATCTGTTTGGATGGTTGTCATCTGAAGGGCTCGTGTCCCCGCCAATTACTCACAGCCGTCAGTATTGATGACAACGATGAAATATATCTCGTTGCAGTTGTCAACGTGAAGTCAGAGTGCAAAGACTCATGGACGTAATTTTTTCAAATATTGAAGAATGACCTAGACCACTAAAGATGGATACATATGGACAATTGTGTCGGATCGACAAAAGGTATAATGCATTTACGGCATGGGATCGCATCTGCTATTGTTTTATCATATCGCTTATTTTGTAACGTCCCAAAAATTTACCATTGTCACTATTCTTAAAAATCCCGAAAATTTGAACTTTCATTTTTATCCTTTAATCTTACTCATTTAAAGACAATTAAATTCATTAAATGGAAGACAACAATTCCTCTTGGGTTTCATCAAATGAACAGTAGGGTCGACAACTCTTTTCGAAAGACAACACTTCCTATCGGGTTTGGACGAATGGTACAGTGGAATTGGACGATGATGCATTATCGTCCACAGCATCGGACGACGTTATCATCCACAGCATCGGACAACGTTATTGTCCACTGCATCAGACGACATTAACGTCCACAGAATCAGATGACGTTATCGTCCACAGAATTGGACAACGTTATCATCCACAGAACTAGACGACGTTATCGTCCACGACGTCTTTGTCCACGACGTATTCCTCCACGACGTCTTTGTCCACGACATCTTCATTCACAGCATTGGACGACGTATTCGTCGACAACGTCTTCGTCCATAGCATTGGACGACGTATTTTTCCACGACGTCTTCATCCATAGCATTGGACGACGTATTCATCCATGACATCTTCGACTTCAAAATACTTAACTTAAAATTAGACAGAGTTGCCATAAAACGTCAGCCGATCAATCGCTATTTTAACCGATCGATCGGCATGCTCTCTGGATTTTCTTCCAGAGAGCAGCTCCACACCTTGTACACTTCTCCCTTCTTCTTCTTCTTTATTTCTCTTAAATCACTTTCACCTAAACACAATTCAATATAAAATCACTTCTACCCTTGTACTATCCACGAAAACCTAAAATCACCAAATCTAGTTCATCCATATAAACCAAGACAGTGGAAAATGTAAAGACACCTCAAAAGCTAATCCGTCTATATAATCCATCAAATAAACATTCTATGCATTTGTCTATCAAGCTATCCAAAAGGAACATCAAAACATCTATATTTCCTAACTAGTCACCCACCAGACCAATATAAGCCCCCTCCATATACATTTGTTAAATCTTTGCTATCTAATGTATCCCAAAATACTTATCCTTCTTGCTCTCACAGGTCAAGTCACCTCGACTGCTCAGTGCGCTCCCTTGGGCATTCCTCTTCAACTAGCTCATTCATCTTGCAAAGGGATGTCATTCTCACCTTCTTCTATGTCACCTACATCATAAAGACACCTATGAGATAAATCTTAGTAAATTCTATGTAAATGACAATGCATGAACATGTATATGCAATTCTATGAATTCAGTCCATCTCATTTCATTTTCAGTACGTGACATTCTTTGGTTACCGAGGCCTATCACTCAGTAGATGGATAGGGCACATCAAGTGGTTAGATAGCCCACACCATCTGAAGGGAGCAAAACCCGCTCACTACGGAACACTGGGTCTGAACCTAACCCCGATAACCACCATGCATAGGGTTGTTTACATGATACTTTACTTGCATTCTTTACATTTCCTTTTTTATGAAACCGATGCATAAATTCATTTTTCATGACATTCGTAAAACCATGATGCATGGGCAATTAAATGCATAACATAAACACAAAGCACGTGTATACCATCAAAATGACACAAAAGCATAACCTATAAAACAACTAAACTTAGGGTACCCATCCAAAGCATATAAAACAGTCATCGCACCAAATATCCTCAATAGCCAAAATCAACGTATGGTGTAGGCCTATTGACCACAGCAAGTCACGAGAACTTACCTCGAGTCCTCAGCACCTCGAGCACTATCCGTGAGCTTTGTTCACCTAGGCCAATGCATAACACACGGCATTGAAACCGAGCTTAATCAATCAAGCTCCATTAACTCTACTTAACTATCCTCCCTAATCATAAATATCTCCATTGTCCTCCGATAATTCAATGACTAACGATTTCTAACTTTAATCAGCAATTTCCAATGAAACCCTATGGAAACCCTAATCGATTAGTAGCTTTAAAACCCAGATATTAACTTCCAAAATGTTGGAACCTTACCTAGGATCGCGGTTGAGGAAGAAAGCGTGAAGAAAATTGATGATCGAGTGAAGGAGAATCGGCGTGCAGGAAATCATCGTCTGGAAGCAAAGAAATCGCCAGAGAGCTTAGGAGGGAAGGAAATTTGTGTAAGTGTGGAAGGGGGAAGGGATTTGGGGTATTTTAACTAAAATTGACTTGTCAAATGACCGTTTTTGCCCTTCCTTTTGATTTTCTAACTATTTCATTATTTAAATATCAATTCGGTTTCTCCAAGTTTTTTCTTATTTCTCCAAAAGTTCATATAAATCATTAGGGTCATAATAAAACTTTCCGTTCACAAAACGGACTTATTTCACTATATTTACATAAATGCCACTATATAGCAAAGTTCGTAAATCCCATAAAACTGGGTGTTACATTCCATCCACCTTAATTAAAATTTTGTCCTCAAAATTTAATTACACAAATAATTCTGGGTACTTAGCCATCATATCCTGCTGCCTCTCCCATGTGGCTTCCTCCACGTCGTGGTTCTGCCACAAAACTTTGACTAGCAGAATTTCCTTATTGCGTAGTACTTTGATAGAGGACTCCAAAATTTTCACCGACTTTTCTACATAGGTTAGCGTCGGTTGTACCTCAATCTCTCTTGCTTCTACGACGTGAGACGGGTCACACATGCACTTTCTAAACATAGATACGTGGAATATATCATGGATCCCCTCCATCGATGCCGGAAGCTACAATCGGTACGCCATCTTCCCGATCTTTTTCAAAATAGGGAAGGGCCCCACGTAACGAGGACTTAACTTTCCCTTTCTCCCAAATCTCATAATGCCTTTGAACAGAGAAATCTTTAGGTATACCTCATCATCCTCGTTGAATTCTAATTCTCTCTGTTGGTTGTCGGCATAACTTTTCTGACGGCTTTGTGCTATCTCAATACATTGTTTGATAATGGCGATTTTCTCCGTAGTTTGCTGTAGCATATCTGGGCCAACTACACTAGCTTTGCCTACCTCGTCCCAAAACAGTGGAGATTTACATTTCCATCCATACAGAGCCTCATACGGTGTCATGCCAGTTATAGCTTGAAAGTTATTGTTGTACGAGAATTCAATCAATGGTAGATATCTACTTCACGAACCTTGGAATTCCAACACACACGCTCTAAGCATATCCTCTAGAATTTGATTCGTTCTTTCTGTCTATCCGTCGGTCTAAGGATTAAATGTTGTGGTGAAATTCAGTTGGGTTCCCATAGCCTTATGCAAACTTTTCCAAAATTTAGAAGTGAATCTCGGATCTTTGTCTGAGACTATCAAAACGGGAACCCCATGTAGTTTAACGATCTCTTGCACATAGAACTCGGCAAGCTGATCCATGGAATACGTCATTTTTGCTAGTAGGAAGTTGGCCGACTTCGTTAAACGGTCCACTATCACCTAGATGCCATCGTGTCCTCTAGTCGTTCTTGGGAGTCCAACAATAAAATCTATGGAAATTTGCTCCCCTTTCCACTCTAGGATTGGCAGTGGCTGTAAGGTCCCTGCCTGCCTTTGGTGCTCTGCCTTAATCTGTTGGTAAACCAAACAGGTTTCTACATACTTGGCGACCTCTCTCTTCATATTCAACCACCAGAAGTGCTGCTTTAAGTCCCGATACATTTTGGTACTTCCCGGGTGCACAGAGTAAGCCGAAGAGTGAGCCTCAGTCAAAATTTATTTTCTTAACTCCTCATCATTTTGTACGTACCATCTACACCTGAATTTTAATAAGCCACCATCTGATAGGTTAAAATCAGATGAGTCCTCGGATGTCATACTCAACTGGTACTTCTAAAAATTCAGGTCTTTATGTTGAGCTTCTCGTATCTTGTCCAATATCGTCGGTCTAAGAGAAATGTTTGTGAGCATAGTGGACAACTCAGCCACAATCTCCACATCAAACTTCTCAATCTCAGACCTTAACATCACCGACATTGCTGCAAGCGAACGCTGACTCGTAGAAGGCATTCTGCTTAAGGCATCAGCAACCTTATTCGCCTTTCCTGGGTTGTATTTAATCTCGAAGTCATAGTCTTTGACAAACTCCAACCACCTTCGTTGCCGCATGCTCAACTCTTTTTGTGTAAACAGGTACTTTAGACTCCTGTGATCTGAAAACACTTCGCATTGTTGCCTATAAAGATAGTGTCTCCAAATCTTCAACGCAAAGATGACAGCTGGCAGCTCCAGATCGTGCATCGGATAGTTTTGTTTATACGGTTTCAGGTGCCAAGAAGCATACAAGATAACTCTTCCTTCCTGCATAAGTACACATCCAAGTCCAACCTTGGACGCATCGCAGTATATGCTAAACTTGACGCCTTCGACTGGCAGTGTCAAAACTGAAGCTGTTGTCAATTTCTGTTTCAGCTTCTGAAAGCTTTTGTCGCATGCACCAGACCATACAAATTTCTCATTCTTCCTGGTCAAGCGTGAAAGAGAGATGACAATCTTCGAAAACTCTCAATGAATTTTCGGTAATACTCACCCAATCCAAGAAACCCTCGTACCTCCCGTACATTCTTAGGGTGCGGCCAATCCCTGACAACCTCAATTTTAGTCGGATCCACAGAAATCCCCTCATGAGATATAATATGGCCGAGGAAACTAATTCGGTCCAGCCAAAACTCACACTTGGAGAACTTCGGGTAAAGCTAATGTTGTTTTAAAATCCTTAAGATAATTCGTAGTTTCTCTTCGTGTTCCTCCTTTGTTTTAGAGTAGATCAAGATGTCATCAATAAAAATAACGACAAACTTGTCCAAATACTCCTTGAAGACGCAATTCATCATATCCATAAACGCTGCAGGGGCATTGGTAAGTCCAAAAGACATTACTAAAAACTCATAATGCCTGTATCTTGTTCAAAACGCCGTCTTCTGAACATCTTCTCTTCGAACCTTCAGCTGATAATAACCCGAGCGTAGGTCAATTCTCGAAAATACTCGGGCACCCTGTAGTTGGTCAAACGGGTCATCTATTTGGGCAACAGATATTTATTCTTCATCGTTAATTTATTCAATTCCCTATAGTCGATGCATATCCTGAGAGTTCTGTCTTTCTTCTTAACGAACAGAACTGGCACATCTCACGGAGAAAAGCTAGGTCGGATGAATCCGTTATCCAACAATTCTTCTAGCTGAAACTTTAACTCTTTCAGATCGGCAGGCGCCAATCTAGACGGATTCTTAGAAACAGGTCTTGAACCTGGATATACATCGATCATGAACTCGATCTCTCTGTCTGGCGGTAACCCTGGAAGATCATCACGAAAGATCTCTGCAAATTCTTTAACTACTGGAAGGTCATTTGGATTTACTCCATTTAACAATCGAGTATCAACTACTTCGGCCAAGTAAACTGAGCATCTATCTTTAAACTGCTCTCTGACCATCATCGAATAGGAAGTAGGCAGCCCAATTCTTCTATTCATTGCTTGGAAGGTAAACTTTTCTCTGTTCGGGGGATGAAAAGTTACCATCCCAGACTTGCAGTCAATAGTGGCAAGACAGTCAGTCCATCCCCAAAATAAGATCATACCGCTCTATGCCCATAACTATCAGACGGGCATAGAGGGTATTATTCCCCACTGAGACGACATTGCCTTGGAAAATATGATCTGACTGCATATGCTCACCTGAAGGTAGCATTACTCTATACTCACACTCTGCTAACTCAGGCATTAACTTTAATCTAGACTCACAAGCAGTTGAAATAAATGAGTGTGTAGCCCCCGTGTCTATTAATGAAAATACTGCTACACCTATGATCAAAATAGTACCTGCAATAACGAAAGGCTGAGCCTCGTCATCAACATCATCGGGCTCAATGAAAGCAAATATTTGTGGGGTAACTTTCTTCTGGTCAGTAGTCGTCCTCGGGCAATTCAGGGCATAGTGGCCCACCTCTCCACATCTATAGCACTTGTCCGTACCTAACCTACAGGTGCCATAATGAGCCCTCAAGCACTTCGGTCATATAGGCTTCTTGGTAGCCTCCTGAACTTGTTTTCCCTTTCCTTGGTCGCCTTTTCCATCATAGGGTCTCTTTACTCTCCGTTGTTGTACTTGTTGTTGTCCCCTCGGTTGCCAACCTCTATTCCGGGGTTGTGGCTGAATCTCCCGAAAGAACCCTCTAGCCGGTTCTATCGGTTTAACACAAGTCAGTTCCGCAGCCTCAAATTCCAAAGCTCTTGCTGTGATCTCTGAATAGCGTACATCCAAAATTCCTGATACTATAACACTCTTTTGGATTTCTGGATTCAGCCCGTCCATGAATTGGTGCACCTTGTCTTCGTTATCGTTCACTAGGCGTGGTGCAAACCGAGAAAAAGCTTCGAACTTCCAAATATATTCCACGACCGAACTAGTCTGCTTCAGCTACGTGAACTCCATCCTTTTAGTCGCCCTCACTGTGCGGTTGAAGTACTTGTCGTAGAATACGGTTCTGTACCGTTCCCATGTCATTGCTATCACGTCAGTAGTTGCCTTGATGGAATCCCACCAAAATCGAGTGTCCATGGCTAAGTGGAATACAGCGCATGCAACTTTTTCCTCGTTCTCTATTTTTGCATAAACTAACATATCCTCCATCATTCGTATCCACTCTTTCGCAACAGTGGGATCCGAAGATTTACCATCAAATATTGGAGGTCGTAGTTTCTGTAATCTCTCCATGCCATGATTGTTTGGAACTACCAACTCTTGGCCCCGGGGACCCTCACAGTTTATCAGTCTCTCTATTTGTTGAGCTTGACTGTCCATATGTTGAGCCTGAAGATCAAGTAAGTCTGTCAGTCTATCCAAGGCTTCGTCCCTAACATCTATACCTCTGACCATTTTGTAATCCTATAAAATGTAAAGACAAATAATCCTAATAAATCAAAATAAAAGAAAACTCATAGCATACTTACAGTTGAGGAAGCATGTCCATGTAGTGGCTCTACCAAGTCGAGCAGTCTACAAAATAGGTTTTAAAACCCGGGAGCTCTGATACCATAGCTGTAACGTCCCAGAAATTTACCTTTGTCACTATTCCTAAAAATCCCGAAACTTTGAACTTTCATTTTCATCCTTTAATCTTACTCATTTAAAGACAATTAAATTCAATAAGCGGAAGACCACAATTCCTCTCGGATTTTATCAAATGAACAATAAGGTCGACAACTCTTTTCCGAAGACAACACTTCCTATCGGGTTTAGACGAATGGTACAGTGGAATTGGACGACGATGCATTATCGTCCACTGCATCGGACGACGTTATCGTCCACAGCATCGGACAACGTTATCGTCCACAGAATCGGACAACGTTATCGTCCACAGAATTAGACGACGTTATCGTCCACGACGTCTTCATCCACAACGTCTTCGTCCACGACATTGGACGATGTATTCGTCCACGACGTCTTTGTCCACAACATTGGACGACATATTCATCCACGACGTCTTCGTCCACAGCATTGGACGACATATTCATCCACGACGTCTTCGTCCACGACGTCTTCGTCCATAGCATAGGACGACATATTCATCCACGACGTCTTCGACTTCAAAATACTTAACTTAAAATTAGACAGAGTCGCCATAAAACGTTAGCCGATCAATCACTATTTCAACCGATCGATCGGCATGCTCTCTGGATTTTCTTCCAGAGAGCAGCTCCACACCCTGTACACTTCTCCCTTCTTCTTCTTCTTTATTTCTCTTAAATCACTTTCATCTAAACACAGTTCAATATAAAATCACTTATACCTTCGTAATATCCACGAAAACCTAAAATCATCAAATTTAGTTCATCCATATCAACCAAGACAGTGGAAAACGTAAAGACACCTCAAAAGCTAATCCGTCTATATAATCCATCAAATAAACATTCTGTGCATTTGTTTATCAAGCTATCCAAAAGAAACATCAAAACATCTATATTTCCTAACTAGTCACCCACCAGACCAATATAAGCCCCCCTTTTACATTTGTTAAATCTTCGCTACCTAACATATCCCAAAATACTTATCCTTTTTGCTCCCACGGGTCAAGTCGCCTTGACTGCTCAACGCACTACCACGGCATGCCTCTTCAACCAGCTCATTCATCTTGCAGAGGCATGTCATTTTCACCTTCTTCTATGTCACCTACACTATAAAGACACCTATGAGATAAATCTCAGTAAATTCTACGTAAATGATAATGCATGCACATGTATATGCAATTCTATGAATTCAGTCCATCTCATTTCATTTTCAGTACGTGACATTCTTTGGTTACCGAGGCCCATCACTCGGCAGATGGATAGGACACATCAAGCGGTTAGATAGCCCGCACCATCTGAAGGGAGGAAAACTCGCTCACCATAGAACGCCGGGTCTGAACCTCACCTCGATAACCACAATGGATAGGGTTGTTTACATGAAACTTTACTTGCATTCTCTACATTTCCTTTTTCATGAAATCGATGCATAAATTCGTTTTTCATGACATTCTTAAAACCATGATACATGGGCAATTAAATGCGTAACATAAACACAAAGCACGTGTATACCATCAAAACAACACAAAAGTATAACCTATAAAACAACTAAACTTAGGCTATCCATCCAAAGCATATAAAATAGTCATCGCACCAAATATCCTTAACAGCCAAAATCGATGTATGGTGTAGGCCTATCGACCACAGTAAGTCACGAGAACTTACCTCGGGTCCTCAACACCCCGAGCACTATCCGTGAGCTTTGTTCACCTAGACCAATTCATAACACACGTCATTAAAACCTAGCTTAATCAATCAAGCTCCATTAACTCTAATTAACTATCTTCCCCAATCATAAATATCTTCATTGGCCTCCGACAATTCTATGACTAACGATTTCTAACCTTACTCAGCAATTTCCAATGAAACCCTAACTGATTAACACCTTTAAAACGCAGATATTGACTTCCAAAACGTTGGAACCTTACCTAGGATCTTGGTTGAGGAAGAAAGTGTGAATAAAATCGATGATCAGAGTGAAGGAGAATTGGCGTGCGGGAAATTGTCGTCTGGAAGCAAAGAAATCGCCAGAGAGCTTAGGAGGGAACGAAATTTGTGCAAGTGTTGAAGGGGGAAGGGATTTGGGGTATTTTAACTAAAATTGGCTTGTCAAATGATCGTTTTTGCCCTTCCTTTTGATTTTCTAACTATTTCGTTATTTTACTATCAATTCGATTTCTCCAATTTTTTTCTTATTTCTCCAAAAATCCATATAAATCATTGGGTCCTAATAAAACTCTCCATTCACAAAATGGACTTATTTCACTATATTTACAGAAATGTCACTATATAGCAAAATTCTTAAATTTCCTAAAATTAGGTGTTACATATTTAGTAATGTAATTGTACTGTGTAAGGAAGTTTAGTCTAGGAGACTAGATTTTAAGTGGGATCGTTTGTGACCCTCCAACCTTTCCCGAGAACATATTTGGAAATGTAATTATGTCTAGAAGATTGTCCAATACAGTTTTTTCTGAGAATTATCATGACCAGTACTCTCCACGTTTTATAGCAATGGTATTATTATTATTGTTCCCACAAATTTTATTATTTTTCCAACACAAATATTTAGGCGTTGTGGTCGTTATATTATTTTATGTTGACTCTGTTTTTCTTTCTAATACCAGGGTTTGGTGCCTACTGTGAATGATGAATTAGGTTTAGCCGAACACCGCTACTATCTCCAGCATATGTACGCAAACTTCAAAAACTAATTTTGGGGCAGAGTGTACAGAGATGCAATGTGGAATGCAGCTAAGGCAACCACAAGTTATCATTTCAAGATAGAAATGAGGAAATTTCATCAGATTAACCTGAATTCCCATGCATGGCTTCGACGAACAGAGCCTAGCTATTTGACTAGTCATGTGTTTTCTTATATTTCCAAGTGTAAAATGGGCTAGAATAATTTATGTGAGTTATTCAATGCAATTTTATTATCGGCCAGGGACAAACTGATCCTTACCATGTTAGAGATGATCTGAAAATGCTTGATGACTCGGATAGTGAAAAAGTATGAGAAGTTGGCCTCCTCAATGGACCTCTTGTGTTCACAAATAAAAAAGAAGCTTGGGAAGCTAGAACATGTAGCTCAAAATTGGAGCCCTATGTTTGCGGGAGCTGGACGATTTGAGGTTAGCAATGGCAACGGCAACGAACAATATGTTGTCGACATGAATGTCGTTATGTGCAACTGTAATATGTGGGAGCTTATTGGAATCTCGTGTGTCCATTTCATTCTGTGCATGCATTTCATGAGAGTAGCACTGGAAAATTACGTGCATCCATACTATCACCAGACAATTTACCTGCAGATACACTCAAACTATATTTAGCCCCTTAGCGGCCAACAAACGTGGCCTCCAATCAGAGATGTGGCCCCAATACTTCCGTCCATAAGACAGCGGCAACCAGGTAGGCCGAAAAAGAAAAGAGTGCAAGATGTCAACGAGCCACCAAGTTTGACAATTAGTAGGAAGAATTCAATGATGTCGCGTCGTATATGTCAGTGGCAGAGGCATAATAGTTGCACTTGTCCTAACAAAGGATCCTCTTCGGGCATTGCTTCTAGTTTTGCTTCCCAAGACACATTTATGGGGTTCCATATATTTGATAGAACGCAAGTACATTTAAACACATTTCACTCATAAAGACATTGACATTGACATTCTTTTTTTTTTACTATAGTTTTTATTATATGCAGGAATATTCGGTACTCGGTCGCGGCAGAAATTAATGAATGTTCGGGATGTAATTTATGGATTTATTTTAATATTTAATTTTTACCCAATGTGAAATGTTTAATATATGAATTTATTTTAATGTTTAGTTTATTATTAATGTAATGTGTAAAATATGAATTTATTATAAAACGAAGAATGAACGAGAGATATTTTTAAAAAAATAACAAACAATATTGGATTTACTTGAAAATTTTGTTACATGTTTATCACATAATAGAAAGATAATCTTGAAATTTTCGTGATTTTCTAACACTTGTACAATTTATTGTAATTTGAGTTAATTATTTTATAAAATAGACATAAAAAATTATAATAAATCATACAAGTGTTAGAAAATCACAAAAATTTCCCAATTATCTTTCCATGATGTGGTGAATATGTGGTATAATTTAGAATTAAATCTAATATTGTTTGGTATTTTTTAAAATTAATTTATGCAATTTATTGTTTGGAGTTTAAATTGTTATTACCTTATATTGTAATGTGTAATTCAGTGAGATAAAATTGAAAAATGGGTAGAGTTTCGTTTGTTTTATGACTTCTCTATCGCTATCTTCAAATAATCCGTGCATATTCAAATCACAATTGTATACCCAACAGCCAGATCCAGATAATAATTATGTCCAAAAATCAAGTAAAAACATTTAGTAAAGTACAACCATACAGAAAGTATAGTTATAAATAAAACCTAATGTTACAAACAGAAAGTACAGTACATAAAATTAAAAACAAAACATAAACTACACTATGGTGGTGGGACATCGTCCTCAGTGTTAGCGATCCAACACGAGATGTTGACACTCAGCTCTATCAGTGACAACCTGACCTTTTGCATTTTATTCGCGAGGAACTCCATCCTCTGGTCCCTCCTAGCCCACCTCTCTTCTATCCTCTGCTCCATCATGACCAACCTTCGGTCCATCCTAGCCCACCTCTCCTCCATCCTCTGCTCCATCATGGCCAATCTCTGGTTCATCATCTCCCACCCAGTAGCAACCTGGGGGGTCTCTTGGGGGAACAATGGCGTCGTCGTAGCGTCCTCCATAGGAACATCGTCTGCTGATGTGGAGGCCCCCTGATCGGACTTGAACACCCAAGTCTCATCGACTTCGACTAGGTTCATCCGAGTCAAATGAAGCCTATCAAATACATCGGCGGATCTCAATGTTCTCCTCTGCTCGCCTAGCGGTAATTGAATCTGTAGCGCCCCGAACCCGCCCCGGGCCCGGTGCGCTACGTTGCTAACCAAACCCGTGTTTAAAACTATGTTTAAATGATTTTTCGTAAATTTTTTGACTCGGTTTTTGGGTTTTTCGAACCCTCGATTTTGTTAGGAAACGGGCCCAAAATACGTTTAAAATACATCGGAAAATGTCGGGTCAAAACATTTGAGAAAATGGGAAAATTTGAAAAAAAATCAAATTTTGGACTAGAGGGGTCGCTGGGCGCCGCGCGCGCCCACACAGCGCGCCAGAGCGCACGCTGCGCGCGCGCTACGCCTGCCGCGCGCGCGCGCTGGGGCGCGCCTACGCGCCCCAACCGTGCCACCGCGACCGATCGTGGCTAAATGCCCGATCGATCAGGCCTTCTCGGGTTTTCTTCACTCAAAAACATCCCGACCGCGACCGATCGTGCCCCGGGCCCGACCGATCAGGCCGGCTCGGGTTTTTAACACCCAAAAACATCCAAAAAATGCCCGTTTGACCTTTTCCCGCTTTTCTACACTTTTCTACAATCCCGACACCTCCAAAAATCACGAAACTTTAACCACGTCATCCCGACACCCATAACTTCATGTCCCACAAATTTCTTGAAAAACCGACTTAAAACAATTAACAAAAAAAATAGAGAACTCAACCCGACATTATGGGTTTGAAAACCAAAAAAAAATCGACAATATAACGGCTAAATTTTCGAAATCCAAAACCTGAAAGACAATACCTTTAAAACACGATTTAACCAACCAAATGACCAGATCAATCCAACTATATACGTCAAACAAAATTTAACCAAAGGACTCTAAGATCCAATCCCGACCACAACATGCACATTTCACCACAATTATCACACACCAAAATAACTATACACTTCAACTCAAAATACTCAAAACATGACCAACCTAGCAACACCCAAACATTCCCAAATCCACTCCTAATAACTCAAAGTTTTCAAAACATGCACTACCACAAACCCCTGCCGAGAACTAGGTCGAAGCGCTTCGACAAATGACCTGCGCCGGCGAGCTCCATGGATTTCCGACTGCCTCCCAATCATGATCATCACTCTCGAGCTCACCTGAGAACGCTCCGTCACCTACACCACAGAACACAAAAACATAAGCCTAATGCTTAGCAAGTAGGGCATACACATGCGACAGCACACAATGCAATCAACCTAACCCATGCAGTTTCTATCACTCAGTTGTGCTTCTTTGCTGTTCGTTGCTTATTCTTGCGTTAATCTTTCTTAAGCCGTGTGGAACGAGCTGACACACATCCCATAACCGTCTAGGATGGCCACACTCGAACCACCATCCTTCATAGTGTACCCCTCGAGGTGCTACTACCAGCAACCTCAGCCCGACAAGGCACACTATTCAGGATTATATGCCTTAGCCAACCATCTCTCATAGAGTACCCTTCGGGGTGCTACTACCAGCAACCTCAGCCCGACAAGGCACACAATTCGAAATGCAATACATGTTTTAGCAGGCCCTCTCTCATAGAGTACCCCTCGGGGTGCTACTACCAGCAACCTCAGCCCGACAAGGCACCTATTCGAGATGCATTAAAATTTTTCTTATCTGATTACATTCATACTCACAATGCCAACTATGCAAATGCTCGTGCCTAGCGTGATATACAATGATGCATGCTTCAAATATGCCATACCAAACAAAACGACCAACACAACACCAAATGAAACAACCAACACAACGCAACACGAAATAAATAGCCCTACCGTTCTATGGTGTAGGCCCGAAGGCGAAGAGAAAGCTACCACTACTTACCTGGATGCTCGGTTTCCACTGGCTTACTTTCACCATCCAATTCAAACGCTCGACGACCTAAATAATGAAACTTCACTTAATAAGTTACCAATACAATTCTAAAAATATCCTTCAACCTAACTAACCAACAACTAAGCAATTCTCACTTTTAAACACCTAAACCCGGTTTTTTTGCACAAATTACCGGCGTCCAACTTTAAACGGCCCTAACTTTCTCATTTTTCAACTGAATTTGACGTGCCAACCCAACTCAGAAAGCTCTACACGTCTACTATCCATTGAAAAGCTTGAATTAACCAAATATACAGCTTAGCCAATCCAAAAATGGCCAAGACAGAATCGGCCATCACACTTATTGTAATATCCGATTCGTACGGACTTTTGGATTTAATATATTATATTCATATATAGATATTATATGAGGCATTTTTATTAAATATGTCAAATCAAGTCAGTTTCGCAAACGGAAAGCGTCGTTAGAGTCCTAACGATTAATAGGAATTTTAAGGAAATTACGGGAATTTTCGGAGATCAAACACTACATTCCGAGTAAATACACTTTTCGTAATGTAAAAGACGTTCTCGTAAAAATAGCGAACGAGGTCCAAATTGCGAACGGACAGTTTTAATAAATCCCTGGCAATGAATAGAAGTTGTTGGCAAAATATGGAACTTTCGAGAATCCGAATAGTTGGACGATTAACGAACCGAAGAACGAAATCTATATAGAAATCAAAGAAGGGCGTTTTGGTAATTTACAAATCAATTTTATTAAATATCACAAATTCCCTCTCTCTCCTCACTTCTTCTTCTCCTCTCCCTGCGCACGAAACAGAGAGCACTCCTCTCCTTAGGCCGCCGGCGTTCGTTCATCATCCGACCTCCGTCCGACCTCCGTTCGTCCCGATTTCTTCACGCTTTCTTCTCCTCTCGCTACCCTCGGTATGTACCTACAGTCTTTGAACGTTTATTTCGAGTTTTCGGTCCGATTAGTGTTAGGGTTTCAATTAGGGTTTCGACGAAAAATGCGAATTAGGGTTCGTAATTAATAGGTTGGCCTTGATTAAGTATGTATTGAACGTATTTGACGTTATTGGACGAAGAAAAATCAATTTGCGAAAAAGTTAAAAATTGGTTTATTTTCCGAGTTTTTGAGAAAAACTCGTTAATTGGGATTTCGAATTATCGAACGTTAATTAACGTTATAAACGCTTTGATTGGCTAAATAAAGAATTTAGGAGAAATTCTTTAGTTAAGTTTTTAGATTTGGACGTTAATTGTTTAAATTAGTTTTAATGGTAAATATCGTGTTTTCCTCAGACACGCGACTCCCGTGGACGAAGCTAGCCATTCAGTGCGCTCCAGGTAAGTTTTCGTGACTTACTTTGACCCAAAGGTCTGCACCATACTCCGTCGTCGTCTCGAGAATACTCGAGGAACTGTTTGTTTTATGTTATTCTGGTTGGGTAGTTAGGTTAGTTGTTTATAGGTTCTGCTTTACTGCCATGAATGTATGCACGTTGGTTGTTTACTTTCCGCTAATATGAACTGTTCATGCATCACGGTTTTCGAAAGTCATGAAAAGGAATTTCTGCACGTGTTTTTAAAAAAAAAAAGGAACGTATATCTGAAATGAAATCTGTAACGAAATCTGAATGAATAAACGTAATCTGTCTGTTTCTGGTCATGCGGGATGGGGCTCAGGCACGGCTGTGCGTGTTGCAAGCGTGTACCCCCCTCTCTAACCCCACGGGGTAGTCCAACCGCCGGACGGGCCCCCTTGGGTTAGTGGGTCGAGGTCTCGGTGACAATTCTGTCTGTCTGTGACGTAATGAATCTGTAATCTGTAATTCTGTATCTGTAATCTGAATCTGAGCATGATTTCTGAATGGCATACGCACGCATGCATCTGCATTTACGTAGCTTACTGAGATTTCAATATCTCATATGTGTCTGTATGGTGTAGGTGATCTGCTAGGTGACGTGGATCCAGGTGAGGACGACGTTCCTCCTCCTGATGTCGGAGGCAGTTGATGGATGATGCTCGTGGGAGTGCGCTGGGCAGTCGAGGCGCAATATGACCCGTGGGGATGTATGTCTGAACTCTGGGTTTATTTTGGGATGTTTTGAGTTGATAATTGTATAGTATACTTAGGTTGTTTGGATCTGGATAGGGATTAGATAACGTTTTGGTAATTGTATGTAAAACGTTTTGGTTTAAACTGTTTAATGAATGTTTTGGAAACGTTTTGATTGGTTTTAGGTTGATACGGTTATGCTCGATGTTTAGAGCTATCCACGCAGTTGGACTTCGCAAAGTCCGACTCGAGTCGATTGAGTTTAGAATACGTTTAAATTGGATTTAAGTAGATTTAAGTTGTGAGTTATATGGAAATTTGGTGTAAAGAAAAGGAGGTTTGCTCTCTGGAAATCGGATTCCAGAGAGCAAACAGATATGTTAAATGCTGTAAAAGGATAAGTGTTGAAGGTTGGAAGTCTGAAGGCTGAAGGAGGAAATCGCTGCATGCTTGCAGCGATCGATCTCTGCTGCAGAGCAGAGATCGATCGCTGCCATAGCTAGCAGTGATCGAGATCGCTGCCTAGTGCAGCGATCGATCTCTGCACGGCGCAGAGATCGTTCGCTGTGGTTGCCTTCCAGTGCAGCGATCGATCTCTGCTGCCGAGCAGAGATCGATCGCTGCTCAGCGACAGCACTCGGCGACCGAGCGCTGCATATAGCAGCGCCTGGTCGCTGCTACTTTTGAGGGCAGAATTCCGATTCTGCCCTCCCATTCTTTTTATATGTTTTAAGGTTTTTATTTAAATGTTTTATAGTTGTTTTAAATGCTTTTAAGGTTCAAATTTAATTCCGATTTCAGTTCTGTTTTCAACTTCAGTTTTTATTCCGCACAAAGTTTTAATTAAAGCATAGAAAAGTAAAAAGTATAAAATGAAAAATTTATTACGGAAATACGAGTACGGAATTAGGGGTGTTACACTTATAAAACCGGTTTTTACCAAATTTACTTTCAATCTTTAATCTAATTCCATAAATCATTTAAACTAACACATCCAACAACTAAATCACCAAAAGTGGAAAGAAAACACTCATCTCAAAACCAAATTTCGGAATCCCTAACCTAGGGTTTTCCAACTCTCCCTAAAACCACCTAAAACACCCTAAAAACTCTTCCAAACTTCATCACATAGCACATAAACTAAAACCCATGTAAATTTACCTTGCAATCACTTGAAGAAATGAAGAAAGGAGGAGGAAGAGAGGCGGCTATGGAGGAGAGCAAGAGAAGTCGTTGAAGATGAAGAAAAAGAAATGAAAACCTAACTTTAAACCATAACTTTCATTTACTTTTAATTTTCCTCCATTTAACTTTTTAAAATTACAAATCTACCACACCTTTTCCCCTTGTCATCTTCCTCCAACGTGATGTCTTATTCTTTCCCCCATTTTCATTCATTTAATGCAATTTCTTTACCTACAAAAATTTCCCATTGGTTGGTTTAATGCATTTGACTTTTCAACCAATTCTTTTTGGGTTTGAATTGTCAACCACCTTTCTCTTTTCTCTTCTCTTTTCTCTTCTACTAAACTTCAAATTACACGTCAATGCAACATGAAACTTGTATAATTAACCTCTCCTAATACAACGTAGGCTATGCACGCCATAGAAAATACTCGGGTGTTACAATCCACCCACCTTATAAAAATTTTGTCCTCAAAATTTGCGTACCTGAACAATTCTGGATAACGCTCCATCATGTCCTGTTGACGCTCCCACGTTGCCTCCTCGACGTTATGGTTACGCCACAGCACTTTCACCAGTGGAATATCTTTGTTGCGCAATTTCTTCATTGCATAATCCAATATTTCCACCGGTTGCTCCTCATCAGACAATGTAGGTTGCACTTCGACCTCCTGCTGTACCACCACGTGCGATGGATCCCTCAGACACTTCCGAAGCATCGACACATGGAATACATTATGCACTCCCTCCATCGAAGCTGGCAATTCCAACTGATACGCTGTCTTTCCCACACGCTTCACAATAGGGAAAGGACCAACAAATCACGGGTTCAGCTTACCTCGCTTCCCGAATCTCATGACACCCTTAAATGGCGAGATCTTCAAGAAAACCTCATCGCCTACCTCAAATTCCAGCTCTCGTCTCCTACCATCGGCATAACTCTTTTGGCGACTCTGAGCTGTCAGAATGCGTTGCCGAATGAACTGGACTTTATCTGCAGTTTGCTGCACAATCTCTGGACCAATCAAACTAGATTCTCCTACCTCGTCCCAATAAAGAGGCGATCTGCATTTCCTTCCGTATAGAGCCTCATATGGAGCCATTCCAATAGTATCCTGATAACTATTGTTATACGAGAACTCCACCAAAGGTATATACCTACTCCAGGAACCCTGAAACTCAAGCACACACGCTCGGAGCATGTCCTCAAGAGTCTGAATAGTCCGTTCAGATTGTCCATCCGTTTGAGGATGAAAAGCAGTACTGAAATTTAATCGAGTTCCCATCGCCTTATGCAAACTTTTCCAAAAATTGGATGTGAACCTCGGGTCCCTGTCCACTATCGAAATTGGAACACCATGTAGCCTCAAAATCTCCTGTATGTACAATTCAGCAAACTGATCCATACTGTAAGTCATCTTTACCGGCAGAAAATGGGTTGACTTCGTTAAACAATCCACTATCACCCATATACCGTCAAATCCCTTCGTCGTCCTAGGCAATCCGACCACGAAGTCCATAGAAATCTGGTCCCACTTCCATTTAGGAACCGGCAAAGGCTGTAACTTCCCAGCAGGTCTCTGATGCTCTGCCTTCACCTGCTGACAAATCAAACATGTCTCTACAAATTCAGCCACTGATTTCTTCATACCAGGCCACCAATAATGTTGCTTGAGGTCTCTGTACATCTTGGTACTCCCCGGGTGAACAGAAAACCTCAACGAATGAGCTTCAACCAAAATTTCCTTCCGAAGTTGCTCGTCATTCGGAACATACCACCGATTACGAAATTTCAAAGTACCATCATCCGAGTAACTAAACTCTGTTCTATCGTCAGACACCATACTCAACTTAAATTTATTACACTCTAAATCTCGTTGCTGAGCTTCTCTAATTTTCTCCAAAATCGTAGGCTTCAGAGATAAAGCTGATAAAACTGCTGTCATATCTGAAACCAGCTCCAAATCAAATCCCTGAACCTCAGATCGTAATGTCTCAGACATACTAGCCTCCAAAGCTGAAACTGAAGTCGATACGCGACTTAAGGCATCTGCAACTACATTAGCCTTACCAGGGTGGTATTTAATTTCCAAATCATAATCTTTCACGAACTCTAACCACCGCCGTTGTCTCATATTCAACTCCTTCTGCGTGAAGAGATACTTCAGACTTTTGTGATCTGAATATACCTCACATTGCTGACCATACAGATAATGCCTCCAAATTTTCAAAGCAAACACCACAGCAGCTAACTCCAAATCATGGGTCGGATAATTCTTCTCATAAGATTTTAGCTGCCTGGAAGCATATGCTATCACTTTATCGTTCTGCATAAGCACGCAACCCAGACCTATCCGAGACGCATCACAATATATACAGAACTTCTCCTCGGCTACAGGCAACGTCAAAACCGGAGCTGTTGTTAATCTCTGCTTCAACGTCTGAAAGCTCAGTTCACATTCTTCAGACCACTCATACTTTACATCTTTCCTGGTCAAGCAAGTCATCGGTGCTGCTATTTTAGAAAAACCTTCAATAAATCTTCTGTAATAGCCAGCTAATCCCAGAAAACTCCAAATTTCACTAACATTTTTCGGTTGAGGCCAATCATTAATCGATTGAATCTTGGCTGGATCCACCGATATACCGCCACTACTTATCACGTGGCCAAGAAAATGCACCTCAGACAACCAGAATTCACATTTAGATAACTTGGCATATAATTGATGCCGTCTCAAAGTTTCCAGTACTATCTTCAGATGCTCCCTATGCTCCTCTTCATTACTGGAATAAACCAAAATGTCATCGATAAATACGATTACAAACTTATCGAGATACTCTCTGAACACTCGATTCATTAGGTCCATAAAGGCGGCTGGAGCATTCGTCAAACCAAACGACATAACCAGGAACTCATAGTGTCCATATCGAGTCCTGAAAGCCGTTTTCGGAATATCCTGTGCTCTAACTTTCAATTGGTAGTATCCCGATCTCAAATCAATTTTAGAAAACACCCGGGCTCCCTGCAATTGATCAAACAAATCGTTGATCCTCGGCAACGGATATTTATTTTTCACTGTCAGCTTATTTAATTCCCGATAGTCGATACACATACGAAGCGACCCGTCTTTCTTCTTGACAAACAACACGGGCGCTCCCCAGGGCGAGAAACTAGGGCGTATAAGGCCCTTATCAACCAATTCCTCCAACTGCTTCTTTAGCTCCTTTAACTCCGGAGGAGCTAACCTGTAGGGATTCTTCGACACTGGCTCTGCTCCAGGATAGGTGTCAATTACGAAATCGATTTCCCGGTCCGGAGGTAGACCAGGCAAATCATCTAAAAACACTTCAGGAAACTCACGAACAATATCTATCTCCTGAAGCTTAACTTCTACCAAAGACTGAGAATCTACAATAGTGGCAAGAAAACACGTAAACTCACCAATAACAGATTTACTAGCATCCATGGGTGCCATAACTGAAAGTCTCTTTGTGTTCTTCAAAGCTTGAAAAGAAAACTGTTCACCACTCAGAGGTTGGAAATTTACAGTCCCTGTTCTGCAATCGATCGTCGCATGGTGCCGAAATAACCAGTCCATACCGAGTATTACATCATACCCAGTGATCCCCATAAATATCAAATCAGCGGGTAAAGTCTTCCTTCCGACCGTCACCAAACTGTTAGGCACTACTTGCGCAGAATGCATATACTCACCGGATGGTAATTGCACAATATACGCACTTTCAGTCGGCTCTACCTCTAACTGTACTTTTGCCACAAACGCTACCGCTACGAAAGAATGGGACGCCCCTGAATCTATCAAGGTAAATGCAGGCACTGAATTAACAAGTACCGTACCTGAGATCACTGCAGAACGATCCTCATCATCAGGCTCGATCATGGCAAAAATTCGAGGCATGGCTTTAATTGGACCTTTCTTTTCTGTCGGGCAATTGATTGCTACATGTCCTGTCTGTTGACACTTAAAACATCGAATGACTTTTGGCTTCGGGCATTCACGGGCGATATGACCAGTTTCCAGACAATTGTAACATTTCCCATCATATTGCCCGCAATCTCCGGGGTGCGATTTCTGACATTTAGGACACGGAGGAAACCTTATCTTCTGCTGTTGTTGTTGCTGTGGCTTTTTACCTCCTCGCCGATCATTTACATTTCCTCCCTGTCGTTTGGTCCCCTGTTGCTGAGAAGAAGACCCGCCTCTATTAAAC
The DNA here is from genome assembly GCA_022432975.1 of Begonia masoniana. NCBI lineage: Eukaryota > Viridiplantae > Streptophyta > Magnoliopsida > Cucurbitales > Begoniaceae > Begonia > Begonia masoniana. Next base: position 24,682,641 of record CM039511.1, read on the forward strand.
TGGGCTGTGATTTCTCTAAACATCCTCTTCGGGTTCTCAGCAGATCTGGATAATATATCTGCCGCTTCCTCCACTTCTAACGCCTTTGCCACCACCTCAGTAAACGAACTTTTAGAAATCCCGAAAGTCTTTACCAGCATATAAATTTCGGGCTTCAGGCCCTGCACGAACTGAAAAATTTTGTCCTCTTCCCGACTGACCATGTGGCTGGCAAACCGAGATAACAGTTCAAACTGCTGAATGTAATCTCCTACCGATCCTGTTTGCTTGAGTGCCATGAACTCCATTCTCTTTGCTGCTTGGGCCGTCTGGTTGTAATACTTGTCAAAGAATAAGTCCTTAAATTCCCTCCAGGTTACGGCTTGAGGGCCCAAAGTAGACTCTATCGACTCCCACCAACTTTGTGCGTTGTTGATCAGATGGAATGTATCACATTTGACTTTATTTGCTTCCTCCACCTCGGCAACTTTGAACATATTCTCAATAGTGTGAATCCACCTATCTGCAGCTGTAGGATCTGTTAATCTGCCCTCGAATGCTGGAGGGTTCAATCTCCAAAACCTATCCCCACTAAATCCGGCTCCAGCATGTCCAAGTCCCCCGTGCCCTATCAAAGTTCCAACTAGCTTTGCTTGTCGGGTAACCATATCCGCTAACTGCTTAACAGAGTCCTCTAGTGGATTTCTGGGTGGTTCGGGTTCATGCCTAGGTCTCTCGGGTCGTCTAGGGTTAAGCATTGTAACTTAATCTTGTATACAATTCAAAACAATCTATCTTAGATTTAAAACTAGCTAAAGGAAAGAATACTTACAGTCGGTGAAGCACGTTGCACGACGGCCGGCATTGTCGGGTAATTCTCTGAACGTTTCGACCACAAAAGCTCTGATACCATCTTTGTAGCGCCCCGAACCCGCCCCGGGCCCGGTGCGCTACGTTGCTAACCAAACCCGTGTTTAAAACTATGTTTAAATGATTTTTCGTAAATTTTTCGACTCGGTTTTCGGGTTTTTCGAACCCTCGATTTTTGTTGGGAAACGGGCCCAAAATACGTTTAAAACACATCGGAAAATGTCGGGTCAAAACATTTGAGAAAATGGGAAAATTTGAAAAAAAATCAAATTTTGGACTAGAGGGGTCGCTGGGCACACGCGCTGGGCGCCGCGCGCTCCCACACGGCGCGCGCGCTGGGGCGCACATGCGCGCCCCAACCGTGCAACCGCGACCGATCGTGGCTAAATGCCCGATCGATTGGGCCTTCTCGGGTTTTCTTCACTCAAAAACATCCCGACCGCGACCGATCGTGCCCCGGGCCCGACCGATCAGGCCGGCTCGGGTTTTTAACACCCAAAAACATCCAAAAAATGCCTGTTTGACCTTTTCCCGCTTTTCTACACTTTTCTACAATCCCGACACCTCCAAAAATTACGTAACTTTAACCACGTCATCCCGACACCCATAACTTCATGTCCCATAAATTTCTTGAAAAACCGACTGATATGAACCTAAGATATTAGAGATCTTAGACCCAACACGCAATACGGAATTCAAAGGGAATAATGCCTTTATTGATTCAAAAGAATAAGAAGAAGGAACTTGACCCCAATCGATAGATAGCGATGGAACCAAAGTTATCAGAAAAAGTAGCTAGACCCGAACCAAACTCGTTGGTTGAACCTAAGCTATCAAGTTCGATCTTTTCAAGAATACACTTGAAGAAGATCAAGTTCTAATCCAAGAACTCAAGAAGAGAATTATAAGGATCTCACCTCAAAGCAAAAGCTTAATAAAAATCAATTCATTCAAAAGTCCCCTAAAATCTATTACAAGCCTCCCTTAAATAGGCAAAGGGATAAAACTAATAAGGTAATAACATAATTAGAAATAATCAAAATATCCTAATTAGACAATAGGAAAGTTTCCAAAAATAAGAGAAGGAAAATTGGAAAGTGGTGCAAGTGGATGGTGGCCGCGGAACTTAGGTTTAAGTAACGTGAGTCTCGAGTTTAATTCAGATTGTGGGCCTAGCCCAATGGTGTGGCACTTGTAAGAACTTTGAAGTTAAAAACTCTTGGGCTAGAGTAGTGCCATGTTGGGTGACCATGTGGGAAGTCTTTATTTTTGAGACTTCGTTTTGGGCTTCGTTTTGGGCTTCTTTTCCAGTCCTTGCTTCTTCATCAACACTTAGTAATATTATTGCTCGTTGCACATTTTGTGATGATTCCTTTTCTTGGATGTCTTTGATTAAAATTTGTAGTCTTTTGTTTATTTTCTTCGTTCTTGATCTCGTCATTGGTCCTCCTATATTCATCAATGGATCTTGGCTCCCTATTGCTTCTTGATTGTCCTTAGTTGCTCCTTTGACTACATCACCGACTTATGAAAATTAACAAAAAAAATAGAGAACTCAACCCGACATTATGGGTTTGAAAACCAAAAAAAAATCGACAATATAACGGCTAAATTTTCGAAATCCAAAACCTGAAAGACAATACCTTTAAAACACGATTTAACCAACCAAATGACCAGATCAATCCAACTATATACGTCAAACAAAATTTAACCAAAGGACTCTAAGATCCAATCCCGACCACAACATGCACATTTCACCACAATTATCACACACCAAAATAACTATACACTTCAACTCAAAATACTCAAAACATGACCAATCTAGCAACACCCAAACATTCCCAAATCCACTCCTAATAACTCAAAGTTTTCAAAACATGCACTACCACAAACCCCTGCCGAGAACTAGGTCGAAGCGCCCCGACAAATGACCGGCACCGGCGAGCTCCGTGGATTTCCGACTGCATCCTAATCATGATCATCACTCTCGAGCTCACCTGAGAACGCTCCGCCACCTACACCACAGAATACAAAAACATAAGCCTAATGCTTAGCAAGTAGGGCATACACATGCGACAGCACACAATGCAATCAACCTAACCCATGCAGCTTCTATCACTCAGTTGTGCTTCTTTGTTGTTCGTTGCTTATTCTTGCGTTAATCTTTCTTAAGCCGTGTGGAACGAGCTGACACACATCCCATAACCGTCTAGGATGGCCACACTCGAACCACCATCCTTCATAGTGTACCCCTCGAGGTGCTACTACCAGCAATCTCAGCCCGACAAGGCACACTATTCAGGATTATATGCCTTAGCCAACCATCTCTCATAGAGTACCCTTCGGGGTGCTACTACCAGCAACCTCAGCCCGACAAGGCACACTATTCGAAATGCAATACATGTTTTAGCAGGCCCTCTCTCATAGAGTACCCCTCGGGGTGCTACTACCAGCAACCTCAGCCCGACAAGGCACCTATTCGAGATGCATTAAAATTTTTCTTATCTGATTACATTCATACTCACAATGCCAACTATGCAAATGCTCGTGCCTAGCGTGATATACAATGATGCATGCTTCAAATATGCCATACCAAACAAAACGACCAACACAACACCAAATGAAACAACCAACACAACGCAACACGAAATAAATAGCCCTACCGTTCTATGGTGTAGGCCCGAAGGCGAAGAGAAAGCTACCACTACTTACTTGGATGCTCGGTTTCCACTAGCTTACTTTCACCGTCCAATTCAAACGCTCGACGACCTAAATAATGAAACTTCACTTAATAAGTTACCAATACAATTCTAAAAATATCCTTCAACCTAACTAACCAACAACTAAGCAATTCTCACTTTTAAACACCTAAACCCGGTTTTTTTGCACAAATTACCGGCGTCCAACTTTAAACGGCCCTAACTTTCTCATTTTTCAACGGAATTCGACGTGCCAACTTAACTCGGAAAGATCTACACGTCTACTATCCATTGAAAAGCTTGAATTAACCAAATATACAGCTTAGCCAATCCAAAAATGGCCAAGACAGAATCGGCCATCACACTTATAAAACCGGTTTTTACCTAATTTACTTTCAATCTTTAATCTAATTCCATAAATCATTTAAACTAACACATCCAACAACTAAATCACCAAAAGTAGAAAGAAAACACTCATCTCAAAACCAAATTTCGGAATCCCTAACCTAGGGTTTTCCAACTCTCCCTAAAACCACCTAAAACACCCTAAAAACTCTTCCAAACTTCATCCCATAGCACATAAACTAAAACCCATGTAAATTTACCTTGCAATCACTTGAAGAAATGAAAAAGGTGGAGGAAGAGAGGCGGCTATGGAGGAGAGCAAGAGAAGTCGTTGAAGATGAAGAAAAAGAAATGAAAACCTAACTTTAAACCATAACTTTCATTTACTTTTAATTTTCCTCCATTTAACTTTTTAAAATTACAAATCTACCACACCTTTTCCCCTTCTCATCTTCCTCCAACGTGATGTCTTATTCTTTCCCCCATTTTCATTCATTTAATGCAATTTCTTTACCTACAAAAATTTCCCATTGGTTGGTTTAATGCATTTGACTTTTCAACCAATTCTTTTTGGGTTTGAATTGTCAACCACCTTTCTCTTTTCTCTTCTCTTTTCTCTTCTACTAAACTTCAAATTACACGTCAATGCAACATGAAACTTGTATAATTAACCTCTCCTAATACAACGTAGGCTATGCACGCCACAGAAAATACTCGGGTGTTACAGAATCCCAATTCGTTCGACGATCTTTTGAATTAATGTGTCGTATGCCAAATTCTTGTTGGATGTCCGACCTATCTCGAGCATGTGACCTAAAATCAGGTGCCCTGGGTCGAACCTCATGCCACTGTATAGTTTCTTCATCACATATAGATTCATTGTCACGACCCGAGAGCCCTCCCTAAGTTTTTGGGTCGCAACTCGCCTGACTCGACACTTAATAATTTTTTTTCAAAACTAGATAAAATATCTGAACGCGTAGCAGAAGCGTTTGATTAAAAACATCATTTAAAATCAAAACATAAAAGCAAACATATATAAAATTATTTAGTTTTTAGTTTTTTTTTTTTTGGCATTGGCTAATCGGTCGACTCAAACCGCCGATCGGTCGGCAAGTGTTTTGGAATCCCAGAACGCAATCTCTTCCTTGGCGAGTGCCGATCGATCGCTCAACATTGAGCGATCGATTGGCACCTCCCCTAGAACGTTTTGTTTCCAGCCATTGAGGGTCAATCGATCGCTCAACAATGAGTGATCGATCGGCACCTTCCTTGGTGCCGATTCTTCGACTATTGCCAGGTACCGAACGATCGGCTGCCCTAACCGATAGGTCGGCACCTCCCCTGCTCTACCCCTCCTTCATTCCCTAAAAAAACACCAATAACAAGCCAAAACTCTATTCCTCAATCAAAACATCCTGTTAACAATCAAAACCTCCATTTCCAACCTAATTCAAATCCAATTCATCAAAAACGTCAAATTTTTTATCAAAGTTTCAACATATTAGTTCCAAAACTACTGTTTTAAAAGAAGAAAGGCCTTTGACTAAACATTTACATCCAAAAACGAATCTAATATCATAACCCAAAAAAATCTATACATCAAGATCTATCCAGATCCCAAAATATAAAATCCCAAAACCCCTCATACCGTCACTCCACGAGTCGGGTTGCCTTAACAAAGTCCGCCAGGCCGGTGCCGTGGTCGTGCGCCGCCAACTGCTCCCTTAGTCCTGGCTGGGCTCTAGGAACTCACTGATCTGTTCCTCCACACCTACACCACAGAACTCAAAACATAAGCCTAATGCTCAGTAAGTAGTACGTAATGAAATGAAATGAAAAGCTATAAATGCAACCCTAGCATATGCAATCTCTACTCTCTCACACTCGTTTCAGTTTTCATGCTCTCATAACGTATGATCCTCCTACATATGGGAAGTGGATCAGGTTTTCCAAGTCGATTCTCTGTCTCATCGAAGGGTGAATCACTTTCTTCTGCCGAGTTGGGAACCATATCAGTTTTCCCAAGTCATAAGATTCTCTATCTCGTCGAAGAGCGAATCACTTTCTTCGAGTTATACGATCCTCATACCAAGTCAAGAAGCAGATCAGGTTTCCTAAGTTGATTCTCTATCTTGTCAAAGGGCGAATCACTTCCTTCGAGGTTATATGATCCTCATACTGAATCGGGAAGCAGATCAGGTTTCCCGAGTTGATTCTCTATCTCGTCAAAGGGCGAATCACTTCCTTCGAGGTTCGTAATCGTTATCCTCACCGTTCACATGTCACAACTCTCACTCATACGTGAAAACCATGCATAAATTCATTTTCGTGCTCTTTCCAAAACATGATGCGTGAACAGAATAAAACAGACATAAGCATGCAACTCATCCCTAATGTTCTGTAATGTAGGCCCGTTAGGGCAACATGCATACATAAACTACTTACCTGGCGTCCCTAGCTATTGAGGTATTCGAATTCTATTCCGTTAATGTGCTTCACCAATAACATAGTAATTCCATATCAATTTGAATTACAATTAAACCCAACACCTCAGAATTTCAACGAAAAATCATCCAACTTAAACAATTCACTAAAATTCCAATCTATGTCCAAATTTGATGATTCTAGATGCTATGGAAATCTCAAAATGTCTAGTTTCTAATGGTTTTAACTATTCATCAAACCATCCTAAATAGCTCATCCGGATTCTTGAAAAAGAAATCGTAACCCTGCATTTTCTAACAAAATTTTGGTTTCCTTCAAAACCCACACAACTCATCACATCTTTCTCAATACAACCATCCATACAATCATCTAATTATATTTAAACATCCAATAAGAGAAGATTTCAGCAACCCTCACCCCCAACAATCCTATAAATCAAACTCTAATCGAAAATCAATACTATCCACAAGACTCAAACTCATCTCAAGGGAAAAGTAACTCTTACCTTTGAAGCTTTGAAATCATCAAAAGAGAGGAGAGGGTTGTTGTTGTTGTTTCTTCTTAGAAGAGAAGAGAGGGAGAGATGAAGAGAGTGTGTGCTGTTGGAAAAGAAGAAGAGAAGAAGAATAGGAGAAAAGGCTTCTGCGTGAGGAGAAAATGGTGGTTTGGTGGGGTGTTTGGCAACTTGGATAATGGTGGCTTCTTGAAGCCTTTTTTTTTTTAAATAAACATCAAGTTTTATCCTTTTCAACATTTCTAAATCGTATCTTTAATCCCACACTTTCAAATCCTTAATCTTTATTACCTTACTTCCCCTTATTTATAATTAGTAATTCTCTTAAGACCTCTAATAGTTTTATGCACAAGTAAAGCTTTCAAGGAAAATTTCAAGGTATTATATTCATGCAGCTCACCAGATATCTATGTCCATTGTGAGATAAAATGGTATGGGTTATCATATTGGGAATAACTTGAGCTTTGAGGTTCAAGTCCTTCGATATTGGCTTCACAAACCTGAAAATGTTGGAATTGCGGTGAATTGTTCTAAGGAACTGGAGTCCCTCTGTGTAACGGCCGATTTTTACGGGATTTTATTATTCCAATATATAATGGCAGTTTTGTAAATATGTTAAATTAATTATGTTTCACGAACGGAAAGTTTTACTGGAGCCCTAACAATAATTTGGAATTATTGGTAAAATGAGAAAATTTTGGAGAAGACGGATCGATAGATCAATTAACGAAATCAGAGGAGGATTAATAGAAAATTGACTAAAGGGCAAAACGGTCATTTGATAGGTGAAATTTATTAAAAACTTAAAATTCTCTCCCTCCCTAAACACTTCACAATTTCTCCTCTACGAAAATCACTCCCAGGCGACTCTCTCTGGCAATTTCTCATGCCCTCCCTCCGCTTCTCTTCAACGCCGGCTGATTCTCCACCAATCGACTCGATTTCTTCATGTTTCTTTCTCCAAACAACGTCCTAGGTAAAAATCTATAGTTTTGTAGCTTTAGTTCTCGATTTCTAGGTCGTTAAACAATTAGAGTTTCGTTAGGTTTTTGTTAAATTAGTCGAGTTTTGTTAGAAACGGCTAGGTTTACCCTATTTATGACCTTGGTGGATGTATTTGTGAGTGATGGATGTAGTTGGGCAATTTAATGGTATTTATTGCGAAATTTGGTGGTTGGAGGTTTTAAAGACTCCATTAATGGGGTTTGGATGTTTTGAGCGCAAATTGCTCGATGAAATACCTTAATGAGTTAAAATAGAGTTTTAGGGAGATTTCCTTTAGCTAAGAGGTTCGTTAGTCTTCGAAATTCGATGTTCTAGGCCCGATTATAATGATGGTTTCTATGACTTGATTTAGGTGAACAACGCTCATGGATGGAGCTCGGTGTGCTACGGACGCGAGGTAAGTCTTCGTGACTCGCTTGACTGATCTGGCCTACACCATAGGAGAGTTTATCGATCGAGGATGTTTGGTGAAATTATTGTTTAGTGTAGGTTGGATGGATAGTCTAGGATAATTGTTATGTTAGAGCATTTTTCATTAGGTTCTATGTATTGTTTATGCTTTCTTTACTTTTATTGCACAAATCCATGTTCATGCATCATGTTTTACGAACTAGCACGAAAAATGAATTTCCGCATATGTTTTCATGAAAAGAAACAACTAATAAAAGATATGAATGTATGTAATTACGGTCATGTTGGGGTGGGGTTCAGACATGGCTGTCCTGAGAGGAGGAGAATATTTCCCCCCGATAGATGGAAAGGGCTATCTAACTGCCAAATGTGCCCTCTCCATCTGGTGAGAGTAAACCTCTAGCGACGCCCATGCTATGTAACTAAAGAATAAAAATGGATGCATGATTTTATGAACCGTACACGCATGGCACGCATTTGCATTTTCGAGGATTTACTGAGTCCCTTTAACTCATAGGTTATTTCTGTGGTGTAGGTGACTTTGACACAGGTGAGGATGACGTTCCTCCACCTGATGAACGGACATGTTCATGGAGGATGTCCGTGGGAGCGTGCTGGCATAGTCAGAGCGAATTTTGACATGTGGGGGACGGCGTATAGGTATTTTGGGTTAAAGATGGGTAGAAATCGTATAGATAGTGTATTTGATAGAATAGCTTAGAAATTTATGATGAAAATGGTTTATGGATAATTTGTGAGTGAGAGTATATAGAAAGTCTAAGTGATAGTTTCTATTTTGAAATATTACTGGAACTGCTTGGTGACTTAAGTTTCACAGGGGATTTGTTCAGTTTTTAAATGGATCCACGCAGTTTGTTTTTATGAAATTCGGCTACATTTTTAATACGTTTCGAGTAGTTTTTGGATGATTGATGAAATGGGGAAATGTATGAGGATAGATGAGTTGTTATGTTAAATTGTAAATGAGTATTGATTGATGAAGGGGAATGGTGAAGGAAGAATTATTGTAAAGATTGTAAAGAGTGTGTGTGCAAGGAGTTGAAGAAGGGAGGAAGAAAGAAAGAAGGCAGCTCTCTGGAATTCGGATTCCAGAGAATTTGTTGATCGATTGCCAGGGAGGGCAATCGATAGGCCCTCATGTTGGCCAACTCTCTGGTTTTTCCAGAGAGTTAACCAATCGATCGCCTGTGAGGGCGATCGATCGGCTGAGTGTTATCGCCAAGGGGCGATCGATCAGGCGATCGATCGCCTGGCAAATAAATGTCATAGCCGATCGATCGGCTGAAATGGCTGATCAATCGGCTAGCTAATTTTTGGGCATTATGCCCATTTTGCCCCGATTGCCAACTCTGGTTTTTTTTCTTTATTGTTATATTTATATATAATGTTTTCTTTAAATGGTTTTGAGGATTGTTTTAATTGATTTAGACTTGATTTAAAGGTTTAAAAAGAAAAATTTTATGGGGAGTTTAGCGGTACAGAATAAGGGTTGTCACAGTTATGGTATTAGAGCTCCCGGGTTTTAAAATCGATTTTGTAGACTGCTCGACTGCACAGCCACTACGCGGACATCCTTCCTCAACTGTAAGTACATTTTTAAGATTTCTTTGATTAGATTTCTTAGAGTTATTTGTTTTAACTTTTGTAGGAATTATAAAATGGTCCGAGGTAGAGACGCCAGGGATGAAGCCCTGGATAGGCTAACGGATTTACTGTATCGTCAGACCCAGCATATGGACAAGCAGGCACAGCAAATTGAGAGCCTAGTAAACCGTGAGAATCAGAGTGCCCAAGATATAGTCGTTCCAAACAATCACGGTATGGAGAGGTTCCAAAAGTTACGGCCTCTGGTATTCAACAGACAGTCTTCGGACCCCGATATTGATGAGGAGTGGGTTCGGACTATGGAAGATATGCTGGGATATGCGAAGATAGAGAATGGGGAGAAGGTTGTATGCGTCACTTTTCACTTGGCGCTAGATGCACGATTTTGGTGGGATACCATCAAAGCGACCACGGACGTGACTGTAATGACTTAGGAACGGTTTAAGGCCGTGTTCTATGATAAATACTTCAGCCGTACAGTGAGGGCGGCTAAAAAGATGGAATTTGCACAGCTAAAACAGACTGGTATGGTTGCGGAATATGTTTGAAAATTTGAGGTCTTATCTCGGTTTGCACCATGCCTAGTGAGCAACAACGAAGACAAGGTGCACCAATTCATGGATGCACTGAATCCGAAGATCTGGAAGAGCGTTATAGTATTGGGGATATTTGATGTGCCTTATACAGATATTGCAGCAAGAGCTTTGGACTTTGAAGCTGGAGAACTGACATGCGTTAAACCAAGGGAGCCTGCTAGAGGCTTTTTCCGTGAAATTCAGCCTCGACCTCATAATCGGGGTTGGCAACAGAGAGGGCAACAACAACAAGTACAACAACGATGAGTGAAAATGCCCTATGACGGAAAGGGCAACCAGGGGAAAGGAAAGTAAGTCTAGGGAACTCCTCAGAGACCTCTATGTCCTAAGTGTCAGAAAGAGCACACTGGCAACTGTTGGTTTGACACGGATATGTGCAATCGATGTGGGGAGGTGGGTCACTACGTCAGAGATTGTCCAAAAGTAATAGAGACCAGCCAGGCAGAGATCAAGGAAGAGTCATGCCGAGAATCTTCGCCTTCATCGAGCCTGGTAATATCGACGACGAGGCTCAACCTTCTGTTATAGCAGGTACTATTTTAATCACCGGTATAGCGGTATTTTCATTGATAGACACGGGGGCTATGCACTCGTTTATTTCTACTGCATGCGTGACGAGATTGAAGTTGGTGCCTGAATAAGCAGAGTGTGAGTACATAGTGATGCTGCCTTCGGGAGCGTATATGCAATCTAATCATGTTTTCTAGGGCAATGTCGTCTAAGTGGGGAATAACACCATTTATGCCTGGTTGATAGTTATGGGCATAGAGCAGTACGATCTTATCTTGAGGATGGACTGGCTGTCACGCCATTTCACCACCATAGACTGCCGATCCAGGTTAGTAACTTTTCGGCCGCCGAATAAAGAGGAGTTTGCTTACCAGGAAATGAATAGGTTGAGTGGGTCGCCTACTTTCTATTCTATGAAGGTCCAAGAGCAGTTTAGAGGTGAATGCTTAGTTTATCTGGCCACAGTGGTCGATACTCAGTTGCTCAACGAGGTAAAACCAGGAGACCTTCCTGTAGTTAGAGAATTCTCTAAGATCTTCCTCGACGATCTTTCCAGATTACCACCAGACAGGGAGATCGAATTTACGATTGATGTCTATCCAAGCTCTGGGCCTGTATTAAAGAATCCATACAGACTGGCACCTACTGAACTAAAGGAGCTGAAATCTCAGTTTGAAGAATTGTTAGACAAGGGATTCATCCGACCTAGCTTTTCTCCTTGGGGTGCGCCGGTTCTGTTCGTCGAGAAAAAGGACAGAACTCTAAGGATGTATGTTGATTACAAAGAGTTAAATAAATTGACAGTGAAAAACAAGTATCCGTTGCCCCGAATTGACGACCTATTCGATCAACTACAGGGTGCTCGAGTATTTTCGAGGATTGACCTGCGCACGGGTTATTATCAGTTGAAGGTTCGAAAGGAAGATATTTAGAAAACGGCATTTCGCACGAGGATTCTGTGTCAGCACCAATTGTACCCAAAGTTCTCCAAGTGCGAGTTTTGGCTGTTTCGAATTAATTTTCTTGGCCATATCATATCTTAGGAGGGGATTTCTGTGGATCCTACTAAGATTGAGGTTGTCAGAGATTGGCCACAGCCTAAAAATGTGCGAGAGGTACGAGGATTTCTTGAGTATGCTAGATATTATCGAAAGTTCATTGAGGGATTTTCGAAGATTGCAGTTCCTCTGTTGCGCTTGACAAGAAAGAATGAGAAGTTTATATGGACAGTTGCTGTAACGCCCCCGAACCGACCCCGGCTCGGTGCGCTACTTTGCTAGCCAACCCCGCGTTTAAAACATAAATTAAAATAATTTTCCAAAAATAGTTGACTCGATTTTAAAAAAACAACAATATAACGCCTAAAAGTTTCGAAATCCAAAACCTGAAAAACAATACATTTAAAACACAATTCAAACCAATCCAAGCCAGAATCAACCAGTACTATATACATCAAAACATAATCTAACCAAACAAACACTAAAATCAAATCCCAACTACACTACACAAAATACACCACAATATTAAACCACAAATAACTATACCACATCTATATACACCCATCAACTCCAACCAAAACTAACCACAAATCTCAAAATCTCCAATCCAAACCACACCCCGAGAACTAGGTCGTAACGCCCCGACAACTGGCCTGCACCGGCGAGCTCCGTGGATCTCCGACTGCCCCTAGTCCTGATCCTCACTCTCAAGCTCACCTGTGAATGCTCCGTCACCTACACCACAGAACACACACACACGTAAGCTTACGCTTAGCAAGTAGGGATAACAACTATAAACAAGAACAATGCACACACCACTCTATCCTAGCACAACAACACAACATCACTCAACACGACAACTCAACACAACAACAACACACCACCCAATGCAACTCAACAAACTAACTCAAACTAACACGACAACACGACTAAACAATTCTAGTTGCCCGCACCCGAAAGGATGCCTTAGTTGCCCGCCCCGAAGGGCCTTAGTTGCCCGCACCGAAGTGCCTTAGTTGCCCGCACCGAAGTGCCTTAGTTGCCCGCACCGAAGTGCCTTAGTTGCCCTCCCCGAAGGGCCTAGTGCCCGCCCCGAAGGGCCTTAGTTGCCCGCCCCGAAGGGCCTTAGTTGCCCGCACCCGACGCACCGAAGGGCCGTAGTTGCCCGCCCCGAAGGGCCTTAGTTGCCCGCCCCGAAGGGCCTTAGTTGCCCGCACCGAAGTGCCCTAGTTGCCCTCCCCGAAGGGCCTTAGCTGCCCGCCCCGAAGGGCCTTAGCTGCCCGCACCGAAGTTCCTTAGCTGCCCGCCCCGAAGGGCCTTAGTTGCCTGCACCGAAGTGTCTTAGTTGCCCGCCCCGAAGGGCCTTAGTTGCCCGCCCCGAAGGCCTTACTTTAACCGACTACCATGCCACTAATGCAACACCACAACGACAACCAACCATACAACACCACACGACACCAACCAATGCAACCCCACGACAACCAACCAATGCACAACACACACGCACGACAACCAACCAATGCAACACCACACGACAACCAACCAATGCAACCCACACGACAACCAACCAATACAACACCACACGACAACCAACCAATGCAACCCACACGACAACCAACCAATGCAACACACACGACAACCAACCAATGCAACCCACACGACAACCAACCAATGCAACACCACACGACAACCAACCAATGCAACACCACACGACAACCAACCAATGCAACCCACACGACAACCAACCAATGCAACCCACACGACAACCAACCAATGCAACCCACACGACAACCAACCAATGCAACCCACACGACAACCAACCAATGCAACCCACACGACAACCAACCAATGCAACCCACACGACAACCAACCAATGCAACCCACACGACAACCAACCAATGCAACCCACACGACAACCAACCAATGCAACCCACACGACAACCAACCAATGCAACCCACACGACAACCAACCAATGCAACCCACACGACAACCAACCAATGCAACCCACACGACAACCAACCAATGCAACCCACACGACAACCAACCAATGCAACCCACACGACAACCAACCAATGCAACCCACACGACAACCAACCAATGCAACCCACACGACAACCAACCAATGCAACCCACACGACAACCAACCAATGCAACCCACACGACAACCAACCAATGCAACACCACACGACAACCAACCAATGCAACCCACACGACAACCAACCAATGCAACACCACACGACAACCAACCAATGCAACACCACACGACAACCAACCAATGCAACCCACACGACAACCAACCAATGCAACCCACACGACAACCAACCAATGCAACCCACACGACAACCAACCAATGCAACCCACACGACAACCAACCAATGCAACACCACACGACAACCAACCAATGCAACACCACACGACAACCAACCAATGCAACACCACACGACAACCAACCAATGCAACACCACACGACAACCAACCAATGCAACACCACACGACAACCAACCAATGCAACCCACACGACAACCAACCAATGCAACACCACACGACAACCAACCAATGCAACACCACACGACAACCAACCAATGCAACCCACACGACAACCAACCAATGCAACACCACACGACAACCAACCAATGCAACCCACACGACAACCAACCAATGCAACACCACACGACAACCAACCAATGCAACCCACACGACAACCAACCAATGCAACCCACACGACAACCAACCAATGCAACCCACACGACAACCAACCAATGCAACCCACACGACAACCAACCAATGCAACACCACACGACAACCAACCAATGCAACCCACACGACAACCAACCAATGCAACCCACACGACAACCAACCAATGCAACCCACACGACAACCAACCAATGCAACACCACACGACAACCAACCAATGCAACACCACACGACAACCAACCAATGCAACACCACACGACAACCAACCAATGCAACACCACACGACAACCAACCAATGCAACACCACACACAACCTACAACGCCAACACACATAACAACGCAACAACAACACGAACCAACAACCAACCAACCCAGGAGGCACACTCCCAAGTAAACAATGCAACGCCTCAACAAACAGCAATACATCACTAAGCAAAAAACAATTAACCATTACTTACCGTTCTCTGGTGTAGGCCCGAAGGCAAAAGGATGACAACCACTACTTACCTGACTGCTCGGCTTTCAATTGTTCGCTTCGTCCAATACTTCACTCGCTCGATCACCTAAATAATGAAACTCCACGTAATAAGTTATCAATACACTTTTAAAAAATCTTCTTAAACCTAAAACTAATCAAAACCTAAGCACCTCTCACACCTAAGCACCCTAAACCCGGTTTTGCACAAATTACCGACGTCCAACTTTAAACGGCCATAACTTTCCTCGTTTTCAGCGGAATTCGACGTGCCACCCCAACTCGGAAACCTCTACACGTCTACTATCCATTGAAATGCTTGAATAAAACAAATAAATAACTTAGCCAACCCAAAAATGGCCAAGACAGAATCGGCCCCCCTAGTGTTCTAAAACCGGTTTTTTGATTACACATCTCCAATCTTCACTCTAATCACCCTAACCACCTAATCTAACATGACTAAGACTTATTAAGCAAAAGACGAAGAAAACCCCCAATTGAAACCAAAAATTCGTAGCTCCACCTTAGGGTTTTCTAAAATCTAACCAAATCCACTTAAAACACCTTAAAATCTCTTCCAATCTTCATCTAATCATACACAAACCAAAACCCAACAAAAATTACCTTGGATTGGCTTGAGAAAATGAAGAACAATGGAGATATGGCGTCGGCTATGGAGGAAAAGGGAGAGAAACGATGGAGAAGAAGAACAATGAAGAAAACCCCACTTTTCACTCTTTTAACTAATGCATTTAATAACACTTAAAATTACCATTAAGCCCTCCCATTATCATTGAGTTTTCAACGTCAAAACATCCACCAAATTAACCATGCAACTCATTCTTTTTACTGAATCTTAATTGGTGTAAAGTGTTAGACTTTTCAAACCAAACTTCTCCACCAATCAGAATTGTCAAACCCCTTTTCTCCTTTTTAATTCATTCATTTAATAACTTTTGTAAATTACACTTTTAGCCCTCCCCTTTCTCACTTTAATCCAACGCCAAACCCACCTCTAAAATACCACTTTTTCTTCCATTTTTTATTCACACCATTTACTTGAATTTTATTGGTTCTTTTCTAGTTTGACTTTTCAAACACTAACCTTTTTGACTTTTCAATATTTCAAACTTACATTTCCACCAATCACCATTTAGTTTGACTTGTCAAACTCTCCCTCACTTTCTCTCTTGATGGTCAACGTGAAGCATCATAAACTCACCACTTTTCATTAAATTTTACTACATTTTAATTGGTTTATAAATTGGACTTTTCAACCACTTAAATAGTTTGAATTTTCCAACTTTTTGTCTTACCAAAATTCACTTCCTTCACTCTTCTTTTGCATGAATAAATTCCAATCCCCTTATCACTTAACATTAACCTCACTAGGGCTACGCGTGTAATAGAAATTCCGGGTGTTACAGTTGCTGGTGATGAGAGCTTCCAAGAGCTGAAGCAGAAGTTAACTACGGCTCCAGTTTTGACGCTGCCAGTTGAAGGCGACAAGTTCAGCATATATTATGACGCGTCTAAAGTTAGACTTGGATGCATACTCATGCAGGAAGGGAAGGTAATTGCTTACGCTTCTCAGCAGTTAAAGCCGTATGAACAAAACTATCCAATGCATGTCCTGGAATTAGCAGCCGTCGTCTTTGCACTGAAAATCTGGAGACACTATTTATATGGGCAACAGTGCAAGGTATTTTTATATCACTGGAGCTTAAAATATTTGTTTACACAGAAAGAGCTGAATATGCGGCAACAAAGGTGGTTGGAGTTTGTCAAAGATTATGATTTCGAAATTAAGTACCATCCAGGAAGGGCAATAAGGTCGCGGATGCCTTGAGCAGAGTGCCTACTGCGAGTCCGCTTCGCTTGCAGCAATGTCGATGATGTTAAAGTCTGAGATTGAGAAGTTTGATGTGGAGATGTGGCTTAGTTGTCCACTATGCTCACAAACATTTCTCTTAGGCCGACAATAATAGACAAGATCTGAGAAGCTCAACGAAGACTTGAGTGTGCGAGAATACCCGGTTGAGCATTGGTTGGAGTTTGTCAAAGATTATGATTTCGAAATTAAGTACCATCCAGGAAGGGCAATAAGGTCGCGGATGCCTTGAGCAGAGTGCCTACTGCGAGTCAGCTTTCGCTTGCAGCAATGTCGATGATGTTAAAGTCTGAGATTGAGAAGTTTGATGTGGAGATTGTGGCTTAGTTGTCCACTATGCTCACAAACATTTCTCTTAGGCCGACAATAATAGACAAGATCTGAGAAGCTCAACAGAAAGACTTAGAGTGCGAGAAGTACCGGTTGAGCATGACCTCCGAGGACTCGACCGATTTCCATTTGTCGGATGATGGCGTATTAAAGTTCAAGCATAGATGGTATGTGCCTAACGACGAAGAGCTAAAGAATAAAATTTTTACCGAGGCACATTCTTCGGCGTACTCGGTGCATTCAGGAAGCACCAAGATGTATCCGGATCTAAAACAGCATTTCTAGTGGCCTAACATGAAGAGAGAGGTCGCCAAATACGTAGAAACCTGTCTGGTTTGTTAGTAGGTTAAGGCGGAGCACCAAAGGCCGGCCAGAACCTTACTTTCCGGAGTGGAAATGGGAGCAGATCTCCATAGATTTCATAGTTGGACTCCCGAGAATGACAAAAGGGCACGATAGCATCTGGGTGATAGTGGACATCTTAACAAAGTCATCCCACTTTCTATCAGTGAAGATGACCTATTCTATGGATCAACGTGTCGAGCTGTATGTGCAGGAGATTGTTAGATTGCACGGGGTGCCCATTTCGATTGTCTCCGATAGAGATGCCAGGTTTACTTCAAAATTTTGGAAGAGTCTGCACAAAGCTATGGGAACTCAGCTAAGTTTCAGCACGGCGTTTCATCCTCAGACTGATGGACAGACAGAAAGAACAAATCAGATTCTTGAGGATATGCTTAGAGCTTCCGTGCTGGAGTTTCAGGGCTCGTGAACAAATATTTACCGTTGATTGAATGCTCATACAATAATAGCTTCCAAGCTAAGATCGGTATGGCACCGTATGAAGCGTTGTATGTTAGGAAATGTAGGTCTCTGCTGTATTGGGATGAGGTTGGAGAGACTAGCATAATCGGCCCGGATATTTTACAACAAACAGCAGAGAAGATCGCTGTTATCAGGCAACGTATAGAGATAGCACAGAGCCACCAAAAGAGCTATGCTAACACTAGACGGAGGGAATTAGAGTTCAATGATGGTGATGAGGTATATTTGAAGATTTCTCCATTCAAAAGGGTGATGAGATTCGGGAGAAAGGGCAAGCTAAGCCCTCGTTATGTGGGGCCCTTCCTTATTTTGAAGAGGATCGGGAAGATGGCATACCGATTGCAACTACCGGCATCAATGGAAAGCATCCTCAACGTATTTCACGTATCTATGCTCCGAAAGTGCTTGCGTGACCCATCTCGTGTCATGGAAGTAAGGGAGATTGAAGTACAACCAACACTGACTTATGTGGAGAAGCCAGTGCAGATTCTAGAGTCTTCTATCAAAGTGTTGCGCAATAAAGAAATTCTGCTGGTAAAAGTCCTGTGGCAGAACCATGACGTAGAGGAAGCTATTTGGGAGAGGCAGCAGGATATGATGTCCAAGTATCCTGAACTATTTGTATGATCAAATTTTGAGGACAAAATTTTAATTAAGGTGGATGGAATGTAACGCCCGGTTTTTACGGGATTTTATTATTCCAATATATAATGGCATTTTGTAAATATTTTAAATTAAGTTTGTTTTGCGAACGGAAAGTTTTAATGGAGCCCTAACAATAATTTGGAATTATTGGTAAAATGAGAAAAATTTTGAGAAGACGGATCGATAGATCAATTAACGAAATCAGAGAAGTATTAATAGAAAATTGACTAAAGGGCAAAACAGTCATTTGATAGGTTAAATTTATTAAAAACTTAAAATTCTCTCCATCCTTGAACACTTCACGATTTCTCCTCTGCGAAAATCACTCCCAGGCGACTCTCTCTCTCTCTCTCTGGCAATTTCTCACGCCCTCCCTCCGTTTCTCTTCAACGCCAGCCAATTCTCTACCAATCGACTCGAGTTCTTCACGTTTCTTTCTCCAAACAACGTCCTAGGTAAGAATCTATAATTTTGGAGCTTTAGTTCTCGATTTCTAAGTCGTTAAACGATTAGGTTTTCGTTAAATTAGTCGAGTTTTGTTAGAAACGGCTAGGTTTACCCTATTTATGACCTTGGTGGACGTATTTGTGAGTGATGGATGTAGCTGGGCAATTTAATGGTATTTATTGTGAAATTTGGTGGTTTGAGGCTTTAAAGACTCCATTAATGGGGTTTTAATGTTTTGAGCGCAAATTGCTCGATGAAATGCCTCAATGAGTTAAAATAGAGTTTTAGGGAGATTTCCTTTAGCTAAGAGGTTCGTTAGTCTTCGAAATTCAATGTTCTAGGCCTGATTATAATGATGGTTTCTATGAATTGGTTTAGGTGAACAACGCTCGTGGACGGAGCTGGGTGTGCTACGGACGCGAGGTAAGTCTTTGTGACTCGCTTAGCTGATCCGGTCTACACCATAGGAGAGTTTATTGATCGAGGATGTTTGGTGAAATTATTGTTTAGTGTAGGTTGGATGGGTAGTCTAGGATAATTGTTATGTTAGAACGTTTTTCATTAGGTTCTATGTATTGTTTATGTTTTCTTTACTTTTATTACACAAATCCATGTCCATGCATCATGTTTTACGAACTAGCACGAAAAATGAATTTCCGCATACGTTTTCATGAAAATAAATGACTAATAAAAGATATGAATGTATGTAATTACGGTCATGTCGGGGTGGGGTTCAGACATAGCTGTCCTGAGAGGAGGAGCATGTTTTTCCCCTAGTAGATGGAAAGGGCTATCTAACAGCCAGATGTGCCCTCTCCATCTGGTGAGAGTGTAACACCCGAGTTTTTCGGGTTTCCGCTCTAAGGGTATTTTCATAAATAAGTAATATAGGTATGTTTCGTGAGCAGGAGGTTTGGTTATGGCCCTAGGAATTAATGAGAATTTTTAGAGGAATAAGTAAATTTGGAGAAACCGAAAGGATAGACTAATTAACGAAATAAGCAAAGAATTGAGTGAAGGACAAACTTATAATTTGTAGGTTAAGAAATTTATTATAAGCCAAAATATCCCTCATTTCTCTCATTTCTTTCCTTCTCCTACGTGAGCTCCCTCTCCCTCACGATTTTCTCTTCTCCCACTCCATTTCTCTTCAACGTTGATCGTGCTCCTCCGTTCCAGTGATTTCTCCTCCATTTTCTTCCCCAAATTGATACTCAAGGTAAGTCCTAAGTTTTAGGCAAGTATAATTTTCGTTTTAGGGTGATTTCGGTTTAGGGTTTTGTGAGAAATTGGGGGTTTTAGTAGAAATCGATAGTTTGACAATATTAATGTCCAATAGTGTTGTATTTATGACTATTATGGTAGTTTGTGTGAATTAATGGTGTGGGTTGATGTTTAAGGTTAAGTTTTGGTTGTTGGAAGGTTGTTGGAAGCCATTCATGGAGTTTTTGAATTAGTGAGCACAATGTGCTCAACAAAAGGCCCGAATAAAGTGAGCATGAGTTTTTAAGAAAAATGTCTTAGCTCGGGATTTTGTTTAGCTTTGAATTGGATGATTTAGACACGATACTAATAACGTGTAATGGAAATGCCTTAGGTAACCCAATCTCTCAAAGGACGGTGCTCGGCATAGCTAGGACTCCAGGTAAGTGGTGTTAAGTTTCCGGCCCTTACGGCCCTACGTCATATCGATGTTAGGAACTAAATGTCTTAATGATGTTTTCATGATTTAAGGGTTTTAAGGAGTCGGGTAGACTAGGTAGTTTCCTAATAGTGGTTGGTTAGGCTCGTTTATGTACGTTATGAATGTTTGGATGATTGGTTGTAGCACTATTTTCATGAATCGTGTTTTCTTCTTTAAGATTAATGAAATGTTTACGCATGCACGTTTTCAAGTAAACGAAGTAAAGTAAGTAAAGTTGGAGGATGAGTAGGGCACAGTGTACGTTAATGGCAACTCAGAGCACGATATTATGTTAATGGCAACTCAGGGCACGATATTATGTTAATGGCAACTCATGGCAAGTGTTTGGTCTACAGGGTAGACGAGGTGGTGCCTGTGCCTACTCATGCCTAATGATATATATGTATAAGCTACGTGAAATGAATAAATGAAAAATGTACATGTTTTGAAAAACCATGCATTATGTATACTCATGTTTTAGTGCAACTCTTTACTAAGCATTAGGCTTAATGTGTTTATCGTATGATGTAGGTGACGATAACGAAGGTGAGGAACTTCCTCCTGATGATCAGGCATAGTTAGTCGATGGACGGAGCTCGTGGCGACGGGATGTGTTTTGGCTAGGCGTGATGATCCGTGGGTATGCTCCTAGTCATTTTGTGGTAATTAGATGTAAGTTAGATGAACATTGGGTGTTTGATGGATTTTAGGGTGTAAGTAGAAGTTTAATATGTTGGAAATTTCGTATTGAATATTGGTTTGAAGTTATGTATTTCGGATAGATTATAAACCAATGTTTTGATGATTTTGATAGCTTCTGCTATGTATGGACGGATGTTGATGTAATAGATAGGATAGTGATGTTTGATGTGCATTTGGATGAATGTCAATGTTTGTTAATATTTTGATGAAAAAGAATTGAGTTTTGGATGAGTTTTGGTGATTTGAAAGTAGGTTTGCGATTTTAAATCGAAATGGGTATTTTGTGTCGGGATTTGATGAGCTTGAATGTTCGGTTTATGGATGGTGATGGAATTGGTATTGAATAGGTAGAGTTGGTTAAGTTTGGAAGTGATTAGAGGTGTTGATGAGGTACATAATGAAAAAAAAAAAGAGAAGAAAGGAAAAGAAAAAAAAAACTGTTTCACTGTAGCTCACGTAGAATAGTGGTCGACCGCTATTGCAAGGTGTCGACCGAACTTACAAAGGAATGCAACCCGAGAGCAAAACTGTTTTTGCACTGTAGACCACTTAGATTAGGGGTCGACCGCTATTGCAAGGTGTCGACCGGTTCAGTACAACCAAAAAACCTAAGGGATTGAAACCTTGGACGAGTCATTTTGGGTACGTTTAAGTTAGAGCCAAAATGTTGATAGATATGGATTGTAATGCCCGAGTCCGTTCTCTAACGAACGAAACAAAAAAAAAAAAGAGAAGAAAGGAAAAGAAAAAAAAAAAGAGAAGAAAGGAAAAGAAAAAAAAAAAAGAGAAGAAAGGAAAAGAAAAAAAAAAAGAGAAGAAAGGAAAAGAAAAAAAAAAACTGTTTCACTGTAGCTCACGTAGAATAGTGGTCGACCGCTATTGCAAGGTGTCGACCGAAAGCTCTGGGGGTCGACCAGAGTGCTTTTTATAGTGTTAAACTTGAGATTTTGGTTAATTTTATCGTGTAACGAGTCTTCCACGCACAGTAGTCTTCCGCCGAATGAGGTTAATTGCCTCTAAACAAGTGAGGGTAATGGATTGAAACCTTGGACGAGTCATTTTGGGTACGTTTAAGTTAGAGCCAAAATGTTGATAGATATGGATTGTAATGCCCGAGTCCGTTCTCTAACGAACGAAACAAAAAAAAAAAAACTGTTTCACTGTAGCTCACGTAGAATAGTGGTCGACCGCTATTGCAAGGTGTCGACCGAAAGCTCTGGGGGTCGACCAGAGTGCTTTTTATAGTGTTAAACTTGAGATTTTGGTTAATTTTATCGTGTAACGAGTCTTCCACGCACAGTAGTCTTCCGCCGAATGAGGTTAATTGCCTCTAAACAAGTGAGGGTAATGGATTGAAACCTTGGACGAGTCATTTTGGGTACGTTTAAGTTAGAGCCAAAATGTTGATAGATATGGATTGTAATGCCCGAGTCCGTTCTCTAACGAACGAAACAAAAAAAAAAAGAGAAGAAAGGAAAAGAAAAAAAAAAACTGTTTCACTGTAGCTCACGTAGAATAGTGGTCGACCGCTATTGCAAGGTGTCGACCGCTATTGCAAGGTGTCGACCGAAAGCTCTGGGGGTCGACCAGAGTGCTTTTTATAGTGTTAAACTTGAGATTTTGGTTAATTTTATCGTGTAACGAGTCTTCCACGCACAGTAGTCTTCCGCCGAATGAGGTTAATTGCCTCTAAACAAGTGAGGGTAATGGATTGAAACCTTGGACGAGTCATTTTGGGTACGTTTAAGTTAGAGCCAAAATGTTGATAGATATGGATTGTAATGCCCGAGTCCGTTCTCTAACGAACGAAACAAAAAAAAAAAGAGAAGAAAGGAAAAGAAAAAAAAAAACTGTTTCACTGTAGCTCACGTAGAATAGTGGTCGACCGCTATTGCAAGGTGTCGACCGAAAGCTCTGGGGGTCGACCAGAGTGCTTTTTATAGTGTTAAACTTGAGATTTTGGTTAATTTTATCGTGTAACGAGTCTTCCACGCACAGTAGTCTTCCGCCGAATGAGGTTAATTGCCTCTAAACAAGTGAGGGTAATGGATTGAAACCTTGGACGAGTCATTTTGGGTACGTTTAAGTTAGAGCCAAAATGTTGATAGATATGGATTGTAATGCCCGAGTCCGTTCTCTAACGAACGAAACAAAAAAAAGGGAATGGACAAAGGATGAATGAAACTATGAACGAAAAATACAATGAAAGAAAAAAAAATTTACGTGAACTATTTGAGGGTTTAAAGTTAAGATTACGTCATGGTCTGTCCGTGGCGGCCCTGATCGGATTGGGGTCGTCACAGTTATGGTATCAGAGCGATTGAGTTTTAAATGCGATTCTGAGGATTGCCTGTCAAAACACACTGCCGCACGGGAACTCTCCATCGACTGTAAGTGTTTAAGTTTTAGTATGATTCCTAGATATTTATATTGTTATATTGTCTAATGTGCCTAGGAAGGAGAAAATGCCGATAGCACCCAGACAAGATGATGAAATCCCTAATAGCCAACTAATGGAAATAGAACGTCAACAGTCCGAACAAATAGGAATATTACTCAATAGGGATGGAAACGGTGGTGGACATGGTAGCAATTCCCGTGAATTAAGTGGAGAGTGGTTCAGACGGCTTAGGCCCCCAACTTTCGTTGGACAGTCCTCGGATCCCACTAGTGCCGAAGAGTGGATCCGCAAACTTGAAAGCATGTTCACTTATGCGAAGGTAGAGGAAGCGGACAAGGTAACATGTGCAGTGTTCAATCTGGAGAAGGATGCCGTATTCTGGTGGGATTCTGTGATGGTCACTACGGATGTGGGGGTTATGACATGGCAGAGATTCAAAACAATATTTTACAACAAGTATTTCAACCGGGCCCTTCATGCTAACAAGAGGGCCAAGTTTTCTCAGCTACGCCAGACAGGATCTGTGGCCGAGTATGTGCGCAGGTTTGAATCATTGTCTAGATACGCAGGTATGATGGTCAGCGATGAGGAAGATAAAATATACCAGTTTGTTCAAGGTTTGAAATTGGAGATTTTGAAGGGGTGAAGACGACAGAAGTTGAAGATATGTCGTATCATTGAGTTGTAGCCAAGGCCCTCGAGCTTGATGACATTGAAATGAAACTGCAGCGGCAGAGAGATGTGCCGAGAAGGTTCATTAGAGAGGTGCAACCGCAGCAGAATAGAGGATGGCAGCCACAACCACAACGTGGTGTCAAACGGGCGAATGAGACGCCTAGAGCTCAAGAAAAGGGCAAACGCCCTCAAGGGGCACCACTGGCTCCTTTGTGCTCGATCTGTCAGAAATATCATCCGGGCGATTGTAAGTTATATACGGGCCAATGCTTTAGGTGTGATAAGGTGGGACATAAGGCCGTAGATTGTCCTGGATCGGCCAAGAGACCCCCGGGTGGTCCTCCTAGGATCTTTGCTCTTATTAAAGATGAGGAAGCTGCTCAGCCTTCTGTTGTTTCAGGCATTGTTCTGGTTTGTGGACATGCAGCTCACGTTTTAATTGACACGGGGGCAACCCACTCATTCATAGCACAGTATTATGTATCTAAGTGGAAACTACATTCCGCCCCAGCTGATCGTGGTTATAGTGTCATTTTGCCCTCCGGGGAGCTTTTATGTTCCGACCAAGCAATACAGGGAGAGGTTATATCTATTGGTGGTCGGCAGCTTTATGCGAACCTGATCGTCATATGTATGAAGGGGTACGATGTAATCTTGGGCATGGATTGGTTGTTTTGGCATTATGCCACAATCAATTGTCGGTCGGGTGTGGTAGATTTTAGACCCCCAAATGGGGAAGATTATTTCTTTCGAGCGACCCTCCGTTCAAGTAGGATGCCTCTAGTAACGTCGATGTGTGCCCTCTACTCAATAAAACCTAGATGTTTCAGTTTTATAGCGAGTATTGTGGATGTACGAATGCAAGATGAATTAAAGCTATGTGACATTTTGGTAGTTGATATCCTTAAGGAAGTGTTCTTAGACGAGTTGCCTAGCTTGCCTGTGAATGCCCTATATTCAATGAAGCATGGATGTTTTGGATTTATAGCAAGCGTTGAGGAAGTGAACATGCAAAATGAGTTGAAGTTGTGTGACATTCCGGTAGTTAAGGACTTTACAGAAACGTTTCTGGACGAGCTACCCGGCTTGCCTCCAGATCAGGAAATAGAGTTCACTATTGAGATTATACCTGGTTCGTCGCCAGTGTCCAAGAATCCTTATAGAATGGCACCGATTGAACTGAAAGAGTTGTACGTCTAGCTGAAGGAGCTAAAAGACAAGGGTTTTGTAGGACCGAGCGTTTCTCCTTGGGGAGCTCCAGTCTTGTTCGTGAAAAAGAAAGATGGTTCCCTAAGAATGTGCGTGGATTACCGAGAGTTGAATAAACTAACCATCAGAAATAAGTATTCACTACCGAGGATTGATGACTTGTTTGACCAGTTGCAAGGGGCCAGTGTGTTCTCGAAGGTCGATTTACGATCAGGATACCATCAATTGAAGATTAAGGCCGAGGATATACCAAAGACCGCTTTTAGAACACGTTATGGGCACTATGAATTTAGGGTTATGTCCTTCGGTTTAACGAATGCTCTGGCAGCTTTTATGGATCTCATGAACCGAGTGTTTCGGGAGTTCCTAGATAAGTTTGTGATAGTGTTCATAGACGACATTCTGATATATTCCCGAAATGACGAAGAACATGAGAAGCACTTGAGGGCTATTTTGGAGACGTTGAAGCGGCACCAATTGTATGCTAAGTTTTCTAAGTGCGGATTTTGGCTGAATCAGGTGAACTTCTTAGGCCACGTAATTTCAAAAGAAGGAGTTTCAATAGATTCGGCTAAGGTTCAAGCCGTGAAGGAGTGGCCTCAGCCGGGGAATGCAAGTGAAGTGCGAAGTTTTATAGGCCTGGCTGGGTATTATCGGAAGTTTATTGAAGGGTTTTCAATCATCGCCAAACCCCTTACGAATTTAACGAAGAAGGAAGTGAAATATGTGTGGTCTAAGGCATGTGAAGAAAGTTTTCAGACCTTGAAGCAAAAGTTGACCACAGCGCCATTGTTGATTCTGCCTGTGGAGAATGGAACATTCAGTATCTATTGTGACGCGTCCAAAATAGGGTTAGGATGCGTGTTGATGCAGGACGGAAAGGTAATTGCCTACGCCTCTAGGCAATTGAAGACGTATGAGCAGAACTATCAGACGCATGACTTAGAATTGGCAGCGGTGATATTTACATTGAAAATATGGAGGCACTACCTTTACGGTCAAAAGTGTGAGATGTTTTCTGACCATAAGAGTTTGAGGTATCTTTTTACACAGAAAGATTTAAACATGAGGCAAAGGAGATGGTTGGAATTTGTGAAGGATTACGACTTTGAAATCAAGTATCATCCAGGAAAGGCGAATACGGTGGCCGACGCATTGAGTAGGATGCCTAAGACCAAGGAGTCAGCCGCTTGCTGTATGCCAGCTTCATTGAGAAAGGAGATTCAGAGGTATGAACTTGAAGTAGTTTCTGAGCTTTCGACCCTACTTGCTGATTTGACTATACGGCCTACTCTTTTGGACAAAATTAAGGAGGCTCAACAGATGGACTCGGAAGAAAAGGAAGCTATTGTGACCAAATTGACTGATACGTCTTCCAAATTCAGTTATTCGGAGGATGGCATTCTGAAGTTTCGGGACCGTTGGTATGTTCTGAAGGATGAAGAGTTGAGGAAGTTGATTTTGGCAGAGGTACATTCATCATCGTTCTCAGTGCATCCGGGTAACACCAAGATGTATCGAGATTTGAGAGTGCTTTATTGGTGGCCAAAATGAAGCGTGATGTGGCCAGTTATGTACAATCCTGCCTAGTTTGCCAACAAGTTAAGGCAGAACACCAGAGACCAGGTGGGATGCTACAACCTCTACTGATTCTTGAGTGGAAGTGGGATCATATTGCAATGGACTTTGTAGTTGGATTACCAAGGACAATAAAAGGGCATGACAGTATATGGGTCGTAGTCGATAGATTGACGAAGACGGCTCATTTCTTACCTGTAAAAATGACCTACACGATGAACCAGTTCGCAGAACTATATGTTCAAGAGATTATGAGGTTGCATGGGGTTCCTGTGTCAATTGTTTCTGATCGGGACCCCAGATTTACTTCGAGATTTTGGAAGAGTTTACAGAGCGCTATGGGTACTAAGTTAACTTATAGCACGACCTTCCACCCACAGACTGACGGACAATCTGAAAGGACAATTCAGATACTTGAGGATATACTGAGAGCGTGCGTGCTAGAATTTCAAGCATCTTGGAGCCGGTATTTACCGTTGGTTGAATTTGCGTATAATAACAGTTATCAGTCCACGATTGGTATGGCTCCGTACGAAGCGCTGTATGGCAGAAAGTGTAGGTCGCCACTATATTGGGATGAAGTGGGTGAAGCTAAGTTGATTGGACCTAAAATTTTACAACAGCTATCTGAGAAGGTTGCTCTGATCAGACAAAGAATGGAAACTGCACAAAGTCGCCAAAAGAGCTATGCAGATCAAAGGAGACGAGATTTGGAGTTTGTAGTTGGTGATGAAGTATTTTCGAAGGTTTCACCGTTCAAGGGCATGGTTCGCTTTGGTAAGAGAGGGAAGTTGAATCTACGGTTTGTTGGACCGTTCCCGATTACAGAAAGGATTGGAGCTACAACTTACAAGCTTCAGTTGCCATTGTTTATGGAGGGTGTTCATAATGTCTTCCACGTGTCAATGTTGAGGAAATGTGTACGAGATATGACGCACGTGGTAGAACCGATTACTCTTGACATACAGCCGACCTTAACTTACGAAGAGAGGCCAGTGCAAATTATGGAGTACGCTGTGAAAGTTTTACGCAATAAGTCAATCCCACTGGTTAAGGTGTTGTGGAGGAACCAAAACGTAGAGGAAGCGACGTGGGATCGCCAACAGGATATGATGGAGAGATATCCAGAATTGTTCAGGTACGAAATTTTGGGGACAAAATTCTAAATAAGGAGGGAAGGATGTAACACCCAAGTTTTTCGGGTTTCCGCTCCAAGGGTATTTTTGTAAATAAGCAAAATAGGTCCATTTCGTGAGCGGGAGGTTTGGTTATGGCTCTAGGAATTAATGAGGATTTTTAGAGGAATAAGTAAATTTGGAGAAACCGAAAGGATAGACTAATTAACGAAATAAGCAAAGAATTGAGTGAAGGGCAAACTTATAATTTGTAGGTTAAGAAATTTATTATAAGCCAAAATATCCCTCATTTCTCTCATTTCTTTCCTTCTCCTACGTGAGCTCCCTCTCCCTCACGATTTTCTCTTCTCCCACTCCATTTCTCTTCAACGTTGATCGTGCTCCTCCGTTCCGGCGATTTCTCCTCCATTTTCTTCCCCAAATTGATACTCAAGGTAAGTCCTAAGTTTTAGGCAAGTATAATTTTCGTTTTAGGGTGATTTCGGTTTAGGGTTTTGTGAGAAATTAGAGGTTTTAGTAGAAATCGATGGTTTGACAATATTAATGCCCAATAGTGTTGTATTTATGACCATTATGGTAGTTTGTGTGAATTAATGGTGTGGGTTGATGTTTAAGGTTAAGTTTTGGTTGTTGGAAGGTTGTTGGAAGCTATTAATGGAGTTTTTGAATTAGTGAGCACAATGTGCTCAACAAAAAGCCCGAATAAAGTGAGTATGAGTTTTTAAGAAAAATGTCTTAGCTCGGGATTTTGTTTAGCTTTGAATTGGATGATTTAGACTCGATACTAATAACGTGTATTGGAAATGCCTTAGGTAACCCAAGCTCTCAAAGGACCGTGCTCGGCATAGCTAGGATTCTAGGTAAGTGGTGTTAGGTTTCCGGCCCTTACGGCCCTACGTCATATCGATGTTGAGAACTAAATGTCTTAATGATGTTTTCATGATTTAAGGGTTTTAAGGAGTCGGGTAGACTAGGTAATTTCCTAATAGTTGTTGGTTAGGCTCGTTTATGTACGTTATGAATGTTTGGATGATTGGTTGTAGCACTATTTTCATGAATCGTGTTTTCTTCTTTAAGATTAATGAAATGTTTACGCATGCACGTTTTCAAGGAAACGAAGTAAAGTAAGTAAAGTTGGAGGATGAGTAGGGCACAGTGTACGTTAATGGCAACTCAGGGCACGATATTATGTTAATGGCAACTCATGGCAAGTGTTTGGTCTATAGGGTAGACGAGGTGGTGCCTGTGCCTACTCATGCCTAATGATATATATGTATAAGCTACGTGAAATGAATAAATGAAAAATATACATGTTTTGAAAAACCATGCATTATGTATACTCATGTTTTAGTGCACCTCTTTACTAAGCATTAGGCTTAATGTGTTTATCGTATGATGTAGGTGACGATAACGAAGGTGAGGAACTTCCTCCTGATGATCAGGCATAGTTAGTCGATGGACGGAGCTCGTGGCGACGGGATGTGTTTTGGCTAGGCGTGATGATCCGTAGGTATGCTCCGAGTCATTTTGTGGTAATTAGATGTAAGTTAGATGAACATTGGGTGTTTGATGGATTTTAGGGTATAAGTAGAAGTTTAATATGTTGGAAATTTCGTATTGAATATTGGTTTGAAGTTATGTATTTCGGATAGATTATAAACCAATGTTTTGATGATTTTGATAGCTTCTGCTATGTATGGATGGATGTTGATGTAATAGATAGGATAGTGATGTTTGATGTGCATTTGGATGAATGTCAATGTTTGTTAATATTTTGATGAAAAAGAATTGAGTTTTGGATGAGTTTTGGTGATTTGGAAGTAGGTTTGCGATTTTAAATCGAAATGGGTATTTTGTGTCGGGATTTGATGAGCTTGAATGTTCGGTTTATGGATGGTGATGGAATTGGTATTGAATAGGTAGAGTTGGTTAAGTTTGGAAGTGATTGGAGGTGTTGATGAGGTACATAATGAAAAAAAAAAAAAAAGAGAAGAAAGGAAAAGAAAAAAAAAAACTGTTTCACTGTAGCTCACGTAGAATAGTGGTCGACCGCTATTGCAAGGTGTCGACCGAACTTACAAAGGAATGCAACCCGAGAGCAAAACTGTTTTTGCACTGTAGACCACTTAGATTAGGGGTCGACCGCTATTG
This sequence comes from Begonia masoniana, assembly GCA_022432975.1. Taxonomy (NCBI): domain Eukaryota; kingdom Viridiplantae; phylum Streptophyta; class Magnoliopsida; order Cucurbitales; family Begoniaceae; genus Begonia; species Begonia masoniana. The sequence goes on from CM039511.1 coordinate 24,713,486, forward strand.
CAAGGTATCGACCGGTTTCAGTACAACCAAAAACCAGAACCTTTTTGGTGGTCGACCACTGTTATGAAGTGTCGACCGAAAGCTCTGGGGGTCAACCAGAGTTCTTTTTATAGTGTTAAACTTGAGATTTTGGTTAATTTTATCGTGTAACGAGTCTTCCACGCACAGTAGTCTTCCGCCGAATGAGGTTAATTGCCTCTAAACAAGTGATGGTAATGGATTGAAACCTTAGACGAGTCATTTTGGGTACGTTTAAGTTAGAGCCAAAATGTTGATAGATATGGATTGTAATGCCCGAGTCCGTTCTCTAACGAGCGAAACAAAAAAAAAAGGGAATGGACAAAGGATGAATGAAACTATGAACGAAAAATACAATGAAAGAAAAAAAAAATTTACATGAACTATTTGAGGGTTTAAAGTTAAGATTACGTCATGGTCTGTCTGTGGCGGCCCTGATCGGGTTGGGGTCGTCACAGAGAGTAAACCCCCGGTGACGCCCATAGTATGTAAATAAAGAATAAAAATGGATGCATGATTTTATGAACCGTACACGCATGGCACGCATTTGCATTTACGAGGATTTACTGAGTCCCTTTAGCTCATAGGCTATTTCTATGGTGTAGGTGACTTTGACACAGGTAAGGATGACGTTCCTCCACCTGATGAACGCACATGTTGATGGAGGATGCCCGTGGGAGCGTGCTGGCGTAGTCGGAGTGACTTTTGACCCGTGGGGGATGGCGTATAGGTATTTTGGGTTAGAGATGGGTAGAAATCGTATAGATAGTGTATTTTGATGGATTAGCTTAGAAATTTATGATTAAAATGATTTATGGATAATTTATGAACGAGAGTATATAGAAAGTCTAAGTGATAGTTTCTATTTTGAAATGTTACTGGAACTGCTTGGTGACTTAACTTTCACGGGGGATTTGTTCAGTTTTTAAACGGATCCACGCAGTTTGTTTTTATGAAATTCGACTACATTTTTAATACGTTTCAAGTAGTTTTTGGATGATTGATGAGATGGGGAAATGTATGAGGATAAATGAGTTGTTATGTTAAATTGTAAATGAGTATTGATTGATGAAGGGGAATGGTGAAGGAAGAAGAATTGTGAAGTGTGTGTGTGCAGGGAGTTGAAGAAGTGAGGAAGAAAGAAAGAAGGCAGCTCTTTGGAATTCGGATTCTAGAGAGTTTGCCGATCGATCGCAAGGGAGGGCAATCGATCGGCCCTCGTGTTGGCCAACTCTCTCGTTTTTTTAGAGAGTTAGCCGATCGATCTTCTTTGAGGGCGATCGATCAGGCGATCGATTACCTGGCAAATAAATGCCACAACCAATCGATCGACTGAAATGGCCGATCGATCGACTAGCTGATTTTCGGGCATTATGCCCATTTTGCCCTGATTGCCAACTCTGGTTTTTTTCCTTTATTGTTTTATTTATATATAATGTTTTCTTTAAATGGTTTTGATGATGGTTTTAATTGATTTAGACTTGATTTAGAGGTTTAAAAAGAAAAATTTTATGGGGAGTTTAGGGGTACAGAATAAGGGTCGTCACACTCTGCCGATCTGAAAAATTCACTGCCTTGATGTACGATGTAGTATCTTTCAACGTCCATCCCTCCTGTAGAAAACTCGATAATTTCATTAATCGCGTCTAGAGGGATGACCATCTCTTAAAAAATTACGTACGTCTTTGGCATCTCAAACCCCCAGTAGTATTCAAGTTTGCATAAAACAAGTGAACAATTCTGTCGCAGTTACCACCCTTCATTTCGTACACTCTGTACAAGGTGATTCTATCGAACATCTTCTGGATCTCCAACGACTCCCAACCTTTAAATTTGATGGTCTTCCCATAAATTATCGATCAGCTCGACATACCCAGCTCAAATCGCTCTTGACACAATTGGTTTCAAAATTCATTCGATAAATACTCATTTTCTGCTCGTGGCGCTTGTGATGGGGCAACCTTTTATTTGAAGACAATTTTGGAAGGGGGAAGGCCTTTTTTTGTGGAATTGTGCAAAAAAAATCTCTAAAAGGGCTCAGATTTTGGGAATTCGGGCGTTTTAGGGCTCGGTTTTCTCATATTTATGGCTAATATTGGTCGAAAATAATTAGGGAAGAGAGATCAACGCAAAATGGCTGGATTTTTGCTTGAAATGGTCGGATTTTAGGGTTGGGAAAATCGGGTGGGCGAGAGAGTTTCTGAAATTGGGGGGGGCGTGTATTTCTTATATACAATTGGGAATCGGTCCCCCGTTCTGAGCCCTAATTTTAAAACGGGGGCCATTTCTAGAAAATAGTTCCCCTATTTCAAGAACAATTGTAAAACGGGGGACCATCTCCTTAAAAATGGCCCCCTATTTTATCCATTTTTGAGTCACGGGCAATAACCAAAAACGGTGGCCCGATTCTGAAAACAGACTCCCATTTTAAATGCACGTGCACCGTGTCACGGTCCTACTTACAAGGGGCTTAACGAGACCGTGCGGCACCCAATATTGCACTTGTACTGGGTCAGCCAACGAACGTGCCAACGGCACCAAGTGCCCACTTCGTTAGAGCGCTTGTGTCTAACGAGTAAGCAACTAGCGAGCGAGATTAATCAAAACGAGCATCATTGAGCATAGTGTGCATAAAGAGAGCGTATGTAAAAATCTTGTTCATTGATTGGCAGCAAATTACATCAGTTGGTAGGGGGGTCTACGTGCAGTCATGCCTCTCCCCCTAAAGAGCAATCTGGACCATCTCCACTACGGCAGTAGTATACATGCTATAGTGGCGAGGAGTCACTCTTGCCAAAAATAGAAAGAAAAAGAGTACAATGGAAATACTAAAAAAGGAAATAAACTTAGCTAACAGCACGAGTGGCCATGGCAACATGCCTTGTACAAGCCCGGACCTTGACATTCTCCCCTATTTGAACTGTTGACGTCCTCGTCAACTCTGCTTCTTCTTGAATTCCTCGATCATCTATGATTAGTTCTCCAAGTTTTTTTGCTTTCTCCCATGATACTTCATCGTCTCTTGGTCCTTTCTACCTGATGAGGTATTCCTGGTACTTTCGTCGGCTTGTTTTGACGCTTCAATCTGCCAGAACTTCTTCGACTTCTTCCTTCTTCTGGTTGCTGATGGAGATATGCAAAATCTTCTTTGACTTCTTTCTTCTTCTGGTTGTTGATGGAGATACTTGGTCTAGAGATGTCATTCCTTTCTTGGTTCTCGTCGGTTGGATGATAGGGCTTTAAGTTGTTGACATGGATGACAGGGTGAACTCTAAGCCATGCTGGAAGATTAACTCGGTAGGACATTCTCCTGACCTTCTCGATGACTTCAACGGGACCTTCATACTTTCTGAAGAGCCGCTTGTCTTTCTTATTCCTCAAGCGAAATTGTTCGGGTAACAACTTAACCAGTACTAAGTCACCGGCCTTAAACTCCATTGGCTGTGGTTTCTTAGCTACCCACCTCTTCATGTGCTTAGAAGTTCGCTCCAAATAAGCGCGATCTGTCTCTGTATTGTGCTTCAATCTTTTCTTGAATTGCATAGCAGAAATCATCTTCATGTTGAGAGCACTTGGTGGTTTAAGAATCGCCGGAACAACAGTTGAGTTGTTACTCATGATTACTAAACATTTCGTTGAGGGTATTGGGATGGCTTTATGTTTTATCAAGAACTCCATCCCCAAAATAATATCAAAGTCATCCATCTGTGCTACGACGAAGTCAATGAGTCCCGTCCATGAGCCAAGTTTCAACTTGACTCTCCTTACAATCCCGAGCACTGGCACCACTTTCGCATTCACCGTTTTCATCCTACCGCCATTCTTTTCTAGCTTCAAACCCAGATGGAGAGCTTCTTTTTTTGTAATGAAGTTATGAGTAGCTCCCGAGTCAATCATTGTACTTTTAGTAGATCTGTTATTGATGAATGACTCCACATACATGAGACCTTTATCTGGGGTCTTCCTCAGCTCTTCCATCCAATGTTGTATAGCTGACAAGAAAGTCATAGTCCCAACTGCAGCAATCTCGGTAGACTCTTCTTCAATAGCTTCTTTAGTTGAATTGTCATCCTGAATTGCAACTTGTAAAGCAGTTAAGGCCGATCTATGTGGACACTCTGTCACACCCGACAACTTCAACCAGGTGAAGTGGTAATGTCATTCCGAATCGATTTTGGACATTAAACAACCAACCCTGAGTTATCGCTAATCGAATCTGTCTGTTTTGGGTTTTGGATTTCAAACTGCACAGAGAACTATACTAAGGATTCGGAAGTGACTATAGCTATTAGATCCTAGGATGACTTGTGATTAGAACTAATAGGATTTTGTTTTAACTACTGCAATGTAAATGTTTTAGGTGAAGAGGTTTGAAGAGAAAGGAGCTCAAATTGCTAAGGAGACCAGGTAAGTGAATGTATAGGTTTCTCGGTCTTTAGGACCCTACATCAAAGGATGCTAGGTAGAAACTCATACGATGATTAGTAGTTCCTTATGTTACTGACTAGCATTTATGTTGATGATTAGTTCAATGGTAAGGTTTCATGTTGGATAGTGCTCTGTTCTGTAGCTTGATGATTTAAAAATTTCCATGTACATGCATCATGACTATTTTATGCATATGAAAATGTTTTTGAGAGCATGGTTTTCTCATGAATAAAGTAAGATAATGAAGTAAATCTTATGCAACGTGAATTAAGTGAGGGTTGGGGGCGGTTTGACGTATGTCACTGTTCAAAAGGAAGGACCATGATTACGACCCGCAAGGGATTATGTACACTCTCACTGTCAACCCCCTTTACCGGCACAAATCCTCACTTAATCCACACAACATGAACGAGGAATATGATGATGAATTACGAATGATGAATTGAATGATGAATGATGAATATGAATGATGAATATGAATGATGAATATGAATGATGAATATGAATGATGAATATGAATGATGAATATGAATGATGAATATGAATGATGAATATGAATGATGAATATGAATGATGAATATGAATGATGAATATGAATGATGAATATGAATGATGAATATGAATGATGAATATGAATGATGAATATGAATGATGAATATGAATGATGAATATGAATGATGAATATGAATGATGAATATGAATGATGAATATGAATGATGAATATGAATGATGAATATGAATGATGAATATGAATGATGAATATGAATGATGAATATGAATGATGAATATGAATGATGAATATGAATGATGAATATGAATGATGAATATGAATGATGAATATGAATGATGAATATGAATGATGAATATGAATGATGAATATGAATGATGAATATGAATGATGAATATGAATGATGAATATGAATGATGAATATGAATGATGAATATGAATGAGATGAATATGAATGATGATATGATTGATGAATATGAATGATGACTAAGAATGGAGATTTTGTGTAATTCGAATAAGAAAGATTCATGAGCATTTGTTTCTCAACGAGCAATCATGCATACTTTTAGTATTGGCATTCCTTACTAAGCATTAGGCTTATAGTTTAAACCTTATGATGTCAGGTGACGAGATTTAGGTGGGATCCCAAAGTTTATGAAGATGTCTGAGCTTGGTTGCTGGAAGGTGATCAGGGTGCAATTTCTGTGGCTGGATGGCAAATGAGACCCCTGGTTAATGTTTTCTTATGGTTTTAGTTATGATAATGAATATAATAGATTAAGTAGGACGAGTCTATTTCTTTCTAACATTGAGTCCTCTGTTGAAGTTGTCTGTTGATCACTGAGTCTGGAAATAATTTTAAGGATAGTTGGATGGTTGTTTGCTTAAGTCTTCCGCTATATGAATTCTGGATGAGTTACTGATTTTCATTAGTATGAATGTTATGCCATTGAAGGTTGAAGTCAGTGAAGGATGTGTCTATCAGAAGATGTAAGTATAGTTTTGTCGTCTAGCGACCGGTAGATGTAGAGTGTTTAAGCTATCGGAAGATGTAAGTATAGTTTTGTCGTCTAGCGACCGGTAGATGTAGAGTGTTTAAGCTATCGGAAGATGTAAGTATAGTTTTGTCGTCTAGCGACCGGTAGATGTAGAGTGTTTAAGCTATCGGAAGATGTAAGTATAGTTTTGTCGTCTAGCGACCGGTAGATGTAGAGTGTTTAAGCTATCGGAAGATGTAAGTATAGTTTTGTCGTCTAGCGACCGGTAGATGTAGAGTGTTTAAGCTATCGGAAGATGTAAGTATAGTTTTGTCGTCTAGCGACCGGTAGATGTAGAGTGTTTAAGCTATCGGAAGATGTAAGTATAGTTTTGTCGTCTAGCGACCGGTAGATGTAGAGTGTTTAAGCTATCGGAAGATGTAAGTATAGTTTTGTCGTCTAGCGACCGGTAGATGTAGAGTGTTTAAGCTATCGGAAGATGTAAGTATAGTTTTGTCGTCTAGCGACCGGTAGATGAAGTGCATTTAAGTTACCGGATGATGTAAGTGATATTTCATTGTCCAGTGACCGGTAGATGTAGAGTGTTTAAGCTATCGGAAGATGTAAGTATAGTTTTGTCGTCTAGCGACCGGTAGATGTAGAGTGTTTAAGCTATCGGAAGATGTAAGTATAGTTTTGTCGTCTAGCGACCGGTAGATGTAGAGTGTTTAAGCTATCGGAAGATGTAAGTATAGTTTTGTCGTCTAGCGACCGGTAGATGTAGAGTGTTTAAGCTATCGGAAGATGTAAGTATAGTTTTGTCGTCTAGCGACCGGTAGATGTAGAGTGTTTAAGCTATCGGAAGATGTAAGTATAGTTTTGTCGTCTAGCGACCGGTAGATGTAGAGTGTTTAAGCTATCGGAAGATGTAAGTATAGTTTTGTCGTCTAGCGACCGGTAGATGTAGAGTGTTTAAGCTATCGGAAGATGTAAGTATAGTTTTGTCGTCTAGCGACCGGTAGATGTAGAGTGTTTAAGCTATCGGAAGATGTAAGTATAGTTTTGTCGTCTAGCGACCGGTAGATGTAGAGTGTTTAAGCTATCGGAAGATGTAAGTATAGTTTTGTCGTCTAGCGACCGGTAGATGTAGAGTGTTTAAGCTATCGGAAGATGTAAGTATAGTTTTGTCGTCTAGCGACCGGTAGATGTAGAGTGTTTAAGCTATCGGAAGATGTAAGTATAGTTTTGTCGTCTAGCGACCGGTAGATGTAGAGTGTTTAAGCTATCGGAAGATGTAAGTATAGTTTTGTCGTCTAGCGACCGGTAGATGTAGAGTGTTTAAGCTATCGGAAGATGTAAGTATAGTTTTGTCGTCTAGCGACCGGTAGATGTAGAGTGTTTAAGCTATCGGAAGATGTAAGTATAGTTTTGTCGTCTAGCGACCGGTAGATGTAGAGTGTTTAAGCTATCGGAAGATGTAAGTATAGTTTTGTCGTCTAGCGACCGGTAGATGTAGAGTGTTTAAGCTATCGGAAGATGTAAGTATAGTTTTGTCGTCTAGCGACCGGTAGATGTAGAGTGTTTAAGCTATCGGAAGATGTAAGTATAGTTTTGTCGTCTAGCGACCGGTAGATGTAGAGTGTTTAAGCTATCGGAAGATGTAAGTATAGTTTTGTCGTCTAGCGACCGGTAGATGTAGAGTGTTTAAGCTATCGGAAGATGTAAGTATAGTTTTGTCGTCTAGCGATGCCTAGTGAATCGCGCATGACATCTTGAGCTAAGTTATGTTTCAAAAAAAAAAAAAAAAAAAAAAAAAAAAAAAAAAAAAAAAAAAAAAAAAAAAAAAAAAAAAAAAAAAAAAAAAAAAAAAAAAAAAAAAAAAAAAAAAAAAAAAAAAAAAAAAAAAAAAAAAAAAAAAAAAAAAAAAAAAAAAAAAAAAAAAAAAAAAAAAAAAAAAAAAAAAAAAAAAAAAAAAAAAAAAAAAAAAAAAAAAAAAAAAAAAAAAAAAAAAAAAAAAAAAAAAAAAAAAAAAAAAAAAAAAAAAAAAAAAAAAAAAAAAAAAAAAAAAAAAAAAAAAAAAAAAAAAAAAAAAAAAAAAAAAAAAAAAAAAAAAAAAAAAAAAAAAAAAAAAAAAAAAAAAAAAAAAAAAAAAAAAAAAAAAAAAAAAAAAAAAAAAAAAAAAAAAAAAAAAAAAAAAAAAAAAAAAAAAAAAAAAAAAAAAAAAAAAAAAAAAAAAAAAAAAAAAAAAAAAAAAAAAAAAAAAAAAAAAAAAAAAAAAAAAAAAAAAAAAAAAAAAAAAAAAAAAAAAAAAAAAAAAAAAAAAAAAAAAAAAAAAAAAAAAAAAAAAAAAAAAAAAAAAAAAAAAAAAAAAAAAAAAAAAAAAAAAAAAAAAAAAAAAAAAAAAAAAAAAAAAAAAAAAAAAAAAAAAAAAAAAAAAAAAAAAAAAAAAAAAAAAAAAAAAAAAAAAAAAAAAAAAAAAAAAAAAAAAAAAAAAAAAAAAAAAAAAAAAAAAAAAAAAAAAAAAAAAAAAAAAAAAAAAAAAAAAAAAAAAAAAAAAAAAAAAAAAAAAAAAAAAAAAAAAAAAAAAAAAAAAAAAAAAAAAAAAAAAAAAAAAAAAAAAAAAAAAAAAAAAAAAAAAAAAAAAAAAAAAAAAAAAAAAAAAAAAAAAAAAAAAAAAAAAAAAAAAAAAAAAAAAAAAAAAAAAAAAAAAAAAAAAAAAAAAAAAAAAAAAAAAAAAAAAAAAAAAAAAAAAAAAAAAAAAAAAAAAAAAAAAAAAAAAAAAAAAAAAAAAAAAAAAAAAAAAAAAAAAAAAAAAAAAAAAAAAAAAAAAAAAAAAAAAAAAAAAAAAAAAAAAAAAAAAAAAAAAAAAAAAAAAAAAAAAAAAAAAAAAAAAAAAAAAAAAAAAAAAAAAAAAAAAAAAAAAAAAAAAAAAAAAAAAAAAAAAAAAAAAAAAAAAAAAAAAAAAAAAAAAAAAAAAAAAAAAAAAAAAAAAAAAAAAAAAAAAAAAAAAAAAAAAAAAAAAAAAAAAAAAAAAAAAAAAAAAAAAAAAAAAAAAAAAAAAAAAAAAAAAAAAAAAAAAAAAAAAAAAAAAAAAAAAAAAAAAAAAAAAAAAAAAAAAAAAAAAAAAAAAAAAAAAAAAAAAAAAAAAAAAAAAAAAAAAAAAAAAAAAAAAAAAAAAAAAAAAAAAAAAAAAAAAAAAAAAAAAAAAAAAAAAAAAAACAAGAAGAAGGGTTCATGAATCTGCGACAAACTGGCTCTGTGACGGATTACATATGCAAATTTGATACTTTATCACGGTTTGCTCCCCGATTGGTGAGGAGATGAGGACAGGATTTACCAATTTGTACAAGGACTGAAGCCGGAGTTTGTACATGAAAGTTAAAGATGCTGGACTACACAATGTACCTTATGGTGAAGTGACGGCTAAGGCCTTGGAGCTAGAAGAGGCTGAAATGACAGCATCTGCACAGCGTGAGAGCAAGGAAATTCACGAAGGAAACTCAGCCGCCACCACGTCAGAACAAGGATGGCAGCCGCAACAGAATAGGGGACCACAACAACAACAACAAGGTATAAAGAGACCCTTCAATCCAAATGAAGACCAAGGGAAGGGAAAATGACCATTGGCCCCTCTATGCTTCAACTGCCAGAAGAACTACCATGGCGAATGCAAGTTGCATTCTGGCCGATGCTACAGGTGTGATAAAGTTGGACACATAGTCAGAGACTGCCCCATGCCACCTGACCCAAACCGAGCAAGAGTAATGCCCCGAGTCTTTGCTATGATGGAAGATGAAGATACCATGCAGCATACGGTCATAACAGGTACAATTATGATCTGTGGTATTTCTACTTATACACTTATAGACACGGGTGCCACACACTCATTTATTGCAACCTTATTTACGTGTAAGCATAAGTTGGAATACTCACCAGCTGATAGGCCATACAGTGTGATGTTACCATCAGGAAAGTCCTTGTATTCCGAGCAGATATTGAAAGGCGATATTGTGTCCTTAGGAAATAAGAAGTTATATGTAGAAATGATTATAGTTGACATGAAGGGATATGAAGTTATATTAGAAATGGATTGGTTATCCAGACATTATGCCACGATAAGTTTTAGGTCTGGGTTAGTCGAGTTTCGACCCCCTAATGGAGATCGGTATACCTTCCAAGCTATACCAAAAATAAGTAAGATACCAATTATCTCCTCGCTAGAGACTCAACGGATATTGAATGATGGCTGTGAAAGTTACCTAGCTAGTATAATGGATACTCGGGTGAGGAATAAGATAGAGTTACAAGATATCCCTATAGTCCGAGATTTCCCTGAAGCATTTTTGGATGACTTGCCAGGATTACCACCCGATAGAGAAATAGAGTTTGTAATTGATACATATCCCAAGGCATTACCAGTATCTAAGAATCCTTATCGCATGGCACCTGTTGAACTAAAGGAGTTAAAAGGTCCAACTACAGGAATTAGTAGACAAGGGATTATACGCTCTAGTAGTTCTCCCTGGGGTGCACCTGTGTTATTCGTTAAGAAGAAAGATGGTTCCCTAAGGATGTGCATTGATTACCGAGAACTGAACAAGTTGACAATTAAGAATAAATACCCCTTGCCCCGAATTGACGACTTGTTTGACCAATTGCAAGGAGCTAAGGTGTTTTCAAAGATTGACTTGCGTTCGGGGTACTACCAACTGAAGGTTAAGAAGGAGGATGTACCTAAGACAGCTTTTAGGACCCGTTATGGACATTATGAATTTCTTGTGATGTCGTTTGGGTTAACCAATGCACCTGCAGCTTTTATGGATTTGATGAATCGAGTGTTTCGTGATTACTTGGACAAGTTTGTGATTGTATTCATAGATGATATTCTCATATACTCACAGACTGAAACTGACCACGAAGAACACCTAAGAATGGTTTTGACAACCCTGAAACAGCAACAACTTTATGCCAAGTTGTCCAAGTGTGAATTCTGGTTGGATAAGGTTAACTTTTTAGGCCATGTCATTTCTGCTGAGGGTATATCAGTAGATCCAACCAAGATTCAGGCTGTTAAGGATTGGCCACAGCCGAGGAATGTCAGTGAAGTCCGTAGTTTTCTTGGTTTGGCAGGCTATTATAGGAAATTTATTAAAGGATTTTCTATGATAGCTAAGCCTTTAACTAATTTGACAAAGAAGGACACCAAATATTCTTGGACTGAAGCCTGTGAAGATGGCTTCCAAACACTTAAGCTGAAGTTGACGACAGCCCCGCTTTTGACTCTCCCAACTGAAGGAGGAAGGTTTAGTGTTTATTGTGATGCATCCAAAGTTGGATTGGGGTGTGTCTTGATGCAAGACGGCAAGGTCGTGGCTTATGCTTCCAGGCAGTTAAAGAATTATGAACAGAACTACCCCACTCACGATTTGGAATTAGCCGCAGTTGTTTTGCATTAAAGATTTGGAGACATTATCTGTATGGACAACAGTGTGAAGTATTTTCTGACCATAAAAGCCTGAAGTACCTCTTTACTCAAAAGGAATTAAACATGAGACAGAGACGTTGGTTAGAATTTGTTAAAGATTATGACTTCGAAATTAAGTATCATCCAGGCAAGGCTAATGCTGTAGCCGATGCTTTAAGCAGAATGTCAACGACTATGCAACCCGCGACATCAACCATGTCTATACCTTTGAGGAAGGAGGTCCAGAAGTTCGAATTGGAAATAGTTCCCGAGCTGTCAGCTTTACTGGCTGATTTATCTATCCGACCAACTATTTTGGACAGGATCAAAGAGGCACAACAAAAGGATTCGAAGGAGAATAGTAGCATGACGAGTAAGTTAAAGGACGCCTCCTCGGAGTTCAGTCTCTCTAATGATGGTATTTTGAAATTTAAGAACCGATGGTACATTCCAAATGTTAAGGAGTTGCGTGAGTTGATCTTGGCTGAAGCTCATTCTTCTTCCTTTTCTGTGCATCCTGGTAGCACCAAGATGTATCGGGATTTAAGGTTACATTATTGGTGGCCAAATATGAAGAGGGATGTTGCTAAGTATGTGGAGTCATGTTTGGTATGCCAACAGGTTAAAGCAGAACACCAACGCCCAGGAGGTACTCTTCAACCCCTACCAATCCCTGAATGGAAGTGGGAAAACATTGCCATGGATTTTGTTGTAGGTTTGCCAAAGACAACTAAAGGACATGATAGTATTTGGGTCGTGGTTGATAGAATGACAAAATCGGCACACTTTATACCTGTAAGAATGACTTTCACAATGGACCAGCTTGCTGATCTGTATGTCCAAGAAATCATCAGATTGCATGGAATTCCTTTATCTATTGTATCCGATCGTGATCCTAGATTCACCTCAAGATTTTGGCAAAGTTTGCAAGGCACATTAGGATCAAAGTTATCTTTCAGCACTGCCTTCCACCCACAAACCGATGGACAATCTGAACGGACAATTCAAATACTTGAGGATATGTTGAGGGCATGTGTGCTTGAGTTCCAGACATCGTGGAGTCGATACCTGCCCTTGGTTGAATTCTCTTACAACAATAGTTACCAGTCCACCATAGGTATGGCACCTTATGAAGCACTTTATGGCAGAAAGTGCAGGTCACCTTTGTACTGGGATGAGGTCGGTGAAGCAAAACTACTAGGTCCCGAGATCTTGCAACAGATGTCAGACAAGATTGCCACTATTAGGAAAAGAATGATAACAGCACAGAGCCGACAGAAGAGTTATGCAGACCAAAGGAGAAGAGACCTTGAGTTTTCTGTTGATGATGAAGTTTTCCTGAGGATTTCACCATTTAAAGGAGTCTTAAGATTTGGTAAGAAAGGAAAGCTAAGCCCACGATTTATTGGACCATTCCCTGTCTTAGAAAGGGTTGGCTGTACAGCTTATAGGTTGCAATTGCCTCCATCATTGGAAAGGGTTCACAATGTCTTTCACGTGTCAATGTTAAGGAAATGCATACGAGATCCGACGCAAGTTATTCAGCCAACAGATATTGAGTTGGAACCGACACTGGTGTATGAAGAAAAGCCGGTGCAGATATTGGAATCTGCAGTTAAGACTCTGAGGAATAAAGAGATTCCACTGGTGAAAGTTTTATGGATGAATCATGGTATCGAGGAAGCCACATGGGAAAGACAGCAGGACATGATGGACAAATATCCAGAACTCTTCACTTGATCAATTTTCGGGGACGAAAATTTTGTTTAAGGAGGGGTGGATGTAACACCCGACAACTTCAACCAGGTGACTTCCTAACTGTATTAACGGTCATGAATATTCAATCTTCACGGTTTAGAGTTTTGTGCCAAGCTTAATTAATTACATGTGGATTTAAACTAGGTTGAGTGGCAAAGTTGTAATAATGGAGGATTGAGACCTGTATTTAAAGAAAATGGAAAGGATTCAAACCTCATTTAAACCACTGTAGCGCCATCTCTTACTCTCGGCGATTTCCCTCCCGAGCTCTCGCTCTCTGTCAGCTGGAAATCCCTCCTTCGACGATCGGTTTCCTTGCTGCTTCTCGGCTACTTTGTGCTCGAGGTACGAGTTTGGCAATGTAGCTATCTTTTAGTCGTTAAGCTCTGTTTTCAGCTATGTGTTGAGGTTCTGGATTCTTCAATGGCCGAGTATTAGTAAGGATATTTAAAATCTGAAAGTGGTAATGTCATTCCGAATCGATTTTGGACATTAAACAACCAACCCTGAGTTATCGCTAATCGAATCTGTCTGTTTTGGGTTTTGGATTTCAAACTGCACAGAGAACTATACTAAGGATTCGGGAGTGACTTTAGCTATTAGATCCTAGGATGACTTGTGATTAGAACTAATAGGATTTTGTTTTAACTACTGCAATGTAAATGTTTTAGGTGAAGAAGTTTGAAGAGAAAGGAGCTCAAATTGCTAAGGAGACCAGGTAAGTGAATGTATAGGTTTCTCGTCTTTAGGACCCTACATCAAAGGATGCTAGGTAGAAACTCATACGATGATTAGTAGTTCTTATGTTACTGAACTAGCTATTATGTTGATGATTAGTTCAATGGTAAGGTTTCATGTTGGATAGTGCTCTGTTCTGTAGCTTGATGTTTAAGAATTCCATGTACATGCATCATGACTATTTTATGCATATGAAAATATTTAAGAGCATGGTTTTCTCATGAATAAAGTGAAGATAATGAAGTAAATCTTATGCAACGTGAATTAAGTGGAGGGTTGGGGCGGTTTGACGTATGTCACTGTCCAAAAGGAAGGACCATGATTACGACCCGCAAGGGATTATGTACACTCTCACTGTCAACCCCCTTTACCGGCACAAATCCTCTCTTAATCCACACAACATGAACGAGGAATATGATTGATGAATATGAATGATGAATATGAATGATGAATATGAATGATGAATATGAATGATGAATATGAATGATGAATATGAATGATGAATATGAATGATGAATATGAATGATGAATATGAATGATGAATATGAATGATGAATATGAATGATGAATATGAATGATGAATATGAATGATGAATATGAATGATGAATATGAATGATGAATATGAATGATGAATATGAATGATGAATATGAATGATGAATATGAATGATGAATATGAATGATGAATATGAATGATGAATATGAATGATGAATATGAATGATGAATATGAATGATGAATATGAATGATGAATATGAATGATGAATATGAATGATGAATATGAATGATGAATATGAATGATGAATATGAATGATGAATATGAATGATGAATATGAATGATGAATATGAATGATGAATATGAATGATGAATATGAATGATGAATATGAATGATGAATATGAATGATGAATATGAATGATGAATATGAATGATGAATATGAATGATGAATATGAATGATGAATATGAATGATGAATATGAATGATGAATATGAATGATGAATATGAATGATGAATATGAATGATGAATATGAATGATGAATATGAATGATGAATATGAATGATGAATATGAATGATGAATATGAATGATGAATATGAATGATGAATATGAATGATGAATATGAATGATGAATATGAATGATGAATATGAATGATGAATATGAATGATGAATATGAATGATGAATATGAATGATGAATATGAATGATGAATATGAATGATGAATATGAATGATGAATATGAATGATGAATATGAATGATGAATATGAATGATGAATATGAATGATGAATATGAATGATGAATATGAATGATGAATATGAATGATGAATATGAATGATGAATATGAATGATGAATATGAATGATGAATATGAATGATGAATATGAATGATGAATATGAATGATGAATATGAATGATGAATATGAATGATGAATATGAATGATGAATATGAATGATGAATATGAATGATGAATATGAATGATGAATATGAATGATGAATATGAATGATGAATATGAATGATGAATATGAATGATGAATATGAATGATGAATATGAATGATGAATATGCTGTTCATAAACCATTCAATCGTTTTACCTTTTCGTTTACCTTTTCGTTTACCTTTTCGTTTACCTTTTCGTTTACCTTTTCGTTTACCTTTTCGTTTACCTTTTCGTTTACCTTTTCGTTTACCTTTTCGTTTACCTTTTCGTTTACCTTTTCGTTTACCTTTTCGTTTACCTTTTCGTTTACCTTTTCGTTTACCTTTTCGTTTACCTTTTCGTTTACCTTTTCGTTTACCTTTTCGTTTACCTTTTCGTTTACCTTTTCGTTTACCTTTTCGTTTACCTTTTCGTTTACCTTTTCGTTTACCTTTTCGTTTACCTTTTCGTTTACCTTTTCGTTTACCTTTTCGTTTACCTTTTCGTTTACCTTTTCGTTTACCTTTTCGTTTACCTTTTCGTTTACCTTTTCGTTTACCTTTTCGTTTACCTTTTCGTTTACCTTTTCGTTTACCTTTTCGTTTACCTTTTCGTTTACCTTTTCGTTTACCTTTTCGTTTACCTTTTCGTTTACCTTTTCGTTTACCTTTTCGTTTACCTTTTCGTTTACCTTTTCGTTTACCTTTTCGTTTACCTTTTCGTTTACCTTTTCGTTTACCTTTTCGTTTACCTTTTCGTTTACCTTTTCGTTTACCTTTTCGTTTACCTTTTCGTTTACCTTTTCGTTTACCTTTTCGTTTACCTTTTCGTTTACCTTTTCGTTTACCTTTTCGTTTACCTTTTCGTTTACCTTTTCGTTTACCTTTTCGTTTACCTTTTCGTTTACCTTTTCGTTTACCTTTTCGTTTACCTTTTCGTTTACCTTTTCGTTTACCTTTTCGTTTACCTTTTCGTTTACCTTTTCGTTTACCTTTTCGTTTACCTTTTCGTTTACCTTTTCGTTTACCTTTTCGTTTACCTTTTCGTTTACCTTTTCGTTTACCTTTTCGTTTACCTTTTCGTTTACCTTTTCGTTTACCTTTTCGTTTACCTTTTCGTTTACCTTTTCGTTTACCTTTTCGTTTACCTTTTCGTTTACCTTTTCGTTTACCTTTTCGTTTACCTTTTCGTTTACCTTTTCGTTTACCTTTTCGTTTACCTTTTCGTTTACCTTTTCGTTTACCTTTTCGTTTACCTTTTCGTTTACCTTTTCGTTTACCTTTTCGTTTACCTTTTCGTTTACCTTTTCGTTTACCTTTTCGTTTACCTTTTCGTTTACCTTTTCGTTTACCTTTTCGTTTACCTTTTCGTTTACCTTTTCGTTTACCTTTTCGTTTACCTTTTCGTTTACCTTTTCGTTTACCTTTTCGTTTACCTTTTCGTTTACCTTTTCGTTTACCTTTTCGTTTACCTTTTCGTTTACCTTTTCGTTTACCTTTTCGTTTACCTTTTCGTTTACCTTTTCGTTTACCTTTTCGTTTACCTTTTCGTTTACCTTTTCGTTTACCTTTTCGTTTACCTTTTCGTTTACCTTTTCGTTTACCTTTTCGTTTACCTTTTCGTTTACCTTTTCGTTTACCTTTTCGTTTACCTTTTCGTTTACCTTTTCGTTTACCTTTTCGTTTACCTTTTCGTTTACCTTTTCGTTTACCTTTTCGTTTACCTTTTCGTTTACCTTTTCGTTTACCTTTTCGTTTACCTTTTCGTTTACCTTTTCGTTTACCTTTTCGTTTACCTTTTCGTTTACCTTTTCGTTTACCTTTTCGTTTACCTTTTCGTTTACCTTTTCGTTTACCTTTTCGTTTACCTTTTCGTTTACCTTTTCGTTTACCTTTTCGTTTACCTTTTCGTTTACCTTTTCGTTTACCTTTTCGTTTACCTTTTCGTTTACCTTTTCGTTTACCTTTTCGTTTACCTTTTCGTTTACCTTTTCGTTTACCTTTTCGTTTACCTTTTCGTTTACCTTTTCGTTTACCTTTTCGTTTACCTTTTCGTTTACCTTTTCGTTTACCTTTTCGTTTACCTTTTCGTTTACCTTTTCGTTTACCTTTTCGTTTACCTTTTCGTTTACCTTTTCGTTTACCTTTTCGTTTACCTTTTCGTTTACCTTTTCGTTTACCTTTTCGTTTACCTTTTCGTTTACCTTTTCGTTTACCTTTTCGTTTACCTTTTCGTTTACCTTTTCGTTTACCTTTTCGGCGTGAGAATCGTCGCGGGCAGAGAGAAGAAGCTGAGAGGGAGAGGAGAACTTTGGTTCTCTAGAAATCGATTTTCAAACAATGAAAATCGATTAAGGCTTTTGCCTTATTTATAAATTTAATTGCTTAATGACCATTTTGCCCTTCCTCTTATTTTCTATTTGTTTCGTCCATCGTTTCGTTAATTGACTAGTCATTCGGTTTCACCAAATCTCCTTGTTTCACCAATAAGTCCAACTTATTATTTGGGTCCTAACAAAACTGTCCGTTCGCAAAACGGACCTCGTTTACTATTTTTACTAAAACGTCCTTTATATTACGAGAAACTCAATTACTCGGAATTAAGCGTCTAAACTCCGAAAATTCTCATAAATTCCTAAAAATCCATATTAATAATTAGGATCATAATGGCACTTTCTTTTCGCAAAATGGACATGATTTGACATATTTACGAAAATGTCATTATATATTAAAATAATAAAATCCAGAAAAGCCGGGTATTACATTTCATCCACCTTATTTAAAATTTTGTCCTCAAAATTCGTTATAGCTTACAGCCTTTGATGTTAATGTCTCATGTCACGCGACCTTTCGTTTCGATTATCATCTGTACTTATGGTCGTTCTGTGGTCTTAACAAACGTCACTGTACTCTATATCAGGCCTTAAACTTGTATTCTCTACCTTCGATCTAATTGTACACTTCCTTACTAAGGCACTGAGCTTAGCTAAGTTCTTAAATCTCAATCAATTTGCCCAATCTCCTCCATAACTTCGTTGGCTTTGTCTGTAGTCGAAACTCATTTCGATCCAAATTTCTATATTCGCTTGGGTAACAATTCCTTGTAACTGTATCACTCATAGGATTTTCCTGGTCACCTATCTTCTTGGGTAACACATTGTCCTTTGGAGACTATTTCGGTGCGGGTTTCCTAATTAAGTCCTCATTGTTATACTCTGCAACTATATGACTATAACACTACTGGCTTGTGAGTCAAACTAGGAGCTACAGTCGCTTCTTACTTAGAATCCTATCTCTTTTATAAATAACATCCTATGAACGTCATACGTCATTTTACCTACGTTGATGAACTTTCCACGTTATTTCTTTAACTGACTTCTTCATACTATCTAAATTATGTTGGTTTGTCTAACTTAAATCTCTATTTGCTTTAAGCACGGTCAAGTCTCTAAATCTCCTCATTGATGCGCTCTAAACTAGTCATTCTAACCTAAGTCATTTATGCATTATTTGGTCTCAACTTGCCAAACACGAGTCGAACACTTGAAAATTTGCTAACTTAGCCTTACTTCTAAGCTTACTTAAATATTTTCAGTGAAAATTCTCGTTCTCTTTATTCTAACATTCGTAAATTTCACAATTTGATGGCCTTTAAACGCCAATCTAAGCTTCTAACCTAACCTCTCATTTAATCCAACGATCTACTTCACCTTTCTCTAACTTCCTCAAGGCTATCTCGAGTTCGCCGACTAGTCTACTATCCTTCGCTCCTTCTAGTCAAGTCTCAACTATTCTATCGAATCTATTCTTAAGTGTAACTCTTGAATTCCACCTTAATCTAGGCACTCTTAACTTCACACGAATCCTCAACGTACGAGTTCTACGGTACTTCATTTTTCTCAAATATTACAATAATCTAAGGTATCCCTTAATAGGTTTATATCTAAACCTTCATCTTTCTCGATTAGTCGTATTCTAATACTCCAAGGGAGTTGTCAATTAGACATAATCCCTACCTACTTAAAAATCATATTTCATAGGGTATATTCCTCTAATTGTCACTAAACCTTAAATGCACAAACTCCGTTGATTAAATTAAACTAACCCTACAAATGCAGAACTATATTTCTATTGGGTCTTTATTGTCCTATATGCAGTCTACCGTTTTTCTCTTTGAGGTCCACCTAATAATCCTTCTTACCCACCTTCTATTTTCTTACTTTTCTATTTTCAAGCCTATCATTATCATCATTATTATTGTTATCTATTAACAAAATAGTGTCATACAGGCAATTAAGACCGTACTGTAATAGAGAAGGCTGTTTGTTTTTCCCCGTCATTCAATGTCGGCAGGACTCGATAACTGCAAGACTCTCGGGGGTTAACTCTTTTTATGGTCACACCCTGCTGGTCCGTCCAATTACATGGGCAATTCTTGAAACAAAAGGTCGTCTTCTCCGCATCTATAGCACCTATCCGTGCCCATTCTGCAATCACCGAAGTGCTCTTTCTGACATATGGGACACAGAGGCTTTTGAGTAGCTCCTTGCACTTGTTTTCCCTTGCCCTGATCATTGATTCCCGCATACTGCCGTATAACTCCTCTTTGTTGTTGTTGTGGTTGTCCTTGTGGCTGCCAATCTTCATTCCGGGATCGAGGCTGGATCTCACGAAAGAAACCTCTAGCTGGCTCCCTCGGTTTGATATAACTCTGATCTACGGCCTCAATCTCAAGTGCTCTGGCCACAATCTCATCATAAGATACATTCCGTACCCCTGATATAGTAAGAAGCATTCAAAATTCCCGACCAAGTCCCTGTAAAAACCTGCGTACCTTGTCCTCATTAACGCTAACCTGACGTGGTGCAAATCGGGACAGTGCCTCAAACCTCCTTACATACTCGGCAATAGAACCAACCTGCCGCACCTGCATAAATTCCACCATCTTCGCCTCCCGTACCGTGTGGCTGAAATACTTATCATAGAACAACATCCTGAATCGTTCCCAACCCATAATCGTCACATCGGTGGTCGTCTTGATGGAATCCCACCAAAACCGAGCATCTAACGCTAGGTGGTAAGTCACCAATGCCACCTTCTCTCCGTCCTCAATGCTAGCGTAGGCCAGCATGTCCTCCATAGTACGAATCCACTCATCAGCTAATGAGGGATCCGTAGACTGTCCATTGAATACAGGAGGTTGGAGTTTCTGGAATCTCTCCATCCCCTTATTGCTAGGAGTCGCCGCCTCCCGAGCTCTAACGCCCTCGCGGTCAATTAAGGTGCCCAATTGTTGTGACTGCCTTTCCATCTGTTGGGCCTGACGCTCCATATGTTGAGACTGTTGAGCAATGAAGTCCTTGAGAGTGTCTATCATATCGTCTCGGTCATCTCGGTCGTTTCCTCGACGCACCATAGTTCTATAACACCTATAAAATTTAAAAGCAAACATCTCTAAGAAACTGAAATCAAATAAAGCTATAAACATACTTACAGTTGATGAAGAATGTCCGCGTAGTGGCTGTGCAGTCGAGCAGTCTACAGAATCGGTTTTAAAACCCGGGGGCTGTCATACCATAACTGACACGACCCTAACACTGTATCCAATTTTCCCGTACTATATATTTATTTTTTTTTTTTTTTTTTTTTTTTTTTTTTTTTTTTTTTTTTTTTTTTTTTTTTTTTTTTTTTTTTTTTTTTTTTTTTTTTTTTTTTTTTTTTTTTTTTTTTTTTTTTTTTTTTTTTTTTTTTTTTTTTTTTTTTTTTTTTTTTTTTTTTTTTTTTTTTTTTTTTTTTTTTTTTTTTTTTTTTTTTTTTTTTTTTTTTTTTTTTTTTTTTTTTTTTTTTTTTTTTTTTTTTTTTTTTTTTTTTTTTTTTTTTTTTTTTTTTTTTTTTTTTTTTTTTTTTTTTTTTTTTTTTTTTTTTTTTTTTTTTTTTTTTTTTTTTTTTTTTTTTTTTTTTTTTTTTTTTTTTTTTTTTTTTTTTTTTTTTTTTTTTTTTTTTTTTTTTTTTTTTTTTTTTTTTTTTTTTTTTTTTTTTTTTTTTTTTTTTTTTTTTTTTTTTTTTTTTTTTTTTTTTTTTTTTTTTTTTTTTTTTTTTTTTTTTTTTTTTTTTTTTTTTTTTTTTTTTTTTTTTTTTTTTTTTTTTTTTTTTTTTTTTTTTTTTTTTTTTTTTTTTTTTTTTTTTTTTTTTTTTTTTTTTTTTTTTTTTTTTTTTTTTTTTTTTTTTTTTTTTTTTTTTTTTTTTTTTTTTTTTTTTTTTTTTTTTTTTTTTTTTTTTTTTTTTTTTTTTTTTTTTTTTTTTTTTTTTTTTTTTTTTTTTTTTTTTTTTTTTTTTTTTTTTTTTTTTTTTTTTTTTTTTTTTTTTTTTTTTTTTTTTTTTTTTTTTTTTTTTTTTTTTTTTTTTTTTTTTTTTTTTTTTTTTTTTTTTTTTTTTTTTTTTTTTTTTTTTTTTTTTTTTTTTTTTTTTTTTTTTTTTTTTTTTTTTTTTTTTTTTTTTTTTTTTTTTTTTTTTTTTTTTTTTTTTTTTTTTTTTTTTTTTTTTTTTTTTTTTTTTTTTTTTTTTTTTTTTTTTTTTTTTTTTTTTTTTTTTTTTTTTTTTTTTTTTTTTTTTTTTTTTTTTTTTTTTTTTTTTTTTTTTTTTTTTTTTTTTTTTTTTTTTTTTTTTTTTTTTTTTTTTTTTTTTTTTTTTTTTTTTTTTTTTTTTTTTTTTTTTTTTTTTTTTTTTTTTTTTTTTTTTTTTTTTTTTTTTTTTTTTTTTTTTTTTTTTTTTTTTTTTTTTTTTTTTTTTTTTTTTTTTTTTTTTTTTTTTTTTTTTTTTTTTTTTTTTTTTTTTTTTTTTTTTTTTTTTTTTTTTTTTTTTTTTTTTTTTTTTTTTTTTTTTTTTTTTTTTTTTTTTTTTTTTTTTTTTTTTTTTTTTTTTTTTTTTTTTTTTTTTTTTTTTTTTTTTTTTTTTTTTTTTTTTTTTTTTTTTTTTTTTTTTTTTTTTTTTTTTTTTTTTTTTTTTTTTTTTTTTTTTTTTTTTTTTTTTTTTTTTTTTTTTTTTTTTTTTTTTTTTTTTTTTTTTTTTTTTTTTTTTTTTTTTTTTTTTTTTTTTTTTTTTTTTTTTTTTTTTTTTTTTTTTTTTTTTTTTTTTTTTTTTTTTTTTTTTTTTTTTTTTTTTTTTTTTTTTTTTTTTTTTTTTTTTTTTTTTTTTTTTTTTTTTTTTTTTTTTTTTTTTTTTTTTTTTTTTTTTTTTTTCGTTATCCTTTTCGTTATCCTTTTCGTTATCCTTTTCGTTATCCTTTTCGTTATCCTTTTCGTTATCCTTTTCGTTATCCTTTTCGTTATCCTTTTCGTTATCCTTTTCGTTATCCTTT
This sequence comes from Begonia masoniana, assembly GCA_022432975.1. Classification (NCBI taxonomy): domain Eukaryota; kingdom Viridiplantae; phylum Streptophyta; class Magnoliopsida; order Cucurbitales; family Begoniaceae; genus Begonia; species Begonia masoniana. The sequence continues at coordinate 24,736,147 of CM039511.1, forward strand.
TCGTTATCCTTTTCGTTATCCTTTTCGTTATCCTTTTCGTTATCCTTTTCGTTTACCTTTTCGTTATCCTTTTCGTTATCCTTTTCGTTATCCTTTTCGTTATCCTTTTCGTTATCCTTTTCGTTATCCTTTTCGTTATCCTTTTCGTTATCCTTTTCGTTATCCTTTTCGTTATCCTTTTCGTTATCCTTTTCGTTATCCTTTTCGTTATCCTTTTCGTTATCCTTTTCGTTATCCTTTTCGTTATCCTTTTCGTTATCCTTTTCGTTATCCTTTTCGTTATCCTTTTCGTTTACCTTTTCGTTATCCTTTTCGTTTACCTTTTCGTTATCCTTTTCGTTATCCTTTTCGTTATCCTTTTCGTTATCCTTTTCGTTATCCTTTTCGTTATCCTTTTCGTTATCCTTTTCGTTATCCTTTTCGTTATCCTTTTCGTTATCCTTTTCGTTATCCTTTTCGTTATCCTTTTCGTTATCCTTTTCGTTATCCTTTTCGTTATCCTTTTCGTTTACCTTTTCGTTATCCTTTTCGTTATCCTTTTCGTTATCCTTTTCGTTATCCTTTTCGTTATCCTTTTCGTTTACCTTTTCGTTATCCTTTTCGTTATCCTTTTCGTTATCCTTTTCGTTATCCTTTTCGTTATCCTTTTCGTTATCCTTTTCGTTATCCTTTTCGTTATCCTTTTCGTTATCCTTTTCGTTATCCTTTTCGTTATCCTTTTCGTTATCCTTTTCGTTATCCTTTTCGTTATCCTTTTCGTTATCCTTTTCGTTATCCTTTTCGTTATCCTTTTCGTTATCCTTTTCGTTTACCTTTTCGTTATCCTTTTCGTTATCCTTTTCGTTATCCTTTTCGTTTACCTTTTCGTTATCCTTTTCGTTATCCTTTTCGTTATCCTTTTCGTTATCCTTTTCGTTATCCTTTTCGTTATCCTTTTCGTTATCCTTTTCGTTATCCTTTTCGTTATCCTTTTCGTTATCCTTTTCGTTATCCTTTTCGTTATCCTTTTCGTTATCCTTTTCGTTATCCTTTTCGTTATCCTTTTCGTTATCCTTTTCGTTATCCTTTTCGTTATCCTTTTCGTTTACCTTTTCGTTCAACATATTCTTAATTAAGGTAAACTCATTGATTTCGAACTCTAAATCGCGTTTTTTATCAAAACCCTAATCGTAAACCTAAATGTATAACTCTACGAAACTCGAGATTTAACGCTCTAAAACTATAGAATCATACCTAGAGCGTCGATTGGAGGAGGAAACATGAAGGAAACGGAACGATCGGGAGGAAGAACAGAGGTCGGCGTTGAGAACTCGTCGCGGGCAGAGAGAAGAAGCCGAGAGGGAGAGGAGAACTTTGGTTCTCTGGAAATCGATTTTCAAACAATGAAAATCGATTAAGGCTTTTGCCTTATTTATAAATTTAATTGCTTAATGACCATTTTGCCCTTCCTCTTATTTTCTATTTGTTTCGTCCATCATTTCGTTAATTGACTAGTCATTCGGTTTCACCAAATCTCCTTATTTCACCAATAAGTCCAACTTATTATTTGGGTCCCAACAAAACTGTCTGTTTGCAAAACGGACCTCGTTTACTATTTTTACTAAAACGTCCTTTATATTACGAGAAACTCAATTCTCGGAATTACCGTCTAAACTCCGAAAATTCTCATAAATTCCTAAAAATCCATATTAATAATTAGGATCAAAATGGCGCTTTCTTTTCGCAAAATGGACATGATTTGACATATTTACGAAAATGCCATTATATATTAAAATAATAAAATCCAGAAATGTCGGGTATTACACTCGGTCAGCTGGAAATCCCTCCTTCGACGATCGGTTTTCTTGCTGCTTCTCGGCTACTTCGTGCTCGAGGTACGAGTTTGGCAATGTAGCTATCTTTTAGTCGTTAAGCTCTGTTTTCAGCTATGTATTGAGGTTCTGTATTCTTCAATGGCCGAGTTTTAGTAAGGGTATTTTAAAATCTGAAAGTGGTAATGTCATTCCGAATCGATTTTGGACATTAAACAACCAACCCTGAGTTATCGCTAATCGAATCTGTCTGTTTTATGTTTTGGATTTCAAACTGCGCAGAGAACTATACTAAGGATTCGGAAGTGACTATAGCTATTAGATCCTAGGATGACTTGTGATTAGAACTAATAGGATTTTGTTTTAACTACTGCAATGTAAATGTTTTAGGTGAAGAGGTTTGAAGAGAAAGGAGCTCAAATTGCTAAGGAGACCAGGTAAGTGAATGTATAGGTTTCTCGGTCTTTAGGACCCTACATCAAAGGATGCTAGGTAGAAACTCATACGATGATTAGTAGTTCCTTATGTTACTGACTAGCATTTATGTTGATGATTAGTTCAATGGTAAGGTTTCATGTTGGATAGTGCTCTGTTCTGTAGCTTGATGATTTAAAAATTTCCATGTACATGCATCATGACTATTTTATGCATATGAAAATGTTTTTGAGAGCATGGTTTTCTCATGAATAAAGTAAGATAATGAAGTAAATCTTATGCAACGTGAATTAAGTGAGGGTTGGGGGCGGTTTGACGTATGTCACTGTTCAAAAGGAAGGACCATGATTACGACCCGCAAGGGATTATGTACACTCTCACTGTCAACCCCCTTTACCGGCACAAATCCTCACTTAATCCACACAACATGAACGAGGAATATGATTGATGAATACGAATGATGAATATGAATGATGAATATGAATGATGAATATGAATGATGAATATGAATGATGAATATGAATGATGAATATGAATGATGAATATGAATGATGAATATGAATGATGAATATGAATGATGAATATGAATGATGAATATGAATGATGAATATGAATGATGAATATGAATGATGAATATGAATGATGAATATGAATGATGAATATGAATGATGAATATGAATGATGAATATGAATGATGAATATGAATGATGAATATGAATGATGAATATGAATGATGAATATGAATGATGAATATGAATGATGAATATGAATGATGAATATGAATGATGAATATGAATGATGAATATGAATGATGAATATGAATGATGAATATGAATGATGAATATGAATGATGAATATGAATGATGAATATGAATGATGAATATGAATGATGAATATGAATGATGAATATGAATGATGAATATGAATGATGAATATGAATGATGAATATGAATGATGAATATGAATGATGAATATGAATGATGAATATGAATGATGAATATGAATGATGAATATGAATGATGAATATGAATGATGAATATGAATGATGAATATGAATGATGAATATGAATGATGAATATGAATGATGAATATGAATGATGAATATGAATGATGAATATGAATGATGAATATGAATGATGAATATGAATGATGAATATGAATGATGAATATGAATGATGAATATGAATGATGAATATGAATGATGAATATGAATGATGAATATGAATGATGAATATGAATGATGAATATGAATGATGAATATGAATGATGAATATGAATGATGAATATGAATGATGAATATGAATGATGAATATGAATGATGAATATGAATGATGAATATGAATGATGAATATGAATGATGAATATGAATGATGAATATGAATGATGAATATGAATGATGAATATGAATGATGAATATGAATGATGAATATGAATGATGAATATGAATGATGAATATGAATGATGAATATGAATGATGAATATGAATGATGAAGTTAGTGAAGGATGTGTCTATCGGAAGATGTAAGTATAGTTTTGTCGTCTAGCGACCGGTAGATGTAGAGTGTTTAAGCTATCGGAAGATGTAAGTATAGTTTTGTCGTCTAGCGACCGGTAGATGTAGAGTGTTTAAGCTATCGGAAGATGTAAGTATAGTTTTGTCGTCTAGCGACCGGTAGATGTAGAGTGTTTAAGCTATCGGAAGATGTAAGTATAGTTTTGTCGTCTAGCGACCGGTAGATGTAGAGTGTTTAAGCTATCGGAAGATGTAAGTATAGTTTTGTCGTCTAGCGACCGGTAGATGTAGAGTGTTTAAGCTATCGGAAGATGTAAGTATAGTTTTGTCGTCTAGCGACCGGTAGATGTAGAGTGTTTAAGCTATCGGAAGATGTAAGTATAGTTTTGTCGTCTAGCGACCGGTAGATGTAGAGTGTTTAAGCTATCGGAAGATGTAAGTATAGTTTTGTCGTCTAGCGACCGGTAGATGTAGAGTGTTTAAGCTATCGGAAGATGTAAGTATAGTTTTGTCGTCTAGCGACCGGTAGATGTAGAGTGTTTAAGCTATCGGAAGATGTAAGTATAGTTTTGTCGTCTAGCGACCGGTAGATGTAGAGTGTTTAAGCTATCGGAAGATGTAAGTATAGTTTTGTCGTCTAGCGACCGGTAGATGTAGAGTGTTTAAGCTATCGGAAGATGTAAGTATAGTTTTGTCGTCTAGCGACCGGTAGATGTAGAGTGTTTAAGCTATCGGAAGATGTAAGTATAGTTTTGTCGTCTAGCGACCGGTAGATGTAGAGTGTTTAAGCTATCGGAAGATGTAAGTATAGTTTTGTCGTCTAGCGACCGGTAGATGTAGAGTGTTTAAGCTATCGGAAGATGTAAGTATAGTTTTGTCGTCTAGCGACCGGTAGATGTAGAGTGTTTAAGCTATCGGAAGATGTAAGTATAGTTTTGTCGTCTAGCGACCGGTAGATGTAGAGTGTTTAAGCTATCGGAAGATGTAAGTATAGTTTTGTCGTCTAGCGACCGGTAGATGTAGAGTGTTTAAGCTATCGGAAGATGTAAGTATAGTTTTGTCGTCTAGCGACCGGTAGATGTAGAGTGTTTAAGCTATCGGAAGATGTAAGTATAGTTTTGTCGTCTAGCGACCGGTAGATGTAGAGTGTTTAAGCTATCGGAAGATGTAAGTATAGTTTTGTCGTCTAGCGACCGGTAGATGTAGAGTGTTTAAGCTATCGGAAGATGTAAGTATAGTTTTGTCGTCTAGCGACCGGTAGATGTAGAGTGTTTAAGCTATCGGAAGATGTAAGTATAGTTTTGTCGTCTAGCGACCGGTAGATGTAGAGTGTTTAAGCTATCGGAAGATGTAAGTATAGTTTTGTCGTCTAGCGACCGGTAGATGTAGAGTGTTTAAGCTATCGGAAGATGTAAGTATAGTTTTGTCGTCTAGCGACCGGTAGATGTAGAGTGTTTAAGCTATCGGAAGATGTAAGTATAGTTTTGTCGTCTAGCGACCGGTAGATGTAGAGTGTTTAAGCTATCGGAAGATGTAAGTATAGTTTTGTCGTCTAGCGACCGGTAGATGTAGAGTGTTTAAGCTATCGGAAGATGTAAGTATAGTTTTGTCGTCTAGCGACCGGTAGATGTAGAGTGTTTAAGCTATCGGAAGATGTAAGTATAGTTTTGTCGTCTAGCGACCGGTAGATGTAGAGTGTTTAAGCTATCGGAAGATGTAAGTATAGTTTTGTCGTCTAGCGACCGGTAGATGTAGAGTGTTTAAGCTATCGGAAGATGTAAGTATAGTTTTGTCGTCTAGCGACCGGTAGATGTAGAGTGTTTAAGCTATCGGAAGATGTAAGTATAGTTTTGTTCTGGCCCACGGTTTAAGACCTTCGATGAAAGTGAAGATCTTATCTTTTTCTGACATATCTTTAATATTCAGCATGAGTCCCAAAAACTCTTTGACATATTCGCGAATGCTTGCAGTCTGCTTTAGCTCTCGGAGCAGTCTGCGGGCGTTGAACTCAACATTCTCTGGAAAGAATTGATCCCTTAGTTGCTTTTTTAATTCTTCCCAAGTATCAATCACACATTTGCCGTTACTGATATCATTGTATTTTGATCTCCACCAAAGTTTCGCATCATCAATGAGATGCATTGTGGCCAAGGTCACTTTCGATTCTTCATCTGTTTTAGTGGCCTTGAAATATTGTTCCATATCGAAGACGAAGTTCTCTCTCTTTTGCATCATGGGCTCCCCCAAAGGGTTTTGGCTCTGGGATTTTCACCCGACCAAACTCAATAGCAGCAGTAATCTGAGTTTGGCTCCCCATAGCTCTCATAGTAAGGTTCAGTTTAACGTTGATCTCGGCAATCTCAGCCCTGAGAGAATCAAACATTATTCTGAAGTCTTCGGTTACTTGAGAAACTGTTTCTGACAATCGGGTATGAGCGAGCTCGATCTCATCGACGCGCTCCAGGACCCCAATCATTGCACTTGTAGAACTTTCTCCTGTGTAGACTCCCTTTCCCTTTTCTTGTCGGGACTCGAGGGTCTCCACCCGATTCAGCAGCTCTGGAATCGGTATGGCATCTATCCTGTTGTGAATAGACGCTATCTCAGTAGGGAATTCAGACATTTCCCTCATTCGTTCTTCTATGAATCGAATGTTATCCGGTATGTCTTGCAAATACCGTAGTTCTTCTTCCAACTCGACGAGGCGCTCGAGTTGATCCGATGGGCCACTCGGCCTTTCCATCGAACTTTTCTTCGACATGATTTCTCACGATCTTGAGCCAACCTAGGCTCTGATACCAACTGTCACGGTCCTATTTACGAGGGGCTTAACGAGACCGTGCGGCACCCAATATTGCACTTGTACTGGGTCAGCCAACGAGCGTGCCAACGGCACCGAGTGCCCACTTCGTTAGAGCGCTTGTGTCTAACGAGTAAGCAACTAGCGAGCGAGATTAATCGAAACGAGCATCATTGAGCATAGTGTGCATAAAGAGAGCGTATGTAAAAAGCTTGTTCATTGATTGGCAGCAAATTACATCAGTTGGTAGGGTGGTCTATGTGCAGTCATGCCTCTCCCCCTAAAGAGCAATCTGGACCATCTCCACTACGGCAGTAGTATACATGCTATAGTGGCGAGGAGTCACTCTTGCCAAAAATAGAAAGAAAAAGAGTACAAGGGAAATACTAAAAAAGGAAATAAACTTAGCTAACAGCACGGGCGGCCATGGGCAACATGCTTTGGACAAGCCCGAACCTTGACACACCGCATGTTTAAGGGGGGGTCTCCACCCTCCACATCAACCCTTGTTTCCTACGTGACAAAACGGGGGCCCGATAAATCAGTCCTTTGTTTTAGGCGAAAAATGAAAACGACCCACCGTTTTCGAAAATCGGGGGCCTGGCAAGATTTGGTTTGTTAAGTTTTTGATAGTTTGAAGTTTACTTTATTAGATTTGATACTTTATGAGGTATTTTAAAAAAATCTCATAATTGAGGATTTAAATTGATTATTACCCAATTTATATTTACTACCCGCACATTTACTTTTTTTATCGTTAGTATTTGTCACTGTCACCATTACTTTGATTGTCACTCTTGTAGAAATTGGTCCACTGTTTTTGGGTTGGGGTACCATTTAATTAAAGTCTTCCATAGCTAAACACTCAAGATGTACCTGAGATGGAGGGATCGGATTCTCTTCGAGGGTCTTATAGTTTTTCACATACTTATGTCGCAGTCCTCTCGCAAGTGGTGGCGTGATTTTGGTTCAAAATAAAAATATTTGCACATAAGGATTAATAATAATACAACCCTAATCTTGAGTGGAGATAGCTATGTTAAGAAGACTACAATATTCAAAACCCTGATTAAAACAAGGAACTGGAGAATTAAAAAGCACAGCGAAATAAATAATTCAGAATCTCACTTGGTTGGGTAGCAATAATGGGTCTTCAAGAACCAGCCAAATGAAAATATGACCAAATTATAATAATTTAAGATGTTATTATTTTTATTCGACGAACAAGAACGAGGTTCACGTTTTGAAATGGAAAAAATAGAGTTTGACCTTTGGGAGTTGGACCTAAATAAAGTTTACCTTAACTTCCATGAGAGATGACAAACGAATCGGTCAAGTCATGTTTGAAAAAATTTGATTCATCGAATCTAACAAGTTAAACGAGTCTAGCCTAATAAGATCAACGATGCGAGTCTAATGATCCAACACAAAAAAAAAAAAATTTCAATCTAAGCCGGCTCGCGAATCAAAATTAAACTAGCCGAGCTGGCTAAACGAGTCTGAACAAGCCTAGTCTAACGAACTAAATATAGATAAATATTTTCAATTTATATAAATATAATGTATATTTTTAAAAAATTTTAGTTAGTAAAATTATAATAATTTTTTATCATTATAATGTTAAAATATAATAGTTAATTGTTTGATTAATAAAATTATTTTATTAATATATAAAATGACATTTATTTTAAAAAAAATTATTTGATAGGATCTAATAAAAAGTATCATACAAATATCAATAGAAATATTTGACAATTGCATTATTACAAATAATACACGTACTAATTAGGTTGACATCTATTTAATTGTCAATCATTTGCAATTAAGATAATAAACAAGCCGAGTCGAGCCTAAAAAAGTCGGTTCACCAAGCCTAACAAGTTAAACAAGCCGAACCTAACGAACTAGACCAAAAAAAATTTTAACCTGAACCGACTCACGAGTCAAAATTAAATAAAATGAGTCAAGTCTGCTACAGCAGTTCTGGGCAGTCTTGCCAACCCGCTCATTTGCCTTCTTTAGTTCCAATGCCTTGTCCTTTTCTCCAACTTCCAGTCTTTCCCCAACTAATCGTCTCTTCTCTCTCTCTGTAAAGATGAAACCACACGCTTTAAAATTGGAGCAGATCTAACACACGAAGATCAAACACGTAAAACAGCTTTTCAGGTTTATGTGAACTGTCTGGTAGACCGACCAGTCAACACCCTTCATTCTCTCTCGAGATTGTCTTTCTCTCTCTCTCTAGAATTCTTTCTCAGGCTGCGCTAACCACCCTTCAAAATAAGATTTGGATCTCCTTTATGAACAAGTAGCATGTGTTGGAATGCTCAGATATCCTCCTCAAAGTCAGCTATCTTTTCGTTTCTGCCATTTTTATCTTTCAGCTTATTGATCTCTCAACTCTTCAATCATCACTTCGTTAAAAAGCATGACTTTCCAATTTGGATTATTTTCTTTTAAGCATCATTGTCCTCGAAATACCCATCTACCGTTTTGAATCTGCCTTGTCTTACCTACAAGTCTTCGCCAATCTTCTCATGTCCCTCGGATTGAGTAGAAGTTGCACGTTTGTTAGACCAGTAAAACGGTTTTAATCACTCATTACCGGTTCCACAACTTTTTGTTAAGTTCCGTTGAGGTAAATTTCTTAAAAGAAGGATCTGGACAGAAAAAATGGCTGCTCCGCCGAGTATCGAGCTCCAAACCCTATTGCAGACGGCGGTGCAATCTATTCAATGGACATATACTGTCTTCTGGCAAATCTGTCCCCAGCAAGGGTAATTTTCATAATCAATTAAACAAATTTATCTACTTTTTAAAGAGAAATTAGAAATCTTACTTTCTGAAGTCTATGTATATAATGATGGTTTTGTATGGTGGCCAGAAATTTAGTATGGGGAGATGGGTACTACAATGGAACAATAAAGACGAGAAAAACAGTGCAGCCAATGGATGTTAACGATGAGGATGAGTGTCCTCTGAGAAGCCAGCAGCTGAGGGAGCTTTACCATTCCTTGATCGTCGGCAAGACGACTCCAACGGCAAAGCGACCTTGTGTGGCTCTGTCGCCGGAGGACTTGACTGAGTCCGAATGGTTCTACCTCATGTGTGCCTCTTTCTCTTTTCCACCAGGGGTAGGGTAAGTTACAAATCAATAAATATCATTACAATAGCTAAATTATATTTTTATTATTTTTAAGGGTTTACAGACTTCTTCCATTTTTTTCAAAACTGTTCATTTCATGCATCTTTCGACAGAAAATGACGTGATTTAGTAGATGTATTTGCAGTGTTTTCTGGGTGGTTGGCTACGCTCAAGTTCATCTGTTTTCAGTGATTAAAAGTTTTTATGATGAAAACATAGTGACTTTCTTTAGTTAGGTGGCATTTTATGATAATCGACCCAGAATTTCCTTTTTTGCATTAAGATGCTGACTGTCTGACTGGAGCCAGATCACCAAAACCACCGTAAATGCTCGACAGTAACCAAAAAGAAAGAGAAAACTTGAATATTTGAAATATAATATAGTACACGTGTAGCTGGTGTAAATGCAGAAACTTGACTTTACCAAACACATCTAATTTATGAACCTTGAAGTTAGTTGTATCTAGAATCAAGGTGGGACAGGGAAGAAGGGAGAGTTTGTTGATATATTGAAAAATACTAGACCTCATCTATCTTTGACTTGGAATTTAGTTTTAATTCTACTCTATATATATTGCAAAATAATTTTTAGTGCTCACCTTGCAAATTTAAGTAGTCTTAAGGATAATTTTGGTACCCATCGTAGGGCTTTCTCATTATGACAACTTCTCTAGAACAATACCTACAAAATATATAGGAATATAACACAATATGTTAACCATCTAAATACATGAACTTTTTCGAATAAATAAATCATTAGAATTTTGTTTGTACACCGCTAAATAAAAGGTAGTTGTTTCTGGGATGACTCGGAGGCGACCTGATGTGCCATGGTCTAAGTCTTGTCTCACTCTTTTAATTGATTGTATTTTCTTATTTTAAGATAATCTTAATAGGTTTTATTAGAAATTTTATTTATTTACGATTTTGTATTATGAGACAGCTATTAGAATAAAAGGTTATTTGGAAGAACAATTGAGTTTTTGCATATTGACAAAAAGAAATAGAAATTTTCTCTCTAGTCCACTGTTGAAGTTAACTTCTTAATAATTGAATTCTTATCACTCAACTGTGGGGATAGTGGTAAATTCATCTAAATTTCTCAACATAGAACCTAAAGTAAGTTTTCATTTCTATTTTTTCATTTCCATTAGAATTCGAACACATTTTGTCGCTATTTCTTTGACTTCTAGTGCGATTCTCACTATTTTCTCATTCTTTCATCCTTTTTTGTTCTTGGATCCTATCGATCTTGCCCTAAATCCATCGATTTGGGTCGGTCTAAATCTATCAAGTTCTAGGGCAATATTCACGTCCTCTTGCCCACTTTTCCTTGCAGATGTCCGCTCCAGTGCAATTTCTCTATTAAAGTTCGCTCTATGCATTTGCTTTTCCATCTGAAAGCCCACTCCTTAGACATATTCTTTCTTCTGTACCGGACATCCGCATTCAATCCGAGGTGCCCAAACCCAAAAACTTTTCAAAAACCTAGGGATTTGCTCCTTCATTCACAATTGTCTCCAACTGTCCAAACCACATTCGTTATTGCGTCAAGAGCCCAGTTAAAACGTCATGTCAAACGATCCAATCATTGACGATGACCTGATCATCCAACTTAAGACTTAATTTACAGCAAAAGACTTAGATAGTATTAAAAGCTATCTCCCATATGTTATGGACTGAGGTGAACATAGTATATTGATCACAAAATATAAAAATAGTGTAATATATTAAAATAAGTAAAGTCCAAGAAAAGAAGAAATATTCAACACCATATATAATTATATAAGTACTTCACCAAAATAAATAAAACACTTCAAGAAAGAAAATATAGAAAAAAGGCAGCAAACTTGACAAACAACTACTGTTTGCCAACACAACTCTTATTAGGACAAAATGAGAGTCTTTTAAGGTGAGCGACTAACTCAGTAAAGAATTCTAAATTGTACTCAGTGCATGATAAAACTGGTTTTATCTTTTTACTTAAAAAACAATGAGTCAATGAAAAAAATATAATGCTTGAATTTACATTCATTAAAAATCTTTTAACAAAATTAGAAATAGGCTCCAATGCTACCAGTGGGGCGAATCTAGAAAACATTGCTACACATAGGTAGTTATATAAATATACAATAATCATTGTTTGTAGTAGAAAACAATTCCAATAAAAATAAGATCATTCACGGACTTTTACACATTGTCTACCTGTAGGCGCGTAAGGGAAAAGAATGACTGTTTGGTGACAAGTCAACACATATCAAACAAAATAATAAATACTCTTGATCAAATTTAGGAATTTGAACTTGTAACGACCCCTCATCCCAGCAAGATATTGTCCGCTCCGGGGATTGGGCCACAGCCCAATATCCTCCCCTCACGGCTTTGTTTGGCGAGAGCACTTCCCGGAAGGTCACCCAACCTGAAATTACTCTCGCCGAAGCACGCTTAACTTCGGAGTTCTTATGGGATCCGTCGCCAATCGTGCTCCAAAACGCGTCTTGCTATGTTTGGAGGGATCTCTTACATATGTTTCATTTCCATGTACTTCTCCAAGCGATGTGGGTTCGTAACGGCCCCTGCTTCAACGGAGAAACCACTCCGGCCCAGGTCAGCCCCAGGATCCGCGGAGGTTTACCCACCTCCGGCCCAGGTCAGCCCCAGGATCCGCGGAGGTTTACCCACCTCCGGCCCAGGTCAGCCCCAGGATCCGCGGAGGTTTACCCACCTCCGGCCCAGGTCAGCCCCAGGATCCGCGGAGGTTTACCCACCTCCGGCCCAGGTCAGCCCCAGGATCCGCGGAGGTTTACCCACCTCCGGCCCAGGTCAGCCCCAGGATCCGCGGAGGTTTACCCACCTCCGGCCCAGGTCAGCCCCAGGATCCGCGGAGGTTTACCCACCTCCGGCCCAGGTCAGCCCCAGGATCCGCGGAGGTTTACCCACCTCCGGCCCAGGTCAGCCCCAGGATCCGCGGAGGTTTACCCACCTCCGGCCCAGGTCAGCCCCAGGATCCGCGGAGGTTTACCCACCTCCGGCCCAGGTCAGCCCCAGGATCCGCGGAGGTTTACCCACCTCCGGCCCAGGTCAGCCCCAGGATCCGCGGAGGTTTACCCACCTCCGGCCCAGGTCAGCCCCAGGATCCGCGGAGGTTTACCCACCTCCGGCCCAGGTCAGCCCCAGGATCCGCGGAGGTTTACCCACCTCCGGCCCAGGTCAGCCCCAGGATCCGCGGAGGTTTACCCACCTCCGGCCCAGGTCAGCCCCAGGATCCGCGGAGGTTTACCCACCTCCGGCCCAGGTCAGCCCCAGGATCCGCGGAGGTTTACCCACCTCCGGCCCAGGTCAGCCCCAGGATCCGCGGAGGTTTACCCACCTCCGGCCCAGGTCAGCCCCAGGATCCGCGGAGGTTTACCCACCTCCGGCCCAGGTCAGCCCCAGGATCCGCGGAGGTTTACCCACCTCCGGCCCAGGTCAGCCCCAGGATCCGCGGAGGTTTACCCACCTCCGGCCCAGGTCAGCCCCAGGATCCGCGGAGGTTTACCCACCTCCGGCCCAGGTCAGCCCCAGGATCCGCGGAGGTTTACCCACCTCCGGCCCAGGTCAGCCCCAGGATCCGCGGAGGTTTACCCACCTCCGGCCCAGGTCAGCCCCAGGATCCGCGGAGGTTTACCCACCTCCGGCCCAGGTCAGCCCCAGGATCCGCGGAGGTTTACCCACCTCCGGCCCAGGTCAGCCCCAGGATCCGCGGAGGTTTACCCACCTCCGGCCCAGGTCAGCCCCAGGATCCGCGGAGGTTTACCCACCTCCGGCCCAGGTCAGCCCCAGGATCCGCGGAGGTTTACCCACCTCCGGCCCAGGTCAGCCCCAGGATCCGCGGAGGTTTACCCACCTCCGGCCCAGGTCAGCCCCAGGATCCGCGGAGGTTTACCCACCTCCGGCCCAGGTCAGCCCCAGGATCCGCGGAGGTTTACCCACCTCCGGCCCAGGTCAGCCCCAGGATCCGCGGAGGTTTACCCACCTCCGGCCCAGGTCAGCCCCAGGATCCGCGGAGGTTTACCCACCTCCGGCCCAGGTCAGCCCCAGGATCCGCGGAGGTTTACCCACCTCCGGCCCAGGTCAGCCCCAGGATCCGCGGAGGTTTACCCACCTCCGGCCCAGGTCAGCCCCAGGATCCGCGGAGGTTTACCCACCTCCGGCCCAGGTCAGCCCCAGGATCCGCGGAGGTTTACCCACCTCCGGCCCAGGTCAGCCCCAGGATCCGCGGAGGTTTACCCACCTCCGGCCCAGGTCAGCCCCAGGATCCGCGGAGGTTTACCCACCTCCGGCCCAGGTCAGCCCCAGGATCCGCGGAGGTTTACCCACCTCCGGCCCAGGTCAGCCCCAGGATCCGCGGAGGTTTACCCACCTCCGGCCCAGGTCAGCCCCAGGATCCGCGGAGGTTTACCCACCTCCGGCCCAGGTCAGCCCCAGGATCCGCGGAGGTTTACCCACCTCCGGCCCAGGTCAGCCCCAGGATCCGCGGAGGTTTACCCACCTCCGGCCCAGGTCAGCCCCAGGATCCGCGGAGGTTTACCCACCTCCGGCCCAGGTCAGCCCCAGGATCCGCGGAGGTTTACCCACCTCCGGCCCAGGTCAGCCCCAGGATCCGCGGAGGTTTACCCACCTCCGGCCCAGGTCAGCCCCAGGATCCGCGGAGGTTTACCCACCTCCGGCCCAGGTCAGCCCCAGGATCCGCGGAGGTTTACCCACCTCCGGCCCAGGTCAGCCCCAGGATCCGCGGAGGTTTACCCACCTCCGGCCCAGGTCAGCCCCAGGATCCGCGGAGGTTTACCCACCTCCGGCCCAGGTCAGCCCCAGGATCCGCGGAGGTTTACCCACCTCCGGCCCAGGTCAGCCCCAGGATCCGCGGAGGTTTACCCACCTCCGGCCCAGGTCAGCCCCAGGATCCGCGGAGGTTTACCCACCTCCGGCCCAGGTCAGCCCCAGGATCCGCGGAGGTTTACCCACCTCCGGCCCAGGTCAGCCCCAGGATCCGCGGAGGTTTACCCACCTCCGGCCCAGGTCAGCCCCAGGATCCGCAGGAAAGGTAAATATCCTTATCCGTCCGTTGAAAGATCAGGTCGTCAAATACCGTCGGAGAATGTGGTCGGTTGTACCCTCTATACCGTTTTAACGGCCCCTATCCCAGCAAGATTTGTCGTGATTTGCCAGCCCAATATCATCCCCTCAGCTTGATTCAAAATTACCCAATCATCTGAAATTACTCTCCAGCACGATTAACTTTAGTTCTTATGATCGTCAATAAAACAACGCGTTTTTATTTTATACTCTCTAATATGTTCTTTCCACCCAACTTTGGTTAGTAATCCGTTTAACAACAAGGCTTAAATCACCTCACGTCCCAGGCATAAACGCAAATGGTGGTTACTTATAGTCTTGAAATACTTAATCAATAACTCAGAAATCCCATCATGTGTAAATAGTAAAATTCATGAACAAGTGTATACAAAAAGGTTAATGACATCTTAAAACCAAATAACGGAATATAATAAATTAGGGCGAATACGTGTAAAATTGACAAATATTAAAATAACAGTTAAACAGGACATGTAGGTTTTCATATGTTAGATATTACAAAATATGAGTTCTGAAAATCATGTTGCATATGCAGCAGAATAGAGAATCATTTTATCTATAATGATTGTCTTTCTTACCCACGGGAGTGACGTTCTCAGAAACATGCTAAACATTAGTAAAATCGTAAGAAGCTAAAACCAACTTAACTTCAAAATCCCAATATAAAACAATCGTGATAGTGGATGGGCCCACAACCAGGAATAAATGCCCCATGCAGTAGGAAACAATAATGAGCCGCTAACTTCGCCAAGCCGCGTACCCCGGAGGTGACAAAAATTTGATTCTGACAATACCTCCATAGGACATGCCCAATATAGCCCAAGAAACTACCCAAAAACGACGGCAAGCAAAGTGGGCCAAAATAGCCCAAAAGAGGTCTGCGTTGCGGCTCCAGAAAGATGCTCGACCCTAGCGCCACGGCGCCAACAACTTAGTTGCACCGCTGCTTAGAGCAGGCAACCCCGCATCACACTTTGCACACACCAATTATTGTGTTGCCCTGCGGCATGACACATGTCGCTTCCTATTAGCTCGCACAGACAGACCTTATGTCGCAGCTTAGCACATGCTAAGTCGCGGCTTAATCTGCGTTTTCCTATGCCCAAATCGGTTGAACTAAAACTGTTGGTGGCCAATAGAGGAGTTATTTTCTCTTTTCAAGTTTGTGAGGCAGTTGATTGAGGGGATGGTAATCATGCAGGTTACCAGGAAAAGCATATTCAATGAGGCAGCATGTATGGCTGAGTAATGCAAACGAAGTGGACAGCAACACTTTCTGTAGAACAATTCTTGCCAAGGTATGTATGTTTCTTCCTAGGAGGAAGGGAGGAGAGAGGGAGAGAGTATTCCTAGAAAATCTCCAAGAATGTTGTTTTTCAAAAAAAAAAAAAAACGGATTGTGATGCGAATCATCTTATAAACATATCACATGACAGATAAATGAAATAATAGTTTCTTCCAAATTCCAATGAAAATACATGACAGGAAAAAAGATGAAAATGAGAGAGAGAGACTCAGATCTATCTTTTTTCTGTTTGTTAGTGCTTAAATTTTCATATCAGATCTAATTTGCCTGTCGTCTTGGCCTGCTTTCCTCTGAAAATGGACCTTGCCAACCAAACAGAGTGCTGGCATTCAGGTAAATCCAACACCCTCTCCATTTTTTGACTTATAAACACAGAACTGCACCACCAAACCAGTCGAATCCTACGTTATTTTCTTTCATAACGTTTTCTTTTCTGTTCGACACATCCACTTCTAACTTAGTGTATTTCTCTGCCCTCTTGCTTCACATGCAGACTGTGCTTTGCATTCCACTGCTAAATGGCGTCGTCGAGATCGGTTCTGTCGACGAGGTACGATGAACGAATAAATCTGCCGGATAATTAGCCAAAGTCCAATATGATGTGTTCGTTCTTCAACAAATTCAGGTTGAAGAAGATTTAGGGCTCGTTCAACGCGTAAAATGTTTCTTCTCCAGCGACTATCTTCTTCCTCTACAACGATCAAAACCAGCTCTCTCCGGTCACTCCCCTTCCGCCTCAGCCCCTTCCTTGGACCTCCACAATCCCTTCAACTCCCCTTCGCTTCTCAACTCCGCCATTCCCAACGGAGAAGAAGAAGATAAAGGCGAGGCGGCTGTAACAGAGCGCTACGCCGATGCTACTATCTCCGAACGGAATGAGATAGTGTACAGAGAGATGGAGGATATCCGGGTCGGATCCCCCGAAGACGAGTCGAATAATTTGGAATTGGATTTTCAATTCCTCGACGTTGATATATTCGATAATCAGACCGTCGAGGAGGTTATCCGGTCCGATATGTTGATGCCGGAGTCAAATGCGCAGTTGGCGGAGGTGGTAAGAGATGCACGTAGCAGTGGAATTCAATCTCAGTCAACAGGTTAGAGAGACAATCCCCTACTTCTCGCAACACAGAATACTGACTTGAGTTAATAATCTGCAAATTCAAACTATAGTCATGTGTGAATTTTAACAGCAAAATATGCATTGGAGGAGGATCAGTCGGCACTAGATGATGATCATTACTCTGAAACAATCTCCACCATTCTCCAAT
Organism: Begonia masoniana; assembly: GCA_022432975.1. NCBI lineage: Eukaryota > Viridiplantae > Streptophyta > Magnoliopsida > Cucurbitales > Begoniaceae > Begonia > Begonia masoniana. The sequence continues at coordinate 24,753,561 of CM039511.1, forward strand.
ACCAGTCGTGCCGGTGGGCCGACTCGAGGTGTACGTCATCTTCCACTCACTCAAGCTTTGCAAGGTGGACTAGCCGATGCTTCAGACACCACATCGACACTCCAATGGAGTATTCAGGGACGTCACAACAGCTCCTTAAACGCATCTTGTTTAACGTAGCTTTGTACCATGCCGACCACCGTGCCCAAATTAGAGAAGGGACCCCACATGATGACTTCACCTTCACCGGGTCCAACCACGTCCTATCGGAACGGCGTTACCGTGAAAAGCTTAATGAAAGGTTTATTGTTCTAAAGTCGTTGGTTCCTTCCGTTACTAAAATGGACAAGGCCTCCATAGTGGGTCACACAATCGAGTACGTGAAGCAACTTCGTGACAAAATCCAAGATCTCGAGGCACGTAATTGGAGAATGCACACCAATCAACTGTCTCAATCGCCGAACAATTTAAAGAATCGAACAAGTGGCGTCGTCACTTTGGTGGATCCAACTCAAGCGAGGTCATACGAGTCAAGCAGAAGGAAGATGAGGATTGTGGAGGGAAGTGACAGAGTGGCAGAGCCGAAAGCGGTGAACCCATCACCACCATTACGGCTGCAGACATCAGCTGAAAAAGCCAATGTACAGGTGTCGATAATAGGGAGTGACGCATTGATAGAACTCAAGTGCCCTTACAAGGAGGGGCTATTACTTGGTGTAGTGAAAAAGCTTAGGGAACTTAAGATTGAAATCACAACAATTCAGTCTTTTACAGGCGATGGGGTATTTGTAGCTGAGTTAAACGCAAGGGTATGAACCAATAATAACTAGAATTCCTAAAAAAACAATCCTTGCTAAAAGTTGTTTCTGATAACTAGCTTTGTGCAGGTAAAGGAGGAGGTGAAGAGGAAGAGACTGGGTATTTTGGAGGTAAAGAGGGCAATACAACAAATTATTTCCTACTTTGGCACTTTGCAGTGACCTCTTATGCTGTGGTTTATATTTTTTGTATACGTATATGTAACCTTCATTGTAACTCTCACAATAAAAAAAGCAAATCAATCTGATTTATGACATTAAACTAATAAGATGGTCAAATAGCCCAATCTAAGGTAGAGATGACAAACGAAAAGGTCGAGCCTACCTGAGCCAGAAGTAGTTCGGCTCACCGAGCCTAACGAGTTAAATAAGCCGAGCCTAATGAAACAGCATGAAAAAATTTCAACCCGAATCAGCTCGCGAGCCACTAGTTAAACGAGTCGAGTCGAGGCAAATCAACAAGTCTAACGAGTCTTAACGAGCCGAGACTAATAACCCGAGCGTATATAAATATTTTCAACTTATATTAATATAATATAATTTTTTTTTTAAATTTCATTTAAAATTATAATAAGTATTAATAATTATATGTCAACGATATTTACTCATTTAATTTAAAAATTAGTTATGTTAAAGTATATAAAATTGAATGTATAAAAAAAATTCTTTGAGACTATCCAATAAAAAATAGGGTTTTTTTTTAAAAAAAAACCTTAAAAATTACTATTCATTGTAAATAACATCCAAATTCCAAAAATATGCAAAATAAATCTTTTAGTTCGGACTGGCTAGTGGCCGCTAGGAGGAGGCCGGCCGGTCTAGTTGGACCGGCCGGCCTCCATTGAACTGGCCGACCTCCTCTCTAAACCGGCAAAACCCGTGACTTTTGTCACGGGTTTTTGGATTATGTATAGAGGCCGGCCTTCTTCAACTCACATCAAAATCTCTCAAAACTCTCTCTATTTATTTCTTCCTTCGGCGATATTTTTCGGCGTTCAACGGCTAGGTATGAAATTTTTTTTTTATCATTTACTTTACGAAATTTAAAATAATATGGACATTTTAATTACCCGTTTTTTAATGATTTAATATTTTGCTCCATGTAAGCGACTAATTTTTACTCTCAGGTGATATTACTTCGCGTTCACCTTTTAGGTATGGAGTCTGTTTATTTTTTTTAACAAAATTTAAAATAATATGGACATTTTAATTACCTGTTTTTTAATGATTCAATATTTTTCTCCATGTAAGCGACTAATTTTTACTCTCTCCGGCAATATTACTCCGCGTTCACAGGCTAGGTCTATGGAGTCTATTTTTTTTTTTAATTATTTATCTATTATATGGTAGTTAAATATTGTATTTTATTAACTTTGTTTTAATTTTTTTTTAGCAACGACGATGGATGCTGAATTAAGTAGATCGGTTAGCTGGAATACTTACATGGAATTTCGGAATCAAGAGTGTAAAGAGAATTTTGAGCAAGATTTGCGTAAACGCTCAGTTAGTCATGGTATGACTTTTAACTTTACACGTTAGGAGTCGTGGGGATCAAAGATATGTTTGACGTCATCGGCCTGGTCGGAGTCAATGCATTCAGTGGCGATTTTTACGAGAGAATAGTTCGCTTGTTCTACACGAACTTGACAGCGTCTTGAATAAATGGAGTTTTGACTGGTTTGAAGACAATGGCACTTGAGTGATGAAGAGCGATTAGATAGCATCCACCTCTCGGGGCAGTGCCGATGGAGGAGACCACATCGCCGCCATTGGCCCCCGAGGAAGAAGATGAGGCTAGTGGATGGAGCACGAGACAGTATTTGTAGCAGAAAACACAAGGAGGTAAGGATAGTATATTTGTGGTTGTTGATAGGTTTAGTAAACTGGTTCACTTTATTTCATGTTCAAAGACTAATGATGCTACAGATGTAGTAGATTTATTTTTTAGAGAAATTGTGCGTCTACACAAATTACCTAGAACCATTGTGAGTGATAGAGACGTTAAAATTTTAAGTCACTTTTGGAGGAATTTATGAAGTAAACTAAATACTAAACTCTTATTCTCTACCGTAGAACACTTTCAAACACATGGAAAAATGCAGTGGTAAATAGGACAATTTCTACCTTGTTGAGAGCAATTATTTCAAAAAAATTAAAACAATGGGAGAAATATTTACCTCATGTAGAATTTGCGCACAATATGGTTGTTCATTCTACTACTTCTTATTCGCCTTTTGAAATTGTCTATAGTTTTAATCTTTTAACTCTTCTTGATATATTATTATTACCTAATAACGAGTTTGCTAATTTGAATGGAAAAAGAAAAGTCGAGTTTGTCAAGGACTTATTGTTGACTTAAATAGTGTTTAAGTCTAACTATGTTTTTGATGATTGTGATTAATATGAAATATATAAACTGATAATTGGATTACTATGTTTATTGCATTTATCTGAAAATGCCCTTTGAAAAAGGGTATTACGTTTCTGACGTTTTTGGTCAAGTGTTATTAGTCCGACGCATTCGTCCAAAGTAAAGACAGACGCATTCGTCCAAACAAAGAACAGCTTATTTGTCCAAAGTTATTAGTCCGACGCAATCGTCCAAAGTACTCGTCCGACGCGTAATCGTCCAAAGTACTCGTCCAACGAGCAAGCGTCTAAAATGTACGATAGAACAACGAATTCATGCGAAGCATTAGTCCGACGAGCATTCGTCCAACATCAGACCAAACAAATTCGACCAAACTCATTCGTCCAAAGGGGGAACGTCCAGAGTCTTAACGATCGGACTATTAAAGACCGCCGATTTAAATGTTGACCAAAGCAGACTCCAGCGGCTATATTTCTTCACAACGGTCATATTTTTAGTGCGGAAACTAAGAGTCGTCTGAATGAGAAGCGGATTACAGTCACCAGTATAAAAGGAAGAATAGGAGCTCGAGACAAAAACTTTTGCTGATTTGATAAATTTTCTCTCAACTCTCACGAGCTCACATGCCTGTAATTTTCTTCTATTCTCTACACCTCTCTAGATCAAAACTTGAGATTTTACTTTTTGAGAGAGTGTAGTTCTGTGCTACATTGTTCATCTTATAATCAAAGTGTAAAGGCAGCGATTGACACCCGTGAAGATCAATCAAAATGTAAAAGTTAGTTGAATGGCACTTGTGAAGTCCAATCAAGATTTCTCGTGGAAGAGAAGTAGTGAATCTTCAAGGGGGACGTGGGCGTAGGCAATATTGGCCGAACCATGTAAAAATCACGGTGTTATTTTTTCTCTCTCTGTGTTTATTTTGAATCAGTAAACAATATTTTAAGTAATTTATATTGTATTAAGTAAACTCAATTAGGAGAGAAAAGTCTAACCCTTTTATGACAATAACGGTCCTACAATTGATATTAGAGCGAGGTTAATATTTGTCTAATTGTGATTAAAAGAATAGTTGCATATCTAGAAATGGCATTCAACACAAACACCACACACGTAGAGGGACAATCCACTTCTAGGCCACCTCTTTTTTATGGTAATGATTATGTATATTGGAAAGCTAAGATGAGAATTTATAGAATGTTATTGAAAATGGTCAATTCATAGCGGTCAAAATTGAGAATGATGTTAGTATTCCCAAAACATCAAATGAACTAAGTGATTTAAATAAGAGGAATTTGAGTTTGAATGCTACGGCAATTAACACTCTATACTGTGCACTGAACAGAGACGAGTTTAACAGAGTTCAAGGGTGTAATAGTGCACAGAAAATATGGCGTTTATTGGAAGTTACACACGAGGGGACTAACCAAGTAAAAGAAAGTAAAATGAGCATGTTAGTCCATGAGTATGAATTATTTTCTATGGAAAAAGAAGAATCCATTAGTTCAATATTTAATAGATTTACTAACATTACTAATGGTTTAAAAATGTTTGGTAAGATATATTCTAGTGAAGAACTAGTAAGAAAGATCTTGAGGTGTCTACCAAGAGGATGGCAACCGAAAGTAACGGCCATTCAAAAAGCAAAAGATCTCAAGGTGCTCAAACTTGAAAAGCTCATTGGTTCTCTCATGACACATGAGATAACAATGAAAGCAAATGAAAAGGAGGACCTCAAAGAAAAGGATGTCTCCAAGGGGAAAGACATAGCTCTTAAAGCCTCCTCAAGTAAGCAAGAAGAATACGAGGAAGAAGAAGATGAGGAGGACTTAGCCCTTATTACTAGAAGATTTAGCAAGTTCCTCCAACGGAAAAGGATGCATGAGAGGAAATTCTCAAAGGGAGAAAAGCCTCAAAAGGAGAAAGAAATCACATGCTTTGAGTGTGGGAAGCCTGGTCACATCAAGGTCGAGCGTCCACAAGCAAAGAAGTATCCCAAGAAATTCAAGAAGAGAGCCATGAAGGCCACTTGGGATGACAGTGAGAGCAACACTTCTTCAGAAGATGAGGAAATCACCAACCTTTGCTTCATGACACACGAAAATGAGGTTAGTCTTTCCTCTAGTGATAGTGAAACTGATGAAGGTGACTTAATTGATACTTTCAATGACTTAGTTAAACAATACAGCATGTTAAAGACAAAATACAATATATTAAGAAAGGAAAATAAAAAATTAACTGAAAAGCATGCTAAGGAAACTAACTTGCATGAAAGAGAAATTAGTGAACTTAAAAGTAGAAATGAGAATTTGAATGACATTGTTCTTAAGTTTACTAATAGAAGCAATAATTTGAATATACTCTTAGGAAGCCAAAGAGTTACATTTGATAAAGCTGGGATCGGGTATGAAAGATCTAACAAAAAGAAAGTGTATGAAAACTTCTTTGTTAAACCATCCACATGTCATACATGTAACTTGATAGAACATAAATCTTTTGTATATCCCCTGAAATTTAGCAAATCTAGAGTAGCCCCTAAATTGCAATGGGTTCCTAAGGGAACCAAACCTAACGTTAGGACCCAAAAGGTTTGGATACCAAAGAAGACAATTTGATCTGTTGTTTTGTAGGTTGAGGATTCTCCTATGAAGAACCAGTGGTACCTAGATAGCGGGTGCGCAAGACACATGACGGGAGACTCCTCAAAGTTTGTCGTTGTTAACAAGAAGAAAGGGAATGTCACCTTTGGTAGATATCAAAAGGGCAAAATTGTTGGCATCGGCAATATAGGTAACCCTTCTAACCCCATCATTGAAAATGTCTTATTAGTTGAAGGGCTGAAACACAACTTGCTTAGCATCAGTCAACTATGTGATAAGGAGTATAAAGTAATATTTAAATCTGATGCTTGTGTGATTAAAGATAGTCTGAATAGTAATATATTATTCACAGGTTATAGGAAAGAGAATGTATATTATTATTAACTTAGATGATTTTGATTGTTTGAATGAGAAGTATTTTGCTGTGAAATCTTCTGGTGATAGTTGGTCTTGGCATAGAAGGTTAGGGCATGTAGGAATGGATACCTTTATTTAATATCTCCAAGAATAATCTAGTTAGAGGACTTCCAAAACTATCCTTTGACAATGATAAAGTTTGTGATGCTTGTCAAATGGGAAAGCAAACCAAAAACTCTTTTGCATCAAAGAATACTGTCACATCGTCCAAACCTCTACAACTGCTTTACATGGACTTTTTTGGTCCTTCAAATATTGTTAGTCTAGGATGCAAACATTATGTATTTGTCATTGTAGATGATTTCTCTAGATTCACTTGGGTATTCTTTCTAAAGTCAAAGGATGAAACTTTTGATACCTTCTCTAGCTTTAGGAAGATAGTTCAAAATGAAAAGAAACTCACCATTGTTGCTATTCGTAGTGATCATGGTGGAGAATTTGAGAATGAAAAATTTGAACTCTTGTGTCTCAAACAAAGAATTGAACACAATTTTTCATCCCCTAGAACCCCTCAACAGAATGGTGTTGTTGAGAGGAAGAATAGGTCTCTTCAAGAGCTTGCTCGGATCATACTCAATGAAAACTCTCTTCTAAAATATTTCTGGGCAGAAGCTGTTTCCACAGCTTGCTATGTACTAAATCAGTGTCTCCATAAGACTGATTCTAGAGAAAACCCCTTATGAGCTATGGAATGGCAAGTCTCCTAGTGTTAAGTATTTTAGAGCCTTTGGTTGTAAATGTTTTATTCTAACACCAAGGATAATTTGAGAAAATTCGATTCCAAGATGGATCTTGGAATATTCATTGGATATTCATAAACCAGTAAAGCTTATAGGTTGTTCAACAAAAGAACACTAGTTGTAGAAGAATCCATGCATGTCAATTTTGATGAGACCCCTCAACCCATAATCAAGGGATGATGATGATATTTTAGAAAAGCAATTAGATTCTTTCTCCTTAGACGAACCCTGTGAAACCATTCAAGGAGAAAATTCCATAGATCTTTCTTCAAAATTCCTAGAAATTGTCCCTGCCAAGGATGAAAATGATGTTCTGTCTAGAGATTGGAACTTTGTCAAAAATCATCCTTTAGATGAAGTTTTAAGGTGATCATTTCTTAGGAGTCAAAACTAGAGCCTCCCTTAGAAATCTATATGCAAATGTAGCCTTCATTTCACAAATAAAGTCTAAGAAGTTTTAAGAAGCCGAATTGGATGAAAATTGGATAGTTGTTATGCAAGATGAATTAAACCAATTCGAAAGGAACAACAGTTTGGGAACTTGTTCCAAAACCCGATAATCATCCCATTATTAGAACCAAATGGGTATTTAAGAATAAGATGGATGAAAATGGGATTGTGGTCAGGAACAAAGGTAGGTTAGTTGCCAAAGGATACAATCAAGAAGAAAGAATTGAGTTTGAGGAAACTTTTGCCCCAGTAGCTAGACTAGAGTCAATTAGGATGCTCTTAGCATTTGCTTGTCACAAAGATTTCATACTTTTTCAAATAGACATAAAAAGTGCTTTTCTTAATGGATATATTCGAGAAGAAATCTATGTGGAACAACCTCAAGGTTTCGAAGCTTTTGATAGACCTGATCATGTGTACAAGCTTAGGAAAACCTTATGTAAATTTAAGCAAGCTCCTAGAGCTTGGTATGATAGGTTGAAGAATTTCTTCGAGGAAATGAAGTTCAAAAAGGGTAATACCGATTCAACCATTTTTACCATGCAAAAGGACAAAGACTGTGATGACCCGAATATGCACGTATGGGTACGATGGCTGCACGAACCAGAACCCGGATGGCGGTACGTCCGCGCGGGCGAACCGGTAGGTGACAGGTCGTAAAAAGGGGTTTGTCACAATCCCACATTGCTTGGAGAAGTATGTGGAAATGAAACATATGTAAAAAGACCCTTCCAACATAGCAAGACGTGTTTTTGAGCACAATTGACAACGGATCCCATAAGAACTCCGAAGTTAAAAGTGCTTCGGCGAGAGCAATTCTAGGTTGGGTGACCTTCTGGGAAGTTCTCGCCAAACAAAGCCGTGAGGGGAGGATATTGGGCTACGACCCAATCCCCAAAGCGGACAATATCTTGCTGGGAAAATGGGTTGTTACAAATGGTATCAGAGCCTGCACCCAACTGGAAATGTGGCCAACGAGGACGTTGGGCCCCCAAGGGGGGGTGATTGTGATGACCCGAATATGCACGTATGGATACGATGGCTGCACGAACAGGAACCCGGATGGCGGTACATCCGCGCGGGCGAACCGGAAGGTGACAGGTCGGAAAAAGGGGTTCGTCACAATCCCACATTGCTTGGGGAAGTATGTGGAAATGAAACATATGTAAAGAGATCCTTCCAACATAGCAAGACGCATTTTGGAGCACAATTGACAACGGATCCCATAAGAATTTTGAAGTTAAAAGTGCTTCGGCGAGAGCAATTCCAGGTTAGGTGACTTTCTGGGAAGTTCTCGCCAAACAAAGCCGTGAGGGGAAGATATTGGGCTACGGCCCAATCCCCAGAGCGGACAATATCTTTCTGGGAAAAGGAGTCGTTACAAAGACATTCTAATAGTTCAAATCTATATTGATGACATCATATTCGGTTCTACAAATGTATCACTTTGTGATGAGTTTACCACTCTTATGCAAAGTGAGTTTGAAATGAGTATGATAGGAGAGCTAAAATTCTTTGTTGAATTTAAATTTGTCAAAAACCAGATGGAATTTTCTTCTGCCAAAAAAAAAATACATCAAAGACCTCCTAAAAAAATTTGGATTAGATTCTACCAAGTCCTCTAGAACTCTCATGATCAAACTACAAAACTGGACAAGGATGTGAATGGAACAAATGTTGATATTAAGAAGTACAAAGGTATGATTGGATCCCTTCTATACCTCACTACTAGCAGACCTGACATTCTCCATAGTGTGTGCTTATGTGCTAGATTCTAAACTTCTCCTAAAGAATCTCACTTAACTGCTGTTAAAAAGAATTTTTAAATATCTAAGTGGGACATATGATTTAGGTTTATGGTACCCGAAGGGTATATCCTTTGATCTCATAGGATATTCTAACTCCGATTATGCTGGGAGTCTAGTAGATAGGAAAAGTACGAATGGAACTGACACGATTCCACCTACAAAGGGGTCGTGTTTCTATCCACAACAATCGATTAGCAAAGAAATAAATTTTCGACAACAACAGAAAAACCAGCAAATACCAACAGCAATTTCACCAACCAAACGATATCTAAATTCAAAAAATTGTTAAGGGGTTCTTCGAATATGAGTTAAGATTATGTCCTTAAATTTTCAAGTCTAGATGTTGAGTAAATCGAAAGTTACAAGAAAAACACCAGATGTTGTCTGATAAGCAATATTTTATAAGCTTTCGACATTCACTCTTTCGTGGAAGAATGGCAGCAAATGGAACGGTTTAATGATCACCTTCTTCCATGTATCCTACTCTGAAAAGAGAGGCAATAAGCGTGGAACAATAGCTGTTCAAACAACTGTGGGCTTGAAAGCGTAAATGAGAGAACTCCTTCTCGGTTCTTGACCGAACCGAGCCTTACCGTTTGTCGGCCTTCAAGCTCCGAGCACTCAGCCAAAATGAGGTTATTCTCATAGCATCAATAACCATTACAAGCACCAATAACCATGTATTTATAGACCTAAGGTGGGCTTGTTGTTGGCTTGAGCTTGGGCTTGCAAAAAGGGGCCATTATGCGTGTCCAATGTTGGGTTTGTCTCCATTTTTTGGCCCAAGTTGGATTCTCTCCATTTTCTTTGCTTCAACCAACTTCCAACCACCATCTAACTTAACATACATCTAATCCTAATGCCTAAGGATACATGCTTTAATAATTTCTTACAATAAGGCCATTATTTGCCAAATTAAACATACAAAAATAATCAATAGAACACTCATAATATTCGATTACAATGAGTTGAATTTAGGGAAGACAAATTCTCTCTTTATCTTCATGCTTCCAATCCAAGCCTTTACATATTCAACTCCTACAAAATGAGAGGCAAATGCATTAATAAATTCGTCATTGTTATTAAATGCACTAACCTTGATTGGTGACGGGGCCTTGAGCACATCATCCTCCCCGACTTCTTCAGGATTTTTTGTCAAATCCAAAGGGTGCGCTTTCATACTTCTTTTAGCTTTTCCCAGATCAAAAGGAAAGGTGATTACTAGGTGGTAGACTACATTATTGTGGCCTTCAAAAAAGATGATTACATTAGCAAGAAAATTTGGCCACGGGTTAGGTCGAGCATGGTAGAGTATTTCTCTTGGCAATTTCCCCATTAATATAATGTTGAAGATGAGGGGTGCCTCCAATTCATTCAAATTTAACCTCCTTAAGATATTAAATTCTAAGTGGAAAACTAGAAACATGCTAATGAAATTATCAATAAGCTCAAAATTTAACAAAGTTAGCTTCCACAAGAATAAAGGTTCTATCTTCAAGATAAGAGGTAAATTCATGGATATTCTATCATAATATTTCAAGAATGGATGTAACAAATCATACAAAATAGTAAGTGATACATGAAATGGATCATCTCTCAAATAATCTGTAAAAGAAATCAACAAGGAGGAATTATAAGTATCATATCAAAAAATCTATTCAAGAAGACAATTAAAGTAATCTACTACCCAACCAATTTTAAATAACTGAGCAAGTGGATTATTAGGTGGCACATACCTTATATTAGATAAACAATTCTTTTCCAACATATAGGAAATAATTTCAACTTGGTAGGAAAAAGAATCATAATAACTATTAAGTTCAAAAGTAGTAACTCTAATTAACGAATTAGAATCTAGAATCCGAAAAGTCAATGACTCTATACACATGCAAAACCAATGTGGAAATTTCATTTCTTCTTTTAAGTCATGGCACATATAATATTCATTCATAATCTATGGCACATATAATATTCATTCATAATCTTACTCTTAATTTTCCTTCTTTCAAGATAATTGGTTTTGAAGCATACAATTATAAGTTCAAGAACTAGATTCATATCATTCAAGAAATCAATTCTATGGATCTACTAACACAATGTCTTGTCATGATTATGCAATAAATTTCCATTGTTTCAAAGCTCAACAAAATAATAGGCATTAAAGATCTGTCCTTAACCATAAACATTAACTTAATCATAGAAATATTGTTATATTCATCTTCCACATTTATAATGAAGCAAGTAGATAAAACATAAAAAGGTGTGGTGACATAATTTTCTTTAATAACATACTCAATAAGGTTATGCAAATATAAAGATTTAAAACAAAATAAAATATAATTTATATTCCATCCGATTCTAAAAAACCAAGTAATTAAATGACTTGGAGGAATAAATAAGGGTATTATGTCACTCAACATTTTGCTAGACCACTCATCTTTAAAGTTTGGCTCTATGATGCTAGGATGCCTTAAGGTCCTTGAAAGATTCTTTTCATCTTTTGCCAATGAGGCAACAATAAAAAAATTTTTCTCTCCACTGCATAATGATCTTTCTCTGTTTGGATTATAAAGGAGTCAAGGTAACTCTCATTCAATTGGTAGATCTCTAATTGGGATTGGAAAATAGGGATATATGCATATATTGCATCAAAGGGTTCCTCTATAGCATAGGTCAATTTCTCAAAGTCCTTTGCTAAACTATTCTCCATAGGGCTCACATCAAATGGATCATAACAAACGTTAACCTCTTGAGTTCCTAAATGTTGGAATTCCTCGGATTTGTACTCTACCTCTAGGGTTTGTAAAGCTTCTATAGTTTCCACTATGAGCTCGCTTTCATCCTCTCGGAGAGATTCCTCAAAAAGCTTAAGAATTCCAAAATCTTCAATGGAATCGATTGGTTGGGATTATATTTCTTGGGTCTTAAAAGTTTCTATGGCTTTTTTCATAAGCACATATTTATCCTCTAAAAAGGATTTTTCAAATAAAGTCTTGATTCCAAATTCTTCTATGCACTCGGTTAGGGTAAGGGATCCTACAATGTTTTCTCCAAAATTTATCATTGGTTCATTGTCCCTTTCTTCATAAGAGTCATCATCTAGTCTAAGCAATGGTTCTTCCATGGGAGAGATGATTTCTTTTTCTAACCCTTCCTCTTCCTCCTCGCTTAATGATTCTTCTTTATCTATTGGCTCTTCTTCCTCCTCACTTATTGATATGATATCGGGTCCCTTACTCCTCTTAAAAGTGCACTTAAGAGTGGAGGTTTGGACCCAATATATATACTAGCCCAGACAACTCTCTGTTTCCGATGTGGTATCACATCATCCCTTCACCCTTTAAGGGCGACTGCCTCAGTCGGCGATCTGACTGGGACATCCCGTAGGATGGCTGCCTCAATCGGCGGTCTGCCTGATGTGCTGCCTAACCGGCTGACAGAAGTGAGGCTCTGATACTAAATGATATGATATCGGGTCAGAGACCACATTGGAAACAGAGAGTTGCCTGGGCTAGTATATATATTGAGTCCAAACCTCCACTCTTAAGTGCACTTTTGAGAGGAGTAAGGGACCCGATATCATATCACTTATGATTTCAACTAACTCATCATCCTTCTCACTTAAGGTTTCCTCCACAATTTTGGTTTGAGTTTTGACAAGGGAAGGGGGCGGTTTACACGATATTAAGGTAGGTCCAAGGGTTGTACTCCTTTTGGTAGGGATTTAGGGAGTTTGGCTTATACCAAGAATCATAATTTTGCTCTTGTATACTTGGTGCAAATTTCCTCTTCATTAGATCCTTCATTGCTCTCCAAGTACAAATTTCTTCCTCACCATTTCTCTTCCTTTTTGCTAGAAGATTATCCCACCAATAACTAGCATAATCAGTTAGTTTCTTTGAGGCTAACTTAATTTTTCCTTTCTCCAAATAATCCTTAAAAGAAAAGTACTCTTCAACCGATTTAATCCAAAAGTAATACTCATTACTATCCAAGGTTCCTCTAAAATAAGGTATGTCAAAAGGTTTATCAACTTCATGGTGACCATTGAAAGTTCTAGGGTTTAACCTTCTTGGGGATTCAGTTTTTCTCATTGGTGTGGTTCTTGGTAAAGGTTCCTTATGGTAGTTTGGGAGAATATTATCCATAACAAATCCTAGGCTTTGATTTAGGTCATTATCTTGTTGGCCTAAGTCACTAAACTCTTTGGTTAAACCTCAGAGTTGTCCTTGCATATCATGGCTCGGTTTAGTGGCTCTAGTCTCTCGATTTGATTCAAGGCTTAAATTTAGGTTTGGTCCATGGAAAATTAACTCTCGGTTTGTTTGGATTTTTCGGGCCTTGAGTGGGCCATAAGTGTTCTTACTTCTAATGGTCATCTAATGAACTCAAGGTTAAGAAATCAGCAACTACAAGTCACAAAAACAACAACTACCAACCAACAATGATCACAAAACAACTTAATAAGTCATAAACAGAAAAATATGCAAATCAACTCCAAAATCATAAAATTTTAATAGTAGTTAATTAACATAGTGAGTGATAAGCTGTTAAAATTTCAAGTGCAAATCCGATGTTATCGTCAATTTGTGTAACAAACAAAATAGACACAAAGATAAAAATAAAAATAATTTCTGCTCTCTGTTTTAATATTTCCATTCGGTTTTGTTTAAACACATGCAACCTTAAAACAACCACCACTTTCATGGAATAAAAACAGATTCAAACACGTTTTAAACTTAAAAATCACAGCATATTAGGTGGTCCACACATCAACTTCAGATTTGTCATTTTAGGTATCAAAAATATTCTCAACAAAAACAGCTTTTATGTTACTCTTTTTTTGGTAAACAAACATCAATCACAGTAGCAATCCTTGATTAAATCACGTTAACTTCAAATTAAATGAGTCTAATACATGCTGGAAGAAAGTTAACACAATAACAAAGTAGCACACAAAAAGTGGTCCCTATTGTCAACATAATACTTTCTCATTTTAGCAAGAACACACGCTGTTAAAAAAAAAACAGAATATATCTTTGAACTTTTTTGAAATAACCAGCAATACAAGCACATAAAGTAGGATGTCAACAAGTATTATTCAACCTAAAGGATGCTCAAACATGCTGTAAATATTTTGTGCTTCATTAATGGTGAAAACAGCAACAAACACCAACAAGAAACAAAGCAGAATTTTTGTGTATCCTAAAAACAGTTTTGTAGTCACTATTATGCAAACAACCACTAAACATGATTAACCAACAAAAGTAGCAACTTAAACGCTTTAATAAGAACCTAAAATTTAAAACTTAAGAATGGAACATGTTCGTTTGAGTGCTGGAAAAGGAATAAAATAGCAGCACAAGTGGCAATACAAAAAGGGAAATAAAAACAGCAAGTACTAAAAGTTGTTAGCAAATGTTTAACCAAAAGAGGAAGCTATTTGCAGCATGAAAATGGTGAAGAAAATAAGCTATTCTTTCATGCTCAGATTCATACATGTTATGAGGATGATTTTCAAAAGATCAATCATTAAAACATCAACTTAAAGTAGCCAAAACAGATCATACAAAACAAAGCAATAAACTGTTTTTTTTTTTTTTTTGGCAATGTTCTTAACCCGAAATAAAAGCAAAAATGCATCAAAGAAAATATTCATAAAAACTCAGACCAGCACGATTTCTAGCACCATGGGGAAGCTATCCAAGCTCTGATATCACATGACACGATTTTGCCTGCAAAGGGGTCGTGTTTCTACCCACAACAACCAATTAGCAAAGAAAAAAAATTTTCGACAACAACAGAAAAACCAGCAAATACCAACAGCGATTTCACCAAACAAACAATATCCAAATTCAACATATTTTTAAGGAAATCTTTGAATATGAGTTAAGATTAAGTTCTTAAATTTTCAGGTCCAGATGTTGGGTAAATCAAAAGTTACAAGAAGAAAACTAGATGCTGTCTGATAAGCAATATTTTGTAAGCTTTCGACATTCACTCTTCCATGGAAGAATGGCAGCAAATGGAACGGGTTAATGGCCACCTTCTTTGTGTATCATACTCTGAAAAGAGAGGGAAGAAGAGTGGAACAATAGCTATTCAAGAAACCGTGGGCTTGAAAGCGTAAATGTAACGCCCCGAGTTATCTGAACCCGGTTCGTTACACAAAAATTGCACATGACTCGGAAACTCTGGTTCAAATTTGAAACTTCGCTCGAAAGTCATAATTTGATATATATTTTTTTTAAAAAAAAAACTCAGACATTTAAAATCTTGCAGCGGAAATCATTTGAGTAAAAATAGAGTTAAACAAAACTATTGTACGATGATTGATTAATTAGTTGAAATGCTAAGAAATACTCGGTAAAAAGAATAAAGATTTAAATTGCAAAATACCTCAAAAGTTTCAAGAGTCAAACGCATCGCCCGCTGAACAAGTCAACAAAAGGGCTGAAGCAGAAAATAGAAGACATCATCTGGTGACAAAACGACAAAATATTCTCTACATCTTCTGGTGACAAAACGACAAAATATTCTCTACATCTTCCGGTGACGTCAGCCGGATGATCGACGTTATACTGCACCCACTAGTGACTAGACGACAAAACACTTCCTACATCTTTCGGTGGATTAACACACGACATCCACCAGTCACTAAATGACAAAACACTTCCTACATCTTCCGGTAGATGAACACACGACATCCACCGGTCACTAAACGAAAAACACTTCCTATATCTTCCGGTGGATTATCACACGACATCCACGGTCACCTAGACGACAAAGAGACTTTCTACAAATCTGATGGATTTACAGCACGACATCCACCGGTCACTAGGACGACAAAGACTTTCTACATCATCCGATGGATTTACCACACGACATCCACCGGTCACTAGACGACAAAAGACTTTCTACATCATCTGATGGATTTACACACGACATCCACCGGTCACTAGACGACAAAAGACTTTCTACATCATCCGATGGATTTACACACGACATCCACCGGTCACTAGACGACAAAAGACTTTCTACATCATCCGATGGATTTACACACGACATCCACCGGTCACTAGACGACAAAAGACTTTCTACATCATCCGATGGATTTACACACGACATCCACCGGTCACTAGACGACAAAAGACTTTCTACATCATCTGATGGATTTACACACGACATCCACCGGTCACTAGACGACAAAAGACTTTCTACATCATCCGATGGATTTACACACGACATCCACCGTCACTAGACGACAAAAGACTTTCTACATCATCCGATGGATTTACACACGACATCCACCGTCACTAGACGACAAAAGACTTTCTACATCATCCGATGGATTTACACACGACATCCACCGTCACTAGACGACAAAAGACTTTCTACATCATCCGATGGATTTACACACGACATCCACCGTCACTAGACGACAAAAGACTTTCTACATCATCCGATGGATTTACACACGACATCCACCGTCACTAGACGACAAAAGACTTTCTACATCATCTGATGGATTTACACACGACATCCACCGGTCACTAGACGACAAAAGACTTTCTACATCATCCGATGGATTTACACACGACATCCACCGTCACTAGACGACAAAAGACTTTCTACATCATCCGATGGATTTACACACGACATCCACCGTCACTAGACGACAAAAGACTTTCTACATCATCCGATGGATTTACACACGACATCCACCGTCACTAGACGACAAAAGACTTTCTACATCATCCGATGGATTTACACACGACATCCACCGTCACTAGACGACAAAAGACTTTCTACATCATCCGATGGATTTACACACGACATCCACCGTCACTAGACGACAAAAGACTTTCTACATCATCCGATGGATTTACACACGACATCCACCGTCACTAGACGACAAAAGACTTTCTACATCATCTGATGGATTTACACACGACATCCACCGGTCACTAGACGACAAAAGACTTTCTACATCATCCGATGGATTTACACACGACATCCACCGTCACTAGACGACAAAAGACTTTCTACATCATCCGATGGATTTACACACGACATCCACCGTCACTAGACGACAAAAGACTTTCTACATCATCCGATGGATTTACACACGACATCCACCGTCACTAGACGACAAAAGACTTTCTACATCATCCGATGGATTTACACACGACATCCACCGTCACTAGACGACAAAAGACTTTCTACATCATCCGATGGATTTACACACGACATCCACCGTCACTAGACGACAAAAGACTTTCTACATCATCCGATGGATTTACACACGACATCCACCGTCACTAGACGACAAAAGACTTTCTACATCATCTGATGGATTTACACACGACATCCACCGTCACTAGACGACAAAAGACTTTCTACATCATCTGATGGATTTACACACGACATCCACCGTCACTAGACGACAAAAGACTTTCTACATCATCTGATGGATTTACACACGACATCCACCGTCACTAGACGACAAAAGACTTTCTACATCATCTGATGGATTTACACACGACATCCACCGTCACTAGACGACAAAAGACTTTCTACATCATCCGATGGATTTACACACGACATCCACCGGTCACTAGACGACAAAAGACTTTCTACATCATCCGATGGATTTACACACGACATCCACCGTCACTAGACGACAAAAGACTTTCTACATCATCTGATGGATTTACACACGACATCCACCGGTCACTAGACGACAAAAGACTTTCTACATCATCCGATGGATTTACACACGACATCCACCGTCACTAGACGACAAAAGACTTTCTACATCATCCGATGGATTTACACACGACATCCACCGTCACTAGACGACAAAAGACTTTCTACATCATCTGATGGATTTACACACGACATCCACCGTCACTAGACGACAAAAGACTTTCTACATCATCTGATGGATTTACACACGACATCCACCGTCACTAGACGACAAAAGACTTTCTACATCATCCGATGGATTTACACACGACATCCACCGTCACTAGACGACAAAAGACTTTCTACATCATCTGATGGATTTACACACGACATCCACCGGTCACTAGACGACAAAAGACTTTCTACATCATCCGATGGATTTACACACGACATCCACCGTCACTAGACGACAAAAGACTTTCTACATCATCCGATGGATTTACACACGACATCCACCGGTCACTAGACGACAAAAGACTTTCTACATCATCCGATGGATTTACACACGACATCCACCGTCACTAGACGACAAAAGACTTTCTACATCATCCGATGGATTTACACACGACATCCACCGGTCACTAGACGACAAAAGACTTTCTACATCATCCGATGGATTTACACACGACATCCACCGTCACTAGACGACAAAAGACTTTCTACATCATCTGATGGATTTACACACGACATCCACCGGTCACTAGACGACAAAAGACTTTCTACATCATCCGATGGATTTACACACGACATCCACCGTCACTAGACGACAAAAGACTTTCTACATCATCCGATGGATTTACACACGACATCCACCGTCACTAGACGACAAAAGACTTTCTACATCATCTGATGGATTTACACACGACATCCACCGTCACTAGACGACAAAAGACTTTCTACATCATCCGATGGATTTACACACGACATCCACCGTCACTAGACGACAAAAGACTTTCTACATCATCTGATGGATTTACACACGACATCCACCGGTCACTAGACGACAAAAGACTTTCTACATCATCCGATGGATTTACACACGACATCCACCGTCACTAGACGACAAAAGACTTTCTACATCATCTGATGGATTTACACACGACATCCACCGTCACTAGACGACAAAAGACTTTCTACATCATCCGATGGATTTACACACGACATCCACCGTCACTAGACGACAAAAGACTTTCTAATCTAAATTAATTCAAGCAGTAATGAAATGAAACACTAAAGATGAGATTCCTAACAGCAGTTTCTACTTTCTCAACTCAGTTGTTCATTGCGTCGTTTCTGTTCAGATCCCCCTGTGAAAATTGGGAGTTGGATCAATTCTCCCAAAGTATATACATCCACTGACTCATTAAGGGGCGGATTAATTCGCTTAACAGTAAATCTGATTCACATGTTCAGATCCCCCTGTGAAATTGGAAGTTGGATCAACTCTTCCAAAGTATAAAAATCCATTGTCTCATTAAGGGGCGGATTATTTCCCTTAACAGTAAAACTGATTCACATAGCTGTTTCAATATGTTCAATCCTCACCATGCCAACATGCATTCAAATTCATTTTCGTATACTTTAAAAAATAAAAATAAAAACATGATGCATGACATACAGATTCATCCAAGTAAGCTTAATCCTAATGTTTTGTGATGTAGGCCCGAAGGCACAAGCAAACTTTACTTACCTGGCTCTCCTGGGGATGCACGGTTTCAACTACTCCAAAAGCTTGCTTACCTAAGGTTAAGACAGTACATTAATCCAACTCTCACTAGACCTTACCAGAAATCAATAATAAGATTGGGGAAACCGATTTGAAACTCTACTACCAGTATAATCCCATTTATCACTAAGAACCCGAACCTACGCTAAATCTTAGCATCCTCAAAATCCTCACATTGTACTCCCTCAAGTAACTAGCCGCTATATCGTAAGAGAAATGAGGAAAACTTACCTAAGTTGAAGGAGAATCGGGCGAGGAAAATCACCTAGAGAGCTCGGCTGCTTGAGTTGAAAACCCAAAGAGAAAAAGTATGAAATTGGTGGCGGCTACAGTGCATTAAACCCAACCCTCTTTCCTTAAATACGTTATCCACCTTTGAAAATTATAAATTTACTCTAGTGCCCCTTGTCTAGTCATTTAATAACCTTACTTAAATTACTGACTAATCAAGTGTGTACCATTAATAATAAAAGAGCTGGTTCGATAGAACCGGGTGCTACAGTAAAGAAGAGAACTCCTCGGTTCTTGACCGAACCGAGCCTTACCGTTGGCCAGTCTTCAAGCTTCGAGCACTCAGCCAAAATTAGGTTATTCTCATAGCATCAACAACCATTACAAGCACCAATAACCATGTATTTATAGACCTAAGGTGGACTGGTTGTTGAGTTGGGCTTGGGCTTGCAAAAAAGGGCCATTATGTGTGGTCAATGTTGGGCTTGTCTCCATTCTTTGGCCCAAGTTGTATTCTCTCCATTTTTTTTGCTTCAACCAACTTCTAACTACCATCTAACTTAACATACATCTCGTAACAACCCTTACCCATTCCTAATTATTTTTCGTATAAATTTTTCTTTTTCATTTATAACTTTTAAATGAACTCTAAGCGAAATTTAAACCGTAGGCTAAATTATTAAATTCACTCAAAAACTTCTTTGAAAACATTTAACTTGAAACAATTGAAATGAAATTTAAAACAATTATTTAAAACAATTAAACTATTAAAACAATAAAATACAGAGGAGAAACAATCGGCCAGGGGTAAAATCGCCAAGCCTGACAAAAGAAAGAGGGGCGATCGATCTCCCCATTTCAAGAGATCGACCGCCGACTTGCAACATGGAGGGGCGATCGATCGCCCAAACACACATTTGAGGGGCGATCGATCACCCCTTGCCTTGGGCGATCGATCGCCCACTCATGGGCGATCAGTTGCCTCATAAATCCTCCCTTCTTGCTCTCTGGAATCCGAGAATTCCAGAGAGCATTCCTCCTTAAATTTTCTTCATCCCCTGCATAGATCCATCTCTCATCATCTTCCTTTAAACTTCCATAATCATACAATATAAAACACCTCAAAACTACCAATTAGGCACCTAGAAACATACTCCGAGCATTTCATAATAATTAAGTAAAAACTTTAACAAAATCTTTTATAAAACAGTTTATCAAAACATCAAACACTTAACTATCCAGAACCAAACATCCTAATATGTTCTATCTGTACAATTTTCATATCTATCAATTTTCCCCAAAACATTTACCTACGTCCCCATGGGTCAAAATCGCACCAACTGCGCCAGCGCACTCCCACGGGCATCCTTCTTCAACCAGTGTGATCATCTAACAGAGGAACATCTTCCTTACCTGTTTCGGGTTCACCTACACCATAAGGACGCCTATGAGAATAAATCTCAGTAAATTCTACGTAAATGGCAATGCATGAACATGTATATGCAATTTTCATAAGTTCCTGTGCATTCATTTCATTTATCATATCGTGCATTCATTTCATTTATCATGTCATACATTCATTTATCATATCATGCATTCATTTATCATATAGTCATCTCTTGTAAGTTGTCTCATATAAGTCGTCTCATGTAAGTCATCATAGTCATCTCATTTTAGTCGTCATAGTCGTCTCATTTTAGTCATCTTAGTCGTCTCATTTTTGTCGTCATAGTCGTCTCATTTTAGTCATCTTAGTCGTCTCATTTTTGTCATCATAGTCGTCTCATTTTTGTCGTTATAGTCTGTAACGACCCCGTTTCCCAACAAGATATTGTCCGCTCTAGGGATTGGGCCGCAGCCCAATATCCTCCCCTCACGGCTTTGTTTGCCGAGAACTTCCCGAAAGGTCACCCAACCTGGAATTGCTCTCGCCGAAGCACTTTTAACTTCGGAGTTCTTATGGGATCCGTTGCCAATCGTGCTCCAAAACGCGTCTTGCTATGTTGGAAGGGTCTCTTTACATATGTTTCATTTCCACATACTTCCCCAAGCGATGTGGGATTGTGACGACCCCCTTTTTACGACCTGTCACCTTCCGGTTCTCCCCCGCGGACGTACCGCCATCCGGGTTCCGGTTCGTGCAGCCATGATGCATGAAGGAAAGGTCGTCGCCTATGCCTTTAGGCAGTTAAAGAGCTATGAACAGAATTATCCGACGCATGACTTAGAGTTTGCCGCAGTTGTTTTTGCGTTGAAGATATGGAGACACTACCTTTATGGACAGAAGTGTGAAGTTTATTCAAACCATAAAAGTTTAAAGTGTCTTTTTACGCAGAAGGATTTAAACATGAGGCAGAGAAGATGGCTAGAATTCGTGAAAGACTATGACTTCGAAATCAAGTATCATCCTGGAAAAGCAAACACGGTAGCCGACGCATTGAGTAGGATGCCTAGGACCGTGGAGTCAATCGTTAGTAGTATGTGTCACGACCCTAACACTGTACCCAATTTTCCGTACTATTTTTTTTCTTATCCCTATACTTATAACTTTAAATGACTCTAGGCGGAATTTAAACTGAAATCAAAATTGAAATCTACGTTTTAAAACAGTTAAAACAAAACCTCAAACCAATTAAAATAAAACTTAAAACGTTTAATTAAAACAATTGAAAATAAAACAAAACAGCAGGAGGGGCAAAAGAGGAAGATCGCCACAAAATGAAGGGGGCGATCGATCGCCCAAAACCAGCGATCGATCGCCCCATGGCGATCACACACTGGCGAGCGATCGCCATTTGGATCGCCCCTGGGCAATCGTCCCTGCCCAGCGATCGCCATTGCATGGCGATCGCTCGGCATGCGCTCTGGAATTTCTTCCAGAGCGCAACCGAATGAGGGGCGAACGATCGCCCCCCTGGCGATCGTTCGGCATCCCCTCTGCCTCCCCTTTCATTTCTTTCTTCTTTCTTTCTCTTCCTTACTTCGTCTTCCCTCCTTTCTTTTTCTTCCTACGTACACATGCACTTAACACATCAAACATCACAATAACATTAACCTCTACTTATTCATAATTCCATCTATTTCGCATTTCACCAATCACTCTAAAAACAAACGTCTCTAAACACATTTAAATCATAACCCAATTTCATAAAAACAATTTGCGTGGATGCGTTTAAAACCTAAACAAATCCACCTGTTTTGAAATCACCGAAACGGTTATCAAGTCAGTTTCAAAACATTTCAAAACATCAAAACTTAAACCTATCCAGATCCAAACAACCTAAAATGTTTCTAACCATAACATAATCCACTGTACAATCAAAATTCACCCAAACTCTCAAAATACCTAACCACTTTCCCCACGGGTCAACATACGCGACGACTGCTCATGCACACCACCGCAATCGTTCTTCTTCAACCATCCTGTACATCGGGCGGAGGAACATCGTCCCCACCTGCTTCGATATCACATACACCATACAAACACACTATGAGCTAAAGGCTCAGTAAATCCTACGTAAATGAAGATGCGTGCAGTGCATATGGAGTTCAGAAATCATGCATAACATACAGAGCGTCGCAGACAGAATATCACCGAGATCTCATCCCCCTAACCGAAGGGGGCCAATTCAGCGGTCGGACTATCCCGTGCGGTTAGAGGAGGGGGGTACACGCTTACAACACGTACAGCCGTGCCTGAGCCCCACCTCGCGTGACCAGATAACAGATTACATTCATTAATTACATTACATGAGATGTGGTATTGGTCAGACCCTTAATCGGTCCACACAATAGATCGATAGCCCCCAATTTTTGGGCCACATCGGTTTTCTGAAAACATCGTGTGAAAAGTCATTTTCATGCCAAGTTAAAAAAAAAAACGTGATGCATAAACAATTCAATCTAAATGTAAACAAACAAGCATGCGTACCATCAAGAATGTAAAAGAAATAACCTACGAAAACGTTTAAACCTAACTACCCAACCAAAGCAGTTTAAACATACAACACTCTAAGATCCTCGACGCGACATCAAAGTACGGTGTAGGCCAATCGGCCAGAGTAAGTCACGAGAACTTACCTCGTGTCCGCCGCAGCTCAAGCTCCGTCCACGAGCGTTGTTTGTCTGAGGCAAAACACAACATTCGCCATTAAAACTAGTTTCAGCTAATAATCGTCCAAATTTAACGAAACCTTAACTAAGGAAATTCTCCTAAAATTCTAGCTTAGCTCAATGAGGCGTTTTCATCCATCAAATAAACGCTCATACGTCGAAATTACCATTAACGAGTTTTCCCTTAAAACTCAGAAATTGTAAAATCTCTAACATTTGTCCTAAGTCGATTAACTTTATCCAATAACGCTCAATAACGTCAATATACGCATCCAAAACAAGGAACCTACCTATTTTTAAAACTAACCCTAAATCGCGTTTTTTAACGAAACCTAAACAAACCCTAACGTTTAATTCTGTAAAACTAAGAACTAAAGCTGGGAAATGTTAGAGACTTACTAGGAATCGGGTTTGGGAAAGAAATGCGAAGAACGGAAGTCCGCCGGACGATAACCGACGTCGGAAAGGAGAATGTCGCTATGTGGAAGGGTTCTTTACATATGTTCATTTACACATACTTCCTCCAAGCGATGGGAAGGGATTGTGACGACCCCCTGGTTACGACCACGTCACCTTCCGGTTCTCCCGTGCGATATACCGCCATCCCGGGTTTTGGTTCGTGCAGCCATGTACCCATAAGTTATATTCGGGTCATCACAATCACCCCCCACGGGGGCCTAACGTCCGAGTTGGCCACATTTTCGGTTGGGTACAGGATCTGATTACCCTTTGAACGACCCCGTTTCCAAGCAAGATATTGTCTGCTCTGGATTGGGCCGCAGCCCAATATCCTCCCCTCACGGCTTTGTTTGGCGAAAACTTCCCGAAAGGTCACCCAACCTGGAATTGCTCTCGCCGAAGCACTTTTAACTTCGGAGTTCTTATGAGATCCGTTGCCAATCGTGCTCCAAAACGCGTCTTGCTATGTTGGAAGGGTCTCTTTACATATGTTTCATTTCCACATACTTCCCCAAGCGATGTGGGATTGTGACGACCCCCTTTTTACGACCTGTCACCTTCCGGTTCTCCCCCGCGGACGTACCGCCATCCGGGTTCCGGTTCGTGCAGCCATGATGCATGAAGGAAAGGTCGTCGCCTATGCCTTTAGGCAGTTAAAGAGCTATGAACAGAATTATCCGACGCATGACTTAGAGTTTGCCGCAGTTGTTTTTGCGTTGAAGATATGGAGACACTACCTTTATGGACAGAAGTGTGAAGTTTATTCAAACCATAAAAGTTTAAAGTGTCTTTTTACGCAGAAGGATTTAAACATGAGGCAGAGAAGATGGCTAGAATTCGTGAAAGACTATGACTTCGAAATCAAGTATCATCCTGGAAAAGCAAACACGGTAGCCGACGCATTGAGTAGGATGCCTAGAACCGTGGAGTCAATCGTTAGTAGTATGTGTCACGACCCTAACACTGTACCCAATTTTCCGTACTATTTTTTTTTCTTATCCCTATACTTATAACTTTAAATGACTCTAGGCGGAATTTAAACTGAAATCAAAATTGAAATCTACGTTTTAAAACAGTTAAAACAAAACCTCAAACCAATTAAATAAACTTAAAACGTTTAATTAAAACAATTGAAAATAAAACAAAACAGCAGGAGGGGCAAAAGAGGAAGATCGCCACAAAATGAAGGGGGCGATCGATCTCCCAAAACCAGCGATCGATCGCCCCATGGCGATCACACACTGGCGAGCGATCGCCATTCGGATCGCCCCTGGGCGATCGTCCCTGCCCAGCGATCGCCATTGCATGGCGATCGCTCGGCATGCGCTCTGGAATTTCTTCCAGAGCGCAACCGAATGAGGGGCGAACGATCGCCCCCCTGGCGATCGTTCGGCATCCCCTCTGCCTCCCCTTTCATTTCTTTCTTCTTTCTTTCTCTTCCTTACTTCGTCTTCCCTCCTTTCTTTTTCTTCCTACGTACACATGCACTTAACACATCAAACATCACAATAACATTAACCTCTACTTATTCATAATTCCATCTATTTCGCATTTCACCAATCACTCTAAAAACAAACGTCTCTAAACACATTTAAATCATAACCCAATTTCATAAAAACAATTTGCGTGATGCGTTTAAAACCTAAACAAATCCACCTGTTTTTGAAATCACCGAAACGGTTATCAAGTCAGTTTTCAAAACATTTCAAAACATCAAAACTTAAACCTATCCAGATCCAAACAACCTAAAATGTTTCTAACCATAACATAATCCACTGTACAATCAAAATTCACCCAAACTCTCAAAATACCTAACCACTTTCCCCACGGGTCAACATACGCGACGACTGCTCATGCACACCACCGCAATCGTTCTTCTTCAACCATCCTGTACATCGGGCGGAGGAACATCGTCCCCACCTGCTTCGATATCACCTACACCATACAAACACACTATGAGCTAAAGGCTCAGTAAATCCTACGTAAATGAAGATGCGTGCAGTGCATATGGAGTTCAGAATCATGCATAACATACAGAGCGTCGCAGACAGAATATCACCGAGATCTCATCCCCCTAACCGAAGGGGGCCAATTCAGCGGTCGGACTACCCCGTGCGGTTAGAGGAGGGGGGTACACGCTTACAACACGTACAGCCGTGCCTGAGCCCCACCTCGCGTGACCAGATAACAGATTACGTTCATTAATTACATTACATGAGATGTGGTATTGGTCAGACCCTTAATCAGTCCACACAATAGATCGATAGCCCCCAATTTTTGGGCCACATCAGTTTTCTGAAAACATCGTGTGAAAAGTCATTTTCATGCCAAGTTAAAAAAAAAAACGTGATGCATGAACAATTCAATCTAAATGTAAACAAACAAGCATGCGTACCATCAAGAATGTAAAAGAAATAACCTACGAAAACGTTTAAACCTAACTACCCAACCAAAGCAGTTTAAACATACAACACTCTAAGATCCTCGACGCGACATCGAAGTACGGTGTAGGCCAATCGGCCAGAGTAAGTCACGAGAACTTACCTCGTGTCCGCCGCAGCTCAAGCTCCGTCCACGAGCGTTGTTTGTCTGAGGCAAAACACAACATTCGCCATTAAAACTAGTTTCAGCTAATAATCGTCCAAATTTAACGAAACCTTAACTAAGGAAATTCTCCTAAAATTCTAGCTTAGCTCAATGAGGCGTTTTCATCCATCAAATAACGCTCAATACGTCGAAATTACCATTAACGAGTTTTCCCTTAAAACTCAGAAATTGTAAAATCTCTAACATTTGTCCTAAGTCGATTAACTTTATCCAATAACGCTCAATACGTTCAATATACTCATCAAAACAATGAACCTACCGATTTTTAACCCTAAATCGCGTTTTTTAACGAAAACCTAAACGAAACCCTAATCGTTTAATTCTGTAAAACTAAGAACTAAAGCTGGGAAATGTTAGAGACTTACTAGGAATCGGGTTTGGGAAAGGAAATGCGAAGAACGGAAGTCGCCGGAGCGGAGAACCGACGTCGGAAGGAGGAATCGCGTGAGAGAATGCCGGAGGAGAGAAATCGCAGGGGAGAGGAGAAAATGGCGTGGAGAAGAAGAAGGGTTATTGTTTTAAATTAAATATTAACTTTGCAAATTACCATTTTGCCCTTCCTTTGATTTTCTATTTGTTTCGTCCTTCGTTTCTTTAATTAACTGATGATTTGACTTTTCCAAATCTCCTTAATTCTCCAATAACTCCAACTCACTACCAAGGTTCCATTAAAACTGTCTGTTTGCAATTCGGACCTCATTTACCATTTTTAGTACAACGTACATTACATTTCGAGAAACGTAATTACTCGGAATTAAGCATTACTACTCCGAAAATTTTCATAATTTTCTTAAAATTCCTATTAATAATTAGGATTCCAATGACGCTTTCTTTTTGTAAAATGGATTTGATTTGACATATTTACAAAAATGTCAATATATATTATAATATAAAAATCTCATACAAGCCGGATATTACATTCCATCCACCTTATTTAGAATTTTGTCCACAAAATTAAATCATACAAACAACTCAGGATACTTAGTCATCATATCCTGCTGTCGCACCCAAGTCGCCTCTTCCACCTCGTGGTTCCGCCATAGGACTTTAACTAGCGAAATTTATTTATTGTGCAAAACCTTGATGGAAGACTCCAAATTACGCACGGGCCTCTCCTCATAAGTCAGGGTGGGCTGTACCTCGATCTCTGTTGCCTCCATGGCATGTGATGGATCGCGCAAACACTTCCGAAGCATCGATATGTGAAATACATCGTGGATACCTTCCATAGAAGCCGGAAGCTGTAGTCTATACGCCAACTTCTCGATCCTCTTCAGAATAGGAAAGGGCCTCACATATCGAGGGTTTAACTTACCCCTCCTTCCAAATCTTGCAACGCCTTTAAACGGAGAAACTTTAAGATAAACCTCGTCACCTTCTTCGATCTCCAGTTCTCTCCGTCTCGTGTCAACATAGCTCTTCTGTCTGCTCTGGGCTACCTCTATACGCTGTCGGATAATGGCAATCTTCTCTGCCGTTTGTTGCAGAATCTCTGGACCAACGATGCTGGCCTCGCCAACCTCGTCCCAATACAACTGGAGACCTACACTTTCGACCATATAATGCTTCATACGGAGCCATACCGATGGTAGCCTGGAAGCTGTTGTTATAAGAGAACTCGATCAGTGGCAAATACCTGCTCCACGATCCCTGAAACTCCAGCACACAGGCTCTTAGCATATCCTCAAGAATCTGATTAGTCCTCTCTGTCTGTCCATTAGTCTGAGGATGAAATGCCGTGCTGAAATTAAGTTGAGTCCCCATAGTTTTATGCAGGCTCTTCCAGAACTTCGAAGTAAATCTCGGATCACAATCTGAGACTATAGAAACTGGCACTCCGTGCAGTCTAACAATCTCCTGCACATAAAGCTCGGCGAGCTGGTCCATAGAAGATGTTATCTTCACAGATAAGAAGTGGGCCGACTTTGTCAATCGGTCCACGATCACCCAAACACCATCATGGCTCTTCGTTGTCCTCGGGAGCCCCACAATAAAATCTATGGAGATCTGCTCCCATTTCCACTCCGGAATAAGCAGTGGCTGTAGTGTTCCGGCCGGCCTCTGATATTCTGCCTTTACCTGTTGACAAACCAGGCAATTTTCTACATATTTTGCAACTTCCCGTTTCATGTTAGGCCACCAGAAATGTTGTTTCAAATCCCGGTACATCTTGGTACTTCCCGGGTGCACAGAATAAGCCGAAGAATGTGCCTCGACCAATATCTCTTTCTTCAGATCCTCGTCGTTAGGCACGTACCACCTATGCCTGAACATCAGAATACCATCATCTGATAAGTGAAAATCCGACGAGTCACCCAACGTCATACTCAATCGAAGCTCCTCGCACTCCGTATCATTCTGCTGAGCTTCGCGTATCTTATCCAAAATAGTCGGCCTGAGAGAAATGTTGGTGAGCATACTGGACAATTCTGCCACTATCTCCACATCGAACCTCTCAATCTCAGACCGCAGTGTAACTGACATTGCTGCTAGTGAAGGCTGACTCGTAGAAGGCACTCTACTCAAAGCATCAGCAACCTTGTTCGCCTTTCCTGGATGGTACTTGATATCAAAATCGTAGTCTTTGACGAACTCAAGCCACCTTCTCTGTCGCATATTCAGCTCCTTTTGCGTAAATAGATACTTCAGGCACTTGGGGTCAGAAAATATCTCGCACTGCTGCCCATATAAATAATGTCTCCATATCTTCAGTGCGAAGGCCACAGCTGCTAACTCAAGGTCGTGCGTAGGGTAGTTCAACTCGTACGGCTTCAGCTGCCAAAAAGCATAAGCAATAACTCTCCCCTCCTGCATCAACACATAACCTAGTCCAACTCCTGACGCATCGCAATAAATACTGAACTTGTCACCCTCAACAGGTAACGCCAATACTGGAGCGGTGGTCAATCTCTGCTTTAATTCCATAAAACTGCTATCACAAGCAGGCGACCACATAAATCTCTCGTTCTTCCGGGTCAATCGTGAAGGAAGAAGTGCGATCTTCGAAAATCCCTCTATGAACTTCCGATAATAACTGGCTAATCTAAGAAATCCACGCACCTCACGTACAGTTCTTTGGTTGCGGCCAATCTCTGACCACCTGAACTTTGCTCGGATCAACAGAAACTCCATCCTGCAGCACGACATGGCCAAGAAAGCTGACCTGATCCAACCAAAATTCGCATTTGGAGAACTTCGGATACAACTGGTGCTGACATAGGGTCCTCAGGACTATCCTCAAATGCTCCTCGTGTTCTTCCTTCGTCTTAGAGTAAATCGGGATATCGTCGATGAAAACCACCACGAACTTGTCCAGATACTCCTTGAAGACACGGTTCATCAAATCCATAAATGCTGCAGGGGTATTAGTAAGTCCAAAAGACATGACAAGGAACTCGTAATGCCCATACCTCGTTCGGAATGCCGTTTTCGATATATCATCCTTCCGGACCTTCAACTGATTGTAACCCGAGTGTAGATCAATCCTCGAGAATACTCGGGCACCTTGCAGCTGATCAAATAAATCATCAATCCGGGGCAGTGGATACTTATTCTTCACTGTAAGCTTATTCAACTCTCTGTAATCGATGCACATCCTGAGGGTCCCGTCTTTCTTCTTGACAAACAGAACGGGCGCACCCCAGGGCGAAACACTGGGTCGAATAAAACCCTTCTCTAACAACTCATCAAGCTGAGTCCTCAACTCTCTCAACTCAGCTGGTGCCAACCGATACGGGTTTTTAAACCTTGGCGCGGTATTCGGATAGACATCAATAGTGAACTCAATCTCCCGATCTGGCGGTTACCCATGAAGATCATCGAGGAATATACCAGAGAACTCTCTGACTATAGGAATGTCGCTCGACTTTATTTTGCTGAGCAACTGAACATCAAATACTGAGGCTAAATAAATAGAGCACTGACCTTTAAACTGCTCGTTGACCATCATAGAATAAGAAATAGGCGAGCTACTCAATCTGTTCATTGCCTGATAAGAAAACTCGGCTTTACTCAGGGGTCGAAAGGTGACAATCCCGGATCGACAATCGATGGTGGCGAAGTGCTGTGACAGCCAGTCCATCCCCAAGATAAGATCATAATGCTCTATGCCCATAACAATAAGGCGAGCATAGAGGGTTCTGTCCCCAATCGAGATAATATTGCCCTGGACCACCCGATCTGACTGCATACGCTCTCCCGAAGGTAGCATCACACTATATTCGCATTCTGCTAACTCAGGCGCAAGCTTCAATCTAGACACACAAGCAGTGGAAACAAAAGAGTGCGTAGCCCCCATGTCTAACAAAGAAAACACAGCTACGCCCATAATCAATATAGTACCTGCTATCACGGCAGGTTGATCCTCGTTATCGACATCACCAGGCTCTATGAAGGCGAAAATCCTAGGCATGACTCTGCTCTGATCACCGCCTGACAAATCTCGGCCAGGCTTCGGGCAATCCTTGACGTAATGGCCAATCTCCCCACATCTAAAACATC
Source organism: Begonia masoniana (assembly GCA_022432975.1). Classification (NCBI taxonomy): domain Eukaryota; kingdom Viridiplantae; phylum Streptophyta; class Magnoliopsida; order Cucurbitales; family Begoniaceae; genus Begonia; species Begonia masoniana. The sequence goes on from CM039511.1 coordinate 24,785,128, forward strand.
TATTAGTGCCAACACGGCACTCACCACTGTGCTCCCTCTGGCATATGGGACACCACGGTATTTGAGAAGTCCCCTGTACCTGCTTGCCCTTGTCCTCTATCGTTGCCTCCCTCTAGAGGTCTCTTTACACCCCTTTGCTGCTGTTGGGTCTGTGGTGCTCTGGGTTACCAACCCCGTGACTGAGGACGAATCTCTCTGAAGAAGCCCTTAGCTGGCTCCCTCGGTCTAACACAAGTAGCTCTGGCAGCCTCAATATCCAGAGCTCTAGCTATGACATCAGAATAGGGCACATCAATAATACCTGATACAATAACGTGCATCCAAATCTCTGGATTAAGTCCCTCCATAAACTGGTGCACCTTCTCCTCATTGTCGCTGACGAGGCGCGGAGCAAATCGCGATAAGGACTTGAACTTCTGGATATACTCTGCAACTGAACCTGTCTGCTTCAGCTGCGTAAACTCATTCCTCTTCGCCACTCTCACTGTGCGGCTAAAATATTTGTCAAAGAACACGGTCTTGAACCGTTCCCACGTCATAACTGATACATCCGTCGTCGACTTAATCGAATCCCACCAGAAACGGGCGTCTAGTGCCAGGTGGAAGGTAACATAAGCCACCTTACTCCCGTTCGCCACCTCTGCATAACTCAGCATATCCTCCATCACCCGAATCCATTCCTCTGCAACAGTAGGATCCGATGATCGGCCTTCAAACACTGGAGGTCGGAGGCTTTGAAACTTCTGCATGCCCTGGTTGTTAGGAACCACCAACTCTTGGGCCCTCTGATTCTCTCGATTCACTAAACTCTCAATTTGTTATGCCTGTCGGTCCATATGCTGAGACTGACGGTCCAGCAATTCCATAAGTCGATCTAAAGCGTCGTCTCTAGGATCCTTTCCTCGAACCATATTGTATAAAGCCTATAAAGTTTAAACAGATAATCCTAAGAAACAAAATAAAGAAATACAACAGAGTATACTTACAGTTGAAGTAGGACGTTCGCGTAGTGGCATGCGCAGTCGTGTAGTCTACAGAACCGATTTTAAAACTCGGGGGCTCTGATACCATAAATTGTCAAGACCCTAACACTGTACCCAATTTTTCGTACTATTTTTTTTTTTCTTATCCCTATACTTATAACTTTAAATGACTCTAGGCGGAATTTAAACTGAAATCAAAATTGAAATCTACGTTTTAAAATAGTTAAAACAAAACCTCAAACCAATTAAAATAACAAAACAATTAAAATAAAACTTAAAACGTTTAATTAAAACAATTGAAAATAAAACAAAACAGCAGGTGGGGCAAAAGAGGAAGATGCCACAAAATGAAGGGGCGATCGATCGCCCAAAACCAGCGATCGATCGCCCCATGGCAATCACACACTGGCGAGCGATCGCCAGTCGGATCGTCCCTGGGCGATCATCCCTGCCCAGCGATCGCCAGGCATGGCGATCGCTCGGCATGCGCTCTGGAATTTCTTCCAGAGCGCAACCGAATGAGGGGCGAACGATCGCCCCCCTGGCGATCGTTCGGCATCCCCTCTGCCTCCCCTTTCATTTCTTTCTTCTTTCTTTCTCTTACTTACTTCGTCTTCCCTCCTTTCTTTTTCTTCCTACGTACACATGCACTTAACACATCAAACATCACAATAACATTAACCTCTACTTATTCATAATTCCATCTATTTCGCATTTCACCAATCACTCTAAAAACAAACGTCTCTAAACACATTTAAATCATAACCCAATTTCATAAAAACAATTTGCGTGGATACGTTTAAAACCTAAACAAATCCACCTGTTTTTGAAATCACCCAAACGGTTATCAAATCATGAAAACTTAACCTATCCAGATCCAAACAACCTAAAATGTTTCTAACCATAACATAATCCACTGTACAATCAAAATTCACCCAAACTCTCAAAATACCTAACCACTTTTCCCACGGGTCAACATACGCGACGACTGCTCATGCACACCACCGCAATCGTTCTTCTTCAACCATCCTGTACATCGGGGGGAGGAACATCATCCTCACCTGCTTCGATATCACATACACCATACAAACACACTATGAGCTAAAGGCTCAGTAAATCCTACATAAATGCAGATGCGTGCAGTGCATATGGAGTTCAGAAATCATGCATAACATACAGAGCGTCGCAGACAGAATATCATCGAGATCTCATCCCCCTAACCGAAGAGGGCCCATCCAGCGGTCGAACTACCCCGTGCGGTTAAGGAGGGGGGTACACGCTTACAACACGTACAGCCGTGCCTTAGCCCCACCTCGCGTGACCAGATAACAGATTACGTTCATTAATTACATTACATGAGATGTGGTATTGGTCATACCCTTAATCGGTCCACACAATATATCGATAGCCCCCAATTTCTGGGCCACATCGGTTTTCTGAAAACATCGTGCAGAAATTCATTTTCATGCCAAGTTAAAAAAAAAACGTGATGCATGAACAGTTCAATCTAAATGTAAACAAACAAGCATGCCTACCATCAAGAATGTAAAAGAAATAACCTACTAAAACGTTTAAACCTAACTACCCAACCAAAGCAGTTTAAACATACAACACTCTAAGATCCTCGACGCGACATCGCAGTACGGTGTAGGCCAATCGGCCAGAGTAAGTCACGAGAACTTACCTCGTGTCCGCCGCAGCTCAAGCTCCGTCCACGAGCGTTGCTTGTCTGAGGCAAAACACAACATTCGCCATTAAAACTAGTTTCAGCTAATAATCGTCCAAATTTAACGAAACCTTAACTAAAGAAATTCTCCTAAAATTATAGCTTAGCTCAATGAGGCGTTTTCATCCATCAAATAACGCTCAATACGTCGAAATTACCATTAACGAGTTTTCCCCCAAAACTCATAAATTGTAAAATCTCTAACATTTGTCCTAAGTTGATTAACTTTTTCCAATAACGCTCAATACGTTCAATATACTTATCAAAACAACGAACCTACCGATTTCTAAGCTTAAATCGCGTTTTTTAACGAAAACCTAAACGAAACCCTAATCGTTTAATTCAGTAAAACTAAGAACTAAAGCTGGGAAACGTTAGAGACTTACTAGGAATCGGGTTTGGGAAAGGAAACGCGAAGAACGGAAGTCGCCGGAGTAGAGAACCGACGTCGGAAGGAGGAATCGCGTGAGAGAACGCCGGAGGAGAGAAATCGCAGGGGAGAGGAGAAAATGGCGTGGAGAAGAAGAAGGGTTATTGTTTTAAATTAAATATTAAGAAGGGTTATTGCAAATTACCATTTTGTCCTTCCTTTGATTTTCTATTTGTTTCGTCCTTCATTTCTTTAATTAACTGACGATTTGGCTTTTCCAAATCTCCTTAATTCTCCAATAACTCCAACTCACTACCAAGGTTCCATTAAAACTGTCTGTTCGCAATTCGGACCTCATTTACCATTTTTACTACAACGTCCATTATATTTCGAGAAACGTAATTACTCGGAATTAAGCATTACTACTCCGAAAATTCTCATAATTTCCTTAAAATTCCTATTAATAATTAGGATTCCAATGACGCTTTCTTTTCGTAAAACGGGTTTGATTTGACATATTTACAAAAATGTCAATATATATTATAATATAAAAATCTCATACAAGCCGGATATTACAGTATGCCAGCTTCTTTGAGGAACAAGATCCAGAGGTTAGATTTAGAGGTAGCTTCTGAGCTTTCGACCCTACTTGCAGACTTGACAATACGGCCTACTCTGGTGGACAGGATTAAAAAGGCTCAACATTTAAACACGAATGAAAGGAATACTATCGTAGCCAAGTTATCTTATGCATCTTCCGAATTCAGTTACTCGAAAGATGGCATTCTGAGATTTCGGGACCGTTGGTATGTTCCGAAGGATGTGGAGTTAAGGAAGTTGATCATGGCAGAGGCACATTCATCGTCGTTCTCAGTGCATCCAGGTAACACCAAGATGTACAGAGATCTGAAAGTACACTATTGGTGGCCGAACATGAAACGTGATGTGGCCAGTTATGTTCAGAGTTGCCTAGTATGCCAGGAAGTAAAAGCAGAGCACCAAAGACCAGGTGGGTTATTACATCCACTACCGATTCCCGAGTGGAAATGGGATCACATTGCAATGGACTTCGTAGTCGGATTACCAAGGACAGTAAAAGGGCATGACAGTATATGGGTCGTAGTGGATAGATTGACGAAGACGGCTCATTTCCTTCCAGTTAAAATGACTTTTACAATAAATCAGTTCGCAGAACTGTATGTCCAGGAGATCATAAGGTTGCACGGGGTTCCAGTGTCGATTGTTTCGGATCGGGATCCCAGGTTTACTTCGAGGTTTTGAAGAGTTTGCAAAGCGCTATGGGTACCAAATTGACTTTTAGCACAGCCTTCCACCCACAGACCGACGGACAGTCTGAAAGGACGATTCAGATACTTGAGGACATGCTGAGGGCGTGCGTATTAGAGTTTCAAGCATTGTTGAGCCGGTATTTACCTTTGGTTGAGTTTGCATATAACAACAGTTATTAGTCCACAATTGGAATGGCTCCGTACGAAGCGTTGTATGGTAGAAAGTGCAGATCGCCACTGTATTGGGACGAGGTTGGCGAAGCTAAATTGTTTGGCCCTGAAATTTTACAACAGTTGTCTGAGAAGGTTGATCTAATTAGGCAAAGGATGGAGATTGCACAAAGTCGCCAAAAGAGCTATGCAGATCGAAGAAGGCGAATGTTGGAATTTGTGGTAGGTGATGAGGTGTTTCTAAAGGTTTCACTATTCAAAGGCGTGGTTCGTTTTGGAAAGAGAGGGAAGTTAAACCCGCGATTTGTTAGACCGTTCCCAATTACAGAGAGAGTCGGAGCTACCGCGTATAAGCTTCAGTTACCATTGTCTATGGAGGGTGTGCATAACGTCTTCCACGTGTCGATGTTGAGGAAGTGTGTTCGGGATCCTACACACGTGGTAGAACCAGTTGATCTTGAGATACGATCGACCTTGACCTATGAGGAGAGACCGGTACAGATTTTGGAGTCTTCGGTTAAGGTCCGGCGTAATAAGTCAATTCCACTTGTAAAGGTGTTGTGGAGAAACCAAAGCGTAGAGGAAGCAACGTGGGAACGACAACAGGACATGATGGACAGATATCCAGAGTTGTTCAGGTATGAAATTTTGGGGACAAAATTCTAAATAAGGGGGGTAGGATGTAACGCCCAGGAACTTTGGCTATGGGTTTTGAGCCTATGGTTTTAGGGTTTTGTAATTTTAAGTGTTATAGAGTTTTAATGCGTAGAAATAATAAATTAAGTCCAAATGGCGGATGGAAAGTTTCGTTGGAACCCTAGGAATAAATAAGAATATTTGGTGAAATAAAATAATTTTGGAGAAACTAAATTGATAGGTTAATTGAAGAGTTTAAGCAAGGAAATAATAAAAAGGCATATAGGTAATTTGTTAAATCAAATTTTACTTAATAAGAAAACTCTCTATTTTCCCCTCACTTTTCTCTCCCTCCACGCGATTCTCTCCCTCCCTTTGGGCGATCTTTTCTTCTCCTTCATCGCCGATTCTCCAACGCAGGCGACTCCTCCGACTCCAGAGTTTTTCCTTCAAGTTTCTTCCCCAAATCAACCCTCTAGGTAAGTTCTACACTCTAGACAAGTTTAGTTGTAGTTTTCGAGTTGATTTTCGATTTAGGGTTTGTTGAGAATAGTTTGTTTTAGCAGGAATCGATAGTTTGATGAAATTTATGCCCAATAAAGATGTATCTATGGTTATTGGAGTGGTTGGTGTGAATTAATGGTGTTGGTTAGTGTTTAGGGTTAATTTTAGGTTGTTGAAAAACCATTAATGAGGTTTAGAAATTAGTGAGCACAACGTGCTCGATGAAATGCCCGAATAAAGTGAATTAGAGTTTTGAAGAAATCATCTTAGCTCGGGATTTTGTTTAGTTTTAGAATTTATGATTTAGAGTTAAAACTAATGACGTTTTATGAAACTGCCTTAGGTAACCCAAGCTCAAGGACGGTGCTCGGCATAGCTAGGACGTCAGGTAAGTGAGTGTTAGGTTTCCGGCCCTTAAGGCCCTACGTCGTATCGATGTTAAAATTGTGTTGTTTTATGGGTTTGATAGTCCATAGCTTTTAGTGTAGCCGGGTAGTCGGATTCGAGGTTTAATTATTAGATATGGGTTTACTCGTTTAAGGGTAAGAGACATTTAAGAGAATGTTAAGGACAACTTCGAATGAATGTCTTAGGAGTATGATTCCCTAATGCATCATGTTTTTGCAAATTACACATACGAACTATTTATGAGCATGCTTTTATGAAAAAAAAAATTGAATTAAACAACGATAATGTGCAATGGATCTTACGTGTTATGCGACTGGTTCTCACGGTGCAAGTATTGGTTCTCACGGGGCAAGTATTGGTTCTCACGGGGCAAGTTTCGGTTCTTACGGGGCAAGATCGTGGTCTACAGGGTAGACAATGTGCTAATGATAGAAAGATGAAAACGAAATAAACATGTTTTATAAATGGCATGCATATATGTAACTGTTATATTTAGTGCACTCTTTACTAAGCATTAGGCTTAATGTATTTATCGTATGATGTAGGAGACGAGAAAGAAGGTGAGGAGCTTCCTCCTGAGGATCAATTATAGATGGTCGATGGGTGGGACTCGTGGCGACTGGGGTGTGTTTTTGGCTTGATTGATGACCCGTTGTTGACTCCGCACCGCTTTGGGGTAAATTGATGGGTGCAAGTCTTTTGATTAAGAAAGTGATAGAATTTTAGGTTGTGTAGACAAGTTTAATATTTAGGGGAATTGTATAATGGATATACACTTGAAGTTGTGTCATTTTGAGCGAATTAGTAAATGTGTTCGTTGGGTGATGTTTTAAAGGAATTCTATTTTATTGTTGATGTTTGTCTTAAGGATTTGTATGGAGGATGTTTGATGATTTAGGTATTTATCCGTGGGGAAAACGCTCGGTTTTTAGAGCGATCCACGCGGTTCGTTTTCTTGAGTTTCTGAGATTGTAGGTTATATTGGTGTCGTGTTTCGGACGGTTGAGGAAGGAGTGTTTTGTTTTGGTATGAGAAGAATTTATGTTGTATTGAAGAAATAAGGAGGAAGGAGGTAAGGAAATGGAGAGAAGAAGCATCGCTCTGGACTGAGATTCCAGAGCGATGGGCGATTGATCGCCCTGGGAAGGGGATCAATCGCCATAAGGCATGCGCTCTGGAAGTAATTTCCAGAGCGCCTGCCGAGCGATCGCCTAACAGGCGATTGCTGGGCGTTTATATGGGGCGATCAATCACCCCAATATGGGCGATCGATCGCCCCTCATTTTCCTTTCTCTGGCGACTGATCGCCAGTTAGGATGGGCGATCAGTCGCCCCTCCTTTGGCTGGCGTTTGACTCTTTTGCCCCTATGTCTTATTGATTTTGTTTATCTAGTTTTAGTTTGTTTTAAGAGCTATAGAAGTGTTTTAAAAGAAAAAAAAAAGAGAGAAAATTTGTAATTTTAAATAAGGAGGCTAAGTTAGGAGGAATTTATGGTTAGGCCGTGACGGCCCTGACCGGGTCAGGGTCGTTACATAGTCGTCTCATTTTAGTCATCTTAGTCGTCTCATTTCGTTTACATTTCACTTTACTTTCATTCATTTCTTTTCGTGAACTCATGCATAAATCTATTTTTCATGACTTTTATAAAACAATGATGCATGACAGTAAAAGCATAATATAGACATACATCGTCCATACCATCAAACAATACAAGCATATCCTATAACAGGCCTAACCCTAAACTACCCAACCAAAGCGAATAAACACACATAACTCTAAATATCCTCGACAACGTAATACGACATATGGTGTAGGCCTATCGGCCACAGCAAGTCACGAGAACTTACCTGTTGTCCTTAGCAAATCGAGGGCCGTCCGTGAGCCTTGTTCAGCTAAGCCAATTCACAACGGTTGTCGTTATTACGAGCTGAATCCACTAAACGTCCAAACTAACAAGAAACATAACTAAATAAATCTCCTAAAATTCCAATTCAATTTACTGAGGCATTATATCGAGCATTCCACGCTTAACACCTCATTAACGAGTTTCTCCAAAACCCTAAAATTCACGAATTCTCATATTTCTAAACGAATCTATTAACTTCGTCCAATAATGCTCAATACGTCCTTTATATCTATAATTACGGCAAACATATCGATTTCGAATCCTAAATCGGATTTCTAACATAAACCCTAACGAAAACCCTAACCGTATAACTTCGTTAAAACTAAAAATTAACGTCCGAAAGCTGTAGAATCTTACCTAGAACATCGATTGGGGAAGGAAACGTGAAGGAACGGAGTTGATCGAAGGAGGAATCGGCGTCGGTTGAGGAAGAACCGCCGGCGTTCATGAGGTGGAGAAATCACCAGAGCCTTTCTGGCGTTCGCGAGACAGAGAGGACATGAGGGAGGAGGAGAGAAATTTTTGATTTTATAAATTAACTTGGCAAATTACCTTTTTGCCATTCCATTGATTTTCTATTTGTTTCGTCCTTTGTTTCGTTAATTAACTAGCTATTCGGCTTCTCCAAATTTCCTTATCTCACCAATAATTCCAACTTATTATTAGAGTCCTAACAAAACTCTCCGTTCGCAAAACGGAACTCGTTTACCATTTTTACTAAAACTGTTATTTATATTACGAGAAACTTAATTACTCGAAATATAGCGTTATTACTCTGAAAATTCTCGTAAATCCCTTAAAATTCCTATAAATCGTTAGGATTCTAATCACTCTTTTTTTTCGTAAAACAGACTTGATTTGATATATTTACGAAAATGCCATTATATATTAAAATAATAATATCCAGAAAAGCTGGGTGTTACACATCTAATCCTAATGTCTAAGGATACATGCTTTAATAATTCCTTACAATAAGGCCATTGTTTGCCAAATTAAACACACAAAAATAACCAATAGAACACTATAATATTCTATTACAATGAGTTGAATGTAGGGAAGACAAATTTCCTCTTTATCTTCATGCTTCCATTATAAGCCTTTACATATTCAACTCCTACAAAATGAGAGGCAAATGCACTAATAAATTTGTCCTTGTTAATAAATGCACTTACCTTGATAGTGACGAGGCCTTGGGCACATCAGGAACATGTCAATTCCTTGGTTAGTCTCTTGTTTCCTAGTACTCCGAGAAGCAAAATTATATTGTACTTTCAACAGCTGAAAGTGAATATATTGCTGCTGGCAGTTGTTGTGCACAAATGCTTTGGATGAAGCAAACCTTGGAAGATTACAATCTATTCTATGATAGGATTCCACTTAGATGTGACGACACTAGTGCAATTAACATTTCTAAGAATCCTATCCAACACTCTAGGACTAAGCATATTGATATTAGATATCATTTCATTAGAGACCATGTTCAGAAAGGTAATATCACCTTAGAATTTGTCAACTCTGCTGATCAATTGGCAAATATCTTTATAAAGCCATTAGATGAGAAGACCTTCAATAATATTAGAATAAGGTTAGGTCTCATTAGGAATGAGAAAAATTAAGGGTCATTTTTCTGTTGGAGAATATTGGCCAATAAGCAATGTGGTCAATAAAGAAATGGATGATCTCCAAGATTTATTTCTCTTTGAAATGAATGGACGTTGTCACAATGAACGTTGACAATGGACGTTGTTACAATGGACTGTTGACAATGGACATTGTCACAATGGACGTTCACAATGGATGTTGTCCTAGTAGACGATAAAATCTTTTGAAATGTTACAGAAACCCTAACTTTCGAAAACCCTTAAAAAACCTCTCGATTTCTCTCATTCGTCCAGGGTTTCCTACTTTCTTCTCCGAGAATTCTCTGATCTTCGGCACCAATCAAAAACCTCTACAAACTCCATCTTTGTCTAGAAACCTATTTCATTATCAATGGCATCTTCCTCTCGCACAGCCTAAGTCTTCTCGAGGAAAAAGAAAAAGACTTCTCATCCAGCGGATGCTCAGTCTGTCGCACTCCTTAGCAACGTCGTGTCTTCACCTTAAGTCCCTTTCACCTAAGACATTTCATATTTCGATGTTAAAAATCAACCCTAAATAATCTAAATTCGAAACTAGCAAAATCCTAGCTAAGGAAATTTCCTAGAAATCCAACTTATTCTATTCGGGCATTTTATCGAACACTTGGTGTGCATAACTAAACTAACCTACCATTAATAGCATTTACTCCTCCCAACTACCAAAATTCTATGAATCAATCAACAATAACCAATACTACACTAGAAACAAATCATAAATATGATAGTTAAATCGATTTCCAGCAAAACCTACAACTCCCAACAACTCGAATCGAAATTTTAACAAATAACAATCCCTAAAATGACAACTCAACAAATATATCATCTAAGACTTACCTAGGGTTTGAATCTTGAAGGAAACGGGGAAAGAAAAACGATCGTTGATGGAGGGAATCCGTTGTCTGAATCGGCGAGAGGAAATGGCCGAAGAGGAAATTGAGATAAAAGGGGAAGGGAAGGCTGCTGAGTGAAATCGTGAGGGAGGGGGGAGAAATTTTAGGTTTAATTAAAAACTTCTCTTGCACAATTACATAAATGCCCTTCCCTTAATTCTTTACCTAATTCCATTATTTAACCTATAATTTGGTTTTCCTCCAAAATAAATATAACACACCAAAATGTCCCATAGATCTTAGGGGTTCCAATAAAACTTCTCGTTCGCAAAACGGGCTTAACTTATTATTTCTACGAATTAGAAACACTATACGACAAAACTGGAGATCTATAAATAAAATCCATAGCCCCAAAAATCCGGGTGTTACATCCTACCCTACTTATTTAAAATTTTGTCCTCAAAATTTGTGCAACTGAATAACTCCGGATATTTGTCCATCATGTCCTGCCGTCGCTCCCATGTGGCCTCCTCAATGTTGTGATTCTTCCATAATACCTTTACCAGGGGGTCTCTTTGTTCCGTAACACCTTAATAGACGATTCAAGGACACGCATCGGTTTCTCTTCATATATCAAGGTTGGTTGAATCTCAATATTCACCAGCTCCACCATATGTGTCAGATCACGTATGCACTTCCTCGACATCGACACGTGGAAGACGTTGTGAACTCCGTCCATTGATGAAGGCAGCTACAACCTATATGCAGTACTTCCAATCCTTGCCAAAATAGGGAAGGGTCCGACAAATCTTGGGTTAAGCTTCTCTTTCTTTCCGAACCACATAACACCTCTGAACGGTGAGATCTTTACGAAAACTTCATCTCCGATAGCAAACTCATGATCCCTTCTTCTCTGATCAGCGTAACTCTTCTGTCGGCTTTGTGCGGTCTCCATCCTTTGTCTAATAACAGCAATCTTATCGGACATCTGCTGCACAATCTCTCGGCCTAACAGTTTTGCTTCACCAACTTCGTCCCAGTACAAAGGCGATCTACACTTCTTGCCATACAATGCCTCATAAGGTGCCATAACAATGGTGGATTGGTAACGATTGTTATAGGAGAACTTAACTAATGGTAAGTGTTGACTCCAGGATGTCTGAAATTAAAGCACGCATGCCCTCTGTAACGACCCCACTTCCTAGTAAGATATTGTCCGCTCTGGGGATTGGGACGTAGCCCAATATCCTCCCCTCACGGCTTTGTTTGGCGAGAATTTCCCAGAAGGTCACTCAACCTGGAAATGCTCTCGCCGAAGCACTTTTAACTTCAGAGTTCTTATGGGATCCGTTGCTAATTGTGCTCCAAAACACGTCTTACTATCTTGGGAGGGATCTCTTACATATGTTTATTTCCACATACTTCCTCAAGCGATGTGGTATTGTGACGACCCCCTCTTTACGACCCGGGATTCGCCTATACTCGAGTCCGAGATTCGCCTACACTTGGCTTAGGTCCTGAGGTTTGCCCCGCAACCCAAGGTTTGCCCCAAAGTCGTACTCATACGTACACATCCGGGTCATCACAATCACCCCCCCGCGGGGGCCCAACTTCCTCATTGGCCACATTTCTGGTTGGGTACAGGCTCTGATACCATTTTCCTATCTTTCTATCCATCAATTTCCCAAAACACATACTTACGTCCCCACGGGTCAAAATAAGAACCGACTGTGCCAGCACACTCCTGAAAGCATTCTTCTTCAACCTGCTTAGACATCGGGCGGAGTAACGTCGTCCTCACCTATATCGAAGTCACCTACACCATAGAAATAAAATGTGAGCTAGAGGCTCAGTAAGTCTACGTGAATGCTATGCATGTACAGTTCATAAATCATACTTCCTACCTTTTTGCTATTCATTTCATTTCATTTTATGTCACCGAGCTGCACTCTCGCTAGATAGGAGCGCACATCCGCTATGGATAGCCCCTCGTATCTAACCGGGGGGAAACATGCTTCATCCGACAGCCATGTCTGAACCACTGCCACCGACGTGACCATCAGTCCGCTCTTGGGATTGGGCCGTAGCCCAATATCCTCCCCTCACGGCTGTGTTTGGCGAGAACTTCCCAGAATGTCACCCAACCTGGAAATGCTCTCGCCGAAGCACTTTTAACTTCAGATTCTTATGGGATCCGTTGCTAATTGTGCTCCAAAACACGTCTGACTATCTTGGGAGGGATCTCTTACATATGTTTTATTTCCACATACTTCCCCAAGCGATGTGGTATTGTGACGACCCCCTCTTTACGACCCGGGATTCGCCTATACTCGAGTCCGAGATTCGCCTACACTTGGCTTAGGTCCTGAGGTTTGCCCCGCAACCCAAGGTTTGCCCCAAAGTCGTACTCATACGTACACATCCGGGTCATCACAATCACCCCCCCGCGGGGGCCCAACTTCCTCATTGGCCACATTTCCGTGTGGTACAGGCCTGATACCATTTTCTATCTTTCTATCCATCAATTTCCCAAAACACATACTTACGTCCCCACGGGTCAAAATAAGAACCGACTGTGCCAGCACACTCCTGAAAGCATTCTTCTTCAACCTGCTTAGACATCGGGCGGAGTAACGTCGTCCTCACCTATATCGAAGTCACCTACACCATAGAATAAATGTGAGCTAGAGCTCAGTAAGTCTACGTGAATGCTATGCATGTACAGTTCATAAATCATACTTCCTACCTTTTTGCTATCTGTCATGGCAGTTTAGTCACGAAGCTTCACTCTCCGCTAGATAGAGCGGCACATCCCGAGTGGATTTGCCCCGTGCCCCCTCGTATCTAACCGGGGGGAAACATGCTTCATCCGACAGCCATGTCTGAACCACTGCCACCGACGTGACCATCAGTCCGCTCTTGGGATTGGGCCGTAGCCCAATATCCTCCCCTCACGGCTGTGTTTGGCGAGAACTTCCCAGAATGTCACCCAACCTGGAAATGCTCTCGCCGAAGCACTTTTAACTTCAGATTCTTATGGGATCCGTTGCCAATTGTCTTTCAAAACGCGTCTTACTATCTTGGGAGGGATCTCTTACATATGTTTTATTTCCACATACTTCCCCAAGCGATGTGGTATTGTGACGACCCCCTCTTTACGACCCGGGATTCGCCTATACTTGAGTCCGGGATTCGCCTACACTTGGCTTAGGTCCTGAGGTTTGCCCCGCAACCCAAGGTTTGCCCCAAAGTCGTACTCATACGTACACATCCGGGTCATCACAATCACCCCCCCGCGGGGGGCCCAACTTCCTCATTGGCCACATTTCCGTGTGGTACAGGCCTGATACCATTTTCTATCTTTCTATCCATCAATTTCCCAAAACACATACTTACGTCCCCACGGGTCAAAATAAGAACCGACTGTGCCAGCACACTCCTGAAAGCATTCTTCTTCAACCTGCTTAGACATCGGGCGGAGTAACGTCGTCCTCACCTATATCGAAGTCACCTACACCATAGAAATAAAATGTGAGCTAGAGGCTCAGTAAGTCTACGTGAATGCTATGCATGTACAGTTCATAAATCATACTTCCTACCTTTTTGCTATTCATTTCATTTCATTTTATGTCACCGAAGCTTCACTCTCGCTAGATAGGAGCGGCACATCCGGCGATTGGATGGCCCCTCGTATCTAACCGGGGGGAAAACATGCTTCATCCGACAGCCATGTCTGAACCACTGCCACCGACGTGACCATCAGTCCGCTCTTGGGATTGGGCCGTAGCCCAATATCCTCCCCTCACGGCTGTGTTTGGCGAGAACTTCCCAGAATGTCACCCAACCTGGAAATGCTCTCACCGAAACACTTTTAACTTCAGATTCTTATGGGATCCGTTGCCAATTGTCTTTCAAAACGCGTCTTACTATCTTGGGATGGATCTCTTACATATGTTTTATTTCCACATACTTCCCCAAGCGATGTGGTATTGTGGCGACCCCCTCTTTACGACCCGGGATTCGCCTATACTTGAGTCCGGGATTCGCCTACACTCGGCTTAGGTCCCGAGGTTTGCCCCGTAACCCGAGATTTGCCCCGCAGTCGTACTCATACGTACACATCCGGGTCATCACACCCTCAACATGTCATCGAGTATCTTAATAGTTCGCTTCGATTTTCCATCGGTTTGAGGGTGGAATGCCATGCTAAAGGTTAACTTGGTACCCATTGCACCTTGTAGACTTTTTCAAAATCTTGAGGTAAACCTGGGATCGCGATCTGAGACAATCGATACCGGAATCCCATGGAACCTGATAATTTCTTGGACATATAAGTCTACAAACTGATCCATTGTATAAGTCATCTTTACCGGTAGGAAGTGGGCTGATTTTGTCATTCTGTCAACAATGACCCAAATACTATCGTGGCCTTTAGTCGTCTTTGGTAAACCCACTACAAAGTCCATGGCAATGTTTTTCCATTTCCATTCGGGAATCGGTAAAGGCTGGAGAGCACCCCCCGGTCTTTGATGTTCTGCCTTAACTTGCTGGCACACCACACATGACTCCACATACTTGGCAACATCTCTCTTCAGATTCGGCCACCAATAATGCAACTTCAAATCTCGGTACATCTTGGTGTTACCTGGATGCACAGAAAAAGGAGACGAGTGCATCCTCAGCCAAAATCAACTTCTGTAACTCTCCATCATTAGGGACGTACCAACGATCTCTGAATTTCAAGATTCCATCCTCCGAAAAGCCGAACTCAGAAGCATTATCTGACATCTTGCTCATGATGTCTTTCTTCTCCTTCGAATCTAATAGTTAAGCCTTTTTTATCTTATCCAAAATAGTCGGTCGAATAGTTAATTCCGAAAGTAACGCCGATAATTCAGGAACTAACTCCAATTCGAACTTCTGAACTTCAACTTCCAAAGGTGTGGACATGGTCGACATCGTGGGTTGCATCGTAGTTGACATCCTGCTTAATGCGTCGGCAACCGCATTGGCCTTATCAGGGTGGTATTTAATCTCAAATTCGTAGTCCTTGACCAATTCAAGCCACCGCTTTTGTCTCATGTTTAATTCCTTTTGAGTAAAGAGATATTTCAGGCTTTTGTGGTCCGAAAATACCTCACACTGCTGGCCATACAAGTAATGTCTCCAGATCTTCAGTGCAAAAACCACAGTGGCAAATTCAAAATCATGAGTGGGGTAATTCTGCTCATAATTTTTCAGCTGTCTGGAAGCATACGCTACAACTTTGCCCTCTTGCATCAACACACACCCCAATTCAATCTTAGATGCGTCGCAATACACACTGAATTTTCCCTCATCCATTGGGAGTGTCAGTAAAGGAGCTGTCGTTAATTTTAGTTTTAGAATCTGGAAGCTCTCCTCGCAAGTTCCTGACCAAGAGTATTTGATGTCTTTCTTTGTTAAACCAATTAGAGGTTTGGCTATCATCGAAAATCCTTTGATGAAATTTCTGTAATAGTCCGTCAATCCAAGGAAACTACGAACTTTGCTGGCATTCCTTGGCTGTGGCCAATCTTTTACTGCTTGTATTTTAATTGGATCAATAGAGATGCCTTCTGCAGAGATGACGTGACCCAAAAAGTTGACTCTATCCAGCAAATATTCGCACTTGGACAATTTGGCATATAACTATTGCTGCTTTAGAGTCGCCAAAACAATCCTTAGGTGATCTTCATGTTTGTCCTCAGTCCGAGAATAAATCAGGATGTCGTCTATGACACAATAACAAAGTTGTCCAAATATTCTCGAAATACTCAGTTCATAATGTCTATGAAGGCTGCAGGAGCGTTCGGTCAACCCAAACGACATCACCAGAAACTCGTAATGTTCGTATTGGGTTCTAAACGCAGTCTTAAGCACGTCCTCAGACTTGACTTTTAACTAGTAGTAGCCTGAGCGTAAGTCGATTTTTAAAAATATCTTGGCTCCTTGAAGCTGGTCAAACAGGTCGTCAATTCGGGGCAAGGGGTACTTATTCTTGATTGTCAGTTTGTTCAACTCCCTATAATCTATGCACATTTTTAGGAACCCGTCCTTTTTTTTGACAAATAGAACAGGTGCACCCCAGGGAGAACAACTAGGGCGTACGAAACCCTTGTCCACTAACTCTTGCAGCTGAGTTTTTAGCTTCTTCAGTTCAACGGGTGCCATACGATAGGGATTCTTAGACACTGGCGAGGCTTCGTATCGATCACAAATTCAATTTCCCTATCAGGCGGTAACCCTGGCAGGTCGTCCAAGAATACCTCAGGAAACTCTCGA
Source organism: Begonia masoniana (assembly GCA_022432975.1). NCBI lineage: Eukaryota > Viridiplantae > Streptophyta > Magnoliopsida > Cucurbitales > Begoniaceae > Begonia > Begonia masoniana. The sequence continues at coordinate 24,801,895 of CM039511.1, forward strand.
ACTATAGGAATGTCTTGGAGTTTTAGCTTATCATTTTCTCGTATATCAATTACACTAGCTAGATAACCCACACATCCATTCTTCAATAACTGCTAAGCATCCAACGAGGATATAATCGGCATCTTGCTTGTTTTTGGAATGGCTTGGAAGGAATACAGGTCTCCATTCGGGGGTCGGAATTCTACTAATCCAGTCCTACAACTTATCGTAGCGTAATGTCTGAATAACCAATTCATCCCTAAAATAACTTCATATCCTGTCATATCGATTATGATTAGTTCTACATATAACTTCTTATCTCCTACTGACACGATATCGCCTTTTACTACTTGTTCTGAATGTAAGGACTCCCCTGACGGTAACATAATACTATAAGACTTGTCAGCCGCAAGAACCATAAATTATGCTTGCATACAAACGTGGTTGCCACAGAAGAATGAGTGGCTCCCGTGTCAATGAGTGTGTATCCGAGTTCACCGCATATTAAAGTGGTACCTGTTATAACTGTGTGCTGAACTGCATCATCATCTTCCATCAAGGCAAAGACTCTAGGTGCCACTCTCGCTCGGTTTGCATCCGGTGGCATAGGACAATCTTTAATCAAATGACCAACCTTGTCGCACCTGAAACATCGGACTGTGAATAACTTACACTCGCCGTAGTGGTTCCTCTGGCAGGTGAAACATAGGGGAGCTTGAGGAGCCCCTAGAGGTCACTTTTCATTTCATTGGTCGTCATTTGGATCGAAGGGTCTCTTCACACCTTTCTATTGTTGCTGCCCTCCCCTGTTCTGCGGTGGCTGCCATCCCCTATTCTGTCGCGGTTGAGGCTGAGCCTCCCTGATAAACTTCCCTGGCAGCTCACGCTGCCCTTGGACCACTATTTCAACCTCTTCCAGTTCCAAGTCCTTAGCTGCCACCTCAGAATAAGGTATGTTATGAATTCCTGCGGTCTTCACTCCCCTGAAAAGATTTGGCTTCAGCCCTTGAACAAATTGGTGAATCTTGTCTTCTTCGTCATCCACCAGACGGGGTGCAAATCGTGACAATGCTTCAAACTTACAAATGTAGTCCGCCACAGAACTGGTTTGGTGCAGCTGCATAAACTCCATCTTTTTGCTGGCCCAAACCGCTCGGCTGAAGTACTTGTCAAAGAAGGCCGTCTTGAACCATGCCCAAGTCATAGTGTCCATATTAGTAGTGCTCTGAATTGAGTCCCACCAATGCCTTGCATCCAGTGCAAGATGAAAAACAGCACATGTGATCTTGTCCCCTTTTTCGTCCTTGGCATACTTAAACATGTCTTCAATTGTTCGAATCCATTCTTCAGCATAGATAGGATCTGAAACTTGGCAATTAAATATCGGAGATCGAAGTCGGTGAAAACGCTTACCACCATGGTCATGAGTCGCGCTTGAGCTAGAGTTTCCTTGTTCCTCTCTAACCACTAGCTGTTCAATCTGGCGGGATTGGCGAAGAACCAACTCCGTTAGCTGGGCAATAGTATTACTATCCTCATTGACTCCTTCACATTGTCCTCTCACCATCTTGTCAATCCTTCACATCATAAACACAACTTAACTTTAAATGACATTACTAAAAAAATCATAACCACTTACAGTTGTTGGAGCGTACTCATGCGGCGATTTGTACTGGTAGGCAGTTTACAGAATCGATTTTAAAATCCGGGCGCTCTGATACCAAAGTTGTCACGACCCAAAACCCAACGGGCCGCGACTTACATAATCGTGATTGTGTTCTTATTCTTGACTCGTATTTTATTTTATTTTTCTTTAAACATAAAGAAAATCTACTTGGAAGAAACTTTTGTAACGACCCCAGTAGGGCCGAGACATAATTCATGACTTTCTTAATCATTTAATTCTTACTTTCAGCACCTTGTTCATTATCAGTATTATATTTTTTTCTTTTTAAGTTATACCCCTTTATATTTTTTTTTAAACATAACTTGGCTCAAGACGTCACATGCGATTCATTAAACATCGCTCAGCAATGAAATACATTACACATCTGCCGGCGGGCAGTGCAAAATGCTTGAGTCGATGAGCAGGAACTTCGACTCTTAACTGCATCTACCGATAAAGACGTAAACCCCACATCTGTCGATCATAAAACGACAGAACTCATTACTTATTCACTTGCTCCTGCCGGTCGCTAAACAACAAGCACAGAGCTCGAGTGAAAATCTACATCGCCCGGTCACTAGACGACAAAACTTCACTTACATCATCCGATACTTGAAATACACTACATCACCCGGTCACTAGACGACAAAACTACGTTTATATCATTCGATAGACATGTGCATCCCACGTGACTACTTAACATCGCCAGTAAGAGGCATCATCCGATGGGCAACAATTGTCCCCATCCACCGATGACATCAGTCGGATGATGTCCTCATTCAACAGAGACATCATCCGGCAAGCATGTGCAATACACGTGACTCACTTACCTCAACTGATAAGAGGCATCATCCGATGAACAACAAACGTTCGCCATCCACTGGTGACGTCAGCCGGATGATTCACCCATCCAGCTTCTATCATTCAGCTCACACCGGTGACGTCAGCCGGATGATGTATTCATCCAACTTCTATCACACAGCAGTAAAATACAGAAAACTTCAAACAACTCATATCGATAGAAAGATAATCTGACCTTCACAGATCTCATACTCGTAGACATAAACATAGGCAGACATGAAACATGGACTCATCTAGGATACAAGTAGCGGAAGACTTAATTAAAACAGATCATTCTATACCCTTATAATCATCTCCAAATTTTGGTTACCAAACTAGACAATCACATAATCCAATATTCTAAAGAAAATCTCATTCTACTTAAACATCAGTTCATCATAAATCTTACTGACACATTATGAGCATAACTACGGGTCATATTCTCCTGCCAGCCACAGACTTCCACCCTGAGCACCATCCTGCAATCAGCCTTAGACATTATCACTGAATTTGGAATCCTCACCTGCTGAATCTTCACCTACATCATAAGGTTTAAACTATAAGCCTAATGCTTAGTAAGAAATGTAATACTAACAAGTATGCATAAATGCTCATTTTAAGAAACAAATGCTCATGAATCTTTTCTTGTTCATATTCATACTCAAAGTCTTCATTCTTGTTTATTGTTCGTATTCATCGTTCATAATCATCATTCATGTTCGTCATTCATATTCATCATTCATGTTCATCAATCATATTCTTCGTTCATGTTATGTGGATTAAGAGAAGATTTGTGCCGGTAAAGGGGGTTGACAGTGAGAGTGTACATAGTCCCTTGCGGGTCGTAATCATGGTCCTTCCTTTTGGACAGTGACATACTCCAAACCGCCCCCAACCCTCGCTTAATTCACGTTGTATAAGTTTTATATTCTTATCATGTTCATGAGGAAAACATGCCCTTAAAACATTTTCATATGCATAAAACATTCATGATGCATGAACATGAGAACTCTTAACTCATCAAGCTACAGAATAGTGCATTCATCCGACGTGAAATCATACCATTAAGTCAAACATCAACATAAGTAACAGACAGTAGCTTAAATAACTTCTAATCATCGTATCAGCTTCTACCTAGCATCCTTGTGATGTAGGGCCCTAATGGCCGGGAATCTTACACATTCACTTACCTGGTTTCCTTAGCAACTTGAACTCCTTTTCTTCAGACTTCTTCACCTAAAACATTTACATTGCAGTAGTTAAAATGAAAATCCTAATAGTCCTAATCACAAGTCATCCTAGAATCTAATAACTAAAGTCATTCCCGAATCCCTTAGTCTAGTTCTCTGTGTGCAGTCTGAAATCCAAAACCAAAACAGCTAGGTTCAACTAACGATTAATCAGGGTCGGTTATATTAAATGTCCAGAATCGATTCGGAAATGCTATTACCAAACACCGATTATAAATGTTCCTATTATTCGGCCATTGAAGAATCTTGAAACATTTGGGTTCTAATTGAAAACGGAGTTCCAAATGACTACACGGCAACTACATTGACTAAATCTTACCTCGAACGTAGGTTATCGGAGTGGAGGTTGGAGGAATCGATCGTCAAAGAGAGAGTCGCTGCCGGAGAGGGAGACAGCTAGGGAAAATGAGAGAATGCAGAAGGGAATGTCGGCTACAGTGAGGTTTAAAAGTTTCCATTTCCTATTTATACTTAACCCAACCATTCTTAATTACAAATCCTGCCACCCAACCTAATTTATGACACATGCACATTAATTAAGCCTTGGCATAAAATTCCAAACCGAGAAGATCAAAATAAACATGGCCGTTAAAACAGTTAAGAAAGTCACCTGGTCAAACTCGTCGGGTGTTACAACTTTGCTAAAACCATTGAGAGCCACGTTTAAAAACTCATTTGGAATCCCGTGAAAATATCTCAAAATGTGTAAAATTTAGAAAGGAATTTGGAGAAGAAATTTTAAAGGAAAAAATAGAGAAGGACATGCTCGGCTTTAAGAGAAAAGAGGAGCGGCAGGGCGGGTAAAACACAAGAGCCGATCGATCGCCTGTTCCCTGGCCGATCGATCGCCCCCACCAAAAATCATTGAGCCGATCGATCGCTCATACAATGAGCGATCGATCGCCCCACATATCAACACAGCCAATCGATCGCGCAAACAGCCGATCGATCGGCACCTCCTCTGGAAATCAGAAATACGTTTGAACCAGCCTGCCGATCAATTGCAACCCCTGCCGATCGATCGGCGCCCCCTCTGGCCGAAGCCTTCCTCACCCAGCAAAAACTCTCTTCCTCACATCTAAAGAAAATCACACTATCTCCTATCAAACTTCCTCCAAATTTCACCAACCTAAAATCACTTCAAACCAAGAGACCTTAAATCTTATACCATCCAACATAAATAACATGGAACAACAAAACGTGTAAACCATAGCGGAAGCTAAAACGGATAAAAAAAATCCCTTAGTCATAAAATCTCCTTTAAACTAGAAAAGACTCCAACCATCCTAATACTTATCAACATATGAGATCTTATGAAAGTTCATTTCTACTTAACATCTCTATCAGAAACTTTTACCAAACTTGCTAGAAGCACCACCCTCGGGTCAAATAGCCACAAAACCCCGCCATGATCACTATCCAGCAACCCGACTTAGACTTCATCATTCGGTTTGAGGTCCTCACCTTCAAACTCGTCACCTATATCATAAGGTTCAAACTATAAGCCTAATGCTTAGTAAGGAGTGTAACAAACACATAAAATCTCATGAATGCGTGCTTCACAAAATCATGTTCGTGTTCGTAATCATGTTCTTATTCGTCATTTACTTGGCATGAATTAAGGGAGGACACGGGGAGAAGGGCAAGGGAATCATAACCGTGGTCCCAACGGACAATATTTGTAACGACAAGTCCGGCCCACACCAGCGGCGGGATCTGCGAACTGATCGTGCAGTACCAACCCGACCCCCACCAGCGGGAGGATCCAGAAATCTTCTTGCCAGTCCGGCTCCCACCAGCGGGAGGATCCGCGAACCGTACTAAAATCTTGAGAACATAATCGTGGCCAATTCACCCGTTCCACACTTAATCATACTTACATATACATTTCATATTCTTATCTTGGTCATATTAAACGTGCACATGATGCATGGACATGGATACATATAGGAATGACATACTATAAGAACGAACAATACATCGCGTATCATAACATAGCACACACCCAAACAAATCTCCTTAGTACCCTTGTGACGTAGGGCCCTAGTGGCCGGAAATCCTAACACACTCACTTACCTAGACTCCTTAGCAACGTCGTGTCTTCACCTTAAGTCCCTTTCACCTAAGACATTTCATATTTCGATGTTAAAAATCAACCCTAAATAATCTAAATTCGAAACTAGCAAAATCCTAGCTAAGGAAGGTTTCTAGAAATCCAACTTATTCTATTCGGGCATTTTATCGAACACTTGGTGTGCATAACTAAACTAACCTACCATTAATAGCATTTACTCCTCCCAACTACCAAAATTCTATGAATCAATCAACAATAACCAATACTACACTAGAAACAAACCATAAATTTGATAGTTAAATCGATTTCCAACAAAACCTACAACTCCTAACAACTCTAATCGAAATTTTAACAATAACAATCCCTAAAATGACAACTCAACAAATATATCATCTAAGACTTACCAAGGGTTTGAATCTTGAAGAAAACAGGGAAAGAAAATCGATCGTTGATGGAGGGAATCCGTTGTTTGAATCAGCGAGAGGAAATGGCCGAAGAGGAAATGGAGAGAAAAGGGGAAGGGAAGGCTGCCAAGTGAAATCGTGAGGGAGGGGGTACAAATTTTAGGTTTAATTAAAAGCTTCTCTTGCACAATTACATAAATGCCCTTCCTCTAATTCTTTACCTAATTCCATTTTTTAACCTATGATTTGGTTTTCCTCTAAAATAAATATAACACACCAAAATGTCCCATAGATCTTAGAGGTTTCAATAAAACTTCCCGTTCATAAAACAGACTTAACTTATTATTTCTACAAATTAGAAACACTATACGACAAAACCGGAGATCTATAAATAAAATCCATAGCCCCAAAAATCCGAGTGTTACACTTTTAATAGGTACTATGAAAGTTTTGTGTCACGACCCTAACACTATACCCATTTTTCCCATACTTTTTTTTGTACTTAAAACTTTAAACTTAACGTTTTAGCGAAAATAAAACTTTTAATGTCGGAATCGAAATCGACGGAGTCTATATTTATAAACTATTTAAAACAAAACTTAAAACAAATTTAAAACAATTAAAAAAAACAAAAATAAAAATAGGCAGAGGACAAAAATGGGTACAGTGTTAGGGTCGTGACAACTTATGGTATCAGAGCCCCCAGGTTTTAAAATCGGTTCTGTAGACTGCTCGACTGCACAGCCACTACGCGGACATTCTTCATCAACTGTAAGTATGTTTATAGCCTTATTTGATTTCATTTTTTTATAGAGTATTTGTTTAACTTTTTATAGGAGTTATTTATAAAAATGGTGCGTCGAGGAAATGACCGAGACGACCGAGATGATACGATCGACACCCTCAAGGATTTTATTGCCCAGCAGTCTCAGCATATGGAGCGACAGGCTCAGCAGATGGAGAGACAGTCTCAACAGCTGGGTACTCTGATAGACCGAGAGGGCACTAGAGCTCGGGAGGCAGCCATTCCGGGAAATCGTGGGATGGAGAGATTCCAGAAGCTCCAGCCCCCTATATTTAACGGACAGTCTACGGATCCCTCTTCAGCTGAGGAGTGGATTCGCACTATGGAGGACATGCTGGCGTATGCTAGTATAGAGGACGGAGAGAAGATTGCATTGGTGACCTACCACTTGGCACTGGACGCCCGATTTTGGTGGGATTCCATCAAGACGACCACCGATGTGACGATTATGGGATGGGAGAGATTCAAAGAGTTATTTTATGATAAATATTTCAGCCATACCGTACGAGAGGCGAAGATGGTTGAGTTTATGCAGTTGCGGCAGGTTAGTTCTATTGCCGAGTATGTGAGGAAGTTCGAAGCCCTTTCTCGATTCGCGCCACGTCAGGTCAGCGTTAACGAAGACAAGGTGCGCCGATTTTTACATGGACTTAGTAAGGAGTTCCGGATGCGTCTTACTATATCTGGAGTACGGAATGTATCATATGACGAGGTTGTGGCTAGGGCGCTTGATATTGAGGTAGTTGATAGAGATTCTGTCAAACCGAGGGAGCCATCTAAGGGCTTCTTCCGAGAGATACGTCCTCAGTCTCTGAACCGAGGTTGGCAGCCTAGAGCATAGCCTCAGCAGCAACAGAGAAGTGTTAAAAGATCTCTTGAGGGAGGTAATGATCGGGGTAAGGGGAAGCAAGTACAAGAGGCTTCTCAGATACCTTTTTGTCCTAAATGCCAGAGGGAACACACTGGCCAATGCAGATTGGGCACGAATGTGTGCTATCGTTGTGGAGATGCGGGCCATTTCGTCAGAGATTGTCCGAAGCTCGGCCGAGATCTGTCAGGCGGTGATCAGAGGAGGGTTATGCCGAGGATCTTCGCATTTATTGAGCCTGGCGATGTCGACAACGAGGCTCAGCCCTCCGTGATAGCAGGTACTATATTGATTACGGGCATAGCTGTATTTTCTTTGTTAGACACAGGGGCTACGCACTCTTTTGTTTCCACTGCTTGTGTGTCTAGATTGAAGCTTGCGCCTGAGTTAGCAGAATGCGAATATAGCGTGTTGCTACCTTCAGGAGAGCGTATGCAGTCAGGTCATGTTGTCTAGGGCAATATTATCTCGATTGGGGACAGTACCCTCTATGCTCGCCTTATTGTTATGGGCATCGAGCACTATGATCTTATCTTAGGGATGGATTGGCTATCACAGCACTTCGCCTCCATCGATTGTCGATCCGGGATTGTGACCTTCCGACCCCCGGGTAAAGCCGAGTTTTCTTATCAGGCGATGAACAGATTGAGTAGCTCGCCTATTTCTTATTCCATGAAGGTCAACGAGCAGTTTAAAGGTGCGTGCTCTATTTATTTGGCCTCAGTGTTTGATATTCAGTTGCTCAGCGGAGTGAAGACGAGCGACATTCCTATAGTCAGAGAGTTCTCTGGTATATTCTTCGATGATCTTCCCGGGTTACCGCCAGACCGGGAGATTGAGTTTACTATTGATGTTTATCCAAACGCCGCGCCAAGGTTTAAGAACCCATACCGGTTGGCACCAGCCGAGTTAAAGAGCTGAATGTAACGACCCCGTTTCCCAGCAAGATATTGTCCGCTCTGGGGATTGGGCCGTAGCACAATATCCTCCCCTCACGGCTTTGTTTGGCGAGAACTTCCCGGAAGGTCACCCAACCTGGAATTGCTCTCGCCGAAGCACTTTTAACTTCGGAGTTCTTATGGGATCCGTTGCCAATTGTGCTCCAAAACGCGTCTTACTATATTGGGAGGCTCTCTTTACATATGTTTCATTTCCACATACTTCCCCAAGCGCTGTGGGATTGTGACGACCCCCTCTTTACGACCTGTCACCTTCCGGTTCGCCCGCGCGGAGGTACCGCCATCCGGGTTCCGGTTCGTGCAGCCATCGTACCATACTTGCAGATCCGGGTCATCACAATCACCCCCCCTCGGGGGCCCAACGTCCTCGTTGGCCACAATTCCGGTTGGGTACAGGCTCTGATACCATTTGTAACGACCCCGTTTCCCAGCAAGATATTGTCCGCTCTGGGGATTGGGCCGTAGCACAATATCCTCCCCTCACGGCTTTGTTTGGCGAGAACTTCCCGGAAGGTCACCCAACCTGGAATTGCTCTCGCCGAAGCACTTTTAACTTCGGAGTTCTTATGGGATCCGTTGCCAATTGTGCTCCAAAACGCGTCTTGCTATATTGGGAGGGTCTCTTTACATATGTTTCATTTCCACATACTTCCCCAAGCGCTGTGGGATTGTGACGACCCCCTATTTACGACCTGTCACCTTCCGGTTAGCCCGCGCGGAGGTACCGCCATCCGGGTTCCGGTTCGTGCAGCCATCGTACCATACTTGCAGATCCGGGTCATCACACTGAAGACTCAGCTTGACGAGTTATTAGAGAAGGGTTTTATTCGACCCAGCGTTTCACCTTGGGGTGCGCCCGTTCTGTTTGTCAAGAAGAAAGACGGGACCCTCAAGATGTGCATCGATTATAGAGAGTTGAACAAATTGACAGTGAAGAATAAGTATCCACTCCCTCGGATTGATGACTTGTTTGATCAGCTACAGGGTGCCCGAGTGTTTTCTAGGATTGACCTACGCTCGGGTTATTATCAGATGAAGGTCCGGAATGATGATATTCAGAAAACGGCTTTCTGAACGAGGTATGGGCATTATGAGTTCCTTGTCATGTCTTTTGGACTTACTAATGCCCCTGCAGCATTCATGGATTTGATGAAGCGTGTCTTCAAAGAGTACTTGGATCAGTTTACTGTTGTTTTCATCGACGACATATTAATCTATTCAAAGACGAAGGAAGAACACGAGGAGCTCTTGAGAATAGTTCTGAGGATTCTATGCCAGCACCAGTTGTATCCAAAGTTCTCTAAGTGCGAGTTCTGGCTGGATCGAGTCAAGTTTTCTGGGCCACATTATATCAGAAGAAGGGGTTTCTGTGGATCCGAGCAAAATTCAGGTGGTCAAAGATTGGCCACAGCCGAAGAACGTACGCGAGGTGCGTGGATTTCTCGGATTAGCTGGTTATTATTGGAAGTTCATAGAGGGATTTTCGAAGATCGCACTTCCTCTTTCACGATTGACTCGGAAGAACGAGAGATTTATATGGTCGGCTGCCTGTGACAGCAGTTTTATGGAGTTAAAGCAGAGATTGACCACCCCTCCAGTATTGGCGTTACCTGTTGAAGGTGACAAGTTCAGTATTTATTGTGATGCGTCTGGAGTTGGACTCAGTTGTGTATTGATGCAGGAGGGGAGAGTTATTGCTTATGCTTCTCGACAGTTGAAACCGTACGAGCAGAATTACCCTACGCACGACCTTGAGTTAGCAGCTGTGGTCTTCGCACTGAAGATATGGAGACATTATTTATATGGGCAGCAGTGCGAGATATTTTCCGACCACAAGAGCTTGAAGTATTTATTTACGCAGAAGGAGCTGAATATGCGGCAGAGACGATGGCTTGAGTTCGTCAAAGATTATGATTTTGATATCAAGTACCATCCAGGAAAGGTGAACAAGGTTGCTGATGCTTTGAGTAGAGTGCCTTCTACGAATCAGTCTTCACTAGCAGCGATGTCAGTTACGCTGTGGTCTGAGACCGAGAGGTTCGATGTGGAGATAGTGGCAGAGTTGTCCAGTATGCTCACCAACATTTCTCTCAGGCCGACTATTTTGGATAAGATACGCGAAGCTCAGCAGAATGATGCGGAGTGTGAGGAGCTTCGATCGAGTATGACGTTGGGTGACTCGTCAGATTTTCACTTATCAGATGATGGTATTCTGAAGTTCAGGCATAGGTGGTACGTGCCTAACGACGAGGATCTGAAGAAAGAGATATTGGCCGAGGCACATTCTTTGGCTTATTCTGTGCATCCGGGAAGTACCAAGATGTACTGGGATTTGAAACAACATTTCTGGTGGCCTAACATGAAATGGGAAAAATGGGTACAGTGTTAGGGTCGTGACATTTTGAAACCAAACCTCTTATTCGTTCTTAAGGAGTAGTTTTTCGAGACTTGTCTGGTTTGGACTTAGAAGAACCATTACTTACGATGGGGTTAAAGGGGCTGTTTGATTTAAAGTCTTATTATTGTGAAACTCTGATTAGGATGTTTTATGCAAATCTTGAACATTCTACCCGACCTCTCATCCTTAGGAGTTATGTCTATGGAAGACATATTGAACTGACTCAGGAATTGATCCATGAAATCCTCCACTGTGAGTTTCTGAATGGTTCACAGAGATTCTTTGAGACAGCAAAGAATTCATCATTTCTTGAGAAGCCAGCAGGCAAGGACTTAGTGAAATTGATTGCCAAGGATCCTAATAACTCTCCCCTGAAGTTGAAGAGCAAGGATTTGAACTTTAGGGCAAGAGTCTTTCACCAAATGATCCACTTCAACATCTTGCCGGTAGATGGTCATAGAGACCATGTTATTGGAATGGATCTATTCCTTCTCGGTCAGCTATTCAAAGGTGAACCATTTCATATTGGCTACATTGTTTTAAATCGGATGCTTCAAGTTGTCTGCAATGTATCCAAGCTTTGTCATACAATCTTCTGCTCATGAAGATTTTTCAAAGGTTTGGTGTCAGATTCCCAGATTCTGACAAGGTATTAGTCCTGAAGAAATCAGACTTCTTCTCGTCCTCCAACTTGTCAAGGATGGGAATCACTAGAAATGATCAAGGTGTGCTGATTGAAAAACGCACAGCCCCAAGGTACCTAATCATTGACGAAGAAAAAGAGGAAGACAGTGATCAAAATGACACCCTTCTTCATGTCCTTGATCCTCTGCCACCTCAAGCTCACCTTTCTCTATCTCCTCTATCTTTAGCTCCTGAAGAGGTCTATCATGTTCAACTCCACACTCGAGAGCCTTTGAGTGATCATGAACTTCCTCCAGTCCAAGCTGATGTTCCCCCACAACCTCAACCACCCCAAGCTCAAGAGCCTGCAACTCTTCCAATTCATGTTCCTCCTCGAACTAAAGGTCATCCCTATCCTCCAATGAGGCCCTCTATTTCTGAGGAACAACATGATGAGCTTCAGGCAAGCATCGAAAGCCTCGGCACTGGTCTTGAATCCTTTCAGTCCATGTATCTCTCCCACCAAGATCAGTTTGAAACTTTTGTCCTATCTTAACTAGAACATCTCACTGCTGCCATTCAAAGTCTGCACAATCGTATTGATCTAACGGAATCAAATTAAAGTAAAGCTATTGATGATGTCATCTCTTTCGTTAGATTCCATTCAAGTCATTTAGCAGTGCAAATGCAGCGAGATTGTGATAGGGTTATCACTTATATTGGAGACCTTAGCACCCTTATGACTAGAAGTGTTGGTGAGCCCTCTAATGCAGTTGAGAATTTGGATGAAAGTGACGAGAATCTTGAGGCAGCTCATCCAGCTACTTCAGTTGTTCCTTCCAGTACTGAGCATTTAGCTGATGTTGCTCAAGATATTGGGACTGATCTTTGTTTGAGTTGTGTTAAGCTTTATGCATCATTTTGGTCTTTGATCATAATTTGATCATGGAAATTTAAGAAAAAGTGTCTTCACAACTCAAACAAAGATCAATAATTATGCTAAGAATTGATAAGGAGGCAATAGAGGAAAACCATGCAAAATACCATGAGAAAGTTGCATGCAAAAGGAGTTTGCTAAATTGGAGGAAATGAGGAAGTTGTCTACACGCACACAAATCGACAAACACACGTCAGCGTGCCCCGCACAAATCGACACCGCACGCCCCGACAGCACGCTCTGCATCTCGTGTGCCACGACAACACGTCCCGCATCCAGCCACATGACAATCGCACACCCAGCTTTTTGACATTGCCCACAGCGCGACGCATTCGAGAAGCGCGCGCGCTTCCTCTTCCCACGCAAACAATTTTTAGTTTTTTATTTTTTATTTTTATTTTTGTATTTTAATATTATGCTTATTTAAACGCATTATTTAGATCTTGTTTGACACAGATTTTGAAAATTAATAAAAATGAGCTTTTTAGCCTCTTTAGAGCTCGTGAGAATTTTTCTCTTAGATTCTTTGTGAATAACTTGATATTCATCAAGTATTGACTTCATGGATCATCTTTGATAGCTTTAGTTCATCCAATAGGTGTGGCTTGGGTCAAAGCCAATAGATGTGACTTGGGTCAAACTTCTAAATTTATAACTATGGTTCCATCGGTAAGACTCAATTCGGATCTAGTTCCTTTACTTTATTAAAGGAACTAGATCACTCATACTGATGACATATGTCTCATCATTGCACAAATCAAGTGGTAGTGCATTCAACACTAATGATGCATGATTACTCGTTCTATTATTTAATTTATTTACACAATAATGAAATATGATGTCATAGTATAACAATGCAACACTATATAATGTACTAAAAAAATTGTATAATTTGAAATTTATTTTAAAAATTTATCACTATGAAAAACGTCGTGGCAGAAACCTAATAATGTCGTGTATAATTAACATTGTGGCATTTCTTTTGAAATGTTGTGGCGATCCTTTTGGAAAGTTGTGGCATAAATAATGTCGTGACATTCCTTTGGAACATGAGCCATAGAACCATTTCTAAATGTTGTGGCTTCCTCCTAAGAACGTCGTGTCGCATTTCACGTGTAAAAAATGCTGTGGCGTTATACCAAAAACATCATGGCATTCTTATCCTCAGAATGTTGTGGTATTCAATCCTTGAACGTCGTGGTATCCACGCCTCAGCTTCTCATTTGCCACGTTTCACCACCATAACACAGTGGGATAGCCTAACAAATGCAGATGATGATCTGCATTCTATGACCTCTGTTGTTCGGCCACTATTTCCTAGCCAAATGTCGACTACAAACACATTTTTGTGCTAAACAAATTATACCAATGTATTCTGAATTATCAATTGATACCAATTTTGCCAATCAAAACTTCTCCTAATGCAAATTCAATATATACACATACAAAACTAAAAAGCTTTGATTATCTTATCGATTTTGCTTTTTCGCCACATAAAAATTATAACATTAGGTTCGTTTGAGCTTAATGAACAACTTTTCTGTTGAAACCAAATTGAAATAGTCATAAGAAAGTTTGCTCCCATCAACCTCTAGTTGGGTCTCTCTCTCTCCAAAGAGAGATTTCTTCTATTTTTTGTTCATCACCTGCGTTCACGTATATCTTTTTGATCTTATATGATTATCATCTATTATTTATCTGCTAAAAATAATAATAATAATAAAAAGAAGATTCTATAATGAAATTACATTTGATATAATAGAATGAGCCTATAATGATACTTTGGATTAAATTATTTGTACCTCAAGGTAAAGATGAGATGATGCATGCATATAGGTTCAGCTTGTTTATTATTAGTGAGTCTGTAGTTAGAGCACATAACAAAAGCAAGGAAACATTTAGAAACTTAGCAATGAATATATGTGAATAATAATTATGATCTTTCCTTTAAAAAAAAGAAATAAAGAAAGAAAAATTGGCCTATTAGTTTGTGTGACTTCATACTCCACTTTCAACTTTTAAGTGAGTCATTTGGATACTCGACTATACAATAAAATTAGGGTCTTCAGAAAAAAAGAAGATTCTATAATGAAATTACATTTGATATAATAGAATGAGCCTATAATGATACTTTGGATTAAATTATTTGTACCTCAAGGTAAAGATGAGATGATGCATGCATATAGGTTCAGCTTGTTTATTATTAGTGAGTCTGTAGTTAGAGCACATAACAAAAGCAAGGAAACATTTAGAAACTTAGCAATGAATATATGTGAATAATAATTATGATCTTTCCTTTAAAAAAAAGAAATAAAGAAAGAAAAATTGGCCTATTAGTTTGTGTGACTTCATACTCCACTTTCAACTTTTAAGTGAGTCATTTGGATACTCGACTATACAATAAAATTAGGGTCTTCAGAAAAAAATTTATTGCAAAACCACAAATTAAAAAAAAACAAAAACAAAAAGAAAGATTATGCAGTTCTCTACTCTGATTTCAAATTTAAGATACTCAATGGATGGAAACTATACAATAAAGGGAACATAGGGAGGAACTCCACTACAAATCTCTTATGAAAAAAAACAGTGAAATAAAAAAAAAAAAAAAGTTACTAATATGATCGCTCATTTTCATTAATAAGAATCGATGTTATCACTTGCATAAATTAATTCTAAATAAAAATGTTAAGTTGTGCAAGGCTATTGACACAATCACTCATAATCATATTTGTAAAGTTCATGTTGAAGCTTTATATGAATGCAACATTCTTGAACTTACTAAGAGGTATAAATTTGTGATTCTTTGAAAAAGAAATACTAGCATGTTAGAGCAATAACCATGCTAGTAAGTTGATTCTTTATTTTACGTATTCGGTGTCTAAGATCGTTCAGTCATGGTTGAGTTTTTATTTTATTTTGTTTTTATTCTCTTTTCATGTTACTTTGCCTGAGGACTAGCAAAAAACTAAGTTTAGTGGTGTAATAACTTAATAAAAAAATGGGTAATTATCAATTTGAACCCTGTACTGTACACGTTTTTTCAATTCGGCCCCTATACTAAAAAAACCGGCAAACCGAACTCTGCACTTTGATTCTGTTATCAGTTTTGACCTTCTATCAATAATTTCATTAAACCCTCATTGAAAAAACTAACAAACAATCTTGGATTCTATTGAAATTTTTACCACATATTCACTACTTAATGAGAAGATAATACGAAACTTTTCGTGATTTTTCAATACATGTACGATTTATTAGAATTTTATTTTAGCATTTTATAAAATATTATAATAAATCATACAAATTTTAGAAAATCACGAAACTTTCTCTATTATCTACACATAATAAGTTGAACATGTGAAAAAGTTTTCAAATAAATAAAATATTATTTGTTATTTTTTTAAAAATTAATTTATAAAGTAAAGAAGAAACTGAGATTAATTTAAACAAATATCAAACAATATTGGATTTATTTGAAACTTTTTTCCAAATGTTCATCATATTATGGGTAGACAATAGAAAATTTGTTGTAATTTGTTAAAACTTGTATGATTTATTATAATATTTTTAAAAATACTAAAATAAAATTACAATAAATCGTAGATGTGTTAAAAAATCACGACAATTCTCAAATTATCTTCTCATTAAGTAATGAACATGTGGTAAAACTTTCAACTGAATCTACTATCGTTTGGTAGTTTTTTCAATGAGGATTTAATAAAATTGTTGATAGAGGTCAAAACTGATAACAGAATCAAAGTACAAGGTTCGGTTTGCCGGTTTTTTTAGTACAGGGGCCGAATTGAAAAAACGTGTATAGTACAGGGTTCAAATCGATAATTTCCCAAAAAAATAGAATTATTCTCATCATCTAGACAAAGTTTGATGCTTATTTTCAATTTTTTGTAATTTTAATATATTTTAAATTATAATTGAGATAAACTATTAAATCAGTGAAATAAAGACGAAAAATAAATAATTATGAAAATTGAGTCGCGACTCAAAAAAGTTTCAGCCGCGACTCAAAAAAGTTTCAGCCGCGACTCAAAAAAGTTTCAGCCGCGACTCAAAAAAGTTTCAGCCGCGACTCAAAAAAGTTTCAGCCGCGACTCAAAAAAGTTTCAGCCGCGACTCAAAAAAGTTTCAGCCGCGACTCAAAAAAGTTTCAGCCGCGACTCAAAAAAGTTTCAGCCGCGACTCAAAAAAGTTTCAGCCGCGACTCAAAAAAGTTTCAGCCGCGACTCAAAAAAGTTTCAGCCGCGACTCAAAAAAGTTTCAGCCGCGACTCAAAAAAGTTTCAGCCGCGACTCAAAAAAGTTTCAGCCGCGACTCAAAAAAGTTTCAGCCGCGACTCAAAAAAGTTTCAGCCGCGACTCAAAAAAGTTTCAGCCGCGACTCAAAAAAGTTTCAGCCGCGACTCAAAAAAGTTTCAGCCGCGACTCAAAAAAGTTTCAGCCGCGACTCAAAAAAGTTTCAGCCGCGACTCAAAAAAGTTTCAGCCGCGACTCAAAAAAGTTTCAGCCGCGACTCAAAAAAGTTTCAGCCGCGACTCAAAAAAGTTTCAGCCGCGACTCAAAAAAGTTTCAGCCGCGACTCAAAAAAGTTTCAGCCGCGACTCAAAAAAGTTTCAGCCGCGACTCAAAAAAGTTTCAGCCGCGACTCAAAAAAGTTTCAGCCGCGACTCAAAAAAGTTTCAGCCGCGACTCAAAAAAGTTTCAGCCGCGACTCAAAAAAGTTTCAGCCGCGACTCAAAAAAGTTTCAGCCGCGACTCAAAAAAGTTTCAGCCGCGACTCAAAAAAGTTTCAGCCGCGACTCAAAAAAGTTTCAGCCGCGACTCAAAAAAGTTTCAGCCGCGACTCAAAAAAGTTTCAGCCGCGACTCAAAAAAGTTTCAGCCGCGACTCAAAAAAGTTTCAGCCGCGACTCAAAAAAGTTTCAGCCGCGACTCAAAAAAGTTTCAGCCGCGACTCAAAAAAGTTTCAGCCGCGACTCAAAAAAGTTTCAGCCGCGACTCAAAAAAGTTTCAGCCGCGACTCAAAAAAGTTTCAGCCGCGACTCAAAAAAGTTTCAGCCGCGACTCAAAAAAGTTTCAGCCGCGACTCAAAAAAGTTTCAGCCGCGACTCAAAAAAGTTTCAGCCGCGACTCAAAAAAGTTTCAGCCGCGACTCAAAAAAGTTTCAGCCGCGACTCAAAAAAGTTTCAGCCGCGACTCAAAAAAGTTTCAGCCGCGACTCAAAAAAGTTTCAGCCGCGACTCAAAAAAGTTTCAGCCGCGACTCAAAAAAGTTTCAGCCGCGACTCAAAAAAGTTTCAGCCGCGACTCAAAAAAGTTTCAGCCGCGACTCAAAAAAGTTTCAGCCGCGACTCAAAAAAGTTTCAGCCGCGACTCAAAAAAGTTTCAGCCGCGACTCAAAAAAGTTTCAGCCGCGACTCAAAAAAGTTTCAGCCGCGACTCAAAAAAGTTTCAGCCGCGACTCAAAAAAGTTTCAGCCGCGACTCAAAAAAGTTTAACTTATTGAACGAAAAAGGGACTTTTAGAGAGCCTTCGGACGTATTTTGGATAGAGATCAAAGTAGATTTTTGACACAAGACAAGGACAAGGAGAGCGACACACGCATACCATCATTACTGTGACATCTTGAAATGGATAATCGCTTCAAGTTATCTGTTTTCCTTGATTATAATACGTTTAACATGTTTCTTTTTTTGTTATGTTGAACTAATTTTCTCATTTTAACATTTGTTATCTTCTATTTTTAATATGTTCAGCATGTTTATTCACAAAATTATAAATTTAATGCATTAAATTTACTGGTCATTTATTGGATGATTTTGCGTTTAGAATTTAATGTCAAAAGAGGTAATCTTAAATAGGAATTAACATTATGAAACTGAACTTTTAATAGTTTGAGATAATAGTGGATGGATAATCTAATATCGGAATCAGACAGATGGGAAGCATAGAAAGAAAACCTTCACCCGAGAGAATTTTGATGCCCACATCGTACAACAACGAAACCCAAACACTCACCGTAGAGACTTTTGACGGCCACATGTAAGCATCCATCGATCATATGGTAGAGAGCATGGAATTTCTGGATAAAACAGATTGCAGAGAAGAGATGCACCAAAAAAACCCTCACCGGTAGAAAAGAAGACAGCGAAAAGCACAGTCACGACACCTAAGTGGATAAACAAAGGAGTACAGTGGATAAGAAATTGAATGAGAAGACATCTGAAGAATTCTCCACCCATCAAGTCCTCAATCTGCCGAAGAAGACAGAAATATGAGATCTATGGTTTGTATTCCCAATGAACGTGAAAGGAAGAAAGGGTTCTCACCAATTGAGATCATACGAAAGGGTAAAAAACCAAACAATAATATAACACACAAATGAATATAATAAGATTAAAATGGACACATCAAATCACAGTGTTACTTTTCACCTAAATACTTTAACAGATTTAATTTAGTTAAACTAGACAATTACACTAATAGTACACCGACTGATAAAAGAGAAAATATAATAAAATTCAAAGAGTAATGCCACGACGAGAAAAGTGATACGAAATGAAAAACGAAATGATTCGAAACAGATCAAATTATCTGACCCTTAACTTTAAATTTCATTAAATAGTATCAAAAAATTCATAAAATTTATTAAATAGTCTAGATCCAACTATTAATGGGTTAAATCAAGGTCCAACGGTGACATTTATGCTAATATAAGTCCAATAAATTGTATAAATTTAAATAAAAGTGGTCTAGCATTTTTCCAAAAAAACGAAATGAGCTAAAATGGAGAAATAACTCACCAATAAATATTTTAAAGAAATAAAATAAGATCTAGAATATCACAAAGCTCAATCCCGCGTAAGCCAATCCAAATATCTGTTAATAAGTCATGAAATTGGAAGTCCTTTGAGATGAGTCGACTAAACTCAATAAGAATCAAACTTTATATACAACATTTAATTTAATGCGTAAGTGAGCATCTCAATTTGATAACACATTTTATATGCAATAGTTAGAAATCGTACAATAGAACAAATAATAATAAAATTTTATCATGGAGTAGTATTCGGACGCAGAAAACACATGCCAGAGGCATAATAAAATAAATAACAGCATCACTTAGGCGATCGCAAAAGCCAAAATGACCATGATCAGATTTAACGGTTCGTGCCCAAGAACACGATCTTCAGCTATCATATTACTTTTAGTTAACAACAAACAAAATAAGTGAAATTTTAAACAAATGTGCATGTTCAATTTAAATAAGATCAGTAAAAAAATAAGATCAGTAAAAAATAAATATGTAGTATATAATTTTAAAAAACTATCCAATACCGTAAATCTCTAACTCAAAGTGGACCTAGTGTTAGAGCCCAAAAAAATCCAAGAAGTTCAAAAATCCTAGAAATCCAATTATCAATCACGCTCCGCACCTAGCACAAAATATTCATTAGAATGCTTCTAAGACTCTCAAAAGTTGTTAGAACCCATAATTTGGATAGAAGCCGACCTAGGAATCTTACGGAAAATAATCCTACGAATATCCCATTTAAATTCAACTTAAGCATCCCTATTGAAATGAAAGAAAGTTATACCCATTTTTAAATATCAAATGTATTCACTGAACTTGGTGTTAAAAGTAATCACTTTTGCTATGGAACATGATCCAGCAAATATTTGAAGCACCTTATATAGTCACAAAACTGCCCATATCCATGCTATTATTTTATTATTATTATTCTTCTAGAGTCAAACACCATGTCTTGTAAGCTATAATCAACAACCACTTTCACAGTTTCAAGAGGGCTTTTTAACTTTACGTGTAATGATAATTTCCTCCTATACTCTATGTTTCTGTCACTCACCTTGCCACAATTACACAATCCAAAATTCCAGAAAAAAATAACAGCAACCCGAAACAAATTGCACGACCTTGTATTTCTTCATCCTAGAACCAAGGAATTCTCAGTAGTACTAAATTTTTAAGGAATAGTTTTCTTTGCACCAAATCCAAATTCTCAAGTCATAGTAAGAATAGAATGAAAAAAATTTTTGTCACGACTTGAGGAAGAGCCAGTGCAGAAACACCGGGTCGGGCGACCCGATTTCCCGGAGAGAAACCGATTACTCAGCCTAAGGTAGAGTTTGACAACGGAAGCCTCAAGATTACATACAAGTCAAGTTCATAAAATGAAATTTTGAAAATATAACATAATAACAAATAAAACTTAACTATTATCTAACTGTGCATGAAAATGAAAAGAAGTTCAAATAGAGCAGTTAAAGATACAGACCCGAAATAATAACCAAGTTTACAACAACTAAATCTTTACCAAGAAATAACAGATAAAGTTCTAAAGGAAAGAAATTGGATGAAGTCTTCCTCTTACGCTCCACAGGATAGAAAACATCCTCAGTGAAAAAGAGTGTCACACAAGGACCACTTCAACACACATAAAAGAAAGTCGGTGATTCAAAGAACTAACAACGTCTCATGAGTCCGAAGGAGAATGTGATGGCAATCCATAGATCCATCTCATCACTCGAGTGGTCGGTGACCCATAATCAACTACGACACAACCCGCACAAAAATCCACCATGATCAGGTTTTGGGGTTATCGGGTCCTCAAGAAGCGCATCATCACCGCCTTATCACCCTGTATATACGTGCAAACAAAACTGCATTCACGCAATAGAAGGGATAGTAGAATAGCCTTGTGATGCTTTAATGCCAAAACTGCCCAAATCATTTAGAGGATTCGTCCTGTCAATATACCACAGCAAAAACATATAATGTATGATGAGATAAACATGAGTAAAAACCATACATATACGTATAAAAACTGACGTGCTGACAACCAAGTTCCGTTATAATTTTATAAGTGTCAACAGTTAGTTCTGGACCCAGGAAAGTGATGGATTCACAGTGAGGGAAAAACGTAAAATATTCATTCATAATCATCGGTATATACAAACCCATTTCTAAACTAACTTAACACGTAAACATAAAGCAGAAAAAACAGAAAAACTAGCAACAGTAGCTAAAAATCAGGAAACCAGAAAATGAACGAAAAACAGAATATGAAGAAAATCTTTATTCCCTCGATCTCAGGGTTATTTTCTCACAAATCTCCCCCTAATCCTGAGACGGCTCCAAGTCACGAACTCCAAGCAGCTGGCACATGGCTGCTATCTTCACTCCCGACAGTGCTTTCGTCAACAAATCAGCTCGCTGTTCTCCGGTGTTAATAAACTCCACCATGATCTGCTCCTTCTCAACGCATTCTCTAATAAAATAAAATCTTGTATCTATGTGCTTACTACGCCCATGAAAAACTGGATTCTTCATAAGAGCTATGGCAGATTTATTATCAACAAATAAAATCAATTGCTTTGGTTCTGCATCAGTCAGTTCGTTAACAAGGCTCCTCAACCATAGTGCTTGACAAGCTGCATCAGTTGCAGCCATGAACTCAGCCTCACATGAAGAGAGAGCCACTGTCTTTTGCTTTTGTGAGCTCCAGGACACCAAGTTTTCATTAACGTAAAATGCCATTCCACTTGTGCTTTTCCTCCCATCGCAATCACCAGCTAAGTCACTGTCCGAATAACCGAATATGCCAAATTCATGGGATCCCTTCACATAAACAAGCCCAAAATGTATTGTGCCTTTCAAATACCTGAGGATCTGCTTAACCACTTTGAGGTGCATTATCGTGGGTCTATCCATGTATCTGCTTGCCATTCCTACTGCGTAGGAAATATCTGGACGTGTGTGTAGCAGGTATCTAAGGCAACCAATGATTCTTCTAAATTCAGTTGCATCAACTGGAGTCCCTTCCAAGTCTTTATGCAATTTTGTCTTGGGCTCCATCGGGTACTTCGTGGAATTGCAATCTGCCATCTTGAACTGAGACAGAATTTTCTTAGCATAAGTGGATTGTTTGAGTAATATTCGACCCTTCTGTTGTTCTACCTCAAATCCCAAGTAATAGGAGAGACGATTTAAATCACTCATCTCAAATTCTATCATCATTTGCTGCTTGAAGTTTTCCACTTCTTCGATGCTTCTTCCTGTAACAATCAGATCATCAACGTATACTCCTACAATCACCCTAGCTTCTCCTTTATTTCTTATATATACTGCATGTTCTTGAGCGCATTTCCTGAAACCCAATGTTGTTAGACTCTTGTCCAAGCGTATGTTCCAGGCTCGTGGAGCTTGCCGTAAACCATAGAGTGCCTTTGACAGTTTATACACTTTATGTTTCTGGTTTTTCACCTCAAAACCATCAGGTTGGGTGACATATACCTCCTCTTCTAACTCCCCATTAAGGAATGCTGACTTCACATCTAGATGGTGTACCTCCCATCCTTGGTTTGCAGCAAGTGCAAGGATAACCCGTATGGTGTCAAGCCTTGCTACAGGTGCGAATACTTCTTCGAAATCAATTCCTTGTTTTTGTACGTAGCCTTTTGCCACCAGCCTTGCTTTGTGTTTAACAACTTGCCCATCTGAATTTTTCTTTAATTTAAATACCCACTTTAAGCCGATGGGTTTGTGACCTGGTGGGAGTTCAGTTAGAATCCAGGTTTTGTTCTTTTCAATGGATTTTAGCTCCTCCTTCATCGCTTCGTACCAGCATGCTTCATTTACAGCTTCTTGAAAACTAGTTGGCTCTTCAGACATCATCATCATCACCTCATTCTCTTCTTCATCTATTGCAGCCACTTCCTCAGTATTGGCGTAAATGTCATTGATTGACCTGAACCGAATGGGTCTGTCTTGTGATTCAGGCGAGCTGTTTAATAAAGACGGTGCAGCTTCACGATTGCTAGACGGAAGTGAAGGTGAACTTACTGTTTCTGATGAACTTACAGTTTCTGGCGTTGGTTGTGGAAAAGTTTCAGTTTCTGTATCATCACCCGGTTCACCAGAATAAAAAACATCCAACATGATGAGCTCCGACGAAGTCCCTTCATCGCTAGCACCTGCATTCCAAGACCAGTTGAGATCTTCTTGAAACATAACATCTCTACTTACTTGCAACTTGTTTTGGTTCGGATCAAATAATCGATGAGCTTTGCAACCTTCCTCTACACCCAAGTAAACCATGCCCGAGCTTCTGTCATCGAGTTTCTTGAGGTGGGGAACTGTGTTCTTCGCGTATGCTACACAGCCGAACACTCTCAGGTGAGCGAGGTGTGGTTTTCTTCCCATCCAAGCTTCAAATGGTGTCCGATCTCCTAATGCCTTAGTTGGAAGACGGTTCAGCAGATAGACGGCATGTCTAACTGCCTCTCCCCAGAATTTTGCAGGTACGTGCATGCTTTTGAGTAGGGATCTTGTCATGGCCATTACTGTACGGTTTCGGCGTTCCACAACACCATTCTGCTGCGGTGTGTAGGGAGCTGTGAGGTGCCTTTCAATCCCTTTGTTTTCACAGAAACTAGTGAACTCATTGGATAAAAACTCCCCACCGCGATCTATCCTGAGTGTTTTGATCTTGTACTCAGACTTGTTTTCTGTCACAGACTTAAACTTCTTGAATGCCATGAAAGCATCCTTTTTTGCTGCCAATATATATACCCACATCCACCTAGTGTAATCATCGACAATTAGAAGGAAGTAATTATTACCGCCAAGTGTACATGGTGAAATTGGCCCACAAATATCTGCATGGAGAAGTTCCAGTGGTTTCTCTGCTCTATACTTTGTCTGGTGTGGGAATGTCAATCGTGGATGCTTGGCTATCACACACGCCTCACATAATTTGTTTGGTTGAGATAATAATGGCACACCAACTGCCATCTTCTTCTCCCCCAAAAGTTTCAGATCATGGAAGTTTACGTGGCCGAGTCTTGCATGCCATAACCATGCTGGATCGTCTAAACTTGTTAGGAGACATACCTGTTTGAAAGTCTTCAACTTTATCTTGTACAGGCGGTTTTGTGTTCTCTTCACCATCATCAAAAGCTTCCCACTTCTGTCAAATATTTTCATGGTTTCTCCTACCATGTGTACCTCGTTCCCGTCTTCTGTCATTTGCCCAAGGCTTAGAATATTACTACACAATTTGGGAATGTAGTATACCTCCTGGAGAACCTTTTGATCACCATTCTTGCAATCGAACATAACAGTCCCCTTTCCCATGATCTGGATGGTTGATCCATCGCCAAACTTCACCCTCCCGGTGACAGCTTCATCCAACTCTTGGAATTTCTGGCGATGCCCTGTCATGTGGTTGCTGGCACCATTGTCAAGATACCATACATCTTCGTTTTCTCCCTTCTGGTCGCCACTGTATCTTTCTGGCAATATTCTTTCTTCGTTGAGTAGTACAGCATCCTGCTGTTCACTCTTGGTATGTGTTACCTTTTGGGTTTCAGCCATCAACAGTGCTGGTTCTTCATCAACGTCGTGAGTGAGATTAGCTTCATCATCGCGACGTTTGCTGCGGCAATCAGAGGAGTAGTGTCCCATTTTATCACAATTCCAGCACTTTATGTGACTTTTATCGCGAGTTCCACTGGTGGTGTTGTTATTACCGCCTGTTGTATTTTCTTTTCGCAGACCTCCACGACCACGGCCGCGGCCTCGCCCACGCCATTTGCCACGGTCAGATCCACTGGACCCACGCCCTTTTCCTCCCGACGAGGAGTCACTGTTGCTCCCCTTCTGTCGAGCCTGCCATTCTGCATGAGTGAGTAACAGCTGACCCTCAGCTCCGTTGGTGTTGCCGCGTAATCGTGTTGTTCGTTCTTCATATGCTTTTAATCGCCCTATTGCTTCCTCAAATAGCATGTCCTCAAGGTCGTAGAATTGTTCGATTCCGGCGACGATGGGAAAGTATTTCTCAGGAACAGAGTCGAGCAGTTTTTTCACCAGGGAAGAGTCTTCAAGTGTTTCACCGAGGGTTGAAAACTTGCTGGTTATTGCACTGAGCTTTCCTGCGAATTCATCTATCGTCTCGGTCTCCTTCATCCGAAGAGCATCAAACTCACTCTTGAGTGTCTGGACACGTGCCTTCTTGACTCGATCACCACCCAAGTACCTCGTCTTGAGGCTATCCCAGGTTTCTTTTGCTGTTTTCTTCTTTGCGATTTGGAGAAGGATATCTTCTGGGACACACTGCAGGATGAAGGCCCGCGCTGTCTTATCCTTTTTTTCATCCACTCGTGCTCCTTCTGTGGGCTCAACCGCCTCCCAGACTCCTTGAGCATCAAGAATCGCTTCTGTCTTTATCGCCCATACCGCGTAATTGTGAGGGCTCAGCATCGGATAGTGAAACGACACCCCGCCGTTTTCCTTCGCTGCATGCTGATGGACATTTGACATTTTTTAATGCAAACGTGAAAGCAAGCTCTGATACCAGATGTTAGTTCTGGACCCAGGAAAGTGATGGATTCACAGTGAGGGAAAAACGTAAAATATTCATTCATAATCATCGGTATATACAAACCCATTTCTAAACTAACTTAACACGTAAGCATAAAGCAGAAAAAACAGAAAAACTAGCAACAGTAGCTAAAAATCAGGAAACCAGAAAATGAACGAAAAACAGAATATGAAGAAAATCTTTATTCCCTCGATCTCAGGGTTATTTTCTCACATCAACCCATCCAAATATGGTTTTCAAAAAACAATGCTATGTAAATGCAAAAACATGAAATCTCTACCTCGATGACGGTTGCTCCGCTTTCTTCACGGGAGCTGTAGCCTCAGGGGTTGTGTCAACATCGGTAAATTCGTTTGAGAAAATAATAGGAATCACCTGCGTTAAGAACAAGGAAATATGGAAGAAAGTCAGAAAAACGAGAAAAAATCAGATCCGGGCTCGGTCTAGTGCAGTATGGTACGGTCCTGCTCGAGTCGATCCGATCCGGTCATGTGCGGTCCGGCTCAACCATGCTTGGTCCGGGGCCAGGCTGGTCTAACCTATCTGGCCCATGGCTCAAATCGCACAGCCGTTCAACGTTGCAATTCAATAGGTGGAAATCTCTGCCAACAGACCTCCTTTTCCCCCCTTTCCACCATCTTTTATCCTCTCTCAACTTTCTTAACTTAAACATACCAAAAATCCTACCTAAACGGGATTATAAGGCAAAAGTATCCAAACGTCGAACCCTAACGTTTATCAGCAAAAAATAAGTCGAAACTCAACTTATCATTCAAACCACCCTCACCAATGTTATAGATCTTCGCGAGAGGAACATTTTGACACCAAAAACCTGACGATAGAAGGTCGACCTCTCTCTCTCTTTAAACCTTTTCTACTTCTTATTTTAATTTATTTTAATAATATTATAATATAATATAATTTCATTCTTAATTAATAAAATAAAAATAAAAATAATATAATAATATAATAATATATATATATATATATATATATATATATATATATATATATATATATATATATATATATATATATATATATATATATATATATATTATTATATATATATATAGCCAAATTTGACAAACACGCTCGACAAGTGAGAAGATTTCTTTCACAGTAAAATTTTACTTGGTGCCGTCCAAATCACCGATTTTTGACTGATTGACTAAAAATATACACATGAAATAAAACGACAAACACGAGTCAAACTTCTGACACACTATTTGTCGACAATGAAAAAAATTTACCAATAAATTTAAATGTTGTTAAAATTCCCGGTGTTTACAATTTCATCCACCTTAAAAAATCGAAGAGATTATGAAAGTGGATTTTAGTGATCATGGTGGGTTCATTCAATACATGGATAAAAAGATTATGGAAGACAAGACCATTGCAAGTGGTCCGTTTGAAAGTGTGACAGAACAGTAGAGACTTTGCAGGTTAAGCATCAGCTGAGCAAGCACTGGTCTAGCAGAGAAGACTTCTAAAGTTGTAGCGATTAGAAGCAAATTTAGGGCTGCATAGCGGAGCTTCCTCAAGATTCTAGAAGCTCTCATGACAATGAATCCTGAAGGAATATATGTGAATAAAAAATATGAGCATAGACAACATTTAGATTTGTATATTTGACTATGATTCCGCGCTAGCATTGTTCTGCCAATTTACAGAGCTTGATTTATGATCTTGCAGAGAGACATTTTGTGAATATAAATATAATTTTCTTTTATTTAATTTGTTTTAATTAAATTAAATATTGTTTTGTCTCTTCTTCAACTTTAATATGCCTGCTTTTTTATGCACCGAGTTAATGATCAGAATTATGTTAATCCAAAGACGGTAGAATTAGAAAATGATTTAGGAGTTGTTCATAGAAAGTTGCCGGCCGATTGTCTTTCCACGGACCCTCCAATCGCCCGCACCTATCGCCCTTTAAACAACTGTGTCTCCCTCTCTCTCTCTCTCGCGCGCGCGACTTCAATGGCTGCCTTACGATCTAACATTCGAGTAGTTGTGGCTGGTGATCGGGGCACAGGAAAATCAAGCTTGATTGCTGCGGCTGCTTCCGATGCTTTCCCTGAAAACGTTCCTCCTGTCCTCCCACCCACTTCTCTTCCCGCTGATTTTTACCCTGATGCTGTCCCTCTCACTCTCATTGACACCTCTTCCAGGTCTGTTGATTACTTTATTTTGGCGCTTGTTGAGTGTTTGAGTGGAATTTCTTATGTGAATCTGATTCAGACGTTGAGTTTCTTCCAATTCCATATCACCCTTTATCTCCCACACCGGTATCATGCCAGGAACTCTCTTTGTGATATTTAGCTTGTACGGCTCTCTAACGAAAAGTGCAAATGTTTCAATAAGCTTCATGATGGAAGCGCAATTTTTTTATCCCCGGATATATTTATTGATCTCTCTGACTTTTTCTTCGCAATCAAATCGTTTCATAAATCTGTATTGCAATCTGTGTTTTAGCCCTGAGAGTAGAGCCAAGCTCAATGAAGAGTTCAAACGTGCGGATGTAATTGTTCTAACATATGCATGCGATCAAACAATGACGCTTACTCGTCTGAGCACTTATTGGCTCCTTGAACTACGCCGGTTAGAGGTTTGCAAATGTTTTATAAAGGCTATTTCATAAAAGAATGTAAGTTCGTTTTCCTACTTAGCTGAATAAAGTAAAACCTTTTCTTTCTCGTTCTGTCGTTAATGCTAGATCAAGGTGCCCGTTATTTTGGTTGGTTGCAAACTGGATTTAAGAGATGAAAATCAGCAGATGAGCATGGAGCAGGTAATGGCACCAATCATGCAACGGTTCAGGGAGATTGAGACCTGCATTGAATGTTCTGCGGCAACCCAAATTCAGGTTAAGATATCAAGTATTACGATGGGAGATAATTGGCCAATTTAGCTAGTTTTTAGTGACCTATAACTACAAAAAAAGTTTTGAGGTTACAATTCAATGTAGATTTGTTGTTTCCTTGGTGTTACCACATTTTTTCGTTCACTTTAAAAAGTTGGCACTGGTGAGTCGTAGAGGTCAAAGTCAAAGGAACATCTAATTTACTAGTGTACTTGGAAACGGGAATGTCAACCAAAGCCGTTTGTCATATATTCTCTTAGTTTGTTTTCTTTTTCGATATATATTTTCTTTGTTGTTTCTTGGTTGCTAAAACACTTTACCACACTTTTTATATCTGGTTCCTAATTTTGAATTACAAAACCCAACTCTGAAAAGTGACTTATTCACAGACCCCTGAAGTCTTCTATTATGCTCAAAAAGCAGTTCTACATCCATCTGCACCGTTGTTTGATCAAGAAAGACAGTGTTTGAAACCACGATGCATAAATGCACTGAGACGAATATTTGTTTTTTGTGATAATGACATGGATGGTTCTCTAAATGATGGAGAGCTTAACGAATTTCAGGTTCTCTCATTCTTTCCTCCTCTCCATTTAATCCACTTTCTTTGTTAGTGGGTAGTGGTTCTTTCCTCAATGTCTGAATTTTTTTTTGGTGAACAGGTTAAATGTTTTCATGCGCCATTACAGCCTGCTGAAATAGTCGGTGTTAAACAGGTTGTACTAGAAAAGTTGCCAAGTGGAGTCAATGAGCGTGGTCTTACCCTTCAAGGGTTCCTTTTCTTGCATACACTTTTCATTGAAAAAGGACGTCTTGAGACTACTTGGGCTGTCTTGAGGAAATTTGGTTATGATGATAATTTAAATCTAAGGGACGATTTTCTTCCAGTACCTTCTAAGCAAGCTCCTGATCAGGTATCTCTCGAGTTTTAATTTTTCTATGGATAAATAAAAAGAAGTTAAAAATTTTTAAAATTGAAAGGCTAATCTGGTGTTGCCTATTTGATTTTATCTTGCCATTTCATTTTTCATGGTTTTACTTTTGTTTTGAATTATGATTTCATTAATCATATCCTATTTTTATCCATATCAATATGTTAGTGCAATATTGACTGGATTCTTTTCTCGTCAGATACTTTGTAATAAACTTTTCCCAGATCAAAATTCTGGGACTGAGATCTGAAAATCTACTATTTCATTATTTTGAATTGTTTGTTATTACAAGGATCCATCTGTGTAGTGACTGTGATTGCTCATATATGACTCTTTGGTGTTTAACTAATTTTTTTTTTCTTATACATTTCAATCGTAAAAGACTTACCCTAGAATGTTATCTTGTAGAGCGTGGAACTAACAAGTGAAGCCGTAGAGTTTTTGCGAGGTGTTTTCAGATTATTTGACAAAGATAATGTACGGTTTATGTGTTAAAGCTTTTATATTTCTCCAACGGGGCTTACAGGGTGAATGTATTTTTATCATGCTAAATCTCACCTTGGATTTATCTCTGGATTTATTTAATTTTACATTTCCTAGGACGGAGGACTGCATCCAGTTGAGCTTGATGAACTATTTAGTACTGCTCCAGAGAGGTAAAAATTTAACGATCAGAATTTTATCATTGTTAGTAAATATATTTATTAATGTTATATTTCTCTTTTGACAGGATAATCAGACTTATGTTGTTTAAAACTTACAGATGCTTTATTTCTGACCAAGAACCACTTGTTTTAAGTAAATTCTTGACTTGATTCTTTGCATTTTGAATGCTCCACAGCTGTCAACATGAATGTAGGGTGGTTCATGTTGACTACATCCATGAAATATAAGTCACATAAGTAAATGTCCATCGTACTTGTACAAAATATAAATGTTTCTTGTTCGTTATTATTATTTTTTTATTCAGACTTATTTCTCAAGACTTCTTCTAGACATTTAGCTATTCATATTCGTTGGGACTGTTAGAGAATTAGGTGACTTATTCAACACATAAAGGGATTTTTTACTGAAGAATCAGAATCAAGTTTGCATGTATTTTAGAATTTTTCACCTAACTGTTTGATGGAGTACTACAATCTAAGACATGATAATAAAATATTAAGTTCCCTTATTATGTAATGCTGGTTGTAGAAGAAGCCTCAAATGTCATTCGTTATTCTTTTAGATAACTTGTTGGATGTGGAGATAACTTGTCTGTGCAAGGCCAAGTAATGTCCATTGACCCAATGAAAGACACATATGATGTAGTTATTCCAGTAAGGGTTGTTTATGTTTAAAGAAGTAATAAAACAGAGAATCTCAACTCTGGCAGAAACCGCTATTATTATTTATGTCAACCCTAAATTACCAACTGAGTTATCCTAGAGAAAAAATCTGTTTGTGAGAAGGAAATAAGTCAAACCAAATGAAGGCATTCACCAAAGATATTTCATTTTGCATGTTTAGGGAAGATTATTATGATGTAGTTCCTTTTAAAGCCTATGGAATTGTGAGTGCATCTGTTATATGAATTTAATAACGCTACTGAAAATTCCCTTGAATGATCCAGGACATTTCATTAGGTTTGCTTTTCTTGTTTGGATTTCAGTCCGTGGAGTGAGACTCCTTATAAGGATGCTGCAGAAAGAACAGCTCTCGGAAATTTATCTCTTAATGGATTTCTCGCAGAGGTATTTTTGCCAATTATCTATCATTGCCTTTTTTTTTTTTTTTTTTAATTTAGACGTTTAGAAAATGCAATAGCTAAATAACCTTTAAATCATTTTATAATCTGAACACAGATATTTTCTGTACAAAGCTGACAGTATTTTGTTTGGACCAAGAATGTCATGTCCCTGCATACATGTGAAGATTCATTGGTCTTTAATTCGCATTCATATTTTTAAGCAACAATATATTTCATTAAAAAATCTATGAAGTCCATGTTTTATTCATCTTTGCGTGTTGTCCTTGAACTTTTTATGTGTCATCAAATATGTCTGTACTGATTTCTCTCTTCTACATATGGTTACAGTGGTTCCTTATGACAATACTGGATCCTCCACGCAGTTTGGCTAATCTTATATACATTGGATATGGTGGCAATCCTGCACTAGCTCTTCGTGTTACTCAGAGAAGATCAATTGATCGTAAGAAACAAAGAAGTGAAAGAAATGTTTTTCAGTGCTTTGTGTTTGGCCCCAAAAATGCCGGAAAATCTTCTCTATTGAATTCATTGTTAGGAAGGTGATACTTGTTGAGTAATAGCTGTAGTGATTAAATTTGAATACGAGTTTGTGATAGGTTTTCTTCCTCACTTAAAACGTTACTTTTTTTTTACTGTAGCACATATGTTGCGAGTTTTATTTTCCCTCTTTCCTTCATTTAACCATTTATTTTTTCATTTATTACCAGGCCTTTCTCTAAAAATTACACATCTACAACTGTTGAGAATTATGCAGCAAATATAATTGACAATGTTGGGGTGAGTGCTATCAATAGAAAAAGTGATTTCTTGAAATGTGTATGGTCTCATGTTTACTAAAAACATAAAATTGTCCTTGAAAGTGCAGGCTTATATGTTACTTATTACTTCATTTTCATTCAGTTATGCTATTTTTGTGTCTTGTATTATGTTCTTTCAGGGAAGCAAGAAGACACTTGTAATGCGAGAAATACCTGAAGATGGAGTGAAGAAGTTACTATCTAACAAAGAATTTTTGGCCGCATGTGATGTAGCTATCTTTGTTTATGACAGGTGTGTGTTAAGGTTTTTCCTGTATTATATCTTTTGCCTGGTAGAATCAGTTGTGTACTAACCAAGAAGGTCATGTAATCTATTAAAAAAAAAAAAAATTCTGCTGCCATGCTTTTTACTGCTGTATCTTCAATACCATTCTTACCAACTATTTCTTACTCGCTCGCATGGTATAATGCTTTCATACCTTCGGTCTTCTTATACTTAAGTGGTGGATCTGTTGTGCAAGAATATTTTGGTTTCTATGAATATGCAACTATTAGATTTCCTATCTCCAGTTCAGATGAAAATTCATGGAATAGATCAAGAGAATTGCTAGTGGAGGTTGCCAGGCAAGGCGAACTAAGTAGTTATGTAGTCCCTTGCCTTCTAATTGCTGCCAAAGATGATCTAGATCCATGTCCACTAGCCGTAAGAGATTCAGTGAGGGTATGGCACATGTATTCTAGGCTATTTAGACTTGATATCGTGGTAACATTGTTATGACTGGAAATTTATATTTGGATCACAGAGACATAGATATTAGAATGAATGCCAACATCTTTCTTGTAGGTATGCCAGGGATTGGGGGTTGAAGCACCAATTCCTGTGAGCATGAAGTTAGGCGACTCCAAGAGTGTATTCAGTAGAATTATTGGTGCAGCTGAACATCCTCACTTGAGCATTCCAGAGACTGAGTTTGGGAGGAACCGGAAGCGGTATCAGAAACTTGTTAACCACTCTCTTTTGTTTGTTTCAGGTATTTATCAGTTTTATTCTTCTTTTCTTCCTGCCAAAAGGAAAAGTCTCGGAGGAAAAGTGAATTTTTACTAATGGCAGGAGATTAAAATCAATTTATAGGCTTATTGTTTCTCTCTCTCTCTCCCTCTCTGTTGGGGAGTTTCTGCTGATCCGAGATAAGAGCTCTTTTTTTTTTATGCCTTTAAAAAAGAACTGAGAGGGGGACGGGGAGACTGTAAGACAAGTGGAGGTGGAGGGAATTGATAGGAAAGAGGGAGAAAGGGAAGTGGAAAATGGGGGAAGTAGGGAAAATGGAAATGTAACTCAGGCGACAGTTTTTATTGTACTTGTGTTGATTGCCAAGGTGTTAGTAAAAAGAGGGCGAGAGAGGTGTGCTTATATTTATGATGTCGGTCACTGATCATTTTCCATTTGACATGATAGACTGATCATTTTCCATTTGACATGATAGTTGGTGCAGCCGTTGCTCTCGCTGGATTGGCAGCATACCGCACGTATGCTGCAAGGAAAAATACATCAAGTTAGGGAGGTTGTTTTGTTTAATCAAACTGCTGTTGTCATACAGTGCCAGAATTAAGGTAATAAATTTCACTCTCCATTCTTGTTCAACACTGCCAAATTTTCCCACCATTATTTTGGAGGGTATTCTTTTTTTATATGAATTATGATGTCCTTTTACTTTGCATTTGTTTGTTTTAGTTTGGTCTGCTTAAATTATAAGATACAGGTTTTTCTAATCTCATATTTCATAAGGTAGGAAATATATGCTGATATATATAGTTGTTGAGATATGGATGAAAAATAATGATACATGCAAGTGCAAGGCTTATAGAGTTTCCTATTTTTCTCTCTAGTCGGTTTGAATAGCAAGCACTTACTGAATTATTGCCATAAAAATAATACTCAATTGCTCTAGTTGAGCTGTTATAATTACATCCAGGACCCTACCAGGGAAATACGTCCGCCCCCATTTGTCACAATATGTGCAGATTTTGAATTCCAACCCGTACAGTTTCAAGCTTTTT
The DNA here is from genome assembly GCA_022432975.1 of Begonia masoniana. Lineage (NCBI taxonomy): Eukaryota > Viridiplantae > Streptophyta > Magnoliopsida > Cucurbitales > Begoniaceae > Begonia > Begonia masoniana. Next base: position 24,836,478 of record CM039511.1, read on the forward strand.
CTCGAGAGTTGTTAATTCTCTTTCTAGCTCCAATAATGTGTCTACCTTGCATTGGGCTTCCTCCATATATGGCTTGCTTATTATACTTACGAAAGTTGCCATATTCGTGTTTGCTTCAACTAGATCCACTTGCATGGCCTCCTCGAGTTCTCGTGCTATGGCATCGGCAGTCTTCTTCACCTTTTCTATCAACTCTCGCCTCCTACTCGGGAAATTCGAAATTGCTAGAAATCTATGATGAAAAAAAAAACTCGATTTTCACCACGGAAAATGAAACCTTAAATTCGAGGTAGTAGAAAAAAGATGAACAATTACCCTCCGGCAGAACAAAGGCCAAGAGCAATAAGGTCTTCGATGGTGGTTGGCAGTACAGAAGTGAGAACAGAAGCAGATAGCCCTGCTGCCCCTAACCCACCAAACGTGCCCAAAAACTGTCATTCAGAAAAACACTCTGGATCAGTAACAAATATTGTAGTCACTTTCTTGTCTCAAAACAATGAAAATGCCAGTAAACATTCTTCGAAATTCATCGATCAAAGTATTGTAAATGATTAATGATGTCAAAGCAGAAAATACCACTTGGTGGCGATACAAGAAGGCAAGAGCACTGTTTTTAACTCACCATTGCACGGACTTTCTGCTCGAAAAGCTTCGAAGCAGCACCGGCACTAAAGTTCTCAACCACTTTCAAGCTAATTTCATCTACTTTCTTCAGCAAGTCATACGTCGCAAGCTGCTCTCGGAGATCGGGAACAATTGAAGGCCACTGTTTTTCAAAAGATTCCTTGTAAAACATTCCTTCCTGAGAATTACTCGATCGTAACCATGCTACGTAGTCTTGAAGAAGTTTCTATATACAAAAACAGCATCAAACATTGCAGAAAACGTGAGTTTAAGAATAGTCATGGCAAAAGTGAAACATGGTAATGCTATATGCTTCAGCCAAAATGAATGAAGTTCCTACTTGTATAACTTCAAGCAGTTCAAATGGGAACATACATTCTCATGTTTACAAGATAATTCAAAGTAATACATGGAAACTTTAACAATATTTTCGACTTTTACTTGTGCATCTGATTTAGCTGGACCGATTATGCCGCTCTGAATATTAGTGGCAGCTTTTAGTGTGCCAGCTCCTCTTAGAGTATAAGAAGTGACAAGATCAAGATTTGATAACTGTAAGGATGATTCAACTAGCCTCGTAATCTGTGATTTTGTTGAATCGATCTGTGATTTCACCAAAAGGCAAATCAGTATATGCTTATCTAGTACACGAGAAAAAGAAAATATTTAAATGTTCCTACCAGGGACAGAACTTGTCTTTTCCAAGAGATGCTCTTGTTTTCCATTTCTGTAGCATATTTTCTCACACTATCAACTAATTCATTGACTGAAGCCAAATCCTGTCTTGCCTGAAGACAGTCTTGTTGGACGAGGTTTTTGCTCACTGACAGGAGTCGCTCTGCTATTCCAATTGGAGTTTCAAGTTTAAGTTTCATTCTCTCCATTCCTCTACTGGTCGACCCATCTAGAAAACTGTACAAGAATTCTTTGAGTTGATGAAAGCCGTTAGATCTTTGTTGAGAATCCGACAAGACTGCCACTCCACGATCTTTGGAGGATTCAGGGGAAGCTGAAAGTTTCTCATCAAGAGCAGATCTTGCAGACACCGGATATACTGCTACATGTCCAGTATTCAGCATCTTCTCTGCATTTTGCTTGATGAATGACAAAGCTTCTTCAAGCTGCATTGAGTTGGAAAAGCAATGAAGACCACTAGGAATTTTATGAAATGCTAAAAGAAGATGAATAGAGGCCCTAATCATGGATTCATTTATTCCATCAGGCTAAAATCAGTAATCTACATATCAAATATAAACTGACAAACCTCGCGAGTATTTTGATAAAGGTCAGATTTATTCAACACGAAGACCACTTTCTTCTTCCACTGCTGTGTGTATCGAAGGAATACAACCTGAAAGAAACACAAGATATGATGTTAAAATCCGCAAGAGCAATGATGAGGAAAAATATTACAATATTCACATTAGAAAAGCAGAAATTAAAGAGAGATAAACTCATGCTTTGCATGATTATGATCTGATAGTTGTTTGTTGCGTCAAGTTTGACAACCACAACTAGAGTTACAGAAATGTGGACCTCATTTCTGCATACAGAGTCCAAACTTCAATTATTTGAAAGCATTCTTACAGAAATATTGTAACCAAAATTATTCTTGTTTAATTGATCGTTCTGAGGTCATGAAGTCATGAACAAATGTAGCATGAGACATAATAAACATAACTATTCATACCTCACTCTCAGTTAAAGGACGATCGGCAGATATAACAAAAAGTAGTAAATCAGCACGAGGCACAAATTCTTCTGTTAGGCGTTGTTGCCTCTGAAGAATCACATTTGTTCCAGGTGTATCGACTATGTTCATCTGCGTCCAAAGGAATAATAGTATTTTAATTCCATCTGTAATGCATAAGTTAAACTACAAGCATTCAGATAAACTAAATGTGGTGCAACCAAATTATTGTGCAGGTGAATGAATGGAAAAACACATTTTTCTTCATTCGTAGAAATTACAAAATCAAAGATTTAAATGAAGAAATCCCACTTCTCTGTTCCTCTTGCTCTTTTATTCAACTATTTCTATTTTTCATTTTTTCATCTCCATTATTCTTTTCAGAAGAATTTAAAATTCAAAACAATGAGTACAGCACCAAAATTGCAGGAAGATAGAGAATAAACCTTTAAACCCATAATTGTTTTTATAAGCTAATTCCATGATTTACAACATTCCTCCCAGGCATTTACATCCCTTAGATTATATGAAAAACACTAATAAAGATATGATTTTTTTCTGGTGAACTAAAGAATAAATTTGAAGTAATTGAAGTAAATGATCCGTCGTGTTGTAAATAACAATCACGAATTTTCTCGTTCGGGTACTTCAATTCAAAATTTAGAAGACAGTCCCTAGATGGACCTACTTATTTTCAACCAAATGAAAAAGAATAAATCCAATTTGAGAATCACGTGGAAGTTATAAATTGAGTCAACGATTCAGCTTAGAATCTCGAAAAGGTTAAAACAAAGAGAGTAATAATCAAATGAATCCACCTGTTTCAGGATTGGAGCAGGAAGATAGCATACGTATTGACCATCTGGAAGCTGTTCACAACGTTGAGGTTGAGAAGAAGTCGATTCAGAATATCGCAAGAAAGTTATCTCATTAGTCGTAGGAACCACTCCCTCTTTTAGGTATTTACTTCCAAGAAGTGCATTTATAACGGATGATTTCCCAGAGTTGAATTCACCCTAGAGCCATCAAGCAAGGATGTAGAAATAATACAACATCAACATAGTGAAAATATTTTTTGCTTGGTAATAAAGCTGTATAGAAAATGAAAACAACTGTACAAAAAGGAGATCAACACATTTAAATCTTACACGTCAACAAGCACAAACTTGCATATCAAAATATTTTCACAAAGTGAACTAACAGAAGTGTCATTCGAAAGCTACAGAGTCAAAAGAGCAAGCCAGAAATTATAGCCAAGTAAATAAATTTCCGAAATTAAATGGTCAAATTTAGGGATATGCAAAATGTAAGGACCAGGGAAACATTTAGGTTATAAAGATAACTGAAAAAAGAGTCAAGTAATTGTGAGATAGCTAAAAAAACAGCACGTAGAATACACTAAATCAGGACAGGTTTTAATTAAAACAGGCCACCTGAATGAAACAACGTTGATTTGATTAGAATTTCCCAAGTCAAAAAAAGAAGTACGTGATTTCATGGAAGTTGGATGAGGAGATGTACCTGAAAACACTACATTGGGAATGTGAAAACACAATAGTGAAGAGATTGTTTTATTTTATACTGCTTCAATCAAACAAGTTAAAATAGGGAAGATAATCTCTAATTCAGTATTCTTTTCAAATAATAAGAATGAATTCATCTGAAATTTAGGGCTAATACCAATTTATATCCTGGAACCAGAATTTGTTGAAGTTCAGCACACAATTACCACTATTGCCAGCATAAATGGCTCATCAAGCTGAGACACTGCATCGGTGAGAAGTGACACTTCCTCCATCTGCAATTCAAGTCTAGTTTTTATATGATAGGGAAAATGAAAACATTTTTCTAGCTGAATAAAAACTATTAAATACCAAATTATCTAATTAAATGATCACCAGTGGAACAGCTCTTTTTATGACTTTTATCGCTTCGAGCAATACTGACTTTTCTACTTCTATTAAGTGCTTTTCTCTATCCTCCAATTTAGCAAAGCCAGCCATCCCTCTTGTTCCAACAAAATTGCTATCAATGTCCAACAAAGCAAGAGTATCAAAGTTTTGAACATCATCGTCTGCATTTTTCTTTGCTATACTAAAGGAGTCAAACAATTCATTCAGAGTCTCATCACTAAACAACTTCATCACTTCCAGAGGCATCACAAATCCACTAGCGCCAAACATAAGTAGTTTTGATGCCTCATCGATTGTTTTATTCCCTTCGTGAGCAGAAAATATGATGAAAATCGGTATCTTCACATTCTTGAACACCGAGTCATCAGAGTGTTCCTCCTCAGCGAGACAATACAAAAGAAAATCAGCACCTTCAGAATTGGATGCATTTATAGCAGAATTTGTGGATTTCACAACCCTAGCTACCAAAGGTAGAAACAATGATTCTGATACGGAATCCAGCATGGTGTTTCTAGCAACAATGGCAGGAAGACCTGATAGAAAGAACGAAACAAATTAGCCAATTCAGCAAAGTTGGATAGAAATGTCAAGTTCCCTTATAAACTACAGTATCATTTTGGAAAAACCTAAAGGCGATCAGACGCATTTTTCATTAACTCAGAAAAAAGAAAAAATTGATTGAAAAATCAGTCTAGAAACACATTCAGCATTTGGTTTTACCATCAATACATATTGTAAACAATAATATTCCAGATAAGAACTTGAATTTAAAAGTCCCATCATGAGGGTAAAAAAATTTGCATTCTACCTTGATCAGAGAGCACAACTCCACTAGCATTCACTGCAGTCGCAATATCAACACGCTCGGTTATTAACAAATAAGCTCTGTCCTTGACCACCGATTTCAACTTACAAGCAGCCTCATAGACTCTGCCACCATTTCCTTCTCCCCCATTTAGCACAACGATACCAACCCATCTGGAAATGGCCCTGTCAATGAAATCCAACGCATCGCCATCACCCAAGACTTGTTCCGGCTCCAACTGGAGGACCAGATTTGGAACTTTGATCTCCGGCCGCTTGAAGCCACTTGGATAGAGAGTTTTAGGGCGGGTTGGTTGTGGGGTTTGAGAATAAGAATCACCAAACTGAAATGGAGTTTGAGAAAGCGCAGTGACAGAGAAAGAATGGGGTCGAGGAGGTAGTTTTTTAGAGAGAGGAAAACGAAAGGGAAACAGAAGAGTCGGCGTGTAGAATAAAGAGGAAGAATGACAATGAAGAAGGGGGGGAAGGGGTAGCATTACCATGGAAGTGAGGAGAAAGAAGCTCAGATAGAGGATTGTGGAGAGAGAGAGAGAGAGAGAGAGACTGGACAGACGATTAGAAGAACGAATGAAAAAGCTATCTTCTTATCCTTCAAGATGAGAGGGGGATTGGTCATTGCACCTCTGCCCCAACTTTTTGAATCTCCTCTTCCGTCTTTTCACCTCTTACGCGTTGTTCAAACTTAAGTTTAATTTGAAATAAGTCTTTAAACTAAAAATGTTTATAACTAAAATCTTAAACTATTTAAAATGTAACAAATCAAATTTTGACGGGAATCGATCACCCTCGATCTGCCAAGTGCTTACGTGACACTGAACATATTGAGTCGGAAGGTCGATGTGGGGGGTAGTGACCCCCTCCCCCCATTCAACGTGCACTGCACATGATTCGAGACCGGGAGAACATTGCACCGGATCGGCTCTTCATTCTCTACCTCTCTATTTTCAAGGTTCTCAGAAACGAGGGGTTACTGTCTCGGATCGGCCCCCCATTCTCAAAATTAGGTATGAGAACAGGGGGTCGCCACCCGTTGTCAAAATTAGTACTGAGAACGGGGGTCACTGCCCTAGATCGGAGGGCCGATCTCCAATTCTATATAAGAAAACGACCCCCAATTCTCACCCCCTCCCCCCCGTTGCCGAAAACTAGATTTCTCTCGGCCCCCAACGATTCCAACCCAAAATCTGACTATTTCATGCCCCCTAATCGTTTTCTTCAAATAACATCCAAACAAACTCACAAATTCGAGCCCTAAATCGTCCAAATTCTAAAATCTCAAATTCAACATAAATCCACAAATTTTCCTCAAATGACTCCCAAATTGGTGATTAAATGAAAGGTTGCCCCGTTATAAGGAGGTCTGTCACAAGGTGGCCCGACCGAACGTGCTCTGCCAAATTTCCCATCGTTTTTACAAGGGAGTCTGATAAACCGGGCACCGTCATCACAAGGTGCTCCGGCTCAAGTGCGACAACCGCTAACTAGGTATGTTTCTATTGAATTTCGAAATCAGATGTTTCAAGAGCAGTTTGAGTGGGATATGTCAAACCGCTTGGTTATTCATTTGAAGACAGTCAATTTTAGAGGTTGGGAGTCATTGCAGATGAAAGAGATGTGCGACAGAATCACCCTACACAGGGTGTACGAATTGAGGGCGATAGCTACGACCAAATTGTTCGCTTGTTTTATGCGAACTTGACCTCTACTAGGAGGGTGGGATGTTTGAAGACGTACATCCTTAGTATAGATATTGTTATACCTCTATAGTCAATTAATGAATTGCTCGGGTTTGCCAGAGAAGAGAATGATGTGGAGAGATACTACCATACTTCCTGAGATTGCGATATTTTCAGATCGGCCAAGGCACTAGAGTTCCTTAGTGAAATTTATCGCAATTCCAACATCGCTAGGTTCGTGAAGCTAAAATCCATGGATTTAAACGTCAGAACTCAGGTTATTCACAATCTAATAACTCACGTCATTCTACCTCGGGATGGACATAGAGATCTCGTGAGCTGCATGGATCTCTATGTGATAAAGAAGTTGTACAATGAGAAGATGTTCGACCCTGGCTCTGTGATTTTAGGTAACATGCATAATGTAATGACCCCTTTTCCCAGCAAGATATTGTCCGCTCTGGGGATTGGGCCGTAGCCCAATATCCTCCCCTCACGGCTTTGTTTGACGAGAACTTCCCAAAAGGTCACCCAACTTGGAATTGCTCTCGCCGAAGCACTTTTAACTGCAGAGTTCTTATGGGATCTGTTGCCAATCGTGCTCCAAAACTGCGTCTTGCTATGATGGGATGGTCTCTTTACATATGTTTCATTTCCACATACTTCCCCAAGCGATGTGGGATTGTGACGACCCCCTTTTTACGACCCGTCACCTTCTGGTTCGCCCGCGCGGACGTACCGCCATTCGGGTTCCGGTTCGTGCAGCCATCGTACCATACTTACACATTCGGGTCATCACAATCACCCCCCCTCGAGGGCCCAACGTCCTCGTTGGCCACATTTCCGGTTGGGTACAGGCTCTGATACCATTTGTAACGACCCCTTTTCCCAGCAAGATATTGTCCGCTCTGGGGATTGGGCCGTAGCCCAATATCCTCCCCTCACGGCTTTGTTTGGCGAGAACTTCCCAGAAGATCACCCAACCTGGAATTGCTCTCGCCGAAGCACTTTTAACTTCGGAGTTCTTATGGGATCCGTTGCCAATCGTGCTCCAAAACGCGTCTTGCTATGATGGGAGGGTCTCTTTACATATGTTTCATTTCTACATACTTCCCCAAGCGATGTGGGATTGTGACGACCCCCTTTTTACGATCCGTCACCTTCCGGTTCGCCCGCGCAGACGTACCGCCATCCGGGTTCCGGTTCGTGCAGCCATCGTACCATACTTACACATTCGGGTCATCACACATAAGATCAGTCGGACGTGCAACAAGAATCTGTCATACGGAACGTTGATACAGAACATCGTCAAGCGAGCTCGGATTCACCTACCAACTGGAGAGCAGATGAGAGCACAGAGATCCGGCGATGTATTTGATAGGTTTCATTTGATTCGGATGACCCGACGGGACTTGGGTGTTCAAGAGGTCACCACCTTTGTAAATGTTCCTACGGAGGACGCCTTCACTCGGCCATTGTCCCCCCAAATGGCTAGTAGGTGGGACAAGATGGAGCAGAGACTGGATTTCCTCATAGGCAAAGTAGAGGAGCTCACAATGATACAAAGAGAGCTAGTTGAGTCCCACATAGAGCTGAAGGAATTTCTCATAGATTGGGTGGAGCGAGACAACGACGATGTCCCACCGTAATTTAGTTTATATTTTGTATTTCATTTTATGTACTTTACTCTATGTTTGTACTTTAGTTTATGCTATGAGTATTATGATTGTACTTTAGTTTATGCTTGTCATTTAGTTTATGCTATGTGGTGTATGGTTGTACTTTACTTTATGACTGTACTTGAGTGATACTTAATTATCTGAAACTGACTGTTGGTTATAAAATTGTGATTTGAACATGCATGAATTATTTGAAGCTAGCTATGGGAGAGTCATAAAATAAAGAAAACTCTGCCCATTTTTACAACTTTATTTCATTAAATTACACATTATAATAAATACACACATTACACAGTATAATAAATACATAAATTACAGCTCTAATAGTCATATATTTCTATATCTGCCGTGTGTAGAAGATTTCTGCACATAATGAAAACTATATTAGATAATAATGAAAGTGTGTTTTTGAGCGAAATGTGTTGAAATGTACCTGTGTCTTGTCAAATACGTGGAAACCCATAATTGTGTCTAGAAAAGTAGAAGCAGAAGTAGCGCCTGAAGTGGATCCTCTTTGAGCACAAGTGCGACTATTATGTCCCTGACGTCGACATATACCACACGATATCGTTGAGTTATTCCTAATAATTGTCGAACTTGGCAGTTCATCGTCATCTTGCACTCTTTTCTTCTTCGGCCTACCAAGTTAGCATTTTCTTTTTGATGGAAGAATTTGCTTCATATTTTGTATGGGCGATCACATGTGTTGGTCGCTAAGGGGATGAATGAAGTTTGAGTACATTTGTAGATAAGTTCCCTAGAGATAATATTGATGAACATATTTTTCTGGTGCTAGTATTATGAAATGAATGCAGGGAATGAAATGAACACACGAGATTTCAGTAAGCTCTCACTTGTAACAGTTGCACATACATGTATTTATGTCGACAACATATTGTTCGTTGCCGTTGTTAACCGCAAATCATGCTCCTCCCGCAAACATAGCACTCCAATTTCGAGCTGCACGTTCTAGCTTTACAAGATTTTTTCTTATATGGGAACACATGACGTCTATTAACGAGGCCAACTTCTTATATTTTTTGACAATCCTAGTCATTAACTTTCGGATCATCTCGAACATGGTCAAAATCTATATATACTCTACCATGAAATTGGTTTTTGAAATTTGCGTACATATGTTGAAGGCAGTAGCAGTGTTCAGCTAACGGTAATTCTTGCTGCATAGCGAGCAACAACCTCTGCTATTTGAAATAACAACAAAGTCAACATAAAACAATATAACTACCACAACGCCCCAATAATTGAAAGAACAATCGAAACTGCATTATACCTTTTGTCGATTTGAAACAAATGTCCATCAATATCCATATTCAGTATTTAATCCTTCTTTTAATAATTTCAAAAATCATGTCTATGAGTCCATACACTTTGATTCCACATTGGCAACAACAACGAGATATATTTTATTGTTGCTATCAATGCTGATGTTTGTTAGTAATTGGCCGTGACAGGAGCCCTTTAGATGACAATCATCCAAACATATAATATATCTATCACACTGCAGCAAACATGTCTGGCAAGCAGCCATACACATATACATTCTTTAAATACACGACTCATTATCGACAGAGCCCAGCAAGTAAGTCTGTAGGCCCAATGTGCTACCCAAACTTGATCTACGAATTTCTTCTGCGTACGACCACAATAACTTGTATTGTTCGTCGCTCTTCCCTTCATTAAGTTTTCAAGTTTCGGTTTTTGCTCTAGCAATACTTGGTGTAATGTTGACATTCAAATCCTTCTTCACCGTCTCGATAATGAACAAAATTTCTCACGTAGGTTGACTTTTGAACCTATCCAAATAATGATTTGCCACTAATTTTACAGTACCGTGTTGATTCTCAATTTTTCTTGAATAGTTGTGACAATCGTTGAAACTTTTTACTTGAAACGTAAGCTCATTTTGCATCTTCGAACCATGTAATCATCAATAACATCCGTCTTCACATACTGCCGTCAATTACCGAGATTCACTTTTAATGAATTTGATCTCATAACCATTATTCAAAGCATATTCTACTATTTATTCTCAATTGCCTTTAAAGAACTATATTTTTTTCCTAGATAAAATCTCATCAAAATTTCTTCCCTTACCGGTATGCTTTCCACTTCATCATTCTCCGAGTCGATAGATTTTCGAAGGTCATCGTCTAAAGTTTTTGACGTCGATTGTACCTTTATTTCTTCATTACCTTCAAGGAGATCGGCCCTCCGTTTCTAAGAATGGCCCCCCGTTCTCAGACAAAATAATTGAGATCGGGGGGCCATTTCGGGGCGGCGACCCTCCGTTTTCAATCTTACCAAAAAGTTAGGGCCAACAAACGGATCGATCTAGAGCGGTGACCCCCCGTTCCCTAGAAACTTGAAAAGGGAGAGACATAGAACAGGGGGCCAAACTAGGACGGTTACCCCCCATTCTCGAATCACGTGCGGTGCACATTGAACTAGGGGGGTTAATCTAGGGCGGTGACCTCTCGTTCCCAAAAACCTTGAAAAGGGATAGGCATGGAACGAGGGGTCGATTAGAGGCAGTGTCCCACTTGTCTTGAATCACGTGTGGTGCACGTTGAACGGGGGTTTTCACCCCCCACCTCGACCCTCCGATCCAATATGTTCAGTGCCCAGTAAGCACTTGACAGATCGGGGGCCCGTTCAATTTAGATTTGCCCCCGATCTCGGCATAAATTGAGAACGGTGAGTGATCGGTTCCCCGTCAGAGTTTGATTTGTTACATTTTGGATAGTTTAAGATTTAAGTTGTTAAAATTTTTAGATTAAGGGTTATTTCAAATTAAACTCATACTTTGAGGTTCAAATTGGATTTAACTCTTTTATTTAAGAATTACGCTTTCGAGTGTGAGATGATTGAGGTAGCCAAATCTCATGCCTCATATTTGCTTCTCCTTAAAATCGAAAACATAAATAAATTTATAATATTTGTAAATTTAGAGTTAAACCAGTCTAAAACCAAGTTTGAATTGAAAATAACTGACACAAGACCGAATTTAAACAGAAAAAACCAATAACCGAACAAAGGAGAACCAAAAACCGATCGAAAACCAAATAGAAAACCAACCAGACCATTCTCATTTTTTTAAATTTCTCAAACAATAATTTTAGGCTCAGGTGATATAATTTTCTTAAGTTTCTTGTTGATAGGCCTCCCTCCAATATGCAAGAAAAAAAAAAACTCAAATGATGGAAGAAGATAAAGAGAGCTACCACTATCGTTCCTACCTTTACAAGGTGGTGTTGTAGCGCCCGAAATGTTGGCGCCACAATTCACTTATGACAATCTATAAAAAAAAAAAAAATTATAGAGATTGTGACATGCAATGAGGGTAATTTTTTTTATTTAAAATTTACAAGCGCTGCAGTGTCTGAACATTGTAACTATTTAATTAGAAATTTTTTATTGATATACGTGAAATTACATAATAGTTGTATATGGGAGGTCATTGGCTCATGGGAAGATTATATATGGGAGTAGGTCAGGCAAGAGTGTTTTCTTATGTAAAAAATTATGTTGGTATTGAATTTCTCTAGAAGATAATTGTTGCTTTTATGTAATTTATATTTGGATACCAATGAAGTTGGTAATTGGTATCAAAGTGATGGAATTCGTTGGCACAAAAGAAGAACGAAGGAAGAATTGTGAAAGCCGACATTTATTTTATCAAAATTTCTATTATGGTACGTTGATTAATTTGGTCTGCCCGAAATACAATATTTTGTTACTATAATATCAACATCGGTTATTCAATTACGGTACTTTATTTAACTTGAATTGTCTTATATGCAATATTTAGTTAACATAGCAATATTAGTAATAATGAGGTGACCATATCTGATGGACTCTCCTATACCAAGTAGGGCTATCATGATCAAAACATCAACTGCCATACCTAAACCTATTTACCTCATCTTGGAAGAATGTGGCGACGACTATTGAGACAGGAGATAACCAGAAGACAAAACTCTATCAAAAAAGTTTATAGAACGGAAAAATATTTACACATATAAGATTATCCGTCAAAGAAACGTAGTAAGTTAAACTATCCTCTGTTTCCATTACTCATTAACAAATTTAGAATTCTAACGATGCAATTACAAATCGTCACTTTGTTGCATTAATATACTACAAACATCAAATGATTTTCAAGGGTAAGTCAAAAACTAAAACTCTTTTCTCATAGTTTATTCAAATTTTGGAACTTTAATCGTAATATTGGATTTGTGACGACCCTAATATTGTATCCGATTTTCCCGTACTATTTTTTATTCGAAATCAGAATCGAAATCGGAATTGAAATCTAGTTTTTAAAACCATTTAAAACAAAATAGAAAACCAATTAAATAAAACACATCCACCGGTGAACAGTAACAGAATACATCCACCGGTGAACAGTAACAGAACACATCCACCGGTGAACAGTAACAACACACATCCACCGGTGAACAGTAACAAACACATCCACCGGTGAACAGTAACAACACACATCCACCGGTGAACAGTAACAACCACATCCACCGGTGAACAGTAGCAACACACATCCACCGGTGGACAGTAACAAACACATCCACCGGTGAACAGTAACAAACACATCCACCGGTGAACAGTAACAACACACATCCACCGGTGAACAGTAACAAACACATCCACCGGTGAATAGTAACAACACACATCCACCGGTGAACAGTAACAAACACATCCACCGGTGAACAGTAACAAACACATCCACCGGTGAACAGTAACAAACACATCCACCGGTGAACAGTAACAAACACATCCACCGGTGAACAGTAACAAACACATCCACCGGTGAACAGTAACAACACACATCCACCGGTGAACAGTAACAAACACATCCACCGGTGAACAGTAACAAACACATCCACCGGTGAACAGTAACAAACACATCCACCGGTGAACAGTAACAACACACATCCACCGTGAACAGTAACAACACACATCCACCGTGAACAGTAACAACACACATCCACCGGTGAACAGTAACAAACACATCCACCGGTGAACAGTAACAAACACATCCACCGGTGAACAGTAACAACACACATCCACCGGTGAACAGTAACAAACACATCCATCGGTGAACAGTAACAACACACATCCACCGGTGAACAGTAACAAACACATCCACCGGTGAACAGTAACAACACACATCCACCGGTGAACAGTAACAACACACATCCACCGTGAACAGTAACAACACACATCCACCGGTGAACAGTAACAACACACATCCACCGGTGAACAGTAACAAACACATCCACCGGTGAACAGTAACAACACACATCCACCGGTGAACAGTAACAAACACATCCACCGGTGAACAGTAACAAACACATCCACCGGTGAACAGTAACAACACACATCCACCGGTGAACAGTAACAACACACATCCACCGGTGAACAGTAACAACACACATCCACCGGTGAACAGTAACAAACACATCCACCGGTGAACAGTAACAAACACATCCACCGGTGAACATAAACTTAACAAACGTTTTATAAACAGTTTACCAAAACATTTGAAACGTCAAATATAAACCTATCCATTATCAGATCCAAACATCCTAAAATATTTTTAACTATACAACCATCAGCTCGACAATTCCCAAAAACCCTCAAAACACCTAACCATAAATCTCAAGGGTCAAAATGCGCCTCGACTGCGCCAACACACTCCTGCGACCATCCTCCGTTAACTGCGTCACTCCTCAGGTGGAGGGATCTCGTCCTCACCTATGTCGAAATCACCTACACCATACAGACACTTATGAGATAAAAATCTCAGCAAGACTCATAAATGTAAATGCATGCTGTGCATATGTGTAACGACCCCTTTTCCCAGCAAGATATTGTCCGCTCTGGGGATTGGGCCGCAGCCCAATATCCTCCCCTCACGGCTTTGTTTGGCGAGAACTTCTCGGAAAGTCACCCAACCTAGAATTGCTCTCGCCGAAGCACTTTTAACTTCGGAGTTCTTATGGGATCCGTTGTCAATTGTGCTCCAAAACGCGTCTTGCTATGTTGGAAGGATCTCTTTACATATGTTTCATTTCCACATACTTCTCCAAGTGATGTGGGATTGTGACGACCCCCTTTTTACGACCTATCACCTTCCGGTTCGCCCGCGCGGACGTACCGCCATCCAGGTTCTGGTTCGTGCAGCCATCGTACCCATACGTGCATATTCGGGTCATCACAATCACCCCCCCTTGGGGGCCCAACGTCCTCGTTGGCCACATTTCCGGTTGGGTACAGGCTTTGATACCATTTGTAACGACCTCTTTTCCCAGCAAGATATTGTCCGCTCTGGGGATTGGGCCGCAGCCCAATATCCTCCCATCACGGCTTTGTTTGGCGAGAACTTCCCAGAAGGTTACCCAACCTGGAATTGCTCTCACCGAAGCACTTTTAACTTCGGAGTTCTTATGGGATCCATTGCCAATTGTGCTCCAAAACGCGTCTTACTATGTTGAAAGGATCTCTTTACATATGTTTCATTTTCGCATACTTCCCCAAGCGATGTGGGATTGTGACGACCCCCTTTTTACGACCTGTCACATTTTGGTTCGCCCGCGCGGACGTACTGCCATCCGGGTTCCGGTTCGTGCAGCCATCGTACCCATACGTGCATATTCGGGTCATCACAATCACCCCCCCTCGGATTTTCACTTATCAGATGATGGTATTCTGAAGTTCAGGCATAGGTGGTACGTGCCTAACGACGAGGATTTGAAGAAGAAGATATTGGCCGAGGCACATTCTTCGTCTTATTCTGTGCACTCTGGAAGTATTAAGATGTACCGGGATTTAAAGCAACATTTCTGGTGGCCGAACATGAAGAGAGAGGTCACCAAGTACGTTGAAACCTGTTTAGTCTGTCAGCAGGTAAAGGCAGAGCACCAGAGACCGGCCGGAACATTATTGCCACTGCCGATTCCGGAGTGGAAGTGGGAGCAGATCTCCATGGATTTCATTGTGGGGCTCCCGAGGACGACGAAGGGCCATGACAACATATGGGTTATCATGGACCGATTGACAAAGTCGGCTCACTTCTTATCTGTGAAGATGACGTCTTCTATGGATCAGCTCGCTGAGCTCTATGTGCAGGAGATTGTTAGGCTTCACGGTGTGCCAGTTTCAATTGTCTCAGACAGAGATCCGAGATTTACATCGAAGTTCTGGAAGAGTCTGCACAAAGCTATGGGGACTCAGCTTAGTTTTAGCACGGCATTTCATCCTTAGACTGATGGTCAGACTGAGAGGACGAATCAGATTCTTGAGGATATGCTCAGAGTGTGTTTGCTGGAGTTTCAGGGCTCGTGGAGCCGATATTTGCCTCTGATTGAGTTCTCGTACAACAAAAGCTTCCAGGCTACGATTGGCATGGCTCCGTACGAGGCGCTGTATGGTCAGAAGTGTAGGTCTCCGTTATGTTGGGACGAGGTTGGCGAGGCCAGCATCGTTGGTCCAGAGATTCTACAGCAAACGGCAGAAAAGATTGCCATTATCCGACAGCGTATTGAGGTAGCTCAGAGCAGACAGAAGAGCTATGCTGACATGAGACGGCGAGAGCTAGAGTTCGAAGAAGGTGATGAGGTTTACCTTAAAGTTTCTCCGTTTAAAGGCGTTGCCAGATTTGGAAGGAAGGGCAAGTTAAACCTTCGTTACGTGGGGCCCTTTCATGTTCTGAAGAGGATCGGGAAGTTGGCGTACAGACTGCAGCTTCCGGCTTCTATGGAGGGTATCCACGACGTATTTCATGTATCTATGCTTCGGAGGTGTTTGCGCGATCCGTCGCATATCGTGGAGGCAACAGAGATCGAGGTACAGCCTACCTTGACCTATAAGGAGAGACCGGTACGTATTTTGGAGTCTTCCATCAAAGTTTTGCGCAACAAAGAGATTCCGTTAGTCAAAGTCCTATGGCGGAATCACGAGGTGGAAGAGGCGACTTGGGAGCGACAGCAGGATATGATGACTAAATATCCTGAGTTGTTTGTATGATTTAATTTTGTGGACAAAATTCTAAATAAGGTGGATGAAATGTAATACCCGGCTTCACGGGATATAAATATTATATTATATGATGGTATTTTTGTAAATATGTCAAATCAAACCCGTTTTACAAAAATAAAGCGTCATTAGAATCTTAATTATTAATAGGAATTTTAAGAAAATTATGAGAATTTTCGGAGTAGTAATGCTTAATTCCGAGTAATTACGTTTCTTGTAATATAAAGGACGTTTTAGTAAAAATACTAAATATGGTCCGATTTGCAAACGGACAGTTTTAATAAATCTCAAATAATAAGTTGGACTTATTGGTGAAATAAAGAGATTTGGAGAAACCGAATAGTTGGCCAATTAATGAAACGAAGGACGAAACAAATAGAAAATCAAAAGAAGGGCAAAATGGTAATTTTGCAAACCAAATTATATTAAAAACATCACAGCCTTCCTTTTTCTCCAGAATGCTTTTCTTCTCTGGTTTTCCTCCCTCCTCCCGCGGCGATTTCTCTTTCCCTTTCACGGCGACTTCCATTCCGACCTCGGATTCGCGCTCCGATCGTCTCGATTCTTCGTGTTTTCTTCTCCTCTCGCAACCCTAGGTATGAATCTATCATTCTAGAGCGTTAGTTTTCAATTTTCGGGCCGATTTAACGTTAGGGTTTCGTTAGGGTTTAGGTTAAAAAATGCAATTTCGGGTTTAAAAATCAATAGGTTATCGTAGTTTATGAACGTATAGAACTTATTGAGCGTTATTGGACGAAACTAGATTAATTTGTGGAAAATGTTAAAATTCGAGAAATCTCGAAATTTAGGGAAAACTCGTAATTTGGGATTTGAGTTGCCGAGCGTGTATTGCTCGATGAAATAGCTCAATGAATTTGATTAAAGCTTTAGGAAATTTCTTTAGTTAAGGTTTCGTTAAAATTTGGACGTTTAGTAGCTTAAACTTGTTTTAATGACAAATGTCATGTTTTACCTCAGGCGAACGACTCTCGTGGACAGAGCTCGAAGTTTAGCGCGCTCAAGGTAAGTTCTCGTGACTTACTCTAGCCGATTGGCCTACACCGTACTTCGATGTCGCGTCGAGGATCTTAGAGTATTGTGTGTTTAAATTGCTTTAGTTGGGTAGTTAGGTTAATCACTTATTAGGTTACGTTTTTATTCGTCTTGATGGTATGCATGTTGGTTGTTTATTTTATGCTTATAGCTGTTCATGCATCACGTATTTGAACTAAGCATGAAAATGAATTTTCGCACGATGTTTTCAGAAAACCGATGTGGCCCAGAAAGTGGGGGCTATTGATCTATTGTGTGGACCGATTTAAGGGTCTGACCAATACCACATCTCATGTAATGTAATAAAATAAGTAATCTGTTATCTGGTCACGCGAGGTGGGGCTCAGGCACGGCTGTACGTGTTGTAAGCGTGTACCCCCCTCCTTTAGCTGGAAAGAGTAGTCCGACCGCTGGATGGGCTCTCTCCGGTTAGGGGGATGAGATCTCGGTGATATTCTGTCTGCCACGATCTGTATGTTATGCATGATTTTTGAACTCCATATGCACTGCACGCATCTGCATTTATGTAGAATTTACTGAGCCTTTAGCTCATAGTGTGTCTGTATGGTGTAGGTGACGTTATAGGTGACATTGAGCCAGGTGAGGACGACGTTCCTCCTCCTGATGTATGATGCAGTTGATGGAGAATGGCTCGTGGGAGTGTGCTGAGCAGTCGGTGCGTTTTGACCCGTGGGGATGTGTGTGTAAGTATTTTGGGGGATTTGATGGTAATATAAAATGTATAGTTGAACATATTAGGATGTTTGGATCTGGCTAGACGTTAGGTTCATGTTTTAATAGGTATTAAACGTTTTCGGAAACCCGTTTTATAAACTGTTTTTGTAATGATTTATTGGAACTGCTTGGAATTTAAAACAGAAGGATTCGTCGATTTTTAAACGTATCCACGCAGTTCGTTTTTATGAAAGTTTAACGTAGGCTTAGTTCGTTTAATTAGGGTGCAAAGATGAGAAATGTAATGGGATGAAAATGTATGTAAAAGTTAGAAGTTACTCTCTGGAATTTCGGATTCCAGAGAGGTAAGTTGTTTGATCGCTGGTGCAGCGATCGATCGTGGCAATCGATCGCTGCTCTCCCTCCTCGGCAAAATGTCGATTCTGCCCTCCCGGTTTCTGATTTAATTTTCATTGTTTTATTAAAATGTTTTAAGTTTTAATTAATTAGTTTTAAGTTTTATTTAATGATTTAGAATTAGTTTTAAACGATTTTCTAAAACGAACTTCGATTCCGATTTAACAAGTTTTATTTCCGCTTAAATGTTAAGCTTAAAGTTTATTGGGAAAAAAAAATATGTACGGAAAAATGGGTACAGTATTAGGGGCGTTACAATATGAGTTCATAAATCATGCAGCATTTTCTTTATCTTTACTTTGTGGGTGTCACCGAGATCCCATCCCCCTAACCGGAGAGAACACATCCAGCGGTTGGACTACTCTTTCCAGCTAGAGAAGGGGGGTACACGCTTACAACACGTACAGTCGTGCCTGAGCCCCACCTCGCATGACCTGTAATTATATGAGTACATATTAGATGCGGTATTGTGACAGACCCCTTTGTGCCTACACAATAGATCAATAGTCCCCCTCCGGGCCGCATTGTCATTTTCTTTAAAACATCGTGCAGAAATTCATTTTCTATGCATAATCAAAAATCGTGATGCATGAATAGTTACGTGCTTTAAAGTAAACATAGATGATTCATACCATCGAGACAATAAAAGCAATTAAAGGCATAACCTATAAAGAACCAATCCTAACTACCCAACCGAAACAACTTAAACAAATACGTCACCAAATTCCTTGAAACGACCTCGACGTACGGTGTAGACCAATCGGTCAAAGCAAGTCACGAGAACTTACCTCATGTCCGTTGCAGCTCAAGCTCCGTCCACGAGCGTTGTTTACCTAAGCAATTTCACCAAATTGTCGTTAAAACGAGTTTAAAAAATTTAATGCCCAAACTAGCAAAATCTTTAACTAAGGAATTTCTCCTAGAGCTATAACTCAACTAATCGAGGCGTTTCAACAACCAATTTGGTGAGGGCAGTCGTTGATGTACGCTGTATGCCGTTGTTAACTAAGGAACTTTTAATAGACATGAGTACAGGTTAGAGCTTTTAATAGACATGAGTACAGGTTAGAGCTACGAAGAAAGCTAGGATTGGGACGCAGTCGTTGATGTACGCTGTATGCCGGTGAGGGCAGTTGTCGGAGCGTTTCGACCATGGTCTTCGGGGAATGTGGGCTTTGTATTTTAGTAGATTATTGTAGATGTCAGTTATGATATAGCTATTTGTATCTGTTGTATATAGTCATAGTTAAGGGTGATGTGTCGCCCTATACTGTGGACTTTCTTCATTTTGGTTGATAGCATTTCTAGGTTGGTTAGATGGTTAAGAATATTCTGGATTGGTTAGGATTGGATTTTATGCAGGTATTTAGCATTTTGAAGGCGCCATATTCATGCGTTACTTTGTCAAAATTTTCGGGGAGGACGCCGTGGTATTTAACGGTTAGAATTAAGGGAAATAAATGAATCTAGGCAGCTAGATATGACGTAAGAGAGCTTCGGGAGATTTAGTTTTAAATTCTGTTGTGTCAATTTTATTTTAAATTATGTTTTAACGTGGGATTGGTTAGCAAAGTAGCGCTCCAAGCCAGGGTGGGTTCGGGGGCGTTACACTAATAGTTTTTCGAAAAACATGTCATGCGATGCTGAAAGCATAAATACCTTACCTCGAAGATGATTCTTGATGTGACAAGGGGAGTCATCACTCGATCTCAAACCAAGTTCTTAACCGAAGCTTTAATTAATAAGTTTACTAATTTTGTAGGTGATACTTTTGAAGTTCAAATGGAACTAGAGACCAACACACAAGCCAAGGAGAGGTCCTCTAATAAGATGAAGCTTAAGCCAAAGACAAGAGGAGACAAGCCTTTGGAGCAAAGAAGAAGGGTTCAGTTCCCGGGAATCAAAGAGCAACCGGATTGTCACAACCTTAAGGAGGTCAATCTCGACCGCTTCCTCATTGAGGACTTGAAGACCAATGAGGCTAAAGACTTGTGGCAGCCATGCCACCTCATTAGCATGGGAGTAACCGTCGGCCACCAAGACTTGAAGAAGGAATTTTTTTTCCATAATCAACTTAGTGTAATTGGTTTTTAGTTTTATTTTTGCCTAGTTTTGACATAACCTTTTAGTTTATTTTTGACTACTTGGAAGCCAAACATTGGTGCATTTTAAAATGGCACCTTGGCTGTGATTTTGGGAGGGAAAAACCTGATGGAAAAGGATATTTGGTGAAAGGGAAAGCATTGTAATGATTGGCTAGACAATGCTTGTACTCGACTAGGGTGCTTGGCTGAGTGCACCCTTTTTTGGGCACCCATCTTCAACTCTTTTTTTTGACCTAATTTTGTAACCTAATGTGTTGAAGGGAGGGGGCATAAAACCCATCCTTAACACCGCTTCAGCTCAACTTCTGGTGAATAGAAAACTAGAGCATTTGCTGCTGCAAACCTTGGAGTCTTCCGGCCTCAAGTCGCAGCCCTCCTCACGGTGAATAATATCTGCGAGTGGTGAGTGTTCAAGCAAAAATCTTCATGAGTGTGGTTATTATTGTTGTTATTGTGCCCTTCCTAACCTCTTTTTTGAAGGTAGACACCCCATCAAGGGTGCACAAGCTCTCATCCAATGCTCGTTGGAGTGCCCTCCATTAAAAGAGGAGCCAAAGTCGAGAGGTTACTGCTATCCCCTCCTCGGACCAACCAGTACATTTTCAGCCATATATACCACAGCCCTTTGATTCAACCATTCATGTTTACATACAACCAACCCCACACACACAACTTTAACTTGCCACAAAAATTGCTCCATTTGGTTTCTGCACAAGAAAGATATGCAACC
This sequence comes from Begonia masoniana, assembly GCA_022432975.1. Lineage (NCBI taxonomy): Eukaryota > Viridiplantae > Streptophyta > Magnoliopsida > Cucurbitales > Begoniaceae > Begonia > Begonia masoniana. The sequence continues at coordinate 24,857,935 of CM039511.1, forward strand.
ACAAGATGACCCATCATCTTGGCCAGAGCAGAGCAGTATCTCTCCGGCGACCGCCACCTCCTTTTGTATAACTTTCGGTATACTACGAATTTATATGTGAAACTGTAAGGGTATGTCATCAACCCATCAAGTAAGGTTCTGTTAAAATTTCAGCTGATTTGGATTTGATTTGAGAAAGTTATACTGTTTGGAATTGGAGTCTCTTTCGTCCATTTTTTGTGTAAATCCGAGGAGCAGTTTTTGTTGTTTGCTAGGTGCTATTTTTGAGTGCTTTCCATACCAATTCAAAGCACGTTAATTCTCTTCTTTGAACAAGACTGGCAACCTCTCGCACTATCTTGAAATCAGTGAACTCGTTTGAGACTAAAAGAAAATCAATGTTATGATTATCTCACTCAACTCTAAGGGAAACATGGATGAGTCCTACACAAGGGCTAAGAACCAACCCGACAACACTATAAACGGCCGCGATCTTTTAAGTTAGTGGTCGACACTTGATATGTCTCAAGTTTGGCCTAGGGTCGACACTTTTGCCTGAAGTGTCCACACCTTTCCAAAATAAAAAGTAGTGAAGTTGACACTTTATCCAAAAGTGTGATACTTGTTTGATGGTCGATACTTCTACTAAGTGTTGACCATTTAAACCCTCATGTCCATGCTGGAATGCACGATTGGTCAACACTACCCCTCAAAATGTCAACCGCTAGTCAACTCCAGCAAAGGGGAGGTCGTGGAACTCGCCATTTCCTACCGTTTCTTGCCTCCAAATAGAGATTACACCTGCACACAGTTCAAAAACACCAAAAATCTAGAAATGTCGAATTCATTCGAGCTCCATTGCCCAAATCCACTCCTAACCTAACTAAAGCTCCATTTTCAAAAGTAGAGAGGAAAGAAAGTTTAGCTTCCAAGTGACTTCACCAATATTGGTGAGGGTCGTCTCACGATCACTCTTTTGGCCTTGGAGCTCGACAATTTTTCACTCTCGCTTGTCGCCTCTCTCCTTCCCCCTCTCTTGCTCTCTTGGCGCCCGCCTGGGGTGAGAAACAAAATAAGGGTTTCTCCCCCTTATTCTTAAAGTAAATCTTTTCTTCCTTATTCTTTTAAATTTAATATAAATATAATTTATATTAAATTCAACTCCATTAACTCCATACCTTGCTCAAAATCTCAAACCTCATTTTTTCTAAACCACACAATAATTTTCTAAATTACCAATTTTGACCAATTGACCGAAAAATCCAACGTGGCTAACAAGTCAACCCTTGACACGTAGTCAATCAATAATGCTAAAGTCGACACATGAAAATTAATTAACTATAAAAATACAAGTTTTTACATCCCATAAAAATAAAAAGAAGTTACTTGCTTTGAGTGTGGAAAATTATGCCACTTCAAAGCCAATTGTCTTGAAGCCAAGACACTTGCTTTGAGTGTAGAAAATTATGCCACTTCAAAGCCAATTGTCTTGAAGCCAAGAAGATGCTAAAACATTCAAAAAGAGAGCAATTAAAGCCACAATGGATGATAGCGAAGAGAACACATCCTCCAAGGACTAGGAAGTCGTCAACATATGCTTCATAGCCAAACAAAACGAGGTAAGTGATACTTGTAGTGATTTAGATGTTGATGTTAATGAAAATGAGTTGATTGATGCATTCAATGATTTGGTTAAGCAATTTAATTTACTTTAAAGAAGGAGAGTGTTGATCTACTTAAGCTTGCTAGTGTAGTATCATATTTGGAAAAAGAAATTTGTGATCAATTTGAATAACATTGTATTTAAGTTTACAAATGGTAGCAAGAATTTGAATATGCTACTAGGACAACATAGAGTAACCTTTGATAAAGCTGAAATTGGATATGAACCGTTTAAAAAGAAAAAGAATCATAAAAACTTCTTTGTTGGTCCAACTATATGTCATGCATGCAATAGAGTCGGTATAAGTCTTTTGTTTGTCCATTGAAGTAAAATAATAAAACATTATCTTCTATTTTGATATGGGTTCCTAAAAGAACTAAAATTGACCCAACGCCTCAAAACTTTTTGGCTACCTAACAAAAACAATTAATTTTTACCTTGTAGGTTGAAAATTCTCCCTTGAAAAATCTATTGTACTTTGATAGTGGATATTGAAATCACATGACAGAAGACTGTTAAAAGTTCATCTCCATTACAAAGAAGAAAAAAAATGTCACTTTTAGAAGTACCCAAAAAGCAAAAATTGTTAGCATTGAGAATATGATAATGCTTCTAACCTTATTAATGTACTTCTAGTTAATGGATTTAAGTATAAACTCCGAGTATTAATCACTTGTGTGAAAAATAGTATAACGTTATATCTGAATCAAAATTTGCATGACTGATAATAGTTTGAATGGAAAAATTTTATTTATTGTTGTAGGAATGAAAATGTTTAAACTATTGATTTTAATAATGTCTCGTGCTTGGATGAAAAATGTTTTATCACAAATTCTTCTAATGATTGTTGGTTTTGACATAGAAGATTAGAACATGTAAAAATGAATATCTTAACTAAGATTTCTAGAAACAATCTAGTTAGGGGCCTTTTTCAAAACTCCTTTGAAAAGGACAATGTGTGACATATGTCAAATGAGTAAACAAACAAAGAGTTCGTTTGCTTCTAAAAATGTCTCATCCTCTTCCAAACCTCCACAATTATTTCACATGGATCTTTTTTGTAATACCCGACTGTACGGAATACTAATATTTTAATTGTAAATGGTATTTTTATAAATATGTCAAATCAAGTCAGTTTTACAAAAAGAAAGCTTCATTACGATCCTAATAATTAATATGGATTTTAGGAAAATTTCGGGAATTTTAGGAGTCGTAACGCTAGGTTTACGAGAATTACGTCTATCGTGATATAAAGAATACTTCGGTAAAAATAGTAAACGAGGTCCGAATTGCGAACGGACAGTTTTAATAGAACCCTACTAATAAGTTGGATTTATTGGCGAAATAAGGGAATTTGAAGAGATCGAATCGTTAGCTAATTAACGAAACAAAAGACGAAACTAATAGAAAATCAAAGGAAGGGCAAAACGGTAAATTACCATGTCAAATTTTAATTAAAACTCACAAATTCTCTATTTCTCCCTCATTCTCTCTCTGCTTCACGATCTCCTTCCCCCTCCCTGCGGTGACCATTTCTCCCTCACGGCGATTCCTCCATTTCCGACGATCGAGCTCTCCGATCGTCTTGATCCTTCACGTTTCTTCCTCCTCTCGCAACCCTAGGTACGATTCTAAGGTTTTAGGAAAGTTTATTTCGGTTTTTACGAAGTTTAAACGATTAGGGTTTGTTTAGGGTTTCGTTAAAAAATGCGATTTATGGTTCGAGATTGATAGGTTTATCGAGTTTATGGATATAAATGACGTATTGAACGTTATTGGACGAAGTCAAATTGATTTGGTGAGAAATGTTAAAATTTGAGAATTTAGGGGTTTTTGGGGAAAACTCGTAAACGGATATTTTGTGGTATCGAGCGCGAATTGGTTGTTGAAACGCCTCGATTAGTTGAGTTATAGCTCTAGGAGAAATTCCTTAGTTAAAGATTTTGCTAGTTCGAGCATTTAATTGTTTAAGCTCGTTTTAACGACAATTTGGTGAAATTGCTTAGGTAAACAACGCTCGTGGACGGAGATTGAAGTTCAACGCGCACGAGGTAAGTTCTCGTGATCTTCTCTGGCCGATTGGCCTACACCGTATGTCGAGGTCGTCTCGAGAAATTTTGGTGACGCTTTTGGTTTAAATTGTTTTGGTTGGGTAGTTAGATATGATATGCTTTTAATAGCTTTTATTGTCTTGATAGTATGTATGTTGTTTGTTTACTTTAAGTACGTAACTGTTCATGCATCACGGTTTTAAATTATTCATAGAAAATGAATTTTTGCACAATGTTTTAAAGAAAATGGCGATGCGACCTGGAGAGGGGCTATTGATCTATTGTGTAGGCACGAAGGGGTCTGTCACAATACCGCATCTAATATGTACTCATGTATGTTATGGTCACGCGAGATGGGGCTTAGGCACGGCTGTACGTGTTGTAAGCATGTACCCCCCTCCTCTAAGTGGAAAGGGTAGTCCGACCGCTGGATGTGCCCTCTCCATTTAGGGGAATGAGATCTCGGTGACAACCAGAGTAAAGATAATGAAAATGTTGCATGATTTTACGAACTCATTTGCACAGCACGCATTGCATTTACGTAGAGCTTACTGAGATTTTTATCTCATAGTGTGTCTGTATGGTGTAGGTGACTTCGACATAGGTGAGGACAAGATCCCTCCACCTGAAGAGTGATGCAGTTGACGGAGGATGATTGCGGGAGTGCGTTGGCGCAGTCGAGGTGCATTTTGACCCGTGGGACTCATGGTTAGGTGTTTTGAGGGTTTTTGGGAATTGTCGGGCTGATGATTGTATAGAAACATTTTAGGGTGTTTGGTTCTGATAGTTGATAGGTTACGTTTTGAGTTTTTAAAACGTTTTGAAAATGTATTTTGTAAATGTTTGGTATTAGGTAAATGTTGTAGTTTTTAAATCGAACCACACAGTTTGTTTTTATGAAAACGGATTATGTTTTAAATGTGTTTCGGAGCCGTTTATTTTGAGTGATTGGTGAAGATTTAGGGAGATGAAGGTTGTTGTATGTTAATGTTGTAGAAGAAAGTGTAGATGAGATATATGTGTTTAAGTAGGGTAGAAATGAGCAAAGAAAAGAGGACGCAAAGTCCTCTGGAATTTTGGATTCCAGAGGACTTGGTGATCGATCGCCTGCAAGGGGCGATCGATCGCCCCTCTTGGTTGCGCTCTGAAAGAATTTCAAGAGCGCATGCCGAGCGATCGCCAGGCAATGGCGATCGCTGGGCATAAGATGATCGCCCAGAGGCGATCCAACTGGCGAGCGATCGCCAGTGTGTGATCGCCATGGGGCGATCGATCACCGGTTTTGGGCGATCGATCGCCCCTCACATTTTTGGGACAAAGGTCCCTTCTGCCCCTGTTTTTGTCTTGTTTTGCTGGCCGATCGTTTTTAATGGTTTTAATTAATTGTTTTAGGTTTTATTTAAATTGTTTTAAAGTTTGTTAATGGTTTATAAACTTAGACTTCGATCTCGATTTAAAAAGTTTTAATTCCGCTCACACGTACGAGATTTAGTTAGGATGTAAAGAAAAAAAAATAGTACGGGAAAATTGGGTACAATGTTAGGGTCGTCACATTTTTGGTCCATCAAAGACTGCTAGCTTAAGAGGTAAACATTATGAATATGTCATCATAAATGATTTTTTGAGATTCCCTTAGATTTTCTTCTTTAGGTCAAAAAATGAAACCTTCGAACCTTTTCTAGCTTTAGGAAGAAAGTGAAAAATGAGAAAGATCTTTCCATCGTTACGATACTAAGTAATCATGGTAGTGAACTTGAAAATAAAAGTTTTGAATTTTTGTAAAAAATATGGCATTAAACATAATTTTTATTCGCCAAGAACACCTCAATAAAATGGAGTAGTTGAGAGGAAAAATAGAACACTCCCAGAGTTAGCTAGGACTATGTTTAATGAGAGTAGTTGCTATGATATGCTATGTCCTAAATCGTGTTTCCATTCATTCAATTCTAGAGAAAATCCCCTATGAGCTTTGAGTTGGTATAACTCCAAATGTTAAATATTTTAGACTTCTTCGTTTGTCTATTTTCAAGTCGAGGTCAGATTGTGATTTGATTCCCTTGAACGTCGTTTTGACAAGTTCTCCAACTCTTATTGGACAATTACCTTCGCAGATGAACTTCCCTACTGAGCTTATCTGACTATGTCCTATTCAAACGACAATATTTCTTCGTTAGACTCTTAGACAAAATATTTATATTGCATCTTCTTTGTATTTAGCCTATGTTTTAATTTATTTTTTATGAAGATTTTGACTATGTTATTTTTGTCATGTATATGGTTAATTTATGCATCTAAATGGTTGTGATTCTGTTGATGACCTACTATATATTGAATGTGCTCTACTTTGGTGTGTATATATATATATATTGTTTTCTTTGGCTAAAGAAGGGTTTATAAAGCAATGTTACTTTTTCGATTTTTTTTTTAATAAATGACAAAAGAGAAGAGATTGGTATTGAAATTAGATCATATAAAATTTTGAAAGTAGTCAAGGATTGGTGTCATGAATATACATCTCAAGTTTGTAACAAAGAAAATCAAAAGAAATATAGCATATGTTTAAGAGCTCGTATAATATTAACTGAGAATAACTTATCTTTGTCATCATAAAAAAATGAAGATTGTTAGTTTAAAGAGAGTTAAGCTTAGTTATTTTGATGATGAGTATGCTAAATTGCGTTGTTGTTCATTGAGCAATAATTTGAATATAAAGTTTGATTATGTAACGTATTATAAAATATCATTGATGAGAGGTATTTGGTTATGTTAACATGTGTATTTAAATTCTCTCAGTGAATGTTAAAGTTTATAGGGTTTACATGACAGTGAACAAGTAAAGAGTGATGCCCTAGGCAAGAGTCATAGTTAAAGTTTTGGATTGACACCCAAAATTTTAATATATTGAACCAGAAGATTGAGTTGTAAAGTAATCTTCAAGGAGTAGCATTAAAACAGACATGCAAAATTAATTAAATCGCGTTAACAAATTAGTTTGCAATTCTCTTCATCTTCTCTCTTGTTATAGTATTTAAGTTTGATATTAGTATTATAACTATTAAATTAAAGAGCAACAATAATATAGTGTTTGCCAAATCACAAAAAAGTTTCAATAATCTAATTCCCTTCCCCCAACCAAAAAAAAAAAAAAAAATCTTAGGTTTTTTTAATATCACAGTTTGCGCTAGAGAAGATTGTATGACGAAGATTTCTTGCCAAGAGTTTTTGACAACTTCAATGATATGCTAAATAATAATGCAACTAAGGTTAAAACGTTTAACATCGTATATTTTATGTAAAATATTAAGATCCATGCAACTTGATCATAATGTCCATCTCTAGGTAGGAAATCATAAGTTGCGAAGTCATTGTTGATTATGGGTCTATATTTTTCAAGGGCAGAGTTGCGAGGCCAAATAATCGAGAATTGAGGCATGCTATTTTTGTTGGGAGTCATGAGTCAAAATTTGTTGTTCATCTAGATAGTATCCAGATATACCATGACTTAAAGCGTTGATATTGGTGGACTAGTATGAAGCGGGATGTAGCACAATATGTGGATAGATGTTTGACATATGAGCATATTAAGATAAAGCCTTTGATACCTACTTAGATTATTATAGATTTTGCCTATTCTCGAGAAGAAATGAGATAAGATTATCTTGCATTTTGTGAACAAATTACCTAGAACTATGCAGAGACATGATGCATTTGGGTTATAAATGATAGATTGATAAAATCTACCTAAATTGAGGCAAGTTCAAAGAAGACAAAAATTATGCAGACCTCGAGAGAGAAGAGAGTTTGAGTTAGAGGCTAAAGGCTTCAGTTTTTTAAAAGATTAGACCGAGATGTGGAGTTAGTCATTTGAGTGCGAAGTGAAAGTTGAAATAGAAATATATCAGACCATTTCTGATTATTAAGAGGGTTGATACAATGACATAATGATTGGACTAACTCTCATAGTTGACTTATGTACATGATATTTTTCACCTTTCTAAAGAAGTATATCTAAATCCATCACATGTTATCTCTTGGACAAGAGAACCCAGATTTGATGAGTCAGATGGTAATTTCATATTATATAGAGGTACAATCTTTTAATCTAAGTCATTATAGTTTATTTTATGTGTGATGCGTAGTCTAGGTAGATTTTAGGTGGTGATGGATGACCATGGCCTGGTAGATGTTGTGCAAAAAGTATCACATGCATGCATAAAAAACAAGTAACAGTGATAAGCAAGTCGAATCCCACGAAAATAAAATTATCAAATTTATAATTAATGAAAAACAAGTTGATTAAATGTGAAAAATATCGTTGAAAAATAATTGCTTAAATAAATAGAGCACAAATATTTAGAGAAAAAATTCAAATATGAATTAAAGTTGATCTCCCTTTTAAAAAAAAAAAAAAAAAAAAAAAAAAAAAAAAAAAAAAAAAAAAAAAATCTTAGGTTTTTTTAATATCACAGTTTGCGCTAGAGAAGATTGTATGACGAAGATTTCTTGCCAAGAGTTTTTGACAACTTCAATGATATGCTAAATATAATGCAACTAAGGTTAAAACGTTTAACATCGTATATTTTATGTAAAATATTAAGATCCATGCAACTTGATCATAATGTCCATCTCTAGGTAGGAAATCATAAGTTGCGAAGTCATTGTTGATTATGGTCTATATTTTTCAAGGGCAGAGTTGCGAGGCCAAATAATCGAGAATTGAGGCATGCTATTTTGTTGGGAGTCATGAGTCAAAATTTGTTGTTCATCTAGATAGTATCCAGA